>OX402571.1:11282500-12482500 GCA_948098915.1 Lampropteryx suffumata | reverse complement strand
TCCCACACCTTTCCAGCATAACAACTCTCGAAGCACTGATTCAGTATATTTCACCTTATCAAACCCACCTTACGGTTGATTTCAATGCGTCCAATGACGCAATGTCTTGACAAGACTATGGTCCGTCATGGCTTAACAACTGTCGATGCACTGATACAGTATTTTGAATGTTATCTAACCAAATTTAAGGTTGATTTCAGAGCGGCTTCCATAGCAGTACCAGCATAAGAACGGTTTCTCTCATGCGGACTTTAATCCTTTAACATTTCGAATGGAAAAAAATAACTATCTAAACTATAAGAAGAGCAGCGTATCAGTTGTAGAAACACTGAGACAGTATTTTAAACCTTATTGAACCGAGATTGCGTTGATTTCAGTGCGTCTATGGACGTACCAGACGTGCGTGGAGTACGGTTGGTACCAGACCACCACCAGCTCGCGACAGCCGTTCCTCTCCACCGTGCCACTGGAGTACTTCCACCAGATGTGCAAAGACTTCTTCTCCAATTTGTAAGTAGTTTTAAACTGTACCTAAAAATATTTCAGGAGTCTAGCTCCAGTCATCTATGCAGTACCTATAATACAAATTGCAGGAAAAGTCACGGTTTGACAAAAATCATTATACCTATTACCCGTTTCTTGTACTACATAGAAAACGAGTGTAACAATAGTGTTTCAGGGCATTTCTTGTCTATTTATAAATTTATGCGATCAGAGAACCTCGTAAAATATAAATAAATATAAATAAATATTGGTGGACAATGCATACAACAACATCTAGCCCAAAACTAAGAATAGCGTATATGATGGCCAGATGACTGATAGAATACTTATATATGTTTAAATACATATTTATCATACTTTATAATAACTAGACACAGAACAAACACATATTCATGACACAAATGTTTGTCCTTGTAGGGAATTGAACCCCCAACTACAGCGCAGAAGGTAGAGCTAACCCACTGAACTAACAGGCCACTCAACAACATTTAGAGAAACTAGGTGCTTCAACCTAGTTTCTCTAAATGTTGCTACATGTAAATCGCCGTAAAATGCTTGATGTTGTCGTGACGTCAATATAAATAAATAAATAATCCCGGACATTTCACACAACATCATCTGGCCCCAAAGTAAGCAGAGCTTGTGTTATCGGTACCACATGACTGATATACTACTGATATACGTTTTTTTTTTTTGTTAACACATACATATTATACATAGAAACACCCAGACCCGAGACCAATACTTGCAGATCATACAAACATTTGTCCCGCGGCGGGAATCGAAGCCGCAACCTTCTGCGTCTCAGCCGGACCTAAGCCTACTGCGCTACAGAGGTCGTCGATTGACGGAATATTGACGTAGTTGGTATCCCCACTAAATACTGCTATCTGTAGGTTGAGGGTTCGATTCCCAGGATAAACATTTGTGTGATGAACATAGGTGTTTGTTCTGTGGCTGGGTGTTATAAAGTATCATAAGTATGTATTTAAAAATATATATGTATTTCACAGTCATCTGGTCACCATAATGCAAGCTATGCTATGTTTGGGGCTAGATGGTGATGTGTGTTTGTCCACTGATATTTACTATTTATTTACATGTATTGGACTGCATAGAATATAAGAATAGTGTTTCAGTTTCTTAAATCTTTGAGCATGTCTTGTCTATTTCTAAACTTTCGCGATCGGTTCAGTATGGCGATTATGGAACTCTAATTGCAATCAATGTCTATCGAAACGTCAAACTCGTCAAACGAATGATTGAAATTACGCCGAAAACTGATAGACATTGATTGTAATTAGAGTTCCATAATCGCCCTACAGATCAGTTGCCCTACGCCTAATGGCGCAGAGTAACAGAGTAACAATAAGCTGAGACTGGTCCTTTTTGGCAAACCACACAGAGATCCAATCTGTTTCTTAGCTACTTTGTGTTAGTTGTAGTTCATGTTTTTTATTTTGCTTTTAGTGTTAGTAGTTAAGTTTAGTATTTCATTTTTGTACCTTATTTTGTGACTGTGTAATGTTATGTCAAATAAAGCTTTTATCTACGTATATCTATCAGAACTTAATTTTGGTCTCTAGCTGCTATCTGCGGCTTAGCACGCGTGGTACATTTACAAAAAGTGACCTGTGTCCCCAAAAAAATATTTATCTATTATGCTCACTGCCATTCTAATATGAACTATACTGTAACAGTATGGGGAAATGCTGCCCAAATTGAAAGGTTACTTATTTGTCAGAATAGATCAATTAGAATTATATACGGATTAGATAAATTATCTTGAGTGAGAGCATATTTTAAGAAATCAAAAATATTACGGTTACATGTATCAAGAACCAGACTTGTCAAGACATATAAACAAGGTTTCTGCTTGAAGCTCGACATGTAGTTTATTAAAACTACCCTTAGAAATCGGTTCTCGCTAAAGAGTTTAAACACAAATTAAAGAAATTTTTTTAATGCCACCCACAATTGAGTACATGAGTTGTTAATTCTATGATTTGTAAACAAGAGTAGTAAGAAAGCTAGGTTTATTCTATAAATGTGTAATTATAATAATTCAAATTGTACGACTTGAAATGCCAATGTTTTGTTAATGTAACGAAATGGTTATTTAAATAAATGAAATGAAATGTCTCCTTACCAAATATCATCAAGATCTGTTCAAATAAACTGATAAAAAGATACTTATTAATATGAATATGTAGAACTAAAAGGTACGCAATAAATACATTTAATCTATAAAACTCTGTTATATAATAATAATAATAATATAATAATGCCGGACATTTCAAACATCATCATCTGGCCCCAAAGTAAGCAGAGCTGGTGTTATGGGTACCACATGACTGATATACTACTTAAATACTTATTTATTTATTTTTTTGGTAAATACATACATATTATACATAGAAACACCCAGACCCGAGACAAATACTTGCAGATCATACAAACATTTGTCCCGTGGCGGGAATCGAACCCGCAACCTTCTGCGTCTCAGCCAGACCTTAGCCCACTGCGCCACAGAGGTTGTCAATTAAGGGTGACAGAGAGACGCTCTTATTAAGCACATGCTACATCGGCATCACTGAAGAGCAACTTTATAAGCTTGAGCGTCTCCAAAATTACGGTATGCGTTTCATATTTGGCTCACGCAAATGTGACCACATTTCTGAATTTCGCAATAAACTCAAGTGGTTGCCAATCCGTTTTCGCCGGAATGCTCACATTCTTAATCTTCTCTATAATATTCTGTTCTCTCCTTGCAACTCCCTTTTATCTCATGGAACGGTTTGAATTTCTCTATCTCTCTGACCCCCGACTCTTACGCTCTTCAGATACAATCAACTCAAATTTCCTGTTCACTCCTCTACCTTCTATGGAAATTCATTTACAGTGCAGGCTGTCCGCTTGTGGAACGCGTTGCCTGTAGATATCAGAAAGGCCAAGACTCTTACCATCTTCTATATATATATATATATATTATATATATATATATATATATATATATATATCTATTGAGTTCATATGTATGTATATATTTATATCAGTATTTGTTTAGTTTATACATTATATGTAAATATGTAATTATATAAATACACCACACCACGCCCCTTCTCTGTTTATTTATAGTCCAGTCCACCCAACGGTTGCCTGGTAGAGATCGCTATTAGCGATAAGGCCGCCCATTGTATTGCCTTAAATAAGTTTAGTATTTTGTTATTGTAATATTCCGTGTGGTACAATAAAGTGTTTTCTATCTATATATCTATCTATGCTACTCTAGTCGTCTAAACCTTTCCTACCTTGGGTTTAGGTAAGGGCCTCGACATATTTGTCATTACCCTGGCTTCAACTCGCAGGGACGACTGCCCCTGGGTCAGTGGGTCTCGTTGCGTTCTGCAACGGTACGCTGCCGGTAAGCACATACCCGTTTTGTTAGTGGGTACGTGACAGGCAGCATGCCCGTACTGAGGAAAACGTGTCGTTCTACGTAACCAAAACTTTGTCTGCCAGTTACACAACATTAGCCATAGCATAACCAATGTTACACATAACTATTGCCAGTTCGGTTACTGGAGTGGAATAGGTTAAAAATTCAATTGTATAAATTTTTTTGTTACCTTATAACTCCGTCGTTTATGTTCCGATTTGAAAAATTACCTTATTTATGTGAAATGATTTGTCATTTATTTATAAAAAAGTACTTACACTATTTTTACAGGGCAGGTATTTTAATGCAATAGTGTAAAAAAAAGAATTAAAATCAATAAAAATAATCATAGCATTTGTCAGACCTAGATAATATAAATAAACATGAACTAAAAATTAAAAGTTACACAATAACATATAAAATTCTTCAATTAATAACTTCCAATTACATTATGTCAAACCAAATGTCAAAATGTAAAAAAAAATCAAACGTAATGTCAAATAAAAGAAATAAAATAAAATAAACTTGTTAATCAATATCCAATGTCAAATAATTTCACAATAAACTTAAACATTCTTCAATTAATAAATTCAAATTACATAAAGTCAAACCAAATAAAATATTAAATTTCGTCAGTCAATATACCATGTCCAATAACTACACAATGTTAAATATAATTATAATAGCATAGAATAAATAACACAGTCCTGCGACATTCGCTCAGGGAGCAGTAAAAAAGATCGACTCTCTCCGCTACTAGATTGAGCGTGTGAATGCAACGCGTTAGAGGTGCCTTATTCAGGAGGTTGGTCCTTCCTCTTGGTACAGCCAATAGGGCGGGCCGCCTCCGTCGGTGCACAAACTCATCAGGTACATTTAGCCGCAATTCCTCTAAAATGCCTGGGTTGGCGATCATCCCACGAAGTATCCTAACCAAATACAGAGCGAGCGCTGCATCTCTCCTCACCTCCAGTTTATATCCAACCATGTCTATAACAAACAAGGTTAGATACATCAACGAGAAGAACGGTAAATCTGGTAAATTTGTTTTGAATGCGCTCCACCATTTGCCTGTACTTGGCCGCGTGTGGTGCCCATACCACAGAATGAAACTCTAAATGGCTTCTCACCAATGCGTCGTATAGAGTCTTTACTGCTTTCATATTTGTAAAGTTGTTCGTCTGACGGAGTACAACCTAGGGTCTTAAATGCCTTCTGGCAGATGTTAGCTACATGTACACGGAAATGCAGCTTGTCGTCGAAGCGAACCTCGAATCCCTCACCGAATCGACTCTCTTCAACTGTGAACCCTTCAACTGGTAATTGTGGTGGATTGGTGTTTTCGCTCTACTAAAAGTTATGATGGAACACTTACTGACGTTGAACTGTAGTTCATTCATAGCAGTCTACTCTACCACTCTGTCCACGTCACGTTGAAGGCGTTTACAGTCCTCTTCGTCTTTTATCGGTAAGAGTAACTTGAGGTCATCCGCGAGCAACAAGCATTTCGCGTCCTTGACTACTGTCGGGAGATCGTTGACCATGATAATGAACTCTAGAGGCCCCAAATTGCTTCCCTGGCTCACTCCAGTTAAGGTAGAGTAAGGCTCCGATTTGCATCCCGCGTAGTCGACATATTGCTGCCATATTGGTTCTTCATGTAGCTCGCGAAGAACCGCAGCAGTTTGGTTGTGCAGCCGATCGTCGCCAACTTCTAAAGCAGTATGTCATTATCGACCAAGTCGAATGCTTTTTTGAAGTCGAAGTAGGCAGCGTCGACCCGCGGAAGCATAAAGTTCATTGAGTCAAGGAGGTTACTAGAGGTGCTACGAGCCGGCCGGAAACCGTGTTGCGCATCGGATAGCCGTGACGACACTTGCTCCTGCATGCCGCGCTGCACCGCCGGCCCGAAAACCTTCGCCGCCGTCGACAGAATGGCCACTGGTCTGAATTCGGTCACCTCTGCTCCGGAGCCCTTAGGTATAGGAATAACTCTTGTTATCTTCCGTTGTTCAAAAATGCGACTCCTCTAGGCAAAGATTATAAATATAAGCGAGTGGCTCCGCAAGAGGCATCCGACAGTCTCTCATAATATAGACAGGGATCCCGTCCGGACCTGCGGAGCGCTTCGACTTGAGCCTCGTCAACGCTGCGCGCACCTCGGCCAGCGCCAGGCGCGGCACGTGCACACGTGCGGCACTGTATATGATATATGTATTTCCCGATTGGTGCCATAGAAATTTCATCAAAAGCGGTTCAATACTCGTAGTAGGTTTTTAGATCAAAATACCTGAAAATATATGTCATCCATGTAAACGAAATTTCGTATGTTTCTTTCCCATGACTTTCCAGTGGTTTACGTTTAAAATTAAAATTGTAGAATAAAAAATTTAAAATTGACTTGATAAAAAGGAGTTTCTCAATTCGGTCGTATTTATATGGGATTAGATGTCATTCAATGAAGTCAGTGTTCTTTTTAGTTTTTAAAACGTTATTATTATTTTAAATTGCTAATTTACCTATCAGTGTTTTGAGATACAAACGCGTTTGTAATAACCGATGACACATGTCATAACTCCACAAGCAAGGTGTCCTTGTTTCGCCTCGGTGTTACCGATAGATATCCCTGGCACAGTCTATTTATGAAGTCAAAGCTATCGATGACGTCAGTGCTTTTATAACTGCGTTCAAGGAAAACTAGCAGTATCGGGTTTGAACCACGTTTAAATCAAACCAGTCATTGTTTGATGGAATAACGTCAATTAATATTCTTTTGACGTTTATTTATTTTAGGTAGTTTATTGGTTTAATAAATGATATCCTAGGTACTTTAATATTAATTAATTAAATAACAATGATACTGTGATAATTTTAGCTGCTGCCCGCGGCTTCGCACGCGTGGTACCTCCGTAAGAAGTAGCCTATGTCCTTCTCCAAAATCCAAGTAAAAAAATATCTCTATGCCAAAATTCATCAAAATTGGTTCAGCGGTTTAGGCGTAAAAACGTAACAAACAGACAGACATAGTTACTTTCGTATTTATAATATTAGTTAGATTAGATAAAATACATATGAAATAGTTGAGCTAAGGAACACTTAAAATTATCTAAAGATACTCATCTATGGTATGTACTGATCCAAATCACTGAGGGCAGCGTCCTCAACACTGGCGGAATTGTTACGTTGAATGTCAATGCGCTTAATACGCTTACGCTAATAATACGCTTAGCCAGGTAGGAGCCAGCTCTTGGGTCACGCGATATTTCTACCAGACGCCGTGAAATAACTTTGAAAACGCGGTGGGCTCCTAATCCCCACGGTGCCAGGGTTTCGATAAATATATATAGTTTTGGACATCCTTTACAATGTACATTATTTTCAGCTTCGACGAGGAGTTCCTCCGTTCCGGCATCGAGCGCACCAACCTGCTTTTCGGAGGGCTGACCGCTATGCCGGACAACGTGATCTCAGTAGCCGGGAGTCACGACCCGTGGTCCCCCATGGGGCCTAATGCCACTCATGCGACCTCCGCGTCTCCTGTTTACGTGGTGCCTAATGTGTCGCACTGCCGGGCCTATAGGTAAGAATATACAAATAACAGCACCTGTCTTTTGTAACACCTGAATTCAAAAACAATAAATGAATATAATATGAATGAACTACCAAGGGGACTAACGCCCGTATTCTTTAACAGCATTTGAAACCATTGATATTTACTATTACAATTATCCTTAAAAATTATGGGATATTTAAGTTTTAAAAACTAATATAAGATAAATAGCTCATAGCCCATGCAAATTCCTGTTACTGCCCTTAATAATAATGATAAAAAGCCATTTATTCCCATTTTTGATAATTTTAGACTACCGTTAAGGATGCAATTTTTTCGAATGTCCATCTATATATCCTCATAAATACGCTACTCAATTAAAAGTCAAATATTTTTTTTCCTCTTATGTATGTTTTTCAATCTTAAGGGTGGTATTTTTTTTTTCAAATTAAAATACGATGAAACAGGAAGTGTACCATAAAGAAAAAACTAATTTTCTAAATCGGTTCATACATGACAGAGTTCTCAGGTAACAAATTTAAATTAAAAGGAACTATTGAGAACTCCTTTTTTGAAGTCGGTTTAGAAGTACGAAAACTTTATCTAAGCAGACTTCAAACGTTTGAATTTAAATTCAATTTCAATTTTATTTTAATACAATTACATATATCACTTTGTCTTACATACTAGGTTAATTTAGGTGCCGATTCCTCATAACCGAAGTCCGACAAGTACTTACTAGAAACTAGTCCTGGTCCTAGCACTTTTTTGTATTATCCTTCTTATAACTAACCTAAAAAGGTGTACAAGATAACAGTAGTTTAAACATTGCAAATCTATAAGTTAATTATTTGAGAACCCGTAATATTTTAACATTTAATAAGAAAAGTTGGTGAAACATCATCTCCAGCCTCCAAGTAATCTTTTAGTGGCGTACCAGTATATGACCAGGCTTAACTAAGATTCAGAGACAAAACTAAGCGTTAATTTATGCTTACGTTCGTCTAAACATCTACATCTATGTTCATCACACAAATGTTGATCCTGGGCGGGAGTCGAGCCCACAGCCTACGGCGCAGAAGGCAGAGCTACTACCAACTCAGCTAAGACGCCAGTCAATACCAAATAGTAACATTTTGTAGCTCTACTGTTGTGTAAGATACGAAGTTACACATAAACTAAACACTAGAACAAAAGGGTCATCATATTCATTAGTTTTTATCAACAGTTCGAGAAATATTCCATAGATTATTGAAAACTTGTTTAAAATTCACAGACCATCAAGCGAGAGCGAGACAGAAGAGCTAGCAGTCGTGAAGCAACAGGTTCTGGAGTATCTATACGTGATTGTGATGGGTCACCCATCGTTCGCCTCCAGCGCTAGTAGGAGTGTTGCTTCTGTTGTGCTCATCAGTGTTTTAGCTATTTTGATCTAAGACTTACCTAGATTGCCGCCATACCATACCATATTCATAATGGTAGCTAAAGCTTACCTACAGTGACGTTAAGGGGCGTTATATAATGTTTTGTGATTATGAATAAGAGGAAATACATCATTTAAGGGTTGCATTGATCCTTCTGCCAGTCTTTCTGTTTTTTTATCCAAATTAAAAGTAAATATTTTTTTATGCCGTGAAGTTGCCTGAACTCTTCAAATGTACGAGTACGAATGGACTATTGCACCTGTTTTACTTTCAAAACCTTTCGTAAGTTACAATGTATATTTTGATGACCATTATCATCTAAGTATATTGAATAGACGAAACGACTATTGGTCCTTATTGACACAGAGTCAGCGAGTGGATAGATAATGAAGCTTAAAAGCAGTAGTAAAATTGAAAGATATTTTAATAATATATTGCAGTATTTATAGATAGGTAAATGCTTTTATTTAAAATGCTTACAATTTAAACAAGTCAAGTTTATTGAATCTGTGTTGTAGATCACGTACTTATTGAATTATATTGACGGTTTTTTTCCTTTTAATCGAAATCGTCTTCATAACGACGACGCCTGAAACAAAAAACATTGTGATACTAAATATATAAGGGCTTGTTTAGACGGTTTTTAAATAGCATTTGATATAGGTGAGATATTTTGACCATACTTACAAAACATTAAATTAATATAATTTTCACTTAAAACGGGATCTTTACCTTGATATACGAGTTTTTCTGATCTCATCTGAGTTTATCTCGTGATCATGGCGCATGCAACTATGCCGAAAGCAGAAAAACTCAGATTTCACGGTAAATATCCCGTTTTGAGTGAAAATCATGTTCAAAACCATGATAGTTATATTCCTAACTTGTTCTGTTATTTCTATACATTTCTGTAAATAAAACACTGCACTGTACTAAAACTTACAATCGTTCACTTACAAAAACGCTAAATAATTGGGTTCTAGGAACAGTAAATCTGTTATAACCTATGTCTGACATAAGCTCTGCTTACTTTGAGGCCAAGTGATGCAGTATGAAATACCTGGGATTCTTTATTTATTTATATAGTGTCCTATGTCCGTCCATCTGTATGTCTGTCCGCTCCTAATCGTTAGGTAATAAATTTAATCGTGATGACATTTTAAACTATAACACGTATAGTGGCCCTTACAAAATTGTGTGAAATAAAAACTTTTTAATTTTTTTTACGTTACCTACCCCACTATGTAAAGTGGGGTTATTTTATTCAAAAATCTATAAAATATCTATTAAAGATACTAGGAGGTTTCTTAAGCAGTTTTTCAGTACAGATATACGTTAAATAATTAAGCTTTAAAATGGCAATCTTTGGTAGGTCAGTGTCCTCCCTTCCTACCGTCTAAACTGCTGTTTGGGGAAACCTTAAATGTTTTTCAAATAGTTATAGATAATCTGGTGTGCAAATTCGTATAAAACTGTGAGCGTTACCCGTTATGTTTACTTCGTTACCTGGAGAACCTATTAGCGCCCACAATAATGGAAGGTGAAGAAAATGTCCACCTGATGTCGCACCCTGCCATGCTTGACGCGACATGTATATGTGTTTACAAAAAAATATGTAAGTACCGATACCGAAGTACCATCATACCGATAACACAAGCATATTGGGGACAGATTGCTGTATAAAATGCTCGGCATCTATAGATATCTCAAATGATCTAGACCACTGCCACAAGGCAGCGACCCCAAGACACTGGCGGCTTGTTACAAAATATAATGACAAGTACTTACACACAATTTCTCCTTATGGCATAATAGCCTTCGGGGCATGGTTTAGATCTGAAACTCCACCTCTTAGGTCTCAGAGCTGGTGATCCATCGCGCCCTGAAGGTTGTGCCCACACACTGAAGAAGCACACGATAAGCACTAACAAGTATAACCACTTCATTTTGACGACTATGATTCCAATAAGCGTGTGTCCGATCTGACTAGCACTTATACGATGATCCATATTTATATAGTGATGTGCTGTTATGACCTCAGTGTAACTTAGGTTCTAGCTATAACTCTGTTCTGATTAGCCGTTTGGGAGGAAAAACTTGCAATATAATTATTATCCTGTCTGCAGTAATTATAAGACTGGTGTCGGACAATATGCCACTATCAGTCACCTACCAGAACGTGTCTGCAAGTTTTCTAAATTCACATGGCTGAAATTACTTCATAAGGACCCAAAGAGAAGACAGTGATACGGTGGGTTAAAGAAAAGTGGAGTAAGCAGATAATCATGGCGAGTTGTCTGTTTACTCCACTTTTCGCGGATTCTAGGACATCGTTACAGCGAAAGTGGGAAAGTGAGTGTCAGATAAAATTATAAGTTTAGAGATATCACTTTGTATTTTATTTTGCAGATATAGAGAAGCAGAAATGAAGATCTCTGATAATCAAGAAAATATTAATATTGTTGTTCCTATTTTTAAACAATGACAGCATCTACGTGCAAGTATGTAACAATAGTACACAGACTGACTCACCGTGTGTGAGCAACTGCCTCCCAAACCAGCAATACACCAGCCTACAATGGTACAGGCTGCAAAGGTTAAGCCGGTTAGACAGCTCGAACCCTGTCACCCGACCCGGAAGACTGTATTGTACTCTGACAAGATAGGCATTGGCATGGGAGTAATTCTTGGTGGACTAATAGAACAGGCTGTCATAAATGACTTTTACACAGATGTGTCTATAGACTATTTTACCAATATTTATTTATTTATTATTTATTAATTAGTACGAACATGTCAATAATACTAATTAAAAAAGAACAATACTACAAACCTTAAATGAAAATACAAATAAAAATACTAACTGGTTGGTAAGGTAAGCATCTATCTACACACTCAAACAGACTTCTCACAGAATCTCAGACATTCAGATTCTAGAATCAGATTCTAGAATCTGAATGTCTGAGAAAAACCTTCCATCCGTCCGCAAACACATCACATTCTGGGCTCTCATTCAAGAGGGCATTTAGTGCAGAAAGAGTACGTGCAATGGGAGACTGTGCGTACGCAACCGTGTGAGAAGAAGGTTCCTGGAACAGTCGGTGCTTTCTGATACTATATATATATATACTTTCCAATAGAATAAGGAATGATATATTCTTAGTCAAAGACAAATAGTAGTGTCAAGCGATTAAGACTTAGTTAAACTGATTGAGACCCTGTTAGAAAAGCTAGATCTTGGGCTAGGGAAACTAATTTAATGAGCTTTCCCTTACTCAAAATCGTTGAGTGCTAAAGAAAATCAGAAAATATTCAATATTAATTTAATGCTTTACAATTTGACATGTCGTCGTAGTGACGTTTTATATTTAGACACTAATAATTTTATTAGTAATGTTTATTTGACAAAAGGTAATGTAGCTCAGTAGGCGTAGTAAGTTAATTATTTCTAGATTGTTAGCATTCAATATTTCTGACTCTGTTATCCTTAATAATCCTTTCCCTACTAATATTATAAACGCGAAAGTTTGTATGTATGTTTGTTACTCTTTCACGCAAAAACTTGTAACGGAACAGAAGGTCATTCCGTTATGGTTCACAATTATTATAGTATGTTTGGGTACAAATCTTATTAATATCACGTAGGCATACATGGGTCATTCTTATCAGAACATATTTACCAGCGATTCTATCTCCGATCTTTAATTATAGAATAAAATAGTGCGTAATTCATTACAATGTAAATAAACAAAGCATCTGTCATGACAGACTATACCTTAGACGGATTATGGCAGATGTATGCAATTGTCAAGGTCCGTGAGTGAAAGCTAGCAAAAAGTAATTAATACTAAGATTATAGACTATGGTTTAGAAATATCTTACGACTCATAAAGTATCATAATAAATAATACTAGATTTGAATTAGTAAGATTAAATAGAATTTGATTCTATAAGATAGAATAATCTATCCTTCTATTAATATATTATTGATAGAATGATTTGGGACGGGAAGATCTCTAAAGAGGTTGAGTTCGAAAGGGTAAACAATACATAGCTATATAAAAACAATATTAAAACTAGAATAGATAAATTAAAATCTATTTATGTTCACGATATAATATATAAATCATGAAATAACTACATAAAGTTGGGAGTAAATTGAAATTTTAATGAATTAAGGGCTTGATTTAGTACAGAGGTTATTTAGCTATACCACGGAGGTTGGGTCGTAAATTGAAAGAATCGAAATTTCGAATGTGTTTGAAAATGGAAAGAAAGAAAAAAAAGATGAAAAAGAACACGGCGGATTTAGTCATTCAGGATAAGAGGGACGCGTGAGGCTGGTCGAGCTGAACGTTTTCGGTAGATTTTTCTCTCATGGTATCCTACAATTACGTGGTGTCTTGTCGTACGTTGTTTCTGTGATAATATAATTGTGTGAGTTCGGTAATAGTTTATCAGGTCGGTGAGTAGGAAATTACTTTACGAGTTCATGGAGAAAGACAAGATTCACCAAAGTAATTGTATGAAGTTTTTACACGGCATGGTCTGTGGGTCAGATGGAAACTTAGCGGTGTTATACTCAAGTCTGGCTTTCCCACCCTATTAGGAGTTCCCCCAGGACCTCTCGGAACGAGCCTGGAGCCAGATTTTACCTCTCCTGAGGATCGGCTTAATGGTTCCCTATGATTGGTTGCATTCTGTGAAAGGAAGGCAGAACCGGACTTAACAGAAGTAATTGGCATAGTCTATCTTTATCTATTTATATACTTGCACATTATATTGCCTTTAATCTACAGATGCCATCCCAGGACTTCGGTATGTCGGACGTAGATTTTAGGGACGTACTAGGGGTTAGGTACAAAGTCGAGGTTTACAACTCGCTGTCCCCCAATTAGCAGCTAGGTAGCTCATCATTGCACCCTGATGAGTGACATACACATTTAAATGTACGAAGCTTGCTTCCAGTATTGCTGATTCAAACTCCAGATTAGGTTAGGTAGGACATCAGGTACACAATACAATTCGACCAGTTTGCCTAGGTTGTCGAATTACTATTATCCATACCTATACGGTAGTATAAATCTACTTATGGTTCTCGTAGGACTACGTAGTTTACCTGTATACTAAATCAATGCGCGAACCAGTGGGGAAAACTAATATTGACTAAAAGTTTTTAAACTTATAAACTCAATTATCCAATGAGATAGTAATACCAATTTAGCTGAAACATTGCACTAGATAATAAATGTCTAGTTGAAAGCAATTATAAATTCTTATGAAATGGAATAATGATTTCCATGATTTACACCTTAAATTCAAATGTTCATTATTTGTACATTGTGGTACATATTTAATGGAGATCTTATGGGTGAGTCTTACTATTGATTTAATAATAATCATATTAGATAAGTTCTATCAAACTCTTGAGGCGAAAGTCCATCTAGCTTGCTTGAATCTATGGAAATACTAAAGCTGCTATCGACGAAGAGTCAGTATGAATATTACTGTTGATATAATTTTATCTGATTCAGACTTTTACCTAGTAATAGTATAGAGAAATATCTCTCAAGGCTCAGAATTAAGCTACCCAAATTTGATATTATTCATGAAAGTAATGTTAAACTATTCATATAATTGGTATACATATCACACATATATAATAATCTATATTATAAATATATTAATCTGTATTAGGGTCGAGTAGGGTAAGATTCTTGTGTTGTAGGATTAGGGAACTTCGCCAAGTAGGATAGGAGTTAGGCAGGGCTCTTCTATGTATCCAGTTGCATTCTAAGATGCGATACTAGAAGGTTAACCAGTGGATGGATGGTATGTGAGTTGCTTGCAGACAAAAGTAAAGTAAATGCCCTTGAATGTGTTGGACCGACCTACTACATTGGACGTTTTGATAAAAGATTAAGCCCTCTGATACCCCTTTGCTGAACTATGACAGACATACTAATTACTGAAGTAACTGTTTTGTGTTTGTTGTCGAAATTAAAATTAGAGTTCCTTTGGGACATGAAATTGTCCGTTGCGGAAGAAGGCTGTCCAGGTCACATGGAAAGAAACCTACTATCGCTAGCGAGGAGGGGCTAGGGATCTAAGCCGCAATAAAATATATCAATGTGGGACAAAATCGACATAAGCTGCTATTAGGAAGTAGTAATATAGAACAAAAATGATTACCTTGCTTAACTACTGAAACTACCGAAATTATTATCTATATTATATTATCGAGAAAGTGAATATGTTTGTCTGTCTGTTACGTTTCGCGGCTGAATTGATTTTGATGGATTTTGATAAAAAGATAGATCGACTTTGGGGAATGATAAACGCTGCTGTTTGTGTAGATTTCACGCGTGCGGAGCTTGATATTATACAAAGGAACAATTCATGACAAGAACTAATATCGTATTAAAATATTGAATTAACTTAAACCGTTATAATAAGGTTTCACAGTAATACTAGATTGGATATATAATACTTATTTACTTTATGCAGTTTATAATATCACTAAAGAACAATAATTAATATAATTATAAAATTAAATATCGAACCACAGCGTAGGCAAATCAAAGATATTCTTCATTATAGAGAATGATTACTTCAAATAATAAAGTTTAAAATAATATAAATACATATCTCAACATAATTATCTTAATGAATCAGAGTTACTATATTCAAAACACAACGTAGGATTTTAATCACAACCACTAGTCGAATCGTTGGCCAAATTAATAATAGATCAAAGTATGTTTAGGGATTTAAATTATATAACATAATATTATTTAGTTATTTGGGGTTAATTAGGTACTTTTAATTAGTAGACAAGGCGAAAAAAGGTCAGGTGCATCGAGAAGTAGTATTAGTGGTTCCCCGGCAGAGGGCCGCCCATTGCCCTCGCCACCGATGGCTTGCATGCTGTGACGTCCAGTATCAGCTCCAGACGTGCCCCGGCGATTACCCCCGGGAAGCGACCGTATACGTACATTCTTAATTTTCTCCATCATGATGGGTTTTGCCATTTCCCTTTTTTGTCACCCGCTAGGTTATTTCATTGCGAGTGTCCGCCCCTCACGTGGCTTAGATCGTCAGCACGGACGTAGGGTTGGGCTTTAAGGGGCTTATTATTATTATTATTATTATTATTATTATTATTATTATTATTATTATTATTATACATAGAAACACCCAGACCCGAGACAAATACTTGCAGATCATACAAACATTTGTCCCGTGGCGGGAATCGAACCCGCAACCTTCTGCGTCTCAGCCGGATGTTAGCCCACTGCGCCACAGAGGTCGTCTTATCAAACCTTATTTGAATTCCTCTATGATAAAGATATAATTACTGGCAGTTTTTTTCAGTAAATTATGTTTTTAATTAATAAAAACATTATTTTGTCCATTTTAACCGCATTTCATAGATGCCGTTTTATTTCTTATTCAAATAATAAGCCACGCGTTTTTACTGTGTAAAGGAACTGAAGACGACGACGACTGGATATTGAAGTTGCGGCCGACTGTACGTGCTGTCGCCGCGTGCTGCCCGTTCTGCCGGCACCGCCGCGCCGCGCCGCAGCCGCAGCGTATGGCGGACCTGCCCGCTGCACGGCTGCAGCACAATCGTCGACCTTTCACCTTTACGGGGGTGGACTTTTTTGGACCGATGGATGTCACCATCGGTCGAAAAAGATGTAAAAGGTACGGCGTGATGTTTACGTGCCTGACTGTACGTGCTATTCATTTGGAAATAAGTGAGAGTCTGAGCACGGACTCCACCATCATGGCGCTCAGACGTATGATCGCTCGTCGCGGCACACCCAGTGTTATCTATTCAGATAACGGGACAAACCTGCGCGGAGCCGATAATGAGCTGAAACGGAGTCTGTTAGAACTCAATGAGAGTAAACTCCGTGAAGACGGTACCGTAAGAGGTATCGAGTGGAGATTCATACCCCCCGGGGCCCCTGAGCAAGGAGGCGCTTGGGAGCGTATGATACGTACGGTGAAAACGGCCTTAAAAGTCGTACTAAAGGAACGCGCTCCACACCCTGAGACGCTTTACACTTTATTTGCTGAAGTGGAAGCACTAGTTAATAGTCGCTCTATTACACACGTTTCGTGTGACCCTAATTATCCTGAGGCCCTAACTCCTTATCATTTTTTGTTAGGTACGTCATCGAACAACCCAGTATTCGGTAGGTACGACAACGACGACTTATGCCTACGTAAGCAGTGGCGCGTAGCACAGCGACTTACTGACATGTTTTGGGCTAGATGGGTAAAGGAGTACCTACCTACGTTAATTCCTAGGCAGAAATGGCTTAGGGACCAGAGAGCGTTGCGAGATGGAGACTATGTTTTGATTGTAGAACCTAATCTAGACCGCGGTTGTTGGCGGCACGGAGTGGTGAGTGCGACCCATGCAGGCGACGACGGCCGAGTGCGAGTAGTGGACGTACGCACTCGTACTGGATTGGTGCGCCGTCCAGTAACGCGTGTCGCACTACTTGAACCATCAGAATAGTTAGTGCTGATTTGATTTTATGTTGTTTCGTTTTATATTCATTTAGCTTATTAAGTTTCAGCACTAAGAGGGTGGATTGTAGGCGACACACGTCGTACTTAGTTATTTTTAGTATCTAATTGCTACCTACTTATTCTTAAATTGGTACACGTAACGCCATCTGTGGGAAAAGTTTATGCTTTTCTGTTTTTTAATAAATAAGTCGGATTAGTGAGGGTGGATGCGAACTTTATTTTTATTATATATATTTAGTTTTTATGGTCAGTTAGTCGTCGCGAACCTTTACCGGCTGCTATAACTCCAAAACGGTGTTATCATTTTCTGACCCATCCTCTACAATATGGTAGAGGATCATATTGTAGAGGATGGGTCAGAAAATGATTGATTGAACGCCAGATTGAGCGTGTAACCTTTGACTTTGCTTGCTATTACTTGACCAGCCCCTTATCTCAAAACCTCCTTTTGCGTGAATGCGTGTTATATCGTGGATCAATTTTATGGCTGTATTGTCGTCGCACATGGAATACAAGCAATCGTCCATATAGTGGTTATTAATAATAACATCTACAGCCTCGGGATTCATATCTTCGTATTTAAGTGCGTTTTTATTTTTTACGTACTGTGCAATAAAAGGCGAACATGTTGCACCAAAAATCAAACTTTGCATCGTATAAACTTTAATCGGACTATCTGGAGATTCTTGCCACAAGAATCTAAGTACATTTTGATCAACAGGCCGAATTCTAATTCTGAGAAACATATCACGAATATCTCCGATTATAACTATTCTGTTCTCGCGAAACCTAAGCATAATTCCGTATAATCGTAAATAATCGTTTAGGCACACACCATCAACATTAGCGGCGGCGTCAAAAACTAACCGTAACTTATCAGGCTTATTAGGATTCTGAACACCAAAATGTGGTAAATACCAAACATAATCAGCTAACAGTTCGTTATTAGTTAGTTCTCGAGCATAACCATTGTCTAACAACTTCAGTATTTCATTTTTATACCTACTGGCGTAGACAGCGTTTTTCTGGAATTTACGTAGCAATAACTGCTGACGCGAGTAGGCATTATTGTACGAGTTAGGCATCATAAAATTATCTTTTCTAAACGGTAAACCGACTTCCCATTGGTCACCTACCTGACGTGCTGTTTTATCTAATATTTCGACAGCTCGAATATGATCTGTATTCTCTCTAGATACAGGTGAAATTCCTATGAGATCAAAATTAAATGCATTTTTAATCAGGTCATTAAGTTCGTTAATTTCATACACATCATTATCGTGAGAGTGAGCGAGATGGAAGACATTTTGTTCACTTACCCGGGTCTTCGAGTAGTGAGTGCCCCCCCGGTAAAATCCATGAATGGTCCACCCCAAGCGACAGCGTGATGCATACAACGACTCCCTGTCACCGTGTATAACCTGAAGTGGAGCTATTAGGAAATAGTTATCCTCACCAATTAGTAACCGCGGTTTTACACTTGTTTCTGTACAAATCAAATTCTTAATATGCGATAAGTGCGTACTATTAACACTGTTCAAAACCGACAAGTTTTGTGAACACAATTTTAACTGAGCACATTTACGTAACTTACAGTTATAACTAACCTTGTCCTGTCCGGATATTTCTAAATTAACACTAGGGACTTCCGATTGGTACACTGATAAACCAAACGCATCCGTAAACCTTATAGGGCGCGCACTGACACAGTCTAAACCTAGGGTGTCAGCCAGCTCAGCTTCGATCACTGACACTTCAGCACCATCGTCCAGGAGTGCGTAGGTATTCACTATACCTTTAGGGCCACGTAATTGAACCGCGACCACTTTCAACAGCGCGAATTCATCCGGAGCGGTGGCGGTGCTCGTGACGTCGCTGTCTCGAGCGAAGTGCATCATAGACGCGTCGGGTGTAGTTACTGCAGGTTCCGGTGTTCCGGTCGCCTTATCAGCTGACTGTAATGTCATCTCGGGTCTCGTCCAGTGTAGCAGGCGGTGATGTGCCATGCCACATTTATCGACGTCACATACAGGCGCGGGGCACGTCTTTTTATCGTGTCTTGCTAGTAGACAGCAATAACATAGTCCGTGCACTTTAACAAATCTCCATTTATCTCTGCGCATCGCACGTTTGAATATGCGACACTCTGGCAAGGTATGACTGCCCTTCTGGCAGAATTTACATAATGTGTTATCAGCTGTGGCGACAGAAGATGTATAGACAGTACGATGACGGTACTTGTCTTCAGTGCGCTTTGTAGGAGCGTCCGTCGGCTTCTTGTCCTGCGGCTGAGTACATCCGACGGCTGATAACATCTCAGCCTCCATCTTCAAAAAAGTAGCCAGTAGTTCCAGTCTCGATCTGCCTTCGTGTAAGCGGTTATAGGCAAATTCTGTTCATCTACCAATCAGGGTGCTCGGCAATTTAGACACTATAGCTGCGGCGAGCTCTGGACTGCGTAGATAGTCGTGCTGGTCTAGTGCGCGTATTGTTGCCACGCAATTATTGACTTTTACAGACAAGTTTATCAAATCTTGTTGATAATTAATAGGTAACGATGGTAACTTCTTCAATTGCATCGCTATGTTGCTAATTATAATATCAGCTCGACCAAACCTGAGTTCCAGTGCTTCCATGACTGCCGATGGCGGAGTGTTGCCGATCAGCAAGTCAGTAACTGCTTCTTTGGCCTCACCTCGTAGAGATTTACGAAGTCTCCACAGGTTCTCACTGTCACTGAATTTACACACAAGTGACGAATCATCGTAAGCGTTTTTAAAGTGTAGCCATTCAATACAGTCGCCACTGAAAGTAGGTAACTCCCGGGGCGTGGCAAGACGGCTCAATAATTTATCGTGCTTAGATGATGACGACTGTATCACAAGATCCTTCAACGTTTGAGCTAGTTGTCGGATGCTGTTGTCTTGCTGGACGGGTGGTTCACAGTTCGTGTCCAGCCACTTTTCCACGTTCTCGTGTACGCGCTTCTCGCTATGTTGAGACGAACAATAGGAGCCAACATGGTTTTCATTTGGTGCAAAATTAGTGTCGACGTCATGAGCTATCTCACTATCTCGGTCGACTTTGGCAAGGTCAGCTTGTAACTTCTTGTCAATTAACTCCATCTGAATCTTGGCTTTAGCTTCCGCCGCTTCCAATTCGAGTTGCTTACGACGTGCAATAGATGACGTAGTGGATTTCTTTGTACGGATCGTGGTTTTCGAAGCACAAGTAGAATGCTGCGCAGTACCATGTGGCGCCATTTTGCTCGGCACTGGCGTCGATACGTATCCTTCCCGCGACGATGTAGCACAATCGGTGCCGCGAGGAAGAATCAATTTCGTGAATTCCTTTTTCATATGTGCACATTCCAACTTGTAGGATTCCAGTGGTTCCCGGCGTTGACTACGTGTCTGAACTCCGGTGTGCGTCGTTTTTTCCGACATGGCGGCGGCGCGTTCACTCATTTCAGATCGGGCTCGAAAGGACCATATTGTAGAGGATGGGTCAGAAAATGATTCGTCAGACGTCATCTTACCACGGAAGCAGCAAAGAGCTGTAGGGATGCTAGAAATTTAAAACAGTCAAGCCTATGTTGCCCGGCATCGAAACAAAATTGCCGACTCTGGAGGCGTTATTGTGACACAAGTGATCTGTCTGAACAGCATCCAGGCCGAGGGCATAGTACCACTCGTCGTCAAGACCGATACATCCAGGTAACATGTAAACGTGAACGAAAGCTGACTGCTCAAGAGATCGCATCATGGCTACAGAATGCTGATGGGCCCGCTGTTTGTCCCCAAACTGTGCGAAACAGAGTGCGAGAGTATGGACTACGTGCACGTCGTTCAATCAGATTCCCACAGATCCGTCACGGAAGTCGAGCTCGTCGTATTCAATGGTGCAGACTACGCGTGCTATGGCCGCAAGAACGATAGGACCAAATTTTGTTCTGCGACGAATCTCGGTTCGGGTTCAAACCTGATACTAGTAGAATGAGGGTATATCGTCGACTAGGAAACACTGAACGTCTAAGATGTGCCCAAGAACTCTACCCATACAGCAGTTTGACAGTAATGGTTACCTCTGTTAGCTACCACAATCGAGAGTTTCGTACAGGAAATTGTTGGGCGTCTCATCAAAATAAAGCTATTCACGGAAAATTAGCTTGATAGTTATCAAGTCTACAATCTGAATACAATCCGGTCTCGGACAAGATCATCACTCTAAAACTGAACACCCAACCAACCACCCTACACATAGTGCAAGTGCCCCAACCGGAAATGCCACTGATGAGACTATTGACAGCTTCTACGCAAAACTGAGCGAAGTCCTTTATAAAATACCTAGTCGCATCACCACTATTATCCTTGGTAATTGGAACGCCAAAGTCGGATCCACCTCCTCGGACAATCATATTGGGAATACCGTCGGTAAATATGCGCTAGAAATGACCGAGGCCAAAGGCTCCTTGAATTTTGCATAGAAAGGAGTCTAAGCATCATGAACACCTTCTTTCAGCACCATCCCGGACGCTTGTACACATGGACGTCTCCAGAAGCCCGTTACCGTAACCAGATCGACTACATCATCATAAATAAGCACTGGCGATCCTCCATACACAAAACAAAGACTTATCCAGGTGTGGAGTGTGGGTCGGACTACAATCTGCTGGTCTCTAAGTTTAATTTTCGCTTAAAGGCTCCGAGGAAAAATCTAGCTATCAGACTTTGAACCCTATTGAGCAGGCTCATCTTCGTGACACAGTTGAAACTAAGCTATCAGTTGATCCCCCTACTGGAGACAATGCTAGCTCTGCGTGGAACCAGCTTAAATCCACAATATGCAACACTCTTGACACTATTTCTAAAGAGAGAAAAGCCGGAGCAGAACCGAAGAAAAGAATGTGGATAACCAATTCTACCAGGGAACTTATCGAACAGAGGATGGCGATCAAGGTTAAGGGTCTACAAAACGATGACGTGCGGAAAGACTACTCTACACTAAGCAATGCAATCAAGAAGCATTGTAGCCGTGACAAAAATAGTTTCAATTCAAACCTAAATCGTGGGTCATTGAGGACAAGGATGGCAAACTCATACACGAGTTGGAGTCTGTTGTAGAGAGATGGCGCGAATACTGTGAAATTCTTTATCAGGATACCACCACCTCCCTAGATGACACTATCTATTAGGATAGCCTCGATATCGAACCGGAAATTCTACTCTCTGAGGTAGTAGCAGCCATCAACCTTGTGAAGAACAGAAAGGCTCCTGGCCCTGACCAAATAACGGCGGAAGTTCTAAAAGCCTTGGGCGAAAAGGGGATTCACACTTTGCATAAGATCTGCAACTACGTATGGACACACGGTGAATGGCCGACGGACTGGACCGAGTCGACTGTACTGCCACTGCACAAAAAGGGATCTACCAGGGTATGCGACAATTACCGAACTCTAGCCCTAATATCTCACGGAAGCAAAGTCCTCCTGCACATCCTAAATAACAGGATCCGCCATTATTTGGCAAAGAGCGCGATGACCCGTCTAAGTAGGATTTGGACGGATAGAGCATTCTCTCTGAAGACCAAGATAAGCCTGGTGAGGACCCTAGTATTTGCAATTTTCCTCTATGGCGCTGAAACATGGACCCTCAAAAAGGCTGATCGTACACGCATCGACGCGTTCGAAATGTGGTGCTGGAGGAGAATGCTGAGAGTACCCTGGACAGCGCACCGCACAAATTCTGCGTGAAGTAGGAATCACCGTAAGGCTCTCAACGATCTGCCTCCGAAGGATCTTCGACTTTTTGGGCATATATATAGCCAGAAGGAAGAACGACAGCCTAGAAAAGCTCCTGGTTACAGGAAAGATACAGGGAAGGCGACCAAGGGGAAGGAGTTCGATGCGGTGGACAGACCAGATCCGGGACACTACCAACAAGAACGTCCACGAAAGCCTACACACTGCCGAAGACCGAAGCAAGTGGAAAGCGATCGTCCAAATAATGATTCGCGGAGGTCACGACCCTCAACAATGAGGAACACGACACAAGGAGAAGGATACAAGTCTAAAAATGGACCATGGATCCTGGACTAAAAGATATACAGGTACACTGTTTCATTCACTGCATATATAACTGTATATAGGATTATATAATTATATGGGATTACAAAGTTATTTATGTAGTTGGTGTATCTAGAAAACTGTCGAAATTGCTAAATATTTTAGTTTTTACTTGATTTATACACTAAACACTAATTGTATTCTAAATTTGAAGCTTCTATTGGAAGTGACTTAAGGTGGGTCCACATTTGTGACAATTCATCGTACCGTGGCTCCGTGACATGTTACGGTACTTGCTACGCTAAATGTGGACCAGGACTGTAACATTTTGAGAGATCGTGTCGTTTTGCCGTTGCTGTCAGTGTTGTGCTCGTGGCCGCGGCTTCGTCGTCTGCAGTAGCGACAGAGTTAGCATTAGCAAATTACTATTTAGCTTGTGCTAGTGCATCATTTATATATCTTTGCACTTTAAGAAAGAGAAGACAGAAGAAACTCAGGCGATGGTGGCAACTCGAGATTTTTAAGAAAAGAAATAGTCATGGCGGAAAACATTACTGGAAGATTTACATTTTCAACGAATAAGCAGAAAATACAAAAACTTCACTAGAATGGCGCCAGAAGATTTTGAATGTCTAATTAATCTAATTGGCCCCAAAATAGAAAAAAATGATACCCATCTTCGATTGGCAGTTACAGTTCAGGAGAGAATTGCACTAACATTACGATTGTTGGCTTCAGGTGATTCCTACACATCATTACAGTATACATTCAGAATATCTAAGCAAGCTATAAGTAAAATTGTTCCAGAAACTTGTGAAGCAGTGCTCAGTTCATTAAAAGAATTTATAAAGGTAAATAAATTTTATTATTAATCACATTGTGTAGGTACTCGTATGTAGATAACCGTAAAACATGCCTACTTTGCTCTGACAAATCAGTCATTATTCAGTCTGAAGCATCTTCAATTACAACTACTAAACCTTTCAACAATAGACAAAAATAATACAAAAAACTTTTCTACAAAAACAAATATAAATTATTGTGCATTAAACATTCCTTTGAAATTAAAATAAGTATAAATCAACATTATAAACTTTAAAAATAACAACGTATACACTTGTTGTAACGAATACACGCAACAACACGCTGATGCAGGTGAGTGATGTGATGCACTAACCATCCGACTTCAACGGTGTGCGGGTGGCGGGAAGGCATACCACAGCGCACCGACTCGCGCGCCGAGCCGATCCGTGACCAGTGCAGTGACAAAAAATTATTGCCGCGTGTCTGCCACGCGTAGCACAGACGAAAGTGTGGACGGTTGCATTTACCCGCACAAGGACGGAAAATGCTTTGAAAAAACCGCCTTCCGAGGGATCGGCTCGTGACATGTGACATCGGCGCGTGACAGTACAAAAACACTGTCCACACTCGCTACAAATGTTACGCGTTCTTGTGTGCGTGTCAAGCCACAAATTTTATGTTACGGCGAAATGTTCGTGCCTTCATATGTGGGGTTCTGAGTGGATCGCTGCGTGACACTAGGTCGTGTCGCATGTCTGCGTGACAAAAACCGTCCACATTTACGTTTTTGTTACGCATAACTGTTACAGCTACGGAGCCACGGTGCGTTGAAATGTCACAAACCCACCTTTAGAGTTTTGACGATCGGTCAGTCAGTCAGTGAGTGAGTGACTGAGTGAGTGACAAAATTAAGAAACATTGACTAATAATAATTTGTAAACCACTAGTTCTATTCTAGATTTTACTTCTTCAATAAGAATTCTTATTGAAAAAGTTAAAAAGGCACGGCAAAGTAAAATTTCAATTCATTGCGTATATTTTGCCGCAATAAAAATAATGGTATATAATATGGAAAAACGCTGTCTCACTTTTTCTATTTTAAATTTCCATGGAAATAGTGGAATACACCTCTCATGTCGGCATGTTTAAGGTTTTGACGAGATTGCCGAATGATTTAGTTTACGATTAGTACATTGCTGTCTAGATTGTTGACATTTTATAATTACATAAAAATTATTGATCATGTTTATTGATATTTTTATTTTTATTATATACTAGCTGTACCCGGCATGCGTTGCATTGCCACAAATTTTCTCACCGTTTAAACCTTCCCTGGACTACGACAAACATTTCAACACCAAAATCAGCTAAATTAGTCCAGCCGTTCTCGAGTTTTAGCCAGACTAACGAACAGCAATTGATTTTTATTAATTAATTATTCGGGTTGCTTGGTGCGATTGTTTTCATGTTAGCATTATCTTATTTTATGTAAGTATTTATTTCTATTTATATCTTTATTACATCTTTAATTGTATATAGGTAATTTTCGTTATTATTCTGGCCACTTATTTTGAATAGAACTTATTTTCAACCTCTCAGCTGTTTATATATTTTCACAAGGTCTTATGACAGCTATCGTCTCGGCAGAATAACAGCGTCTACTGCGAAAACAGTAGCCATCGTGCTTATTATTACCATGTGACTTGTTTTTTGTGTGTTGTTTTTTTTATACCACGATGGTGGCAAACAAGCTTACGGCCCGCCTGATGGTAAGCGGTCACCGAAGCCTACGGCCGCCTGCAACACCAGGGGCATCACATGCACGTTACCCACCTTTGAAAAACCTATTAACTCCCCTCTTGAAGTTTCCCAAACTGTATTCCCTCGGGTAAACGTCGGCAGGGAGCTCATTCTACATCCGGAGAGTTCTAAGAACCAAATAAAATGTCTATGTCTCAGTTAGTCTGAAATTTTAAAATGTCATATTCATGAATCATATTTTTTTATCCACTTATCCTGTTCCGATAAGAGTAATAAAAAAAGTAGCTCGAAATGATTCGTGTAAATACACACTGCCGGTGCGTCACTGCCCGTTTGTTTTCTTAACCTTGCTAACACAATGCCGTGTCTAGATTTACAATCTAAAAAATGGGTATTTCCTAAGTGAAATTTGCATGACCTTGTTCAAGGTCCAAAAAATATATATATATTTCCACTAAGTTACGAGTGCTGTTAGATAGATGACACCATTAAGCTGGCAAAAAACTAACTGTGTATACCTTGTTAATTCTTTCTTGGTTTACCTCTACTCATTTTTTATCAGACAAATAACAAACAAATAACAAAAATAACATGTATGGCATGGTATCCTTTACCTTGTAAAGCAGCATTATGCTGAGTTCAGGACCTGTTTGGCTGCACATGCGGAGCGGTACAAGTTGGGCCAATGAATGACCTTCCCTAATTAGTTGGGGATAGGTAATCTGTTCTGGTTGTTTGTTTTTAGATTATTTTATGTGTACCTATCTTTAATGAAAAAAATATATGTTATCTTAGGTTATCATTGTACCTCACTACTGTTTTGCTCTGTGCTGTCAAATAAACTCAGAATAGAGTTTGTTTGAAGTTTATTAAATCTTTTATTATTTTTCTGAAATAAGTTTTATAATAAAATGTTCTTCTTAAAATGCTATTTTATAGGAACACTTCAAAAATAACTTTGACATAAATATTTGTATGACGTCATTCCAGAATTCCCCAAATTAATATACCTATAAACCTTGAAATTAAGGAGATTCCGAAATCAGCTTCATTGTACGGGGATTTGTAATATTTTTAATGACGTCTTAATTAGTTGTGTTTAACATTATATTAATAATTAAGAATAACATTTTAGTTTTATCACATTTATTTAAAATTACTTAAATTATATTTAAAGCATTTCACTCATGGGCTAAATAAATTATATACTAAATAAAACATGTAGGTCGGTAACTCAATCTTAAAATAACACAGGTAGGTATTAAATGTGATCATGCAAGTACATTTGCTACATTTAGTTAGGTATAGATATACCTACCTAAAAAAGTAATCATTATTCAATTCAATTCAATTCAATTTCATTTATTTCAGCCTTCATAAGTATATGTACAAATTAGAGCCATATTTATCATAATAATAATTTAAAACATAGAGAACATAAATAAAACAAAGAAATTAAAATATAGACTGCATGCACCATATCATTACATCACTGGTAATTAATAATTTATGTACCTACTTAATTATTTCAAACTCCTACAATTTATCATAAATTATTTATAGCTTCATGTTGTTGTAATGTTCTTCTGCTTGTCACTAGTTATTTCGAACCTATGTGGTGAAAGGATTAAAATGCGCCTTAGAGCGGTTCGTTTTTTGCACTTGGCACATGTATTTGATTTCAAATACAAAACA
This sequence comes from Lampropteryx suffumata, assembly GCA_948098915.1. Classification (NCBI taxonomy): domain Eukaryota; kingdom Metazoa; phylum Arthropoda; class Insecta; order Lepidoptera; family Geometridae; genus Lampropteryx; species Lampropteryx suffumata. The sequence continues at coordinate 12,454,709 of OX402571.1, read as the reverse complement.
TCAATAATCAATATCAATCAATATCATCAATAGAAAAACATCGTTTTCCTTCACCATTTGAGATCACTGATACACTTACATCTTTCGATCAGATGTTTTTTTTACCTTTGGGAAAAACTTATTTACAAAAATTTATTAACGTACAATTTTTTTTTTATTACGCCTGCTTAAACAGCCGACCGAAGTGACCGCAACTTGAAACAACAAATGCTGATTTAAAATCCTACTAAGTTGAAGCTATCCATTGACTTTATCGCTAGCCTTTTTTATTCTATACACATTGACATAGACGCAGGCAGGATAGCTATATATATCGTACTGTTTTTTTATAGCCAAACCGCTGCATCCCAAATTGGGTCGTATACTACTCAAGCGAAATTTGACGCGGCCCAGTTTGGGATGCTTACCAACGTAGACGTGGTACTGAATACCAACTAATAATTGTGAACGACTGGATTTGAGTCCAAACCTTAGGATCGTTAAAACAAGTAATCGCTTAAATTAGGTAGGAACATAGGAGATTAATAACAAAACATCTAAAACTACATTTGATAAAAAGGTTACGTGCGTGTGCGTCGTCGAACATCGTGGCTATAATAGATGCTATAGCAACTACAGCATCTTCAACACCTAGGTAGGTAACTTAATTTGTTAAAGGTACACGTACCAATCAGACATTAAAGTTGGTGAGTAGAGTAGGTAACTCATCAATCAATATTATAACAGTTAATTGCAAAAAGTTAATAAATAATATTTTAACTTTTTTACAATAAATTTCATGTAATTTTATTACAGATCCAGATTTTTCTTATTTCAGGCAAATTCACTTTCGTCGTCTTCGTTCGATCTGGAACAGAAAAAAAAATTGAAATTAAACTTTTTTTTGTTACACGCCATGCTTCCGGTGTATTTACCGGTACCATGACAGGTAGTAGGAGCTCACTCCCAGAATCCAGTTTAAAACATAAAATTACCCGAGTGACTCCTGTTTAGCGTTTACAATGAAATAAAATTGTATGATAATATGATATTATAAGTATTTGTCTGGGGTCTGGATGTGTCTATGTATAAATAATGTACGTATTTACAAAAATATATAAAAGTATCTGTCATGTGCCACAAGCTCTGCTTACTTTGGGTCTAAATGATGCTGTATTTAATGTCCGTATACTACTTTGTACTTTTTTATGTAAATACATAGAAAATTATTCTGACCCTAGACGAATACTTGCAGGTCATGCAAACATTGGTCCCGCGGCAGAAATCGAACCCGCGAGCAAAGGCCTGCCTGAGAACTTCTGCGTCTCAGGCAGGACCTCGCCCAGTGCGCCACAGAGCTCTTCCATTTAAGACAAGACAACTCCAAGAACTTTCCCAGGTCAACTCACTCTCAAACATTTGCAAATCTACATACGAGTAGAAAATGAAGTCGTACAATTCCAGATAAACTGTACATAAAAGATAAGTAAGCTATAGTGCGCATATTCCAAAAAAGTAATTATTAATTGAGCTAATTTGGCAAAAACAAGAACGAGCCTTATAACGTGCGCTTCCCCGGCTTCCTGTTACACACGAAATCACTCTGATAGTTTGCAGGAAAGCGAGAAGAAAGATGTTACACTTCAAAAACATATAATATGTATATAACCGTACCTACAAAAGTAGATAAGTACTTACACACACTGATTAAAAAATATGTTATATCTCAGAAGTGTATAACCCTCAGGACATGGCTTGCTACTGAGATAGCCCGACCTCTTGTGCCTAGCGCCTGTGACCTGACCAGTTGGATTCGCCTGCGCACCGAAGAGGCACAAAACGAAAATGATAAAGAAAAACCACTTCATTTTTTTAATTTTGGTATAAGTTATCAGTTGTTTGACTGGCTGTACAACACGTAATGCGCCGTAAACGATAAAGTCGTGGTATAAATAAGCGCCTCGGTAGGTATATTATTCGAGCTGATTGACCTGTGTACCTACTTTGTGTAATTTCATTTGAAACACGTCATACCTTATCCATTCGTCACAAGTTTCCGGTAAGTATTTATACCATTTAAAATAGTGACGTAAATACCTACGAGCGGTGATGCCCGTTTTGCATAGAGGGAACATTGCATTACTTTCAAAATTATGTCACATTATTATATATGTAAGGTTTTTTATATATATTTTAGATATTTTTTAATAGTCATCCATATTTATTGCGTAAAATGGGTTTGTAACAGTTATTTTGTGATACATTTTAAAGCAGCCATAATTAGCGAGGTCCCCATGCAATATTTGATTAGACATTATTATTTAATTATGTAGGAATAAAGATCCTGTCAATTAATTTAAATTATAGTAAGTATAGCCTCTAGGGTGGTACGCGTCCCAGTCTGGGTCGCGTCAATTAAGTAAGTCAATGTTCGAAAATCATAATGTTAAATGTTAATATTTTATGATTTAAATAATAATAAGTAAGCCTTTTGGTATATATTTTTTTCGGCCTTTGTTTAAACACCACTGGGCAGGATGATTATGGACATGAATAGCCATAACTATTCATTCAACGCCTTTGTCGAATAACGCAGTTGTATTGCCTGAGTTTTGTATTATGCCGTCTGGGATCCAAAGATAACAAAAAGTACGTACTACTTTTAACAAAAACAGATAATTCAAATATATACAGACAAGGCAATGTTAAAATTTTCAGTTGAGTGAAGTAAGGTTTACAGCTCTCAGTTTTTTGTAGTTTGAATATGGTCTGACACATTTCTTATTCAAAAACTTAAGTATACAACCGACAGCCAATAACGGATTTACATTTTAACTAACAAAAAAAACGACAGTAATCAGGATGTGATGCTTGTATGTAATTAGGTATGTGAATGTGTGTGTGTGTGTGTGTGTGTGTGTGTGAATTTGTGTGTGTGTGTGTGTGTGTGTGTGTGTTTTTGTTTGTGTTAAAACGAAGTAAATTATATAAACATTATAAATTGATTGAATTAAATACCTATGAATATGACGACTTTAAAATGTACCAGGAGCTATCTCTATATTGACTGTTCCTAAGATTAAAAACTTTTCTGTTTTCAGGTAAATTGCCGTAGTTGCAAGTACAGTAAAACCCGTTTAAGACGATTTCACAGGAACCCAACCAAAAAACGAGAAAGCGTAGGTATTATACGGGATAAGGAAAATATTATTTTGTATGTATGACCCAAGAGCTGGCTCAGCGTATTAGCATCTCCATTCAACGTGGTAATGCCACCAGTATCTTGGGAACGCTGCCCTCTGGCAGTGATCTGGATCAGTTGAGCTATCTATAGATCGTTTTAAATATTGTATTTTATATTATTTTGTACATATCTGTAATTATTTCTGTATGAATTATATTCTAATTTCGTATTATGTAGGTATTAAATTATACATTTATAAATAACATTAAATACATAGTGTAATTATAATTACGTAAAAGTAATTACTTATTTCATACCTACATTAGCAATTCCAAGATTTTCAACATAATTTAACTTTTGCAGTGCGTCTTCGCTTTCGTTCATTGAATCATAAACGCCAGATAATGCCCGGCCATTTGACAAAATCGGAGTTGACTCATCTTCGTCTTCATCATTATCAATTATGGCCTTTTAAGCGTTTAAGCATTAAGAAATGTATGAAAACATGTCTCAAGTTGCTGGGACTGGCGTAAAATGGCGTATTATGCGAGAAATCGTATTAAGCGTGATCGTATTAAGCGGGTTCTACTGTACTTAGCTAAACTGATATAAAATTAATAACTAAGTACTACATCGATGTATTGGCGAAGCTGGTAGGTATACTGAAAACAATCATGTTAAGCGTTTGCCTGCAACCCCTACGGTACGTGATTATGATTAGGTTAAAAAAATACATATTGACATAAGACATCCAATCATCTACACAATCTTTTGCATTTATATTTTATATATAAGAAGGTTACGATATTTACGTTTTATCGCATAAACTGCATTGACCCTTTGTGCACGAAATAAAACGCAACGATAGCGCGATCTAGCAACTGGACAAATTTAACAGCGACATCTAGTTCTGTTTAGTGGAACTAAAGTTGCACACGTTTCTTGCACTTCATTTATTAAATTACATTACATAACAGGAATTAGCAACAAAAGTAGTCTAGTCCTTCTCCGACGTACAATCGAATTTATTTATTATACTTTAGACGCTCACAGGACGCGCCTCCACCTCTCACTATTTTCCTGACACATGATCGTGGTGGACGTCTTATATATCTGTAGTTGCGTAATTTTGATTGCCTTGTTCTATTATTATTACATTACTACCTGACCCGTACCCGTGTTGGGCGGTTACAACTTCAACAAAAATATTTAAGTAATATCGCTATTAGAAAAAAGATAGCTATTCAAATTTTTGTACTAATTACAGAGATTAACAAAGTTACGGATAAATATTGATAGATGGCGCTAGCGGCCACCCGCGGCTTCGCCCGCCCCGTTACCGTTGTTTTTCCGGGATAAATAAATTGCCTTTCGGGAGGCGTTCGGGAGGCGACTTTGTTTTATACTATGTAATGATATAGATAGTTGTAGATTACTTTCAATTGCATAAAATTAGTGTTTTTAAATTTAAGTGTTTCCATAAAATGCTTAAAACTCATTTTCTATTTCTATCCATAATAATAGTTTTTCGTACGACATTAGCTTATTTCGCTTTATATTATGGTCGAGTTGTTAATGCAGTCGCTAATGTATAATCTAATCCCCCAGCTATTTAGTACATTAGCCGTAAAATTTTACAAATAAAACAAGACATATGTACATTAATAATTGATTTAATTGCTTCATGTTGGTACAATGGTTTTAATACTAAATACTAAATCACAACACGGGCCTCGTGGCCACAAAGCATATTAGGTAATAACTATTTATTTTATATATTAAAACATAATAAATTAAGTAAGTAATTAATACATTCATAAAACATAATTTTCACTGAACAACGGGATATTTACCATGAGGTGAGTTTTTCTGCTTCCCGATATTTCGGCAGTTGCATGCACCATGATCAGGATATAAGCTCACAAATTATCTCGTGATCATTATATTCATGGTGAATATCCCGTTTCAGTGAAAATTAATAAAGCATTTTACATATATGTAGATAGGTAAGTACCTAATAAGATACCTAATTATTTAAACCTAAATTTGAGTAAAATGAGACCAAGCGTACTACCATCATACATCGTACAACCACTTTCATCATCATAGGCCTTCGTTCAATCTGTAGAAGATGATTTAGGTGGCGTCAGTAAAGTTACAAAGCAGTTAATTGTAATTGAAAACTTTTGTTCATGGATCCACTCCAGCAAGCTGAGTTGGGTGAAGTTTCCTCTTCACTGATATCACTCTGCCTGGGATTCTGTTTGATAGCGCAGGCCTTCCCAGGTACCCACACTACCACTTTGGCGCACCCAACCATGTTGAGCCGTTTCGTAGAAGAGTGCCGCCCAAGACGACATCGTGTTACACGGTAGAATGAGAGGCACTATGTAGGTAAAATAATGTTAGGCAGTAAGCCCTTGTGCAAGCTGAATTGCACTTTGTTTCATCGTAACATGAGTCGCTATCTATGCAAATGTTTTATAAAATTAATGGACATGACATAATTACATTTCGTATAATTTTTTCCACATTTATAATTAAAATATGTACTTGTATCAATAAGTATTTTGCGGTATTACAAGTACTTATGAATTACAAGTACTTATCAATAAATACATAAATACTACAAGTATTTTTAACCGACTTCAAAAAAGGAGGAAGTTCTCAATTCGACTGTATTTTTTTTATATTCAATGAAGTCTATTGTCATTTTAAAAACGGAATTAAATAGTAAACGTTTGGTGCGTGAGCGTCATCGGTCGTCGAGCCAACCAGATAATTGCACCAACCAGATAGGCTCTAGATAATACATTGTGTTGTAGGTACCTAGTCTAGTCTAGTTTGAGTCGGTGAGTAGATATTGTTTTTAATAGTAAACCTTTCATAACTATTATAATAGTGGAACTTAAGAAAACCATAAATAATCGTAACTCTCGTTCAAACTGAAACAAAACAGATGAAACATTACAAATAACTTATTTACCTAGGAACAAAACATATTAAGGACCGCTTAAAATAACTTACAGGTAGCTCAAATATATAAACAATAAATATATATGAATATATTAAATGCCCCCTGGCAGGGATCGGGATCAGTTGAGCTATCTATAGATCGTTTTAAACGGTCCTTAGATAGATCAACTGTTTCACGTTTATTTTATATTATTGTATATTATTCTGTACATTTCTGTAATTATTTCTTAAAATAAATAATTGTGTTTTGAATAAATAAATATCATCTAACCCAGATATTCATTTTTATTTTTAATCCGTAGTTAGTTTAGTATCCGTTTATAGATGAGAAAGTTAAAATTTTTAGCATAAAGTTCGGTCGTATTATTTAGTCATATGGTTTTTACAATTATTAAGTTTTGCTAAATTCAAGTTCAAGTTATCTCAAGATGTTGTTAACAATTAAAACACAGCGAGCTGGTGAAAGGCTTAGACAACATAATATATAACACTTTATTGTCGGTTTTAAATCGTCGTCACCAGTCGTCGTAGTTACCGTCGACATCCTGGCCGCATCCCATCTGTCGGGGACTAGAGCTGGTGCGGCGGCTGAATGTGCCAAGAACCTCAAAAGCTGCACATATGCCGATCTCGATAAGGCCTACATGTTTGAGCTTTTTGAGGTCCTGGCCCTGAACTCAAAGAACATAGAATTTACTCGAAGACAGATACTAAGTAAGTGATACTTATATTTAAAAATAATATTTGTTCCCTGAAGACCCAGAAGCCACGAGTAAGAACTTAAACTACTTATATCAAAGACTGAGGCTGCCTTTCAACAATAAAAACAATATAATGCTGGTAACATAAACGCCGCAACGCCTTTACGGATTGCCCGTGCTAAAAGAAAGGAGGAAGAAAATTTTTTTTTGAGAAGAGAGTTTTTTATCTGGATTAAATGACGTGACGAAAAAACTAATACAATACCGAGTCGATAAACAAGTACGTTTTAATAAAACAAAGTCAAACAATGGTTTCAATAAAAGAACATAAATTTACCAGTGCCTTTTTTGTCTTTGGTTATGTTACAACTATCCCTTACCATGATTATTAAGCAGCTTTGGGGGTGATCAGCTAAGATATTTACATGCATTTATAGATAGATAAACACCATTTATTAAATATACTTATAGTGCTGGGACTAATAATGAATAAAAACCTTAACAACTTCTTATCATGGCTTAAAGCTCTGATAAGCCAGACCGACAGCTTAATAGCTTTTGAAACACGTGTCATATATGACGATAAGGTCACTCCTCCAGCTACCAACTGACCGCACTAAACGTTGCTTGACTTCGTTGATATGATACGGAAATCTGAGTTAGCTATGTTACAAAAATATTTGCACGATTTTTAAAATCATATTAATTTTTATAGGTATTTAAGTAGCGGTTCAGTATTCGAACAATACTTTAAGAACTGTCCCAAGTCAACTTTCAAACATTGCATTTATTGGAAACTCCTCATAATATGAATGGTATAGGAAGTAGTTAAAAGTACTTACACACACTGATTCCAAAATCTGTTATATCTCCGCAGTGTATAATTCCAAGGACAGGGCTGGCCTAGGCCACTGAAATAAGCCGACCTCTTGTGCCTAGCGCCTGAAACCATAGGTTGCGCTTGCGCACTAAAGAGGCACAAAACGATGAAGATAGAGAATGCAAGAATCCACTTCATTTTTACGTTGTGATAATATATTATAAATATTATGTAAACAGGAAGGCTGTACAATACAAAGTGCTGTATAAAACGATTAGTTTGACCTTTAAATACGAGCTGATTAGGTACATTATACCGATTATCCTTTAGTTAGTAGGTAGGTACAGCTGTGTGTACCTAGTCCAAACGTGCATTGCGGACATTTTTTTGTAAAATTTTTCGTCACTGTTCCCTCTACGTATTTGTACTAATTATAATTATTGACGTAAATTCATACGAGCGGTCCCGCTCGTTTTACGCATATATCCTAGTGGGTACCTAGTGGGTAAACCCATTCATTCCACTCGGGTTATAAGCGGGTGATTTGGGTTTTAACCCGATTTTAACCCATTTTCACCCATTTTGTTGGGTGAAAATGATTAAACAATTAAATGAATTTAAAACATATATTTTAAATTCTTTATATTAATATAAAATATTTATATAAACGAATGAATATGTTCTACTTGAACTAGAGAAATAATAAAAGCAAAAATATAAATCAGAATTTTTTTTTATTTGTTGAAATCATAATGTTCAATCATCGTCATCACTTTCGGAAACATGATGGCATAGCCCGGCCAAAATAGACTTGACCCTAGCATTAATTTACAACAAGCTGAAAATTTACTGGCACGTAAAGGATACCACTCTAATGAAATCCTGAAAAGTCCACATTGATCCCGTGTGTGTTATTCATAGTCCGGTCAATTTAGACATAAAAATAATGGTCAAATAACAAAATTCCCGGAGAGCCAAATATTGGTGAAGAGCTGAGCTTTACTATTACAAATAATGTTTTAAAAATCCACATCGATCCTACGTGTGCTACAAAAGTTATTCCGGGTCATTGGTCCAAATTTGAGGTTTTTTGGATTTTTCTCGAAAACGGTTATCAAAAAAAACCTCTAACTAAAGTTGTAGATCTTAAAATTCTCTACAAAAATGGTCGAAATGATTTTTTTCCTAAGAGTTACCATTACAATACAATAGTTTTTTATTCCAATAAGATACGTACAGTACACTTGGAAAAGTCAGGTACAAAAATACTTAATAATAATATTACACTATAATATTACGGGCTTACTGTTTGGTTACAACATTTAAGAAAAATAATTCATTACAAATAGAATAGCAACATAAAATTCCAAATAAATTCATTATTTAAAAATGTCATCAGCAAGTGCTTCGTCTAGCTAGAGAATAGTACGATTTCTCTAGTAATATATTTCTTATCTTTATACGATAACATTCAAGATCAGAGTTTTGTAATTCAGCCGTCAGTTTATTGTACAATTTTATGCTTATACATAAAAAGCTATTACCAACTTTGGCTAGTCTATGCTTAGGAAGACAAATGTTATATTTATTTCTTGTATTATAATTATGGATCTCACAGTTTAGGTTAAATTTATCAGGGTTTAGCTTTACAAACATCAGATTGTGGAAAATGTATTCTCCTACCATTGTCATAATTTCTAATTTCTTAAACATTAGCTTACACGATTCTAAGCCTTTTATAAGCAAAATAGAACGGATGGCTCTTTTTTGCAGTATGAATATTCTATTCGACTGTGAGGCATTTCCACAAACTAAAATTCCATACACCATAATGGAATGAAAATACGCATGATATACCAGCTCTTATGTCACTAAGTTGTCTTATTGTCTTTATTGCGTAAACTGCTGACTTTAATCTTCCAACGAGAGTGTCAATATGTTTATTCCAAATGAATTTACTGTCAATGTCTATGCCTAGAAATTTGGTGTTGTCAAGAGTAGTCAAAAAGTGTTTATCAATTGTATGCCTAACTAATTCGTCATTATTATGTTTATGTCCTAAAAAAAAGTTTACAATATTCGTTTTATCTACATTTAATAGTAAATTATTGGCATTAAACCATTTTTGTAAATTGAGTATCAGCGTTTCTATCTTTACACATAACTTTTCTTTGTTCTTATCACTAACTACTACAGTTGTGTCGTCAGCAAAAAGGACTATATCCATTTCATTTTCAACACAGACCACAATGTCATTAATATACAGAATGAATAGAAGTGGCCCTAAAATAGACCCTTGTGGTACTCCCATTGTAATATTATTTGATTCAGACTTTTGGCCGTTACACTCTAGAATTTGTTTTCTATTTTTTAAATAAGACGCGAATACAGACAATTCATTGTTTCTAATACCATAATGCTCAAGTTTTAATAAGAGAATCTTATGGCAGACACAGTCAAAAGCCTTTGATAGATCACAAAACAGGCCGTATGTGCTCTTACTTCTGTCCAAATTCCACAAAACTCTCTCTTTCTTGAGAACTCTCTCTTTCTTAATTCTTGAGATATCGAAATTCTAAGAGTCACATTATACATGATATGCACACATTTCCACGCCACCTGTGAGGTAGTGTACTCGGTACTCTTTTTTTACCGTGGTTTTCCCTGTAGGCCTACTCCACTAACTGTCATGACAATTTTAGGATAATTTAGGGAACAATACCCGTCAAGTTCTAGATATTACCTTATTATTGATATTGATTATTGATATACCTTTACTATTGATTTGATTTCTTTAGATATTTTAATCAGATTCATACTCTTGAAAGTCTACTTCCACAGTCATGTCTTCTTCGATTTCTTCTTCTTCCTCTTCCTATCAAGGTCAATGGAGTCAATATGGAGAATACAGCTCCAGCTAACTTTCGTATGGCTTTTTCTCAAAAATGCTAAATCTTAGAGAAAAATATATAAGGAAAATTTCGGTAGATTACCTGATCTACAATTTTAGTCCGAGCTGTTTTTATTGTAAAACCGTTTGGCCAAATAATCCAAAAAACCTTAAATATATTTTAGCACACTGTTTCAACGGGGACTTTTCAGGATTTCATTGGAGTATTATCCCTTTGTGCCTGTAAATTTTCAGCTTGTTGTGAATTGTACTCCTATTTTTGGGGTTAATTTGACCGGGCTAGCAATCTAGAAACACGAAATTGCAAGCATTGATGCCTGACATAGACGGTTCGGGACTGACAGTGCGTGGCGACGTGGTTTCCGCGATCCTTGGGATATCAGTCGTGGGGAATCAAATACCAAAATCAAATCCCACTCTCTCTTGTAGAATTACAACCCCTTTGTTACAAAAAAAAGAGATATTAAGCTGCAATTAATTTAATTTTAAGAAATTTAGTTAAAATTTAGAAATGTTACCTAGGGAAGGTATCTGTTTTAGAAATAAAAATAAAATGTATAATTTAATTACACTATATTACATTACATATAAATTTAAAAAAAACATTAATAATTTAAAAAAATGCTAATGTATCCACTTGAACGTCCGAGCGCGGCAGCTGTCTCCCTCTAGAACGTCCACCCGCGCAATCGGAATTTTGCGGCGCCGAGCGCTTGGTTCATTTTCAACTTCGAGCGTCATAACTAAATAACTACTATAGCTAGGCTTAAATATTTATGAATAGGTAAAACTATACAGATTAAAACAACGTAAAAAATTATTTTAACTATGAATCTAAATACTGAAAATATAAATTTAAACTTGACAATGTAGGTCAAATTTCAATAAACTTTTGATTCTAAAGAGTTTTTACACAAAATCTCGTAGTTTGTAGCAATATAACCTACTTATAATTAAACTAGAGTTTAAGGGCTTTTTTTTGACATGAATATCACAATAACAAGAATACCGTGTTTTTTAAAATAAACATTTTCAAAACACCCCTAGAATACGTAAAAACGTACACGGGTGACTTTCACCCGGAACATTTTGGCTGTAAACCCAAACAAATGTAAAATACTCTGTTGTTTCATTGTATTTAGATCGTGGGAGTATATTTAAATATTATTACTTACATAACTTCTCCATTACAAATACTTCACTTCATAAACATGAAACCCGCCGTGCAACGGCATTTTGTTTAATGTCGATTTTTTTTGCCATCAGTCGATGGGCCAAATATATTTGTAAATATTTCAAAAGCAATAATCTTGAGGATTACTTTGATATATAACACTAATATAAATAGGTCTAATAATACAATCTAAACTCACGCAAAACTTTTTTGTTTTTAAATTTTATTTTTAATATTTTTGTTGCCAGGTATGGTTTTCTTGGATTCTATCATACGCCAATTTTATAAAGGAGTCATCTAGTGACGTTATACTAGCAACTTACAGACGCCAGCCAATAGAACTTCACACAAAAGTCATGGAGGTCCGATGGGTAGAAAAAGTCACCCGGACGTTCGACGTTCGGACGCAACAAAGTTTTAGGTCGATTTTGTTACCCGGATGCTCAAGTGGATATTTAAAATTTTATGGGTTTCTTTCACTTTCGACAACCTCTGTGGCGCAGTGGGCTTAGGTCCGGCTGAGACGCAAAAGGTTGCGGGTTCGATTCTCGCCGCGGGACAAATGTTTATAAGATCTGCAAGTATTTGTCTCAGGTCTGGGTGTTTCTATGTATAATATGTATGTATTTATAAAAAAAAGTATATTAGTAGTATATAGTATGGTATGTGGTAGCCATAACACAAGCTCGGCTTACTTTGGGACCAGATGATGCTGTGTGAAATGTCCGGTATTATTATTATTTGGTTGCATTTTAGAGGAGTGAAAAAATAAAAAAATGTAATGTAAAAATAAAAAACCCGTCCGTTCCATACTTTCTTGCCGCGTGCCGGTGAATCCGTCGATCGACGCGTCCGCCATCCTTTGAAAACAGATTGTTAAAATAACATTAAAACTTACGGAGCTAGGATCTTTATTAATCGTAATTGTTATTGATTACTACTTAATTCATTTTTACCCACTCAAACAACCCATTGGGTGATAATTGGGTTTTAACCCACTCATGTATTTTTCACCCAACTTTTTCACCAAATTTTTCACAACTTAGGTAACATTTTCACATTAAATAAATTTTTTTAACGACAGATACTCAAAAAATATGCGTCACGTAGTATTATAATTTTTATATATTTTATAATTGTATCACGCGCCGTTTTCAATGTTTTGAAATGTATTTGTTTCATTATTATTAGCGGGACAAATGTTTGTACGATCTGCAAGTTTGGGTGTTTCTAGGTATACCTAATATGTATGTATGTATTAAAAATTTGTAGAAAAAAAAACGACTTATTTAAGTAGTAGGTAGGTATATCAGTCATGTGGTACACATAACACAAGCTCTGCTTATTTTGGGGCTAGATGATGCTGTGTGAAATGTCCGGCATTGTTTATTTATAACATTGGTTGGTAGGTATTTTGAAATTATTGATCAGGGAATTGAGACCCTAATCTACAGGTGGAGATATAAGGTAAAAGTAATTATTATTCCATATCAGCCATCGATAGTTAGTGTGGTGGGCCGATGAGACTATTTAGGGAGGAAGATTCGAACAGTCTTATATCCTTTTTTTTTATAATAAGGAACCTACAAGGACTGAGGGATTTAAATTTTTTGTTAAATAAATAAACAACAAATTAACATTGCGCTTTGTTCGATATAAAATGAAAAGTGCCTTTTTGTTAGACAACTTATTGGAAAATTTACCTATTGTTAGAAATTGTTATGGAAATTTGTTATACCAATACAAATACAAAACTTGATTTATTCAATAAAAACATAAGGATCACTTTGAATCGTCTTCTTACATGCTAATGAATCTAGGTGCTGGTTCCTCCTAACCCCAGTTCAAGAAGAATCTGGCAAGAAACTCGTCTGGTCTTAACACTTTTTTGTATGATCCTTGAAAATTTTGTTACGGATGCCGAGTCGAGTTGGAGCAGCTTCATCTCAAGCTTTTTTATCATAATTCATAATTCATTTAATGTGGAACATAGGTATGTTACAGGTTTTATTATTTGGTAAGTTCGCTATGCTACCATTTGATAAATGGTGTACAATATTTTCTAACAATGTGAGAAATTTATAAAAAAATAACTAGGTAACATAATAATAATTCAATATAAACGTCACTTAGGAATATTACATAATTAAATTTATGTCATTTTATTAATTCAGATACGTTATAAAAACATTTAGCTTGTAACCAGGTCTTGAGTTCCTTAATAAATTTATTTAATGGTAATTTTTTTATATAGTCAGGTATGGAATTATATACATTTCCGCATATTGCATAACTACTATTTATATACATACTCGTCTTTGGAACTTTAGGCAATACAATTCTGTTCTGGTTTCTTGTGCTTCTATGATATACCTCACTAGCTTTAACAAACAGTTGATTGTGCTTTCTAACAAACAAAGCTGACTCCAGGATTATACATACAAGGTAGTGTGAGAATATTTAATTGTTTAAAGAGTGGTTTGCATGATTCCCAGGGCGGTATCCCGCCAATGGCCCTTACACATTTTTTTTTGTGCGATAAATGCTCTTTTTAAGTCTGTTGAGTTTCCCCAAAGAATTAAACCGTATATGAGTACCGATGCTACATAACCATGATATGCTTGAAGTACTGTGGCTAAGGACGACGTTTTTCTCAATCTCCGCAGAGCATAAACAAATCTGTTTACTTTGGAGCATACTTTGTCGACCTGCATTTTAAAATTTAAATGTTTATCTAAGACAATTCCAAGAAACGTTGTCCTATCGACCTCTGAAATGTTGATATTTACATATGAAATGTTTTTCAGAGGCTGGTTTATACGTGCATAGGTTCCAAACTGTATAATTTGTCTTTGTCAAGTTTACATTCAAGTTATTAATGTCAAGCCATTTAATTATGCATTCTATAGTATTATTTATGTCAATTATGTAATTATTAATGTCAGTGTTGCGATTAGATGTAAATATTAAAGAAATGTCATCAGCAAATAATATACAGGGCTTAGAAGTGATGTCAGGAAGATCGTTAATATATAATATATAAAAGAAGAGGTCCCAAGACACTTCCCTGAGGCACTCCAACTTTGTTAGGTCTAAAGGTAGAGCGAACAGATGCTAATTCATTATCGTTATTCAAATTGGTTATTTCGACACATTGTAGTCGATTGTCCAAGTACATTTTTAACCAACTAAGGGCAGGTCCACGGATACCATACATTTCTAGCTTAGTCAACAAAATATCGTGAGAGACATAGTCGAACGCCTTTGACATATCGAAAAAAATAACTGTAACTAATTCTTTGTTATCGATGCCGTCTATTACTTTTTTAACAAGATTAAAACAAGCTAACGTTGTGGATTTACCTTGCTGGAACCCGTATTGTTCCTGTTTCAATATATTATTTTTATTAATGAACGCTTGTATGCGTCTTTGCATGGCTACCTCGAAGACCTTAGATATTACAGGTATTAATGTTATGGGTCTATAATTGTCTAATTTTGACTTATCACCTTTCTTGTATAGAGGTCTAACAATTGATTTTTTCAAAAGCATGGGAAAGGAACCCTCTTCAAAAGATAAGTTTATCAGGTACGTTAATACTGGGGTTATCATCTAAATAATCAGATTTTATAATAACAGAAAATATATGCTTTAATAGACAGTTTCAGTTTAATTACGTTATTAAATTTGCCAATCGACAAATCTAACACTTTGCTTGGGACCTTGTTATAGAAGCGTAGGTAGGTACACTTTGCCCTATAAAAGACCTATTAACTTTAGAGAGCCTAACAGTGGGAACAGCTAGTTTATCTTTATTTCTAGTGTTAATACAATGATTATCATTTTTTTTAATAAATGAACATATTTGTGCACATACATTTTCGTATCTATATATACTGACAAGGCACCTTCATTATTATATATTTCTTTAAGTGATTCTATAGGGCCCATGTTATAAATTGCACGAACAGCCCTCTTCTGCAACACAAATATGGTGTTAATATCCGCAGAACTCCCCCACAACTGAACGCTATGAAAGTAGCTGAAGTACCTAAACGAGTCAAGCAGTATCTACGTCGGTAAAATGACGGATCTTTTTAACAGCGTAGGTATGCCGCAGAGCTGAGTCTCTTCGACAATTTATCAATTTTTACATTGACTTTCACCTGTTTAACATTGGGCAGTATAAATCGAATTCATTTCGTTTTTTTCTCGCGTTAAGTAAGTAATAAGTTTTTTACATTAAACCAAGTTACAAATTCAGAGATTGCATTATTTACATCGTCAAAATTAGTAAGTAGTCGCTTTAATTTAAATAAAAGTGACGTGTCATCAGCAAATAGTACAATCTCGTGATCATCCTTTAAAAGTTTAGGTAGATAATTTATGTAAATTAAAAACAAGAATGGCTCGAGTATTGATCCTTGTGGTACACCCATTTTTACCATTGATCCCGGAGAACGCTTTCCATTTACATCTACTCGTTGTGTTCGGTCACTTAAGTAGGATGTGAAAAACTTAAGTGCAACTCCCTTAACACCATAGTGATCTAGTTTCCTGATTAGAGTTTCATGGTGAACGCAATGAAAAGCTTTCGACAGATCACAAAAAATACCTTAGGCGTCGCGTGATACCTGCAAGATATCAAAAATATGTGATATTAACTCAACACCGGCATCAGTAGTTGAGCGTCCCTTTGTAAATCCGAATTGTCTAGTAAATTGTTGGGAGGTATTGAAATGCCGTTGTAATTCGTTTTGTATAAGTTTTTCAAATATTTTACTAAATGTAGGAAGCACTGATATAGGTCGAAAGTTACTAGGATCGGAATGACTACCTGATTTGAATAGAGGTATCTTGCTATGTTTCATTAAATCAGGAAATACTCCACAGACAATACATTAATTAAATATGAAAGCTAGCTATGGAAATGTGACATCTATAGGAAATAAATAAAACAAATTGATATACAAAAATCAACTTTATTTTGTTATGCCTATAGGTACTTGCTTATTTAATGAACATTTCTGTTATGAACAAACACGTTATGAACGATTTCGACACATTCGAAGCATCCATTTCGATACTTCCGTGGGTGTTTTAAAAACATTACCTAACAACGTCCGTGACAAAAAAGTGTCGCAGAATACGTGTAGGTACGTATTCTGCGACACTTTTTATGACACGACTATGTACTTTATGAGATTATAGGTACATAACAGAAATGTGCAGTAGGTAATCTAAAAAGATCGTTTAAAATGACCTATAGATAGCTCCAGAACCAGAATCAAGAACTTTATGTAGGTTACTAGGTAGGTATTTAAATTAATTTTAAATATTGTTGCTGACCAACAATTTATAATACCTACCTATTACGATTGACTAACTAATCGATGGACATTTAAAATTGTATTAATTTCCTTCTCATATATATAGGTACGAGTTCCAAAATTTATCCGTGTTGTCCAACAGTACCTAAGCATAAAGCTGAATGTTATTAAAATTATAGGTAGTTTATAAAACGCTTGGGCTAAGGCTAGACGTCAGAAAGGATATTATATTTTTTTAATTTGAATACTAGAAATCGGCCCTGGCTTCACACGGGTTAATTATACACCTAAACCTACCTCATGAATCACTCCGTCTATTAATAGCCGTACTAAATCCGTTCCGTAGGTTTTGAGTACATCGCGTCCATAGGTACGACGGACGGACTTTGTTTCATAATGTACTGATGAGGTTGTAATGCCCACTGCAGGGCCTCTTTCTCTTTCTTCCACTCTTTTCTATCATGCGCTAATATAGACCAGCATGGCGATTATGGAACTCTTAATACTGGGCAGTTCTGGGTGTGTTTTGTTTTGTTATGTGTTATATATAATATGTAGGTATATAAAAGAAAAGTATCGAGATAGTATATCAGTCATGTGGTACCCATAACACAAGCTCCGCTTACTTTGGGGACAGATTATGCTGTGTGAAATTTCCGGCGTTATTTATAGGTGAAATTTGGCATGAAGATAAATTTTATTGTAGGTGTCAGAGAATTATACAGTGTATTTCATATGCAGGTTCGTGCGAAGCCGCGGGTAGCAGCTAGTAAAATATAAATATCCATCTTCTTAATTCTTTATTGCGACAAAAGTAAATATATAATATAACAGTTAATGCATTGATTAAACGCCAAATAACTATAATATAGTAGTTATACAAGCGCTTATATACAAATATAATTATATAAAAAATGGATGGGTTCTTTTGGTCTAACTCTAGCCTACGGTATTATCAAATATATAATGGGTCGATTATATAATATACACTTGAAATTAGAATGGCAAGGACATACCGTACTTAAATGCCACGTTAACTAATTATGTGTTTATACGATAGAGGGATAGAGGATATATTTATTATAAAATTACTTTAATAATGGGATATTTACAATCATTTATGAGTTTTATTTCCTGATATTTGGGCAGTCGCATGCGTCATGATTACGGAGAAGTATTTCCGAGTAGATCGTGAACTCTTTCTTTGTTAATGGTATGTGACATATAATGTCAATTTTGCCAGAGTCAATTTGTTTATTATTAAAGTCTTAGTCGATGGTCAATTGTTATGACATGTTACTTTATGAAATGATAAACGAAGAATCCCGACCGTGAACTTGTTCGGCCTTACTAATAAACGTCTCAAAACTTCTGTCCAAAGTTAAACACTGTTTAAAATAGTGCCGTCCCTGTAAGATAGTGACAAATAGTGACAGGGCGAATTCAATATAACTTTATTAAATAAAATGACAAAGACCACTTTGAATCGTCTTCTTACATGCTAGTGAATCTAGGTGCCGGTTCCTCCTTGTGCTATTCGTTTATTAGCAGACGACTCTTTCTACCCTCTTTCGCATTATTTTACGAATGATAATATAACGGGTCACATTGTCATCTACAAATTTTTAATAACCGTAGTAGTTTTTAAAATTGAAGCGTATTTGAATATTGTTTTAACCCTGGTATGGCAATTATTCAAGGTACTTGCTCTTTCAGTAATTCATCTATTTATTATTAATGATGATAAGTATGTATTTAATACTATCTAAGTGTTATATCAGAGTAGGGCAATTATGGAACTCTTGATACAATCAATGTCTATCTGATTCGATTAGCAATAGGCATTATTTCAATCAATCATATACGATGTATTTAAATGCTTAGTACGCTAAACACGGTTCCTACCACAATCGTACTTTGTAAATTGGTCGAGGTATAGTTTGACACCAATTTCACATTGTAACTAGCGATAGCTGATAGAAATCGCAGCGATCCGTAATATCAATTTATCAATAGTAACTGAAAGTATCAATGTTTTGATAGTATCAAAGTTCCATAATCGCCCCACTGGTCACAATAATTCAAGCTATGCTTAGTTTGATGCTAGAAGGTGTTGTATCCATTGTCCATCAATATTTATTAATTTGTTTATACTTATTGTTCCAGTATATGCCGAGTTAAAAACGATTCTCTTGCTTTTGATTAGTTATATTATACTAGCTGCTGCCAGCGGCTTCGCGCGCGTGGTACCTACACAAAAAGTAGCCTATGTCCTTCTCCAAGGTCCCATCTATCTCTATACCAAAATTCATCAAAATCGGTTCCGTTTTAGACGTGAAAACGTAACACACAAACAGACAGAGTTACTTTCGCATTTATAATATTAGTAGGGATAATACTTGATGATAAACTTTGTAACTAAAATCAATCGCTCGCTATTTTATAGTTTTTTGAGACTAACGCTCGGAAACTGATATCTGACCCGGCGACACGGTGCTGTGACTCAGATGTCGAAGTTAACTTACACTGCCATCTGTTAGAAACTTATGGGGGGCGCCGCGGTCACCCATCCTTGTACTAAACTCAACGATGCTTAACTTCATTGGTCAGATGGGTAGACTATATTAGGTATAGATAGCGCTTCTCTTATGAATTATTAAATAACAATAGACATAGGCATATAATATATATTATATTAAATTTTTGTCACATAAACTTATTATAAAAACATGCAACAAAGGTACTTATAGACATAATTATGTAAGCTTAATATTATGTAAATAACGAAAATTTATAATAAAAATAACCATTGTAGTGATAAAATACAGTAAGTACCTGACTTAAGCGTACTTACCTGTAAAAGTACTTTATATCAAATTTTATCGAAAACGGTTCAGCTGATGTCAACAGACACACATCTACATGCGCATTGATGTTTACATGGCGTTTTATATATATACGGATTTATAACTACTTCGTCGGCTCTCCGCTATGGTGTGGGTTCGAATCCCGTGGTTTTAAATGATTAGTTCGTCTAATACACGTAGTTTGTCTAATACATTATTAAATATATTTTAGATAGAAGTGCACTGAGTCAGTTTCCATTTATATGTACCGTCAATATAATATAATAATAATTTACAGTTTTCCTATATAATATATTATATTGTCGGTTTAATACTTCAAAAGTTACGAGTACAATATAACATGATTTAATATACAAGAACTACAAATATTATCTACAAGGAATACACGAAATGACAAATTTTTGGAAAATCTTGATTCTTAACTTATAAGACATACATCACATTACATCTTTACGTATGGAATAAAAAAATCTACAATTAATTTTACAAGTAAACTCTACGAAAAAAACAATATTACAAAATATACAAGATTTGATTTCGGAAACAAAATGTTACAAAATAATGTGAGGGAGACGGCGGACCAGCCGGCGACTACGCAGGTGACAGTGACAGTGACAGTGACAGCGACGTGGCGGTGACAGGTGACGGTGACACCTGCTACTCGAGTCGGAGATTCGATGCTCGGGTTATATCAACCTCCGTTGCTGGGTTGATCCTACAAAAGAACAAAACAGAAATTACTCATTTATTATTGTTAAATATGCATTAAATATGAATCATTTTAAAATTATATATGTACTTGTTATTTTCCTTATAAACAATTAGTAATATGTACAAGGGTAATTTAATTTATTGATTGCCCTGTCAGCTCAGTTGGTAGTAGCTCTGCCTTCTGCGCTATAGGTTGAGGGTTCGATTCCCTCCCAAGATAAACATTTGCGAGACAAACGGTGTAGAAACACATCGTGACGAAACCGACAGGTCGTAGAACCAAGTGCACGTGTGGAGCCTCTGAGGCGCACTTTAATCCATTCGCCACACTGGGTGAGATACTAGTGACACGATAACAACCACATACCTGCATTGTGGGATCTGCCTTTGGGAAAGAGATCTCCTCTGTAGTTTGCTCTGTAAGGAATAAAATTAATATATAAATATTAATAATATATATTAATAGAAAATGCACACAACACCATTTAGCCCTAAACTAAGCATAGCTTGTATTATGGGAAGATGACTCATATAATCCTTACTAAAATATATATAAATGCGAAAGTGTCTCTGTCTGTTTGTTACGTTTTCACGGCTATACGGCTGAACGGATTTTAATGAAATTTGGTAAGATGATGTATTGCATTCGGGGGAAGAACATAGGCTACTTTTTATGTAGTTACTATGCGTGCGAAGCCGCGGGCAGTAGCTAGTAATATTATAAACGCGAAACTTTGTATGTATGGATGTTTGTTACTCTTTCACGCAAAAACTACTGAATATATTTTAATGAAACTTTACAATAATATAGCTTATACATGAGAATAACACATAGACTATAATTTATAAAGAAATTGTGTGAATTGTCCAAAATATAACGATAAATGTAAGTAGGAAAAAAATCTTCAGTCCATCTTAATGGATCATGTAAAAAGCGCTTAGGAGCAGGACGAGTTTCTTGCCAGTTCTTCTCGGGCTTAAGTTAGGAGGACTTGGGACCTAAGTTCACATATATGTAATTACGTAAGAAGTGATCCTTGTGATTGTATTGAATAAAATATATTTTGACTTGATATTGACTCGCTCCGCGCTTTTAAGAAAAACAGAGCTCTCAGAGCGGAGTGCTCTTTCGTTTGAGGTTGCATGTGTGGATGCGCGCTAACCTGGTACTAACGCTTTGCGCGGTTTTTCAATAGCGGGCGGAGAGAAGTCCAAACTGCCCTATAAAACTTATTTGCTATACAAGAGTGCAAAGTTACTTTTTAACCGCGTGCTCAATTTTGATGATCGAGCAAGCAAAGGATTCTGAAATTCAAAAATTAGAATCTTGAGCGTTAGCGAGGGAATCAATAGAGCACGAGGTAAAAAAACTTTGCACTCGAGTACAACTTTTCATCCAACCTCAAGAAATGACTAAATGCAAAAAAAAAAATATTTGAGCATTTTTAATATTTTCAGTCAATTCTGTTGGCGTTAAATAAATTTCTTCGTCGCTAGAATAACTCATTTTAAGTTTTCACTTGTTTTCAAGTTGCTTGTTTTTAACCTAAGGTTTTAACAATGTGACGTGAAAAGAAAATGGCGCGCCTAAATTAAATTAATTAAACACCAAGAAGGTTCCGAGTCTGAGTTTTTAACAAATCAAAAAAGGTTGTATGATAAATTCGGCACCATGGAGATAAGTAAATAGGTTTAATGATTTTTTTTATTTACAAACATAGTGCACACGATGTTCTAAATTCAATTTACTTTATTTCCTCTGGCGGATAAAAACGGTTTTTGCATTCAGATATCGAAGTGCAAAAATACTCGTTCCGAGATGGGAGTTGAAAAATATTTACTTACTTTAACGAGCCTTACTCGTTAAAGTTGAACTGGGAACAGTGAGTTCCCAGTTATATTAGTGAGTTATGTTATGTTTATTTTAATATTATAATTATCGGTTTTAATAAACAATTCAACTTCTTGTGAACATCCATTACATCCACCGACAAGTCATCGGTCAATTCTAGAGACGCAGTTAATTTCGTCCAACGACGGATTTATCGAGACCCTGGCCGAATTCCAGGGACGCAGGTAATTCCGCCAATGACCATCCGACATTTACCGTTTTCTGTCATACGAAATATAAGTTTTGAAAGCCGTAGAAGGACAGAGGGTCGCGAACCGGGCGTTCGACCATAGAATACTTCGATCCCGTTAATCGTGAAACGAAAGAAACGTTTTAAAACACAAACCTATCATATAACCATAAAGCGCTAGGATAAGGACGAGGTTCCTCATTCATTTCGAGGTAGGAGGAAGCTCGGGAAGGCGAAACTTTATTAAATCGAAACACCGTCGGCTTCGACCCGACTCGGGGTCGTCAGAGGCGCTGGGATCATTCATCCGGCGCCGCAACAAGAGCCAGTCGCTCGCGGACCGAGAGATACGTACCGTACATCCGCAGTCGCGCCCGCAGTGCGTCGTTAGCCTCCCGCAGTGCGAGGCACTCGGCTCGCTGCCCCCCCTGCCCCCCCTGCCCCCCCCCGGCGAGTGCGGCCAACAGGCGCGCCAGCGTGCCCTGCAGGCCGCACGTGCTCTCCACCAGCCGCGCCGCCAGCTGCGCCGCGCCCACCGACCCCACCGACCCCTCTGCACGCAACAATATATCTATATCTGTATCTATCCGATCTGTTGAGGAGCCTGACGGTGCTCGCATATCATGTCTAACATCCAACATCTCACCTTCCTAATGAGCGATGGCACCGTTATATTCTGAATTAGTTAGGTGCCCGACGGACGCGTTCTCCTTGTCTATTTCCTTGTTCTTTATCTCGTCGCCCGCCCGCGCCCCCTGTCGGCTGACAGGACCGACCTGGAGGTCCCCGGGTCGGTCCCATCTGTCGGCCGACCCCCCGCGAGCGCGCTCGTTCCGTTAATCGAGTACCGTGCGATTCTGGCACGTTCCTCGATTTGTGGCAACGACTCTCCCGTTATTCACTTTCGTCCCTTTTAACGAACTCACTATCGCAGATTGCGGGAAGGTGAGAAGAAGGAAATAATACATCGCGATGTTGGTGAGCCGAAACCTCATCTAGCCCCAAACTAAGCGTAGCTCGTAATATGGGGACCAGATGACTGAAAATATTTATACTTGTAATATTTTTATATACATATGATCTTTTATAACACCCAGACGCAAAACAAACACCTACGTTCATCACATCACACATATGTTCATCCTCGGAGAGAATCGAACCCTCAACCTGCAGCGCAGAAAGTAGAGCTACTCCCGCCTGAGCTACCAGCCGAGTCAAAAGTACGTTTACTTTATTAAATTAATCTTATAACAGCACTCGTTGAAATCCTGGCGCAGCCTGCTGGATGAGCTAATGCTTTAAGGTGGCGCAACCGGATATTTTTTAAAAAGTTTAATGTCAAATACATCATCCATCAAGACATCAGAACGTACCTAAAACATCATCATCATCCCGCGTCACGTCCAGTTCTGCCAACGTGTCGTACTCCTCGTCCAGTGACGCGTCACGAAGTTCAGCCGGCTTCACGTCACTGTCTATGTCTGTCTCCTCTGGTGCTGACGGCGACACAGGAACTGGAGGAAATTCATTTATATCTTAACACGGGCAAAAACACCAAATTAAGCGTAACTTGTATTATGGTGACCAGATAACTTCTTCATTGACGTTTTTCTGTCGTAGATCTTAAAAAATAGAAGACATGTGTTAAGTGCACGAGAAACTCTGAGGCACAGCTCTATTCTTTCACTCTGGATCGAACACTAGTGAAACGATAACTAGAAGACCAGACGACCAGTTGAAGACCATGTTTTATAAACAACCAGACAAATAATAAACACACACAAATGACACAAATCACATCACTCAAATGTTTGTCCCAGGAGGGAATCGAACCCTCAATCCTCAACAGCGCAGAAGACAGAGCAACTGTCAACTGAGCTGACAGGCCAGTCAGTAACCAAATTACTTCTTCTTAGAAGTTTTTTTGTCGTAGAACTTACAAAGTTAGAAGGCATGTGCCAAATGCACAGGAACCTCTTTATTCGCACCTTTATTTAACCTTGGATCGAAATAACTAGTGAATAAGTAGAAGATCCGTTGACCAGTTGAACACCAACCAGACAAAGAACAAACACCTATGTTCATCACGTAAATGTTTGTTCCAGGAGGGAATCGAACCACCATACTGCAGCGCAGAAGACAGAGCTCCTATCAACTGAGATGACAGGCCAGACATCAATTGATTTGAGGGATGTAAAAAGTAGGATTAAGAAAAGATGGAAAGACCGTGTGATAGATGATATGTGTAAGAAAGAAGTGACTACTGAAAGTTTATTTTAAGTTAATTTTGTTTTAACTGAGCGTTATGGGGTTTTTGGTATCAAGCTCAAGGGCATCATTTACCTCGGCCTGTCGTCTGGGGTTACTTTTTCTGAGCTGGATCACTGGCTCATCGGACTGGGATCAGATGGCTTAGGCAAGATTCACTTTTTGCTCAAGTCAGCGGAAAGATAAAATTGTATGAAGACCCTAGCTTGTGATAAGTCAGGAGACAGGAGCGTGACTGCTGCTGACATTTACATACAATTTGGTATTCCAGAGACTTCAGTGAGGTGGAAACCTAAACGTGCGGTATTTGTCATCCTGGTGACCTAGAGAGGTCCCGTGCTTCGGCCTACTATAGTACTATAGGTACCGTTACCGTTATCGGTGGTTCAATCGCATATCCTGGGTGCATAGTTACCGTGCGTGGAGGTTCGAGAGACGCGGCGACAGGAGACGCAGTGCGTGCGGGGGGCGGGGGGCGTGCGCGGGGGGCGGGGCAAGCGGGCCCGCGCCGCCACCCCCGCCCCCTCCCCCGGGGACAGCGCACCTCGCACCAGTAACGTTAACTGGTTAGCTGCAACAACATCATTACACCTTAGACAAGTAAGCCTACCATCATAATTCGGGAACATAATATTTCAAGCTTGTAACATTACTTCAATTAGTAGCAATGTCACAAACAATATATATATATTAATACTTCAAGAGAGAGCGGAACAACGCCAATACTCCGCTATCGGGGAGAGTATCCTCCGATATGTGGATGAGAGGGGTTTGATGCCGCCCGTCGTACTAACGCATGGCTTGAAGAGGCTGAAATCTAATCGAGAGACAAACTTCATGTACACTAACGATCTCCCGCGATACAGGTTAAGCCAGGGTCTGTTGAAAACATTTGTATTATTTAAAATGTTCTTTTGGACCTTATTTCTATTTGTAAGTCGAACGTGTTCCAATTAGCTGCCGAGTACAAGGACTTATTCCTCGCACTTGACTCCTGATCAACAGGTGTTGTCTACGGACGGTATAGGGAAGCACCGCTAACGAAGAAAGAGTCCACTAAGAACAATCAGAAGAATTCACTCTGCGAGTTGTGGAGAGTGATCGGAGTTTCTCTTGGGGATCGAATCGGGATCGAAGTAATGCTTCAGATAACTAAGATCGTCGACATAACTCAGCGAATTAGCAAGCTGAAGTGGCAGTGGGCAGGTCACATATGCCGCAGAATCGATGGCCGTTGGGGCAGACTGGTCTTGAGTGGAGGCCGCGTGTCGGCAAACGTAGAGTAGGTTTTTTTTAAATTTGTAAATACAACGGCAGTTGCATTGGCAATATAATGGCAGTTGACGTAACATGTCAGTTGTAAAATGGTTTATCGGAAAGTGTATAAATCGTTTAACATTTAATGTAACATAGCTCTTAGATATTAATTCGTTTTTCTCGTGTAAATTTATGTTTAATTGGGAATAGCGAAATCGTAGTCAATAAGTTGAGATTCCTGAGCACCAGTGTAGACAATTCAATTATAAGTGAATACACATACACAAAAGCACAAAGATAAAAAAAATGTCGACGGTCATTCCGCGATGATGTTTAGAATAGACTGCAACTTTGTGACGGTATTACAAAAAATCAAGTAGCATTAGCAAAACTGTTATCACGACAGATGGCATAATATAAAAGAAGAAGGGCTGACAGGCCAGTTATAATGGAAGAGGTGTAGAGTACTGACCCTGGGTACAAGCCGCCAGCAACAGTTGTTGCACGTCGGGCTCCTCCTCCTCCCTCTCCCCCTCCCCCCGCCCCTGCCCCTCCCCGCGCATCTCCAGGGTCACGTCTGTGGGAAACATTACATACTTATTACTTAATGGAAGGTACAAGATGTGTAGACATAGTAAACATTGTGTAGCAGTTGGCGCCGTCACGCACTCAGGCGTCACAGAAGATCAGCGTCACAGTGGCGTATATGCCATTGTGAAATTATGCTGAGTGGTGTCTTTTTTTTTCGTAAAATTGTGGTGTGTGGAGTGGTGTCCTTTTTTTCGATTTGTATCAACTACCCAACGCAAGTGTGACATCACGGCGAGTCCTGCTTGAATACGGCCGTTGGAGCGAGGGGGGCATTCTACCCGAGCTCGCTCGCTCGAGCGGACGTGTCTTTTCGATTTACTTAATTACTTTAATTGTGATCTACTTTAACCATATAGTAGCTAGAATAAAACTCGGTTGGTTACTCGATTTACAGACTGTGATCGTGATTATTAGCTCGAGGCTACCCATCATGTCGGAACAAATCAAGAATACAAGCCGACTGAGTCCTGCAAACCACCCTGCTGCGACATACTTACTATGATCGGGAGTAACAGCAGCGTGTTCTCGCTGACTTGTGAAATGTGAGAGGGGAGTTAGTAATAATAATAATAATATATATTTATTTCCAAAAAGTAGTTACACAATGTCTTACAAGTATTTTAGATTTAAATAGACACAAGGAAGGTTTGTCATCTTAAAATCTTGACTTTGACTCCTCACTCTAACTAAGTATTATCTACTTGTAAATAGACGTGAGGGATCTCTGCTTCGGCTTTTTACAAAATGTGGGAAAAACAAACTTATCAATAAGACCTATCAAACTTATCAGTATATTCGCACGAATATATATTGTGTGCAGTTTAAACAGATGAAATTAAAAGAAAAAGAATCTTAATCTTAATCATAAAAGAAAAAAATTAAGAAAATAAATTAAAATTAATATATTAAAGTGTAACTAAGAGTATTATATAATTACAGCCAATACTCTTCAAGTGTTTGTATGTGAGTAGGTATATGCGAAAGAATGAAATATTTTAGTGTAATGTGAGTATGTGTATGTGTGTGTGGTGTGAGTGAGTAGGTATTGTTGTATGGTGGGTCTTTTTTTATTTTTTTATTTAAATGTTATCGTCAAGTTTGGATGTGTAATAACGCCTCCGTTTGTGTGTAGTCTAAGCCAGAGAAGTATTTTTTTAATTTCTTTTTACATTCGACTTGTGTTGTTTGAAGGATCGATTTTTATTCATTTTATTATAAAGGTATGCCCCTAAGAAGTGGAAATGTTTTTGAGTTTAGAAGTGCTAGTTTATCTACAAGTAAAGAAATAGACACCGTATCGAACGCTTTAGCCAAGTCTAAGAAAATAGCCACACACGTAGTGCCGCTATCTAAACGTTCGACTATGTAGTTATTAAGTTCTGATACGGCGTCCGCTGTAGATTTACTTTTGCGAAATCCGAATTGATTTCTGGATAAGAGCTGTTTGCTCTCCAGATATTTAACAAGCCTATTGTTCAAAGCTCTTTCTAGAATTTTAGATAATGCCGGAAGGATACATATAGGTCTATAATTGGAAATTGTGTTTTTGTCGCCTGTCTTGTGAATAGGTAGAATTACAGATTTCTTAAAAGCCTTGGGAAAAACTGAAGTGCGAAAACATAGTTGACAAATATATGTTAGAGGTGTGAGAAGGGAATATACGTTTTGTTTTATAATTAGACTAGAGATGTTATCCCATCCAGTGGAAGTACTGTCACTTCTGAAGCATCTATTTCCATAAGCCCAAAAGAATTTACTGGTTCATTATCAGTATTATAGTTATTTGTATATGTTTTGGTTTTGATTGTAGATATTATTTTTTCGGACAAATTTTTACCTGTTTGTAAAGAACTCGTTAACAGAGTTAACAGCAGAATCCGGGTCATTTCCATGGAGGAGATATTGAGGTAGTGTTTTTTTCGTTTTATAATTAGTAAATAGAGTTTATAACTTCCCATGTTTTTTTAAATATTACTGCCAGCTATTTCAAATTGCTCTTTTTCATAGGTTTTTTTTATTTTATTGAGAAGTGAGTTGCAGAAGTTTCTGTATCTCTTGTAAACTACTATTAGACTGTCATAATCCGGTGATTTGCGTACTTTTCTGTGGAGGTTGTCACGATGGCGAATACAACGTATGAGTCCCGGCGTGATCCACGGATTTCAAGGAGTTTTTCGACGGGGGAGTTTAATGTGTTTCGTATTTTTGTTTACAATTTTTCTTATGAGTTCAACGAACCTATCAGTTGCAACGTTGCAGTCTGTAGCGTTTAAAACGGAGGAAAAATGGGTACAACTGAGCTCTAGTTTAACCGCATTAAAGTCGATTTTGGCAATAGTTTTTGTAGTTGTTAGAACATTGTTTCTAGTTTTGATTGCAAGTAGCACGAAGTGATGATCAGTTAAACTGTTTTGAATAACGAGGGTTTTAGCGCTGAATTTGGTTTTTATAAAAATGTGGTCTAAACAGGTCTCTTTTCTCGTCGGCAAGGTGTGGGCTGGGAGGAGACCATGAAAAGCCAACACATCGATGTAAACTGATGATTTCTCCGTTACCTCTGAGTCGATAATATTTATGTTGATATCCCCAAGCACAATTATATTTTTGTAAGGAGCTAGTGTAGTTAGTATATTGTCCAAGCATGATACGAACTTCTCTATGTTTTTATAGGAGGGAGATCTATAGATAGAGAGTACTGCTACGCTGTTGTTAACAATAGTTACCAGACAGTTTGCATTCTCAAAAATTGGTTCATACGAGTTAGCTTTCAAGTTTGATTTAGTATAAACAACAACTCCGTCGTTCTGTAAGGGATTGTTTATCGTTGACACCATTTCATAGCCATCCAAAAAAGGTATGTTGGGGCATTTCGAAAGCCAACATTCTGTAAGGACTAAGACATCTGTGTTTATTTTAGTTCGATTTATAATTATTTGAAATTCGTCTATGTTTTTAGATATACTTCTTATGTTCTCTACAACAATAGTAAGTTGCTTAGAGGAATTTTGAACGTTAGAGAGACAGTTTTCTGGTATACAAGTGTAAGCTTCCGATACTTTTACTTCATCTATGCTATTGCAAAGTGACCCTATATTACTACTCATAGTATGGCATAAAGGTTCTGTTTACACTGTGACGGATCAAACAGTGTACATTTTTGGAAAAAGTTAATTTTGGTGATATAGCATAAAGTGATGTAGGTAATCGGAGCGAAGAATGTGAATGTGTGTTTTTGATGTTGTTTATTATGTAAGAAGCATTTTGTTCTATGTTTTGTGTAATGTGTAAATAGTGTAGTGTGTTTGTTCGTATGGTGATAATTGTAGATGTAATGTAATGTGTAAGAAATGTAGCGTGTTTGTGAGTATAGTGATCATTTTAAATATATAAAAAATAAAGGACTCTATGTTCTAACATTAAAAGTTTTAAGTACAACATACAGTAACTTGTGCCGTAGCGTGTGAAGGTATAGTCATGCGTCTTGCTCAATATCTTGAAGTTGAGATTCTTCTTTGATACAGATCCTTTTTGATCCTTCCTTCTTTCGTAGATATACTTGTCCATCGGCGGTCCAGCAGAAGGCGAAGTTGTTAGCTTTGGCATATTCTCTCGCTTTGAAAAATGGACCTTTAGTGTTCTGTGTCAGTTTTTCACTGACGTAGACTGGTTTAGAGGGTCCGGCTATTGATAGATGAGTAGTATTTAACTTAGCTGTGGGGTTCGACGTATTAAAGATCCTCCCTCCTCATAGCAGCTGTCGTAGCTAGGCGTTTCGTAGTAATGGATGTAAGCACGAAGCACAGATGGTAGCGTGTAATAATTTCGACGGCGAATTCACGTCTGTGTTGGCTTAGTTGGTACGATAACCGACCGAGGCGCAAAAGACCGCCAGTTGATGACAGCAGTCAGGTTCACAAGAAAGGCGGAGGCTCGGGGCGAAGGCCCAGCTACATCCGTTACCGCAGCGCGCACAACCAGACTCGTCCGTTCGATGCAAGAGCCGAAGGCAAAGTGAAAGTTAGTGTTTCTTTAATTTGACTGCAAGGCTTCGATTCAAACGATGTCCCATTTACTGATCTGTTCCTCGCACAAGGCGTAAGAAGTCTTTGAAATTGTGGAGTAATAACAGCGAGTTCTTACCGACTTGTGAAATATGAGTATAGGGAGTAATATCAATGTGTTCTCTTTCGACTGTGATAGGGGAGTAATAACAATGTGTTCTCATCTACTTTTGTTTTGTAATACTCAAATGAATGGAACTGCTTATGCATGATACTATGCTGATAACAGTGTTCTCACTGAGTGTGTTATATAACATTCGATAGGTGGAGTGGAGTGGAGTGGAGTGGAGTGGAGTGGAGTGGAGTGGTTGGAGTGCGTTCTCACCGACTTGTCCGAGTGCGTCTGCGACGGCGAGGTCGGCCAGTTGTGCGTAGTGGTGCGGCGGGACGGACAGCATGGCGCCCACCACTTGCGCCTTGGCACGCAGACAGCGCGAGATACCGCAGTCCAGCCGTCGGAGCCGCTCTGTGCAACACAACGCTACGTGACTACTCGATGATAACCCACCGATCACTCACTAAACTTTGCTAGACGTGATTTTTGTCGTAGAACAAAAATTATTGCACTGGGTGATAGGGATTTCTTAGCTCTATAAATCTGCATACTCAACTAAAAACGTTTTTAGCGTCATTGCAAGTTTAGAGACGGTGGTTAGGCACGGTGGGACATTGACCTTGGTTAGAGAGCGCGGTGTGTGCCGTGTGTGCCGCGTGTGCCGCCGGCTCCATGTTAGACACTGACCTTGGTTAGAGAGCGCGGTGTGTGCCGTGTGTGCCGCGTGTGCCGCCGGCTCCATGTTAGACACTGACCTTGGTTAGAGAGCGCGGTGTGTGCCGTGTGTGCCGCGTGTGCCGCCGGCTTTATGTTAGACACTGACCTTGGTTAGAGAGCGCGGTGTGTGCCGTGTGTGCCGCGTGTGCCGCCGGCTCCATGTTAGACACTGACCTTGGTTAGAGAGCGCGGTGTGTGCCGTGTGTGCCGCGTGTGCCGCCGGCTTTATGTTAGACACTGACCTTGGTTAGAGAGCGCGGTGTGTGCCGTGTGTGCCGCGTGTGCCGCCGGCTCCATGTTAGACACTGACCTTGGTTAGAGAGCGCGGTGTGTGCCGTGTGTGCCGCGTGTGCCGCCGGCTCCATGTTAGACACTGACCTTGGTTAGAGAGCGCGGTGTGTGCCGTGTGTGCCGCGTGTGCCGCCGGCTCCATGTTAGACACTGACCTTGGTTAGAGAGCGCGGTGTGTGCCGTGTGTGCCGCGTGTGCCGCCGGCTCCATGTTAGACACTGACCTTGGTTAGAGAGCGCGGTGTGTGCCGTGTGTGCCGCGTGTGCCGCCGGCTCCATGTTAGACACTGACCTTGGTTAGAGAGCGCGGTGTGTGCCGTGTGTGCCGCGTGTGCCGCCGGCTCCATGTTAGACACTGACCTTGGTTAGAGAGCGCGGTGTGTGCCGTGTGTGCCGCGTGTGCCGCCGGCTTTATGTTAGACACTGACCTTGGTTAGAGAGCGCGGTGTGTGCCGTGTGTGCCGCGTGTGCCGCCGGCTCCATGTTAGACACTGACCTTGGTTAGAGAGCGCGGTGTGTGCCGTGTGTGCCGCGTGTGCCGCCGGCTTTATGTTAGACACTGACCTTGGTTAGAGAGCGCGGTGTGTGCCGTGTGTGCCGCGTGTGCCGCCGGCTCCATGTTAGACACTGACCTTGGTTAGAGAGCGCGGTGTGTGCCGTGTGTGCCGCGTGTGCCGCCGGCTCCATGTTAGACACTGACCTTGGTTAGAGAGCGCGGTGTGTGCCGTGTGTGCCGCGTGTGCCGCCGGCTCCATGTTAGACACTGACCTTGGTTAGAGAGCGCGGTGTGTGCCGTGTGTGCCGCGTGTGCCGCCGGCTCCATGTTAGACACTGACCTTGGTTAGAGAGCGCGGTGTGTGCCGTGTGTGCCGCGTGTGCCGCCGGCTCCATGACGGTGAGCGCCGCGGAGCTTTCCAACGCGCTCGGGGGCTGTGCGCTGTGCGTACTGATGCGACCCACTGTCGGACGACGGATGCTGGGGAGACGGATGCAAGGCTTTATTACATCTGTTATTACAGCAAATACTGTTAGGTGGGCCGGATGCTGGTCTGCCGGATTGGTTAAAAAAACAGGACCGAACGCTAATCAAATATCGGTTTCCTCACGATGTTTTCCGTCACCGTTTGAGAGTATTGGTATCCCGCACGTATTTCTCTCGAACCGAGAGATCCATCGATGCACGACGGGATTCGACGACCGACGACGATGATGTTCTATCAGAGCGATTATATTAAATAAAATTGATTAGAATGAATACTCACGTATGTTTCTCCTCCTTCTCGATTCCTTCGTCCTTTTCCATTCTTTCTACTTTCTCCTCTCGTTCGGTAGAACTGCGTTCCTTCTCTCGCTCGCACTCGGCGGATGCTCTGTCCCGCTCGCACTCGGCGCGCTCGGCGGATACTCTGTCTCGCTCGCACTCGGCGCGCTCGGCGGATATCCTTTCCTTCTCGCTCTCAGCGCGCTCGGCTGATAACCGTTCCCGCTCGCACTCGTCTTCTATTGTCGAGTTGGACTTCTCTGACGCGTCAGATGGATTGCGTGATACGTTTATTCCTAAGAATGTTACTTATGAGTCAATGTTTCTAGGGCATAATTTTTTTATATAAATTATTAAAACTAGGTTTTCAAACTTTTTAAAGTATTAATATTAGGTAATATTATTATTAAATTTTAAATATTTATATACAATTTAAAATAGAAAGAACATTCTTATTTGGCTTGCCACGGTGAAAGGGAAAGCGTATTAACATTGCTTTTCAATGTGGCTATGCCGTCAGTGTCTTGAGCACGGTGCTCTCTGGCAGTGAACAGTTAGAAATGTATGGAACATTATGGAAAAACTAATTCTATGTCGATATCTGAGTTGGTCACGTATGATTTCACGGCTGATTGAACCTCATGAAATTTTGTAAGGAAACAATTTGTACTCTGGGGAAGATTCAGAAGAAGATGGATCTGAGGAAGAAGGTAATGAGACATACCCGAGTCGTCAGTCGACCTCGAGGCTTGATGCGACGGCGTCATGTTCAGCTTCAGTTCCGTCAGCTTCGCTAACGGCGCCTCTTGGATATGTTTCACCCATCTGCAACAACCAGAGTATTAGTCGGTGGCCAACACTGCTCCTAACCAACTTTGGTTCTATAACCAACTCTGATAACCAAATCTGATAGTAGAAAACTCTGATAGGGATTGACTATGATAGAGCTAACTATAATATAAGACAAATCTGATAAATGCTCAACTCTGGTAGTGGCCAAAACTGACAATAACGAACTATTATAGAAGCTAACTTTGGCAGATGCCAACTCTAGTAGTGACCAATTCTAATAGTATCAAATTCTGATAGTGTACAAAATAAGGCCAAGCCTGATAGTGACCAACTCTGGTAGTGGCAGACTCTGATTATCGCCAAAACTTATAGTAGCCATAACTATGGTAGTGGCTAACACTAGTAAAGGCCAACTCTGATAGTCGACAACTCCAACAGCTAAACAAAAATAGAAAGTTCAAGAAAAATACGCACATTATAACAATATTATTCATATAATTATCAAGATAAGGTCCAAACTCACGTGGTATATTCTGACGCAGAGTTCGTAGATAGTTCGTGCATTTGGACGCCATTTATGTTCATCAGGAAGAATGTGTTGCGCACTGCCGCGTTCGGGCGAAACAAGACCCTGTCCCTATTGGAATAGAGTGGAAATTAGATACATAAATAGATAAATATTAGTGGACAATCCACACAGCACCATCTAGCCTCAAATTAAGCATAGCTTGTATAGTGATCAGATAACTGATAGAGTACTTACATATTTGTAAACATACACGATATATTATTACACCCAGACACAGCACAAACATCTATGTTCATCACACAAATGTTTGTCCTGGGGATTGAAACCACAACCTACAGCTCAGAAGGCAGAGCTAATACCAACTGATCTGAGAGACCAGCTAACTCAATATTGACTATCACACAGAGAACTGCAGAACGATAGCTTAGTAGAGTTATATTTCTGTCAGAACGTAATATGTTATTGTAAACATTTGTGTGATGAACATAGGTCTTTTTTTAATTTTTTGGGTGTTTATAATTTACATGTATATAAGAATTTTATCACGTGGGTTCCATAATGTAAACCTTGTTTAGTTTAGTATCGCAGACAGTTTGTTAGGGTGGGGAAGGATTTTCGACGAAGAGGCTGCTGTACCTAATGTAATAAACGAAACTAAGAGTTTTAAGTTCCAGGTTCAAGTAACCTGTCTCCTAGAGATAAGGAGAGATGTACCATTTGATGAGTGGAGAGAGATGTTGCTGCGGCTGCGAGGGCTGCGCTATCGGCTTCAACAGGAACCGGTCGCCCTCGCGCTGCAGCAGCAGGAGGAACTCCGACAGCATCAGCGCCTGGAACAGAACACATCATATATCGATACATGATCAATGAGCGATACATCAGCGTCCACTCGTCAAACCTATTCCGATATATCGGAACAACAAATATTATATTAATAATGCCAAGTTACAGGTCACGTTTTGGGCGCAATGATCTGTAGTGTCGCGAGACTAGTTAAAATTTTCTAAAATACGAAGGTCCTTATTTTTCTAGGACCAAAGTTCAAATTAGAGTAACATATTCAAATGCCACGATCTCTCTAACGACTCGTGACGGTTCGTCAGTCATCTGCGAGAATCAAAGGCGGTAACGCGTGCGGCTCTAGTATTTGGACGTATATGGAGCTATTAACACCCCCAGTGACATTTCATGGTTGTAGGTAATTTTTTTAACATTGTCGTCATATTTTTAAGTACATAGGTACGCAGTGATCGATGTTGTTTACGAAGGAGATTCTAAGTTAATTGATTCAGAGTTTAAGTCGCCAGAGAAAGGCTAATATATACTTTTAGACTGATACTTAACAGTTTTGATTATAGCATGTTAACTGGTATATCATTTTAATTTGAGATGAAAATTACTACATTAAAGTTATAACAAACCATAACAAGTTGACGCGATTGGGTTTCATGGTTGTGCAGTTACTTTATTTTTCTAACTATTGTAATAATTAATTCACAAACCAGCTCTAGATAAATATCAATGTCGGGCGATCGTTTTTTCGAAGATAAACGAAAAATGCTGAGCCGCCAAAATTAAACCGTAATACTGTACGTATGCTTTAGTAGGTTTAAGTGCTTTTAGAATTAGAATAATTGTTTAGGAATAACGCCGGTTGATGACAGTACCATTCAGGACCATTGAGACCTTTAGCTAACGCCACATTCGAGAGATTTCATTTTTCGTAATGTAGTTGGTGTTATTATTGATATGTAACATCTTTCCTCTCGCTTTCCTGCAATCTCTGGGAGTGATTTCGTAAATGAGGACGGAATTGCGTGACAGGAAGCAGAGTAAGCGCGCACCGTAGCGCGATGGTAGAGTTGGCCGTCAGATGGTACCAACCCATTTTTCTGAGATGTCAGATGTATAAATGTATATAGATGCATCATATAATATGCGACTATTGTAAGGCTCGCATGATTTTTTTATAGCGGGACTCACCAGCACAGGTATCTTCTTGTTGTCGTTCCTGAGTGCGAGTTCCCCCTCCAGTGTCATAGCGTGCGAGGGCAGGTCCAGTCGCCGGAGCTCCTCCCACTCGGCCGCGTTCCCCGCCCCCCCGGCCCCGCCCCCCGCACCGCCCGCGCCCCCCGACCCCGCCCCACTCCCCGCTCCGCTGCCCGTGGTGCCCAACCCAGAAGGAATGCGCACTTCTAACTTCGACTGGATAAGGCGCAGTCTGGAATATAATGTTGTGATTTTATTATAATGTTTAAATTAACGTCAAGCAGTGCTTTTAAACTTGTAAATACATATGATACCGTATGGCATCCGATACGCAGAACAAAGATATACATTCAGCACATATTTTTTTCTCCTTGGGTGCGAACCAACAACCTACGGCGCATAAGCCCAATTTATACGTTCATTAAAAAATATGTAAGCCCCTATAGATCTGCAGTGTTTAAGCTCCTTATACCGAGCACCATCAGAGTTGTGTTGTTAGTATATAACCTGTGTTCGTTCTCGGCGGTGCGTATGGCGGTGTCCACACTATGTTAGTATATAACCTGTGTTCGTTCTCGGCGGTGCGTATGGCGGTGTCCACACTATGTTAGTATATAACCTGTGTTCGTTCTCGGCGGTGCGTATGGCGGTGTCCACACTATGTTAGTATATAACCTGTGTTCGTTCTCGGCGGTGCGTATGGCGGTGTCCACACTATGTTAGTATATAACCTGTGTTCGTTCTCGGCGGTGCGTATGGCGGTGTCCACACTATGTTAGTATATAACCTGTGTTCGTTCTCGGCGGTGCGTATGGCGGTGTCCACACTATGTTAGTATATAACCTGTGTTCGTTCTCGGCGGTGCGTATGGCGGTGTCCACACTATGTTAGTATATAACCTGTGTTCGTTCTCGGCGGTGCGTATGGCGGTGTCCACACTATGTTAGTATATAACCTGTGTTCGTTCTCGGCGGTGCGTATGGCGGTGTCCACACTATGTTAGTATATAACCTGTGTTCGTTCTCGGCGGTGCGTATGGCGGTGTCCACACTATGTTAGTATATAACCTGTGTTCGTTCTCGGCGGTGCGTATGGCGGTGTCCACACTATGTTAGTATATAACCTGTGTTCGTTCTCGGCGGTGCGTATGGCGGTGTCCACACTATGTTAGTATATAACCTGTGTTCGTTCTCGGCGGTGCGTATGGCGGTGTCCACACTATGCAGCACGTCCTTGGCGACGGCGAGAGCGCGTCGCACGCTGTCGGCGGCGCCGCTCTCCTCTCCGCTCTCCGAGCTGTCCACCGTCTTCTGCACGCTCTCCAACAGCAGCTGGTATTTCGTTAATCTGAAAACCAAAATACACCTAAATACCTCTGATGCCTCCGGAGCATCTGGCCAGATTCGCAAGTGGACATAATCTCAGCCCGATAAACTCTCAACTGGACCGATTAGAACCTACATGGAGATAAGAACTCTAGTTGGTCTTCTCTCTAGTTAGGAGAAAAAGCATTAAAAATCATGGATCGTAAGTTGTGAATCGATCGAAAATCATTATATTTAAGTAAAGATATCCAGTGAGATGTACTCTTAGATTAATAATTATATAGGAAGTAAATTATTATGCAACATTCTAAAACAAAGCAAATTTACGTTTATTTCGTAAGTCCGAGCGACTTCCATTTCTTCGCATCTTCAATTTTATTCTCTTATTAAGTAGCATTTGTCTATTAATAAAAAGCTATCTTCTATGTCTCTCTAGAGAGACTTGACTCACCTCTGCCACACACAAGCGAGCAGGTCCCTCAGCTGCAGCCTCCCGCACAGCGGCAGTTGTTCCCGCGCCGCGAGGAACTGGTGCAGGTCCTTGTTCTTCTGTGTCTAGAGAGACTTGACTCACCTCTGCCACACACAAGCGAGCAGGTCCCTCAGCTGCAGCCTCCCGCACAGCGGCAGTTGTTCCCGCGCCGCGAGGAACTGGTGCAGGTCCTTGTTCTTCCTCCTCCTCTCGCGCAGAGCCTCCAGCGCCATGCGCTGTCCGCGGCAGAAGCGCGACAGAGAGGACGCGTATCCATAGTCTCCCAACTACAAATATATAACCCTCGTGCTAAACTTTACTCCTACTAAGTCCTTAACAGCTTAACAAAATTAATCTACACTAGTATTACAAAGCGGAATGATTTGTATTTTTGTATGTTTATTTGTAACGAGTAAACTCAAAAATTACTGGTTTAAAAATTCATCATTAGAACGCTACATTATCTCCGAGTAACATAGCCTTACTAGAAAAAAATTAGGGATCTCTACTAATCCAAGGTGTAAAACTTCGCGATCCCATATGTTCAATGTTAATTCCAAAATGTTTAAAAAGTAAATGTCCACCCGTGCGAAGCCGGGCAAGCCGCTAGTTTATATTAATATAATGAATGTGAAAATAACTCTCGTCTTTTTGTTACGTTTTACGCCTAAGCCGCTAAACCGATTTAAATGAATCTTGGTATAAAGATAGATGAAAAAGGACACTTTTTATGCGTAAGCCACGGGCAGCAGCTAGTAAGTTATATTAGTTTTACAACACCGTCAGCCACACAGTAGACGCGGATCACTTACAGTATTGAGCATGACGTCGGCCACAGCGCGCACGTCCACTAAAGGCGCGTCGACATCGTTCCGGAGCGCGCGCAGCTCGGAGTAGAGCCTTGCGTGCCGCTCGCGCACGGCGGGCAGGTTGGGCAGCAAGGCACGCAGCTCCTCGGGCGGCAACAGCGCGGGCTGGCTCTCCAGCGGCCGCAGGAACACCGAGCCCAGCACCTTCAGCCAGCGCACGTGCGATCCTTCCGACACTATCAGCTCTGCAACACGAAAACATCATTCATCGTGGAGGCCGTCTTCTTATCGGGCCACTCGGACCGGAGTGATCATAGATCACACACACACCGGAGCGGTGAAGGGATTAAAGTACGCCTCGGTTTTGTGCAAATATCTTCGAACTTTTTGGGTTCTACGACATGCCATTTCCTCGCAACGTTTTTGTTCACTGTTTGAGTGCACTAACGATCGGAGGATTATGGTCGTGACCGTGTTTGTTTTTTTTAATAAGTATACCGGTTTCCTCGCGATGTTTTCCTTCACCATTTCACAATACTGGTATTATAGCAAACACCACTACGTGGAACAGATGCGAGTATGTATGGCGAAGTCTTTAGAGTTGTTAGTTCTCGGACACTACTTCCTCGCGATATTTTCCATTACCGTTTGAGAGTACAGATTTTGCACACGTAAATTTGTCGAAAGAAAATTCAGGCTGTTAAAATGTTATAGACATTACTAGTTTCAACAAGAGCACATTAAAGTGTAGCATTAGAACCTACACTTTAGCAGAAGTCTATTCGGCAGTGATCATTGATTGACGAACTCTGTGGCGCAGAGGGCTAAGGCCCGGCTGAGACGCAGAAGGTTGCGGGTTCTATTCCCGCGGCGGGACAAATGTTTGTACGATCTGCAAGTATTTGTCTCGGGTCTGGGTGTTTCTATGTATAATATGTATGTATTTGTAAAAAAAAGATAAGAAGTATTATATCAGTCATGTGGTACCCATAACAGAAGCTCTGCTTACTTTGGGACCAGATGATGCTGCGTGAAATGTTCGGGATCGGGATCGGGATTGTTGCAAGGTTCACTTACCATGTATAACCTCCTGCCGTTTCCTCAGCCTGGCGGACAGGGAGATCGAGCTTAGGATATGCGGAGAGATGCTGTCGGCCCACTGTGCGGCAAGGGCCTCGTCCTCGTCCGAGAGATCTGATTGCGAAGCTGTGAGCAACGAGAAAAAGAGAATATGATTCTAATCTTAGAAGGTCAAAAAGGCCGCAAATTTCGAAGTCATGGATTCAAATTTTGGTCGTCGTGCAATTGTCATAAATAGGGACTCTCCTGGAAAATTATTCAGGCGGTGGGTGTCGATTTCCACTTTCAGTTTAGAAGAAATAAGATGCTGGATGCTGAAATCTGCCAGCTGCAATTATAAGCGCCATCATACTAGAACTTCTGAAGCTGTTCCTTAAAACTAATTATACATGACCAACTGACAGTTCACGCTCCACCTGATCCATAAGTCCTGGAACTGCTAGGAGCTGGACTTTTCAGTGTCTAACTCTGAGGGAGGGAGCAGCAAGCAATTCTTTGTACTTTTGAAATAATATTTTGTTCTGCAATAATTTTGCAATGCTTACCTTGCTGCTCAGCTGGGACCGTGTTACTCTCGTTGCTTCTGGAGGAAAGACTAGAACTGCTGGAGCTGCCGGAAGGAGCTGTAGCAGATCCTGGCTCCAGGTCACTGCGGAAAAAACATCGCATAAGTCATGGAAAAAGAAGTGCCTCTAAATACTGCTTTAAACATCTTCATAATAATAAACCTATAGGAGTGTACTGCTAGGCACATATTCTTTCAATGCGCACCATATCTAAGCTTCGAAGATCTGGGTAACCAGAGATCTACCAAGCCTGGGGATTACAACCGTGAACCTATATTTTGTGTTTGCTCCTTCTAACGGAACTGAAATGCAACGCCGTTGTCGGCCATTGATCCAAGTTATGAATAAGTAATTGTACACTCAGTAGTTAACTATGATGATGGAGCTAATAGGCCTTGTCGAATGGTCTTCGTCATGGCTTAATTTCTAGCTGGCACCAGCAGCCTATTGTGCCTTTCAAAGTAAAGCAGCTCTGAAATGTCCATATGATGATTGCGCTCGATGATGAATGATGGATCTGTTAGGATAATTATGCCAGCATTCGTAACAATTAAGCGCGTAGTATGAACTGTCAGTTACTCAAAACAGACGAATTTAGCTCGGTTTTACAACATTAAACGATGTTTGGACTAGTGGCTTCCGGCTGTCTCATTGTGATTGCTCATAAAGACCTACATACACACGTTATTGCATAGACTTACATACAGGATATAATCTTGATTTTGACTTACAGAAACCGGGTCAACTGAGTTACCCGACGTTCGAAACGAACATAATTTTGTTGGGTGACCGCTTCTGTGCTTTAAAAATCGCGTTAAGCTATCGTTTCAGGATATGGCAGTCGTACCATCATGAAAAGCTGTGGTGAAAAGCTTGTTATTGAATCAAGGGTTGAGTCTACACAAACTGAATTTTATTTTCCTAATTGAATTTCTACAAATAGAATTCCCTCCGACCATTATCACATAGTTCCAGGTATTCAGTGAGCTGTTTAATTAATTTCAAGGGTGCTCAGTGGATCGAGATACTCCCACACAGAAATTCAAATAGCTTTCATAATTGTTCGTCGGGTCACTGGTGTTTTGTGGTCAACCTGCGTCAGATCAATTATGTGTATAAAGTATGGCCTGAGAGTAATGTTTTGAATGATGGTAAATAAACTAGTTTGAAAGAAAGAAATAGTTTTTTTATTCAATCAAATCACTATAGAACTTTTTGAATCTTAACTTTTTATGTTTATAAATGTCAGGTAAAGCCATGTGCCAGTTCCTCCTACCCCCAGTTCAAGAAGAATCAGGTAAGAAACTCATCTAGTCACAACGTCTATTTGTATGACCCATGCTAATTTTGTTATGGATGCGGAGTCGAATTGGAGCAGATTCGTCTCAAGCTTTTTTATCATAAAAGTGATTTGATAAGTTTTATGCATTGTTTAAAGAGAGAGGATTCAGAGACAAAAAAATATTTCTCAATAAAATGTATTACGTTCTATATAACTACGCAAATATATTTTTTATCTTAAAAAGCAAACTAATTTCTCGATGAAGAAATCATATACTTCTATACCCAAATGTAATTGTTGTCTAATATAACCGCGGAGAAATCATTGTATACAGTGCTGGGCGGCCACCTGTCTACACGTAGTGTCACAAGCTACGATTAGTAGGTAATTTACTTTGTCATACAAACATACTTATCGCATACCAGACCCTGATAAAGCATTATCTGTGTGTAGTCCCTATGATGTTGGCTAACTACGGTATATTTTAAAAGTTATTACGAGAAATATGATTTAGACGAGCAAAAAGAAAATTGTATACAACTAAGGCTATAAACATGCAAACGGCCCATCTGTTGGTACCTAAGAACCCACTAAACCATAGTTATTTGGTCTCATTCATGCAGTAATTTCAATAATTTTGCATATTCATGATCTTTTCATGGAGCCTTTACGCATAGAGAAATACATGTGGATTACCTTCTATTTTATACTACAGTTACGACAGAGCATACAATAATAAGACAGCAAACACAGCGCACCTTATTTTCATTCAAAAAAGTCATCTTGATGTAATAGTATTCTTCACAGACTTGGGTTCGAAGGACTTAAATTCAATGTAAATTCAATGAGTTGTATTGAGTAAAAAATACTTAAAATGAAGTGAAAAGTCAATGCAAGTGTTGGGCCAATTTAGTAGTCGTATAGTCGAACAATTTATGAGTACGAACGACATTTGGTCTCGTTTTATGTTTCAGAAACAGAGAAAATGCATTGTCTGAAATATCTAAATGTTGAAAAGGGATTTATTTTTTACCTATATTATAGTAATTAGGTACATAATGCTTTATATTTTAATTAGGACAGCACAGAAGGCTGATTATTATGGATTATAGTATGATTTTATTATGGAGCTGGAATTACCTATGGAGCTAACCGTATAATTAAAATTTATAAGAATAAAGTTTATAATAATGATGTGCGTCGTGGACGACCAAGAAAGTGTTGGAGGGACGATCTCGAAGAACTCGGAAGAAACCTTTGCACAGGCGGTGGAACGAATTGAGAAAAAAAAAATATTACACTCATGCTAATTATATAGTAACCATTTCTATTTATTTTCACGAATTTTAAAAACAAATAGATTTTGAAATGTGTCAAAAATAATGCGGTGCGGTGGTACTTTTCTCCATTTTTATACAAGCTTACTTTCGGGATTGTCCATTAATATTTATTTATTTTACTCTTTGATACCTTTCGGAAAGCGTTCTTCTTGACAGCATGGCGACGGTGGGCGGCTGTCGTCCTGCCGGCAGCGAGATGTTCCGAGACACGCGAGGTGGCGCTGGCGTCGCCATATTGTACACTTTTACTTCTTTTGTGTCAATTCATCAAATAATATTTGACCAAAAGGTCGCCACTTCTACTCCACTGTTCGTGACCTTTAGCAGATCTTTTTATATAATATGTAGTAAAACTCTTACTATAAAGCTCACTGTTCATTCTTCTGTTCACATTCACAAATTGGGAAAGATTTTTCACTGTACTTCTAGGGTGGAGATTGTATGCTAGTTCAAAATTGTTGTAAGTTAAAGTTTTAACTTCTACCTTATAATCACATAATTAGTTAGAGTGGCGTTAAAGTATGGTATGATCTTGTCATAATGTCAATGAATAAAGATTGCAACACATTTACGGATATGTGTTTAAAATATAGAAGATCGGTTTCTTATATCTAACTAAATATTTTTTTAGGTGTAGGATAAAATTAGGTGTCTAATTATAATCACACTAGCTATTGAGTTGTTTAAATCTATTGCCAACTTTCACTACACTGGTCCAAAATAACCAGTGACAAGGTCTAACTAAACCACAAGCTCAATTTACACATTTTGTTCCACCTCGCCCTGTAACTTAATGTCGAACATGATCAAAGCCATGTTTCTTTACGCTAAATACTTTATTCATAGTCTTTCGACCCTGTAAAGTGTCCAGCGTGATATGTTATCGCCATTTAAGAACTAGCAGCTAAGTGAGGACCTAAACGTGATGCAAATGTATTGTCCTAGACACAGTTGAAAGTGATTAGAGCTAGGTA
This sequence comes from Lampropteryx suffumata, assembly GCA_948098915.1. Classification (NCBI taxonomy): domain Eukaryota; kingdom Metazoa; phylum Arthropoda; class Insecta; order Lepidoptera; family Geometridae; genus Lampropteryx; species Lampropteryx suffumata. The sequence goes on along the minus strand of OX402571.1, from coordinate 12,410,316 downwards.
AGTTAGCTTGTTTCACAACGATGTATTAGACGCTAGTCATCGAAGAGAGGGTCAAGCTTCGCACGATAAATTTAACTTTTAGCAAAATACCGCTGTTAGAATTTGTTAGAAATTTTATCGATTTTGTACTGCAAAGTCTGAATATTTAAGCGCAACTTGAAGTTGAAGGCTACTTCGTATCCGTCACTTTACACGTATAATTTTGAAGGATAATGGTGTCTCAGTGATTTGAGTTGGTCACAAATGTTTAAGTGATTCTTCGTTTGTCATTTCATTGAGTAACATAGCTCTGCTAATTTAATATTTTTTACTCGTTTTATTGCATGTTCTATTCAGTAATCTTAACGGAATTTAAGCGATTATATTGTGACTACGGTACGGGTATGGACAATTGAATTGTATGTGTATTATGGTGCAATGTGATTTAAACGACGAGGAATCCCAAGAAAATTTTAGACGGCCATACAGCGTGACGTCTAAAATTGACAATTGACCATCGACTAAGACTTTAACAAACAAATTGTCTATAAACAAAAATAAACAATTGCTACTGGCAAAATTGACATTATTATGTCACAAAGAAGAAGAAGAAATGTTTAAATGACATTTCAATATTTATGGCGTCTACTCAGCAAACCGATTCCAATATATCAAATCAATAACGTCATAGAAATTTTCGTCGCATTCAGTTGAACGAGCAGTTGTTTCATTCTCAAATTCAAAATCGTATGTTATGGAGGATTATGACATCGATTGTCTAATTATGTCGGTTCTGCCACCATTAAAAACAAGTCAAAACAATGTCTTTTTCTTTCGTGTTTCTCGAACTCATGAAATAATATTTGACCAAAAGCCAATTCTACTCCTCTGTCCGTGAACATATACGATATAACAATGAGAACAGTTTTTTAACGATTATTGTCCCGATATTATCGTTTATCGTTTTGCCGCGTAGTTTTGCCTCCATGCATAAGAATCAGTGTGACCTAGCTGTCTTAATGTAAAGCTGTGACTCGAGTCCTTGTTTTGCCGTAATCAGATCTTATTGTCCTAACAGGATATTGACAGCTGATTTATTTATTATAGACATTTTCTTTTTGTGCTAGTTTTTTCAAGGAAATGTGGAATGAAGACATTAATACGGATCTGTAGTGGGGACTGGTATGTCAAGTGATTATTAATGAGTCGAAACAATTGATCTTTTTTGTTAGGCCGAAGCAAAGAGTGGCTCTGCGTAGCTACTGTAACTAACTGATAAACCGATTTTAATTTAGTTTATTTTGTTAGAAGGGTAACTTAATCGAGTGTCATTAGCTCTTTATGAGGAACACGGTGCGCTTCTATAATAAGCTTCCTGAAAAAGCTACTAAACTACTTATTAAGAAATTTAAAGCATACATAAAAGGTAGTATTTTGAAGAAAGCTTATTATAATATAGATGACTATATTATTGATAAGAATGCATGGCCTCATGTCGCTCTGCCCTCAGACAGTTAACCGACACACTTGAAATGAATAAACTCTCTTGTATTAGTATTTCGTAGTAAAGGTAGGTATAAGATGGATCATATACATCGATTTGGTCTTTTAAAAGTTCATTAAAACTATTCCTATTGAACTCCTAGAAAGCATTGCACATAGGTAGTCGTTCTGGACCTTTAGATTTTGTTTAGGTTAAGTAAATAGTTTAATTTTGTTAAAATATGTGATTAATATTAATATTAGGTACCTACATGATCTGTTCTTATTGATTGGTTGTTGTCTAGTGTTTATTTTAATTGAAATTCAAATTTTATTGTTTTAAAGAAAAATTTTGTATTTTTCATCTTAATTATTAGGCTCTTTTTCATTTTGTATTAAATGTAAATAACTACATGATTTAATTTTACATGTACATGATTGAAATAGTAAACGCTGTATACCACAGTTGCTGCCGCCAAACACTCAGGCATCACGGAAGATCAGCATCGCAATAGCGTATACGATACGCCACTGTGAAATTTTGCTGAGTGGTGTCCTTTTTTGCTGTCGCTTAATAATAATTGTTTTGTAACCTATGTTTAACTTTATGTGGCGCAAAATAAATGTTTTATTATTATAATTATATAAAAAAGCGCTAGGACCAAGATGAGTTTGTTGCAAATAAAGCATCTTTTGACATCTTGACTTGGTATGAATCAAGAAAATGTCAGCCAATTAATTAAAAATCACCAGTTTTTTTTTGTTATTTTTAAAAGTCTGATCGATTCGAAATTTGATTTGAAATTTTCGAAATTTGATTTGTAACATCAATGATATTGCTCATTGAAATAGTCTCAGTGGGTTATAGATATATTTTGTTTGTGTCTGTTTTTTTTATTTTAAACTAGCTGACCCGTGACCACTTCGTTGGACGGCTACAACTGCACAAAAAATATTAAAGTACTAATATCGCTATCGAAAAAAAGATAGCTATTCAAATTATTGTAATAATTACAGAGATTAACAAAGTTAAGGATAAATATTTATAGATGGCGCTATCGGCCACCCGCGGCTTCGCCCGCCTCGTTCTTGTTCCCGTTGTTTTTCCGACATAAAAAACAAAGCCTATATTCTAATCCAAGTTACTAACTATATTCATTTTAAGTTTAATTCAAATCGGTCCAGCGGTTATTGAGTTATAAGTGGTGTAACTAACACGACTTTCTTTCATATATATAAATATATATTTGTGTTTCATTAATACAGAGTAAAACTATTTTCAGGGATCTGCTCTCAAATTACTTTACTAAGAAGCCTGTCTCTGAGTTTGACCAAACTATTATCACAACAAAGGTTTATACGAACGACACAAATATAATTAAAGTATTTAAAGTTAAAACGGAAACTTTCTAATGAAATCTAAAACATACTCATTAAAGTCGTTTACTTTCCATAATTTGAAAGCAAGTTATCTTTTTAATATTACAGATTTAAATTTCTACGACTTGAAAGTACTTTAGATAGCCTGTAGTGTAGACTATACCCATATTTATGCATAGTTATATTTTAACTACCCTATTTTAGTAGTACCTGCTTGTTTTAGATACGAAGTTTTGAGAAAAATATTTGCTAACCTAAGAATTATTTCATAATGTTCAATCAAAAAATATTCGTAAGACTTTTTAAGCCAATTCACATTTATTTATTTATTTAGGTACGTTTCATTACAAAAGCTTATTTTTTTAATCTTTAAAACATAAAAAGGAATAACGATTTTCAAAGAATAAAAACTCTACAACAGATAACTCTGCAGAGTTCGAAATTCAAACTCACACATTTTTTCTTTTAGAAAATAAAATTTTACTTTAAAAATAAAAACGTAACCAGGATTTTCAACGCAACAAAAACCGACTCTACCACTGATAACTAGACTGCCGAGTTCGATATTCAAACGCGTCCGCCGCCGGATCCGCCGCGCGCTAACTGACAGCTAGATAAGAACTTCCTGGTCTATTCTGATCGCCTGGTACCTCAGCAGTCTACGTGCCTCAGTGGGCATGCGTCTACTTTTCACCACTGTTGAAATTATAGGATGTTCCAACATAACGGCAAAATTACTGGTTATTTTCACGTGTTAGTTTTTTTAAGTATTTTTTCGTTAGAATGCTAAATTTTGCACGGCGCCAACTTAAAACTCACTAATATTAAATGAACGAACACAAACAGTGGGTAAATTATAAACGGAAGACATTTATCAAACAGCTATAAATATAAGTTCTTGAAATAAATCACGCTCTCCGTCTGATGTAACATTTTTGTAAAGAAAATTTGAGAACCAGGAATCATGTAAAAATCGTTCGATGTACTCGTATGAATTTTATCTCTCTAAAACACTTGAATATCGTTACAGCTGTTACAGCGGCGCCAGTGCTGACGAAAAAACAAACATCTTCATTCTATTCATAATTATTCATGTATGATGTCATAATACAAAAACTATTATTATTATTAATAATAATAATAATAGTTAATAATAATTAATATTATTATTATTATTAAACTATCATTGAAACATAACAAACAAAATATTACAATAACCAACACAGATAATTGTTTTTGCTATTCTCTTTTTTTAACCCCCGAAACAACAGGTGTTTCCTTCGCTTTTCTAGATAATTAAGAGGTGTAAAGAACTTGCACAGGTCTGATCGATTCGAAATTTAGTACCCTGTTACTTCAATTATATTGTAAGAACTAAGAATCTTGACCTGATGCTGCAGCATCCCCTGAAATCTGCAAAATACGTCGCTAACAGCAGAGATATCGTAGTTGGACTTATAAGAATTACCTCAATAGGTTAAAGAAGTTTTCTTCTTTATCGAGTTCTTTTCCAATCATTAATTCATACTTCTTCAGTCCTACCGTGTTCAATTACTGTAATGTTAAATTAATAACCCGTGTAAATGTTATGTGGTCATCAGGTAAAGCAAAATAAAATTCCGCTCGTAAACTGAAGTCTTGACCTGAATGCAGACAACTCAGGAAAGTGCTGGAAAATACCGCGAGGCAATCACTCAGAGTACATTAGAAGGTGATAGGGATGCCACTTTATAATTAGGCTGAGATCTAAACTTACCTATGCTACAATAGGACTCAACTTGTCAGGTAAGCGAGCTAGAGTCACAGTCAGCTAGAGATAGAAAGAGAGGCACTATGTAGGTTAATATAGTGTAAGGCACTAAGCGCTTGTGCGAGCTGAAATGTACTTTGTTGCATCGTTACAAGAGACTTTATTTATATAAATGTTTTCGCGGAATCCGCCTTCTGCACTTGGTTACACCATATTTTTATCGATATATCCTAATGCAAATATACCTTTTGGAATCAGAGATTATCTCAAAATCATAGTTAATGCCAACTTTATTAATTTACAATGACAAGGACAGACTATACTAACACCACATTAACAAAATATATCTGAATCTTTAATAATAAAAACCAACTGTCGTGCGTCTCGACCGATTTGAGTTTTTTTGTTTTGTTTGACTTGATACGGTGTGTTTTACAATAATTCTAGGTACAAAGTTCAGTAGGTAAGCATCTAGGTATGCTGAGCCAGCCCTAGAAGAAAAACAAGGCATTGACGTCATAGGGTGTGTTGGAATGGCCCAGCTCCAGCCCCATACAGCGTTATGATGTTTGAGCTCCTCGTTACGGAGTTTACGGTATTGGAGACCACGGGTGAGTTACGTGATGTTTGTCTAGAGAAAACATCAGTTCCAGGCAATTACGAGACTAGCTCATTTCTTCAGACTTATACAAGACATTTTTATTGAAAGTTATATGGGAAACATCGCAAGGAAATCTGCATGTCGTAGAAACAAAAAAGTTCAAAGACATGTGCTACGAGTAAGTGCACGATAGCAGCCTCTGAAGCGCAATTTAATCGTTTTCGCAAACTGGTTATAGCTCTGCCTTCTGCGCTGTAGGTTGAGGGTTCGATTCCCTCCCAGGATAATCATTTGTGTGAAGAACATAGGGGTTTGTTCTCTGTTTGGGTGTTATAAACTATCATCAGTATGTATTAAAAAATATATAAGTATTCTATCAGTCATCTAGTCACCATAATACAAGCTATGCTTAATTTGGGACTAGATGATGTTGTGTGCATTGTCCAGCAATATTTATTTATTTAATTAATAAGTGACACAAAAAGTCGTGTTATTTCTTCTCGAAGAAGTATGGTTACAAATTTCCATCAAAGTAAAGAAATAACACAAGACAAAAGGCACAATATGAACCGTGACAAACAAGGTTATAATATATTATTCTTGTGTCTCTACGTATAGTAATTATCTACCTCCGTCTGAACGCACATACATCAGATAAATACCTGCTTCTAGGTATATAAGCTGGTCATTAGCGTGGTTAGTCGCTCGTCGATGTATGGATTCATGTTCATAATGCACTTACATAACTGTCACTATAGGTATATATTTACAGTTGCCGTATGTATTGATAGGTAACTTTGTCACTATTAATTATAATTAAGACGACCTCTGTGGCGCAGTGGACTAAGGTCCGGCTGACACGCAGAAGGTTGCGGGATCGGGAACATCATTCAGCTCCAAACTAAGCGTGGCTTGTACTATAGGAACTAGATGACTGATAGAATCTATACTAATATTATAAACGTCAAAGTACCTCTGTCTGTCTGTTCCGTTTTCACGCCTAAACAGCAGAACGGATTTTGATGAAATTTGATATAGAGATAGATGGGACCTTGGAGAAGGTCATAGGCTACTTTTTATGTAGGTACCACGCGCGCGAAGCCTCGGGCAGCAGCTAGTATTTATATATGTTTAAATACATATTTATGATACCTTATAATGATTCTTCTTTTGTAATTTCATGAAGTGACATAGCACTTCTAAATTAATATTGTTTTCTCGTTTTATCGCATGTTTTATTCAGTAATCTTAGCGAAATGTTAATGACTAAATTGTGACTACATAGGACAAGTATAGGCAATTGAATTATAAGTGTATTATGGTGGAATCACGAGAAAGTTCTAGACGGCCATTCCGCGATGACGTTTAGAACTGACAAATGACCATCGACAAAGACTTTATTATCAAACAATCACTTGACACTGACTTCCTATAATGGTATCTATCGACAAGACATGTGCCATTATTGGAAGAAAATTATAAGATACTCTTATAACTTTCTGTGTCTGGGTGAGACCCAGAACCAACATCTATGTAAATAAACGATATGCCGAACATAATGTTCGAACAATAAATATTCACTAATATCATAAACTAGCTGTTTCCCGCGGCTTTGCCCCCGTGGTAGATAAAAAGTAGCAAGATAATAATTGAACGAATGAATGTTTTGGAAAATACAAAGCATAATCGCGGTTTTCTCGGTTTGACCATGATCCCGAGTGAATTTTTGGAAAACCTTTCTTAGCGAGTACCTACGGCCCTAGAGGAAGCTGCATACCAAATTTCATTCCAATCCGTTTGGTGGTTTCTGAGATTTCGTGATGAATGAGTGGTATTTGACAAATATATAAATAGTAGATTTGAAAATGTCTGAGTCTGTATGTCCATTTGCTACCTCCTCACAACCAAACGGCTGAACGGATCTTGATGAAATTTAGAAAGGTGATATATTGTATCCTGGGGATGGATATAAGCTCGTACTTATGTAGGTAATATAAATGTAAATTTTTCGGACTGAAGTGACTAAGACAAGCTGATGATTGCAAAATATAGGTTTTTGTAAAATCTGTGCATTGCTTAATATAGTTTTGTTGATTCGTTAAGCTATCAATAGGATTGATTCAAAACATTTTCTCTAGAAACCGACTAACGTAAACATTTGAATTAGAAAAACAATCGATATAATTTATGTTATTTTGCGAAGTAAAAAATCTCGATGCGTAGCTCGTCCTACTATCCGTGGATCTACTTGGGACAAGCTTTTAGAAAACCTATCAATATAAGTATTATAAAGTAGATTAATAGATAAAGGTATTTATATGACTAGCTAGAGGCTAGAGTTGTAAGACTGTCTGTTCCCGAAGTGCCTAAATACTCGCTGAGGCCCCGTAGTCACGACTTACTGGCAGCACCGTGGGCGCGGTCAGTCGCGCACGACAACAGCCCGAACACGGGCTCTAAAATTATTAAATGCGCTTCTGGCCACCTTCTTGTGATCTGTTTGACCGATGGACGAATGTGTGCAGAGAATGTCTGCGGTATTGTGATACGATTGATAGTAGTAGAATTAGTTCAATCTGTTAATATTTTTTTTTTCTTTTTGAGAAATTTTATTTATAAATATTTTTATTATTAATTATTTGGTAAAAATATTTTATTGTGTTAATTTTTTCTGTTAAACTGTTATGTCATAGCGCCTTGGTGTACCTACTGTAATGCTATGATCTTATTGTGTAAATAAATAAATAAATTTGTAATAGCTACAAACACACGCATCCAAAATTAACAAAAGATATGGAACAAATATAAGTTGGTAAATACAAACAAAAACAATACAAAAAAACTTAAAATTAAACATTAACATAGGTGTCCCATTAATCCAGGTGTGTGTTGCAGCCAGACAGAAAGGTCATATCTCAGCGCATAATTTTGCTCAAGGGCCAAACAGCTGCTCAGGCTAGCTGATTTTCAGCCTTTCAAGATGACAAGTTGAAAGTAGTCAATCTATTTCAATATTATTCATTAAAACGTGACGTGTGATGTTTGGTTGTTACCGTTTCACGCCTGTTGAAATTTGGAAATGAGATAGACTGTATCTCGGGAAAGGACATGGGATACTTTTCATGTAAGTACTTCGCGTGCGAAGCCGCAGATAGAAACTAGTTCTTATTATTATCTAAATGGTAGTAAGAAGGTATTAAATTTATTTCAATTATTTTTATTACTTTTCTAAAAATATAATAAATAATATTATGATTTTCAAAATTGAAATAATGGTTAAAATATAGTCAATGTTTGTCAATATTAAAATATCATAATTATGAAAATATTAAATTGTTTCAGATTTATGATTGAATGAAGAAGTTCGGAAGATCATTAATTATTTTGAGCAATATCTATTTTCGTGCCATCTGTGTTGCCTAATCAACTTCAGAAATAACGCTCGATCAATAGCACACTTTATTGCAATCAATTCGAAGATATCTTACTTCTCTGATCTAAATATAAATTTTAACATTATATATCGCAGCGGGAATTTTAAATAAATCATCAGAATAGGTCAACGTTGTTATGGCGGCCGATTTAGTTACCCGCGCATGCGCATGTCAGGTCAAACTGACAGCTGTCAAACACGGCCGCGAAGTCGGATTAACGGAAAATTTAGTTTTTGATTTATGTCACCGAATCTAGGGGAAAATAACTATGATTTCAAAATACCTAGTTAATTTTCTGTTAAATATGTCAGCTTGGTTTATTTATTGTTCTCATGAGTTGACCGATAATCACTGATCTAAGATAAAGATATATATTGGTTGGCAATACACACAACACCATTTAGCCCCAAACTAATGGGTCTTTTTTCAAACTAAGATATTAAAAAAATACATATGATACTTTATAACACCCAAATACAGAACAAACACCTATGTTCATCACACAAATGTTTGTCCTGGGAGGGATTCGAACCTCCAACCTACAGCGCAGAAGGCAGAGCTGCTACCAATAGCCAAAAGACGTATTTTTTTTAATTTTCGTGCTCTGACCACGGAATGTATCATAAAATATTCCGTCACTTTTTTTACATTTAACGCGAAGGTAGCGGTCTTTTCTCGTCATAAATTCGCAAGTCTTTGATCGTCTGCCAATCATAATCAATTTAATATCTGCTAAAAACTGCATAAACACATCCGTGGGCCGCGAATAGAATATCACTCATCTGGGAAATAATCTGGAAAACCTTCGCAAATGCCTAGGAATGTGGGATTTGTATAATTTTGCGAAGGTGAGCCTTGCGTGGCTCTTTTTCCGGTTAAAATAATACAGCTGCTTAAGTGAAACATTTCATTTGAAATGGCAACAAAAATGTTGTAGTTAAAGCTGCTATTTGCTTTGATCTACCACAAGGTGGCAGAGATCAAACTTGTGATATCTTAGAACAAATAAATTGACCGAGTGCAGGTGACCACGAACATAGAGCTTCCGAAATCAACACCATATAGTTAGCAACATTAATAATAATAATAATAATGATACCGGACATTTAAAACAGCATCATCTGGCCCCAAAGTAAGCAGAGCTTGTGTTATGGGTACCACAAGTCTGATATACTTCATATATATACTTTTTTTTGTAAATACATACATATTATACACAGAAACACCCAGACCCGAGACAAATACTTGCAGATCATACAAACATTTGTCCCGCGCCGAGAATCGAACCCACAACCTTTAGCGTCTCAGCCGGACCTAAGCCCACTGCGCCACAGAGGACGTCATTGTAAAGAATTTTGGTGATGATTGTTTTTTGAGGTGTAAACCTCAAAAAATCGGGCAGCTCATAATCTATTAAAGCATTACCCGTACCTGTAAATGTTTTCCTTATAATTTCAGCATAAATGCTACAACTTTGATAGACCTTACCATTTTCTTTGAAATACGATACGACACACGAAAATGTAGTAAAATGTAAATAACCAACTCTTTACATATAGGGGACAACTTTATAGAAGTCACAAGCTTACTATTTAATATAATTTAATTACGATAAAACTAATCGCCTGCGAGCTAATTAGACAGAAATACAGACAACGAGAGAAAATGTGTACAATGTACATAACAATATTTAGCTCCAAACTGAGCATAGCTTGTATTATGGTAATTAGATGACTGATAGAATACTTATATATCTTTAAATAGATACACAGAAGACACAGAACAAACATCTATGTTCATCCCTCAAATGTTTGTCCTGGGAGGGAATCGAACTCCCAACCTACAGCGCAGAAGGCAGAGCTACTACCGACTAAGTGGAGAGAGTAAGGGTATAAGGGTTCCTTGATAGACTTCGGGTTAAACAAGTGTTATTAAGTATTACTGTGAAAAACAGTATTTTTTCTAATTCTAAATAACACAACCACTTTCCGCGATTGCTAATTTCAACCTAATCTGACCAGCGAGTAATAAAAGCCCAACAACCCAATTACACCTCAAATATGAACCATTTTTCAATAGAACCTGAACAGCAAATAATGGTACTCAGATGGGTAAGGTAGGGTAGCAACCATCATGTCACATGCCACACACGTGTCCTTCAACGTCCATTAGGATTCATATCATATCACAGTACTTCACCAGATTCCCTAACATGCTGATAGTAAATTGATTTAGTTACTATGCGCTCAGATAACTAACATTATACAAGCTCCCTGTACGTTTAGTTCGGGATTACAAATTACGTAACGTATAATAGTTTTCGTGAGCTAAACTAATATTTCACATTGAAATCGGTAGAACAAGTGAACTTCGAATGAAGTTTACACGATGCCGATCATCGACTAGCTCTATTGAACTAACTTCATGCTATCTCTTTTATACATCGGCAAAAAACGGGACAAATAAATATTGGTGGACTATTCACACAACACCATCTAGCCTCAAACTATGCATAGCTTGAATGGGAATCAGATGAGTTCAAGGGCTGGTGCTTACCTCGGCCAAAGGATAACTATGATTGTTCAACCCAGCCTTTCGGGCACTTTTCCTACTGTCCGTGATCGAAGCTCCGTTTTCTATTAATAAGTAATTCGTGCATGCATCGTGCATCGTGTCTAACTCTTTGGGAATAGATTGGCGGAACAGTACTAAGTATTTGTCCATTTATTTAACGTTTAATAAGTAATTGTTAATTACGACTCAAAAATCGAGTTTATAGTTTTTGTTAATTCAGTATACGATACCTAGGTTCGTTTCTAAATAATTCATCTATATCTATAAAAGGCGATGTGTGTATGTATGTTCCCTATAGACTCCGAAACGGCTGGACCGATTTCGATGAAATTTTTAGGAAATCGGGGCAGAAGCAAATTATTCATAGAATAGAATAGAAAATACTTTATTGCACACCACAAATACATGAGATTGTTAGCATTGTTTCTACAGTACATTAGACTGTTACTGTAGAAACAATGCTTAGCTACACGGTAGCACAATGGGCGGTCTTATCGCTAGATAGCGACTTTAGCCAGATATCCTACATATCCATTTAATATTCTGTAAATTAAAACAAACTGACACTTTCAAATTCATATTATTTATATAAAAGTGTGGATTAATGAAAATAGATACCTGACCGAACGTACAATTATTATATCCCTCCAGTAATAAACCTCTTTTTACGCTCCTTCCGCATTTTTAGCTTAACATTTACAAAAATCATCAAATCAACTCGTAAATATAACGTCTAAACATAAACAAGGCACGGTATTATGATCGTAAAATCCACCGCTTTACGGAAAGCTATAAGATACCTACTGCGTTTATTTCGACTCTGTTTTGCGCTAAAATAAGGACTCAAATTATGTTTTACAAAGTGTACTTTAGAATGTTAATGTTTATTATGACGATCTTTGTGGCGCAGTGGGCCAAGAGCCAGGTAAGACGCAGAAGGTTGCGGGTTCGATTGCCGCCGCGGCACAAATTTTTGTATGATCTGCAAATATTTATCTCGGGTCTGGGTGTATTTATGTATAATATTTCAGTCATGTGGTACCGATAACACAAGCTCTGCTTACTTAGGGGCCAGATGATGCTGTGTGTAATATCCGGCATTATAATATGAGTTATGCACATTAGTATCTACGTTATAGCGATGCAAAGGCCTTCCCCAGCTTTTTTCAGTCGTGTCCATCTTGACCAAAACGGACTTGCTTTTTTAACCTCGTCTACCCATCTCCGACCTCTTCATTTCTGAATTTTTGCCCATTTAGTTACTGTATTGGTCCACTACTATATGTATGTGTGTGTGTATTATTGTAACATCTGATCTTACGTACTCGAGGCTAACCAAAGTTTTCATTGTATTTTTGGTGTATATTTTATAAACTAAACGACATATCTATCAATTACGCAACTCCAGAAAATAACTCGGTTGCTTTAAAAATAGTATTTTAGTAACACATATTCACTGCTTGGAAGCTAATAGTCAACGGGTCAACTACAGACTTACGTAGTCTAGTTAAATAGTTAGGAAACCCCTGACGCCCCTGGCCTCATGTCGCTCTGCCGTCAGACAGTTAACCGACACACTTGAAATGTATAAACTCTCTTGTATTAGTATTTCGTAGTTAAGGTAGTTATAAGATGGATCGTATAAAAAAGCGGTAGGACCAAGACGAGTTTCTTGACAATTCTTCTCGGGCTTGGGTTAGGATGAATTGGCACCTAAATTCACCTAGTATGTAAGACGTTTCAAAGTGATCCTTGTGATTGTATTGAATAAAGTTTCTCGGCCTTGAGTTAGGATGAATTGGCACCTAAATTAACCTAGTATGTAAGACGTTTCAAAGTGATCCTTGTGATTGTATTGAATAAAGTATCTTTTGACTTGACTTTGACACAAAGAAAACATCCACCTATAACCTATTCATTGAGACAATAGCAATGAGCCGAACCACGATACATCTGCTGTAAGATGGCGAGGAGTTGTGTATCTTACAGATTTCAGGTGATGCTGCATCAGGTCAAGGTTACCATGTTCTTCCAATGGCATTAAATTATCCAAATGCTCGTGATCTTTGGTTGATCTCAAAAACGCTCGACCAAGTCACTTATCAAACTATAACAAAATCAGTTCATCTAATCGGAAGCTGCGATGCCACAGACACAAAAATACACACGTTAAACTAATAACACGAAACGAAATTTGGTTAAGCTACTATCCTCGTTAAAGTTATTTTAGAAAATAGACTAAAAATGTATGAAACATTTGGGACGGCTTTAGGATCTATGTAAATCCGTGATTTAAGTGCGTTCCGTGCAGGAGTAGATAGGCTCGCTTATTCCTTTAGCGGACTGGCGTGCTGCCAGAATATGCGACGAAGTTTGTTTGAACGGTTCATGTGACAAGAGTCAGGCGATATTCATTTCGATATTTTAAAATTCAATCGTATTACGGGTATAAGGAAGGATCTTCGACTTCTTCCAGCACATGGCCAGAAGGAAGAACGACAGCCTGGAAAAGCTCCTGATGACAGGAAAGAAACAGGGAAGGCGACCAAGGGGAAGGAGTCTGATGCGGTGGATAGACCAGATCCGGGACACCACTAACAAGAATGTCCAGGAAAGCCTACACACTGCCGAAGACCGAAGCAAGTGGAAAGCGATCGCCCAAAGAATAATTCGCGGAGGTCACGACCCTCAGCAATGAGGAACACGAGATAAGGAGGAGGACGGGTATTATTTGTATTCTGTTCTTAGTTGTTCACATATCAGTGCCCAATAATATTATTCATGCGTTCAAAGACACGTCATACACACAAGAGGAGCCTCTGAGGAGCACTTAAAGTTCTTTAAGTTCGAAAGAACCAGTGACACGATCGAAAAGAAATAAACGCACGGCGCGTTATTAATTTCAGCGCTTTTGTTTAAAAAAAAATTTTACTGAAAAATAAACCCCGTCGCGACAAATCTACGTTCGAAAACGACGAATTAAAGGAGATTGTGGAAACTGATGATAGACACCCTCTATCTTAAATTCACATATTTAGCTAACGTGGCGTTAAAGTATGGTATTTCCCTTGTCATTATAATTTCAATGAATAAAGGTATCAAAGGCTCTTATATTACTTATTTTTCTCAAGTTATTTCGAGTTTTGTAGTTTTGGCGATTTTATTGAAACTAGAGGTCGGCCACTGGTCGACATTCGACCATAATTATGTATTTTATGCATATTAGTATTCTGCACTCCTTCTCTATATAAACTATAAGTGTGCGAAATTTCATACTCCTCCGTCCGCGCAATTTTCGTAAAAAGGTGTTCAACGTTTTTGCTTCACGTATTCATATATAGATAATGTAGCTAGACAGGCTGATCCCAAGACATGTAACTGCAACCCGTTGCACCTTACACTTGAAACATATAAAACCCTTGTTGACTTCACATCAACATTGAATTTATTGCTTCGAGTTCTTGTTTTAGACGGCAATATTTATTTTATTGAGACGTAATGTCACTTGTGCGTGTACGATAGTTTTTACGAGGTCCCCGTGCGTACGTTTACTAGGTTGGACTGAAATACTACGTTTTAGCACTTTGCAGTGGTTTTACATGCCATTAATTAAGAAGAAGAAAAAGATTATAAGATATATAGTAGGTATCGAATTACTGAATGTTTATATGTATAAGTATATAAATCTTCTGTACGTGTGTTTCTAATTAAACTCCTAAACGGCTGGACCGATTTTAATAAAAATCAAAAAACATCAAAATTAGGATTCAAAGACGCGCGGACGAAGTCGCGAACGGGACAGCTAGTATCGTATAATCTTCTTCGTAAATGGCATACGTGTCATAAAAAAAAAAAAAAAATCTGTAAAATTTGTCGTTCGTCATTTGTTATCTTATATAAAATGGTGCCTATCATATAAAATAACTACGAATAATTTTAGCTCGAATAACAAAAAAAAAACAAAGCTTTTATTCCAATTATTCACACCCGAGTCAATAACTCAAGCTCTATTTAAATATAAACACCAAAATTCATAATATAACCAGAAAAAAACTCTAGAAAAATAAATAATACAAGACGGCCGTATATAATCCTATCTTATAATTACAATATTAGCAAGCGTGCCGTCTAATTATAGTCTGTCCTTGTCATTCTCATGTCAATGAATAGAGATAGCAATAGATTGAAACGACATATTCGCTAGGAAATGGCCCTGAGTTGTTATTTCGTAAAGGACGAACGACATTATATTTTTTTAATTTGATATTAATTTACTTTTTCACGGTTATCGGCTGAACGGATCTTTATGAAATTTGGTATAAATACAGGTTGTATTATGAGGAAGGACATAGGTCACTTTTTATGTAGGTATCACGCGTGCGAATCCTCACACATGAGCGGACATAATATGTGTATATAATAAACTCAATAAGTTTGTTAAATTGTTCTATATGTATACCAAAACATTCACATAATACAAACATTATATTTTTATATGCAATTTGCATGCAAACAGGCTTTCGGCCCACCTGATGGTAGACAGTTACCGTCGCCTATTTACATTTGCAACACCCGAAAAAATGCTGACGCGTTACCTGCCCTCAACAACTTTTTTTATTTATATAAAAACAAAATAGGTATTGGTGGAAAATGAACACAACACCATCTAGTCCCAGACTAAGTATAGCTTGTATTATGGTAAAAATTATTATTATTAAATATATAACCACCCATACCAATGAATAGTCCACCAATATGTATTTATTAATAGGTCTGGAACTCCAGTATTTTGTTAGCACGAAGGTACTAAAAACCCATCGTACGAAGACCGCAGTAAAACTTGACACACATTTCTAAAATATTCCTGACTATAGCTTAAACACGTGGCTTCATTCGCGTTTCTAGCTGATAAAGGTAAAACAATTTTAAAATCACTTATGTAGTTTTTAGATTTATGAATTACAAACAATCACAGTTTAATATTTCTCATTATCATATTAATTTTATAAGTTTCGATAAAGCTATCATTATCACCTATGAGGCACACGCAGACGATTGCGGGTTCGATACCGGTCGCGGGACGAATGTTAGTATGATCTGCAAGTATTTCTTAGTTTGGGGTTAGATGGTGTTGTGTGTATTGTCCACCAATATTTATTGTCAGAGCGAGCGCCAGTGTCACCGTTTCAACTTAGGCGAAAATACTTTCGTATGTCTGTCCGGCCGGCATCTGTCCGGATGTTATCCTCTACAGATCGCATTTCTCAACCGATTCTCGTGATATTTTGTGAGCAGATTCTATAACTATATAAAATATTTTTGTCGATTCCATTTTTGAAATTTTTCAAAATTGCGGAGATACGGGCGTTGAAAACGCAAAAATGTTATATTTCAGTAAGTAATTTTGAAAATGTTCGCGAGGTGTACAGCTCACAAAGCCACTCGTTTATTATCTTCTATACTTAATTTTTTAAGTACATTGCTGTGCGCTAGTCTCGCAAATGCCTGGACCGATTTTAATATTTTTGTTTTGTTCGCTTCAATATTGGTTTGGCCAAAAAATCAATTTTCGATAGAACGAAGTTTCCCAGATAATCTAGATTTATATAATTTCCGTTGAAACATACAAACAACAAGACAGTCGTATTTATATTAGTAGGATGATCTGCAAGTCGATGTCTGTAGGAGTGTAGAATGTAGAATGTAGATGATGATGTTGGACATCCATTTATAACGAGCACGTCAAACGGAACATTTTTATTTTCCAGATGATTTATTATTCCATAAACATTATTTTTTTTATACCTAGATATCATTTTATTCTTGGTATAGTTGTTAAATTGTTAAATTCATGTCTGACGCATATATGTGTGTATATGTGACAGTATGTGTGAATGGAGATGGGCTTGCAACCTGTCACGTTCAATATACTAATTACCGTGCACAGGGTGGCCATGTGCTTATAATGTTTGGACGTGCTTCTGACTAACTCCTTATCAAACATAATAGACATAATCTAAGTACTAACTAGAGATCGGAGGTGGCTATCCCCCGGGGGTTCCAGTTCCAGCATTTTTTGTAAGTTTTTGTCTCGATCACGATGTTACAGCTGGACGGGTTTGGATGAAATTTGGTATAAATGTAGTTCGTGACCTAGAATAACATATAGGCTACTAATTATGAAAGTACCACGCGTGCGAAGCCTCGGGCAGCAGCTAGTATATTTTAAGAATGTAGAAATATTGAGAATTAAGGTGTAGGTATGTATAAGTAGAGGTTAAATATACTTTTGGTTTAATTAAAAACTTGAAAAAGTGAAAATAGTTTTATGCAGTTAAGTGAAATATAAACAAGATTTGAAATAAGTATTTTTTTTTGTTTAAAGACCAATTAAAACTTTAATATTATTAATACTTCTTATGTCATTCGTTAAAATGTCATAAATTTATGATAAATGATTTATATTGCAAACAGTTAATAACACTACCATTACTACTGAGAAGATTACTAAGAATCAACCAAATTTTACCGAAAACTATCAAACAAAACTATTTGTAGTGTCCATGAACCGGCACTAACACAATAATTGACGAGAAAACCAACGATGACCTCTCCAATAATCGTCTACTAAATACCAGCAAGTCGACCACTTCAATTCGCAAACAGCCGCAATGCGACTCCGAACGCGGCGCGTTTACAACTGAACACTGAACTGAAATTCGCTGAATTATTCTCTAACCTGTCTACAGTGAATAACCAACCTAAACAGACCTTTAATAACAATCATTGCACTTTAAAAACGGTCTCCAGCTACACTGGTTGCATATAAATTAAACAAATTGAGCTTTAACCTTCGAATAATTAAGAGCAATTTCGTTTGTATCTGTCTATTGTTTATTCGATTAAACTTATTTAAAACAAAATTAGAAATGTCAATATTCGAATTTCGATTTTCAAATCCATTTAATTGCTTAAAAACAGTAGCTTATTTCGGTGACAATAGGGTTGAATTTGGAACGTATCTAAGGGTGGTTTGGTCGTTTTAAAGTCTGCTTGGTGTGGAAATAAGATTATGGGACGTCTGACTTTTCTATTTTGGAATGGAATGCGGGAGTTTGTTTTGAACGAACAATGGGGAAGTTAATGTTTACGGTTGAGACAATAGCGATGTCACTGTAAGGTATTATGTGGATGTAATATCTGACGACAGATATCTACATACGGTTTGCTAATTATTACGTACTCGTAGCTCGTAGGAGTGAAATAATTTTGTTGTCGTGGTATTTTTTGTGTATGGTTTTTTCACCTGAGTCTATCTAAAAGAAACTTACTTGTTGTTGTGTGCTGTGAGTCGGTTGGGGTCGCTAGCGTTGCGGTGTTTCCCGCGCCGCGGTACGTCGCGCTCGCGGCAACTCTCCGCGCGGTTCACGCCGCGCCCGCTAGGTGGCGGCCCGCGCCATCTGTACAATTAGACGGTTATTATTGTAATCATGGGAACTAAGTATGTTTTTGCAACAAAATAATACTGAGAAATACATTAAACATTCATTTGACTCATCGACCAACAAACGATAAAAAATGTATTAACGAACCGACAGCTAGCGCCATCTAGTGTTGACTAGTAGAACTTTGTGAATGAATGTCTCAAGAAAGTTTTCAGTGTCTGTTTTGAGCTTTTTGAGGCGCACTTAAGAAATAACTAGGGACACGATAAGAAGAAGAAGAGAGTCTATTTTAGCATCAAAAGATATAACTTTTATTTGAAGCACTACGGCACTGGTACCTAATAAGGTTACGTACGTGTTATCTTTGTCGGAGTCTTTAGCAGTGGCGTCGCTTGTGTCGACATCTGCGTCAGGCGCGGTCGGCTCGTCGTTAGAGCCTTCTCGTCTCGTCTCTCCTGCAAATAAACATCTCAATATAAACATTTTAGAACATAAATAATAATAAAAATGCATTAACTTTATTAATCTAAACACTTACGAGTTTCATCTATATCAAAAATACAATGTGTGCGTGGTAGCTAATCATAAACCATTCAAACCATATAAAATAAAATCATCCGTTATTACAAGTAACATCCACCCGTTATTTTCTCAAACAAAATCTTCTTTTTTTCTTTTCTTTCGCATACAAAAACTAACAGACAGACGCTATTATAACGAATGTTTACATAATAGGATCCCAGCTTCGCAATTGAATAATATTTACTGTCTGAAATGTATTGTAAAATGTTTTCAATACATTTCAGAACACCTCTTTTGACATTGCAAATTTGTTAGAAAGAAAGTGATTAGCGCCATCTGCTATCAAGTAGTAGTACTAAATGTTTCTACATCTAATGTTTAACATTGGAGAGTGAGAATCTTAACTTTATTTTCGTAGAGCGAAAAAGCTTTTTTTATAATTTTTTTATACTATCTACTCACCAACTCAACAAGCATACGACCCACCTGATGGTAAATTAATACCGAAACCGATAGGCGCTTGCCATACCAGAGGTAACAAAGCCGCGTTGCTTACCTAAGACTTATTTTGTGTATTCGCCCATAAATATCATTTGCTCCAGTGCTTTTCGAACGTAAATACAGTAATGCTTGCACGCTACTGCAAGGAGGCAGAATATCTGGCACTATGCTCATCGAGACAGAGAGTAAGTAGGTAAAGTAATTGATATCGAAAAAGTAAATTTAAAAAAAGAGTTATCATAATATATGATGCTGTACAAACCATTTTAGTCAGGTCAGATAGATAGCCTCTCGCAGCTAATTACAGTTCAATGCCACTTCGATAACGTAACGTGTCGTGAAGACGTGATAACTCGAGACGTGGTCTCCGTCTTCCTGGTCTTTAGAATAGGTCAGACTTACAAGTAAGTGACAGAAATAGACAATTTAGAAATTATTTTCAACTATTTATTTAGATTTGGATCTACCGTGGACTCACTAATACAAATAAGATCAATTTCGTCATCTGTTTAAAGATTCGTGCATTTAACAGAGACGCAGCGGGCTGTCAAAGTCATCTTTGAGTTTAAACTCGCTCAACGCGCCACCTCTTCGTAAACGGATACTATAATCTGAACCGAAATTCGATCGGAAATCTGTAAGACCCTCATCAAACTTTCAGTTAATCGATTTTGCAAGTAATTTTCAGCGACTCACTTATACAAAGTGAGTTTTTGAAGCAGATGCAGTTGCTTTGTAAATTGTTTTTAGGAAAATACATAATAGGTTTTCCATTATACGTCGTGACGTGATGCTGTGACGAGTCACACGCGGTTGTATGATGTATCATTACGTATCCTTAACATAATTAACAAAAGAAGCGCAGGCGCACTTCAATCCCTTCGCCTCGATGCTTTGAAAGAAGTAGAACAAGAAGAAAAATCCTAACGTACTTGACGGATATGTTCTTTATAATATGCAAAATAATGGTGATAAGATCTAAGAAAACAGAATTTTAAGGAACAAGAGTTTTTTTTTTTTTTTTTCAGGAAATTCAGAGCTAATATTATAAGAGCTAGATAATTTAGAGTTCACTGACAGGTCTTAGATTAGACCGTACGCCGAGATTTCTCTCGAATCTCGAAATTCTCTGTTGTCAGATTCGGTGGAAGCCCGGCCCTTTAACAGGTACTTAAGACTTGGAATACCTACGAGTAGGTCCAGCCACAGCCAAGCTAAGTTATATTATAATCAGTAGTTCTAGCGAAGGTTTTACATAAATTACGAGATAAAATCTTGTAAGGATACAATCAAAAGGGCATTTAACTAACATGGAATACGGAAGGATAGTGTTCAATATTTATGAGACAAACAATAGTTACTACTCGAGTTAATCAAATAAAATGGTTTCGTTTTCAAAATCAACGACAACGAACACCTATACAGATATATCTAGGCAGGTACTTCTTATTTAATCACGTCCAGGAATAGTATTAGGACATAGCGTCGTTTCCATAACAGTAACGGAGATCTTTGGCGAATGAACAAATCAATCACGTTAAATAATGTCGTTTGTTGACCACTGCAAACCGCAACATATAAAATAGAAATCGGTTAATCCCCATGTTATCGGAAAAGATTAGAACCGTGTAACAGTCTTACACTAATATTTACACAGTTTAAAAGAATACCCTTGAAAGTTTTCCGTCGGAAACATGCCAGTCTCAATAATAACAATAGAAGCTTCCAAAACCAACACACACAATACGAAATCAATAAAACACCATCGAAAATAGATCGACCCAAAGCCAGAACCACATCTTAAGGACATTAAAAAAGCTGCAGCAAAAACACGAGCTCCAATCGATGAGGCTACATCTCAACACATAATCTACTTTGAGCTTTTATAGTTTAGGTTCACATTCCAAGTTTCGGTACTTTTTTGCGAATGACGTCATGGTCGGGTTATTGACCTATCATCGGATGCAGTGCAAGCGAGATGTTGATAAATAAAATTGGCAGTTTAAAGATATTTCCGCTGAATGGGATTTGGGTAACCCCAAAAGATAGAACTTCCTTAAAAAATACTTCCTAAATCACAAAACAATTTTTATTACAAAACCCTACATCTGGATCTGTGTCTCGATTTCAAATATTTGCGTAATTGTCTGTCAAATTGTTACCATGAGTATGTTTTGTTTTTTTTCAGTTGGTAAAAATACAGTTTGTCCTAGTCAGAATTCGCAATTACTATTTGTGCTATAGTTCTGCAAACTTTGTGACAAAAGAAAGATCATCGTTTTATTGTCGTCTTATTTAACCACTTTTCTTTACGTCATCTTCAACCACAAGTCTATTGTTTAGTTGTGGAAAAATACTTACTAGGTAGTTGACGATTCTCTTGTACGTTCAGATAAGGTCATCGGTATAAATGAGCCTATTTTTTTTATTTTTAGGCTTTAGATGGCGACGGCGTTTTTTTGAAGAAATCACTGCAAATAACATAGATTTGAACCGGCAACCTTTGTCCCAGATCTTTGAAATCACAATACACAATTAGCTTCAGAAATAGCCGCGACCGGGAGCAGTCGCATTATTTGGCGACGTGACTCACACACAGAAGGACCTTTATATATATAGACTTCCGGAACACCAGCTGAATGACAATTCGTGATGGATTGACTGAGTGGAAGTATGGAATCATCGATCATGATGAGAAAGGCTACAAGTTTTGTACTGATTAGTTACTGGACAAGCTCTTTTCCGTCTAAACATATCCCACAGCGCTTTCTCGCCGTGTATAATATCGTCTAAAAGACATGAAATAAATACAAAATAACCGTATATGTGTATCTGAGGATTCTGAGGCTATTACTTCTAGTTTTATAAGACAGTACTGAATAATGGGCGATGCTAATTGGCAAACCGTTGCAAATGATCGTAATGATACATGACATGAATTATCATTAGCTTTCCAAGAACGCAACGCAGGTGTCAAAACCAGCAACATGTTAAAGAGGGAAAACCTATGTCTAGACAAAACTGAATAGCATCGTTATCATAGTTTCGGATGAATGAGATACGATCGATCGATCAAAACGATCATGAGTGATAAGATTATTGGAAATAGGATAAAATCTGATCAGGGTAGAGAAGATCAAGACGGAGAAGGATTCAGGATTGTCAGAAACAGACGAGCATGTGCGAAAGAGACAGATATGGTTCTAGATTTAAAAGCTATTGTAGATAAGTTGGACAATAGTAGTAAGCTATTTAGAGAAGGGTAATTATATAACGCGATTGGTTCTATAGTTTGTAACATCATGCTTGCCCTTCAAGGTTAACTATAACACCTTGAAAAGCACAGGAATGTGTAACCGGCGCGTGCTTTTGCGTGTATTTCGAACTACTATAGAACACCACACCACGTCTCTAGTTTTATAGTTAGTTTTACGAGTTCAACGCAGTAAACCAGCTTTTGATTAGGATTTTCATAAACTAGTTTACATTTTTTAAAGACGTCATATTAGACATTATAGTTTTTAGGGTTGCCTCGTTTTTTTGTTACTAAAATAAACACCACACACGCTTTCTAATTCAAACAGTGCCCCATCAATTAATTATTTTATAGGTTACCCAGTATAAATTATGAAAACTACTGTGATCTAATGAAATATATAATTCAAAGCACATAACCACTTTCCACATGATGACATCAATGATTTCCTTGATGATATTGCAGAAGGCTCATAACAAAATTAGGTATGCAAAAGAGGAATCCACCAAAGCAAAATTAAAGACTTGAGTGACCACTGACCTTACCAGAAAATGATGTCATTGATATTTTACGCATTAATCAATCACGTAGTAATTTGACACATAGTTTTGATGATTAAAATAATTCTGATAAATCAATGAAACGTAAACTACCGACTTGACTATGAACTAAACAAGTCATTGAGCAAATGGGCCCACATTTTATTTATTATGAAACAGGATGAATCAAATCAGACCGTAATGTAAACAGATAAAAACCGGACACAAGAATTGAATGTATTCAAAACATAGTGAATGCAAGTGCTTTAAATTGAGTAGGCATATAACTGATATTCTGGTATATTTAGGCACAGATCGGGAATACAATTAAATAGTAATTCATGGTCTCCACAAGTTTAAAAAAATATAATGGAGAATATGTTGAGAAAAATCAAAATTTACCCCAAAAAATGTTAGACCAAAATATTTCTAACTTACCTTTAGAACCACTGAACAGCCAAGAACTCTGCTTCATAGATTGCGAATGTTTTTTCTTTACAATCGGTGTATGTTCAACAATACTTGTCTGCCTACTTCTGCCCATAGATGGCGTTTTGGAACCCTTCTTTTTAGCCTTTTTCAACGTACCACTGTGAGACTTTCTGAGTGTGTTCACTTTTAACGACTGACTTTTCCCCCGAGCCTTGCTTTTGCTTCTAGAGGTTTGTCTACTCAGTCTTCTTCTGTGCTGTTCTAACTGCTTAGGTGTCGGTTCTTCGTCATCCGAATCGGTTTCTACTTGAGGTTTCACTGGAGGTTTGTTCTCAATAGAGGCGAACCTTTTTTCCCTTTCTAAGAACAATCTTGTGTAGTCAAGGATTTCATCAAACGTTAGAAGTTTTGTGGGATCTTCAGGAACAACTTCCACCGGTTTTACGGAAGTCGGTGTCTTCTTTCGCCGTAAGAAGTTAAGAGCACTGACTGAGGACTTGCTAGTTTTTCTGGTTTTAGGAGCATCAACGGTACTGCTTTTTCTACTATTACTTTGACTTTTATCTTCCTTTCGACTGTTTTTCCTGATTTGATCGAGCATAGTCGAAGAACCATTGACAGAATTATCTTCTTCACTCCAAAGACTTTCTCTAGACTTCTTTTTGTCTGAAATCTTCTCTAAATCTTTCTTATGCGCTTCGAGCCATTCATCTCCTAAATGCTTGACCATTTCTATTGGGTTTGAAAGGGAAATGGCTTTGCGATGCCCTTTCTTGAATTTAGTCTCTGCTTCTTCATCAGTGACGGCGAGTTTGAGGGATTCCTTGCTGATGGTAGGTGTTTTGCTCAGTCTTGGGAGAGTGTCGTCACTGGCTGATATAGCGTCACTGTGGCCATCCGCTGACTCGTACAACGACTCATCACTTTCATCTCGTCGTTCTATAATAGAAACAAAAACCTTTTTGGATTGATACACAAGTTCGAATTTGAGATTTCCTTGCCATTTTACGAACTAGTCAATCTAATTTTTCAATAATTGATCGTCTATTTACAAGCGGCTAGAGAAACCTATGTTCGTTCTTACGCGCAGTAATTAATGTAATGAGATTAAGAACAATGTCATAGCAATCATCTATTCTATAGTCATCAAAAACAATGAACTAGTTATAATAGAAATCAATTCATCAGTGCTTGGGATGAGTCATATCAAACAGTTGTAGCAGTTGAGAATCAACATCTTAGGGTCACCAATATTTAAAAATAAGTAATTATGATACGTGTTTTAACTTTGTTATATAACCATAGATAAATGAATATTCAATTAGATTTTCAACAGATGTCTGTTGCTTTTCAAATCGCAAAATTCTTGTAAAAAGATAACTTTATTTTAATATTTTCTTAATAAAATCTGGCTTACGTATTTATAAGTTTTGACAACCTTACTCAAGCGGCAGCAAAAACATAAGTTGATTAACAATTAACACACAATAAGAGGTAAACAGAAGGTTAAGTAAGTAGCACTTTCACATACTTTTCTTTCCTCTCTGTAGATGGACAGGTATTGTGTTGTGCAAGTAGCTTTCTCAAGTTTTTTTGTTTGTTTGCGTTATACAATATTTATATCATCGGATTTAATGAGATAGGTATTTTTATTTAATTTTATGTGATGTATTAGGCACGGTATTTTTTTATTTGACTGTTTTAAGTTTTATGTTCCCGGGGTGATAGGAAATATTTTACCTTCAACTTAAGCTACTTATTTGAATGTGTTATAACTTTAATCGGCTTTTCAGACTCATACTTAGTTTTTAGAAATCTTATTAATGTTATTAACATATATTTTTTTAGGAACCTTATAAAACCGTGTTAAACTTACAATATCTAATATGTTCCGTTACCTAATAGCTTGCTATCAAAATACAGCTTTTATTACGTCGTATATCGCAGAAGCAGTTAGTCAAGATGGTAGGTATCTACTAAGATAATATTTGAGTGTTTTGGAATTTCCCATGGCTTTTAGGAAGAGAATGAGATAACTTTTAACATAATAATGTTTATATATATTTTTGTGTTTTTAATATTAGATTTTTGTTCAATATTTAATTAAAAAGTAATTTAAGCTTCAACATTTACTAGTTAGATACTTAGCTTAAATATTTCACATGTGTTTAATATTATTGTATATTATTATGCACACTTCTTTAGTTATATTTTGTATTAAAATATGTTAAAAATCTTTTGACCCCTCCGTTTTTACATCATCCTAATTTCCAAAATAGAGATGATTCATGTCATGCGTTAAAGTGCCTTGGGGAATACCATGTTCCATTCAACCAGCAGACTGTTTATTAAATAATAAAGAGACTCAAAATGTCAGTTATTATATAAATTATTTTCACATCCAACTTTTTTTTTATGTTAGTGTACCTACAATTTATAAAATTTTGCTATAATTACGTTTTAGCAAAGTATTTTTCATAAAGAAAACTAAGTAGGTATATTTAAGAATGTGTCTAATACCACATTTGATACTGAATCTTTGTAAGTTTGTTCTTGTGTTCTCTAAACTTCTAAATAATTACATTATGTAACGGTTACAACGGAGAACGGAAAACCCCGTTTTTTGCGCGATTTTGATACTTGATTAGAATGCAACCTTGGTAGGTGCAGGAAGCTTTGGCACACGATGAATAAACTCAAGTGAATATACATTAATGGTTTCAAATGATAATTTATTGATTTCAATTATATCTATGGAGTTTCATTATAGTTATAGCATTATAATGATCGTAGATTTTAACGTATAATTTTATAAATTTTTATTATCATATCTTTTTTTCGATGTCCCACTGAATTTCGCCAGTTCGTTATTTCGACACGTCGCTAACATTGAAAAAACATAATAATCTGCCGAAGAAGTCCATGTCGCAGTAGTCGAAATAGTAATCATTCGAAGGTGTGTGTTGTCGATGTATGTATTTTCTGTCAAAATATTGACTTGTCGTACTATGTTTTTTCGAAGTTAACGACGCGACGTGTCGAAATAACCAAATGTCGAAATTCAGTAAGACAGTCCTTTATTTTATCATCAGGTATTGTTTTTTGTTTTTTTAATACTAAAATATGCTAACTAAATATATAACATTTACTACAACTTATCGTCCTAAATAAGAGGGTGCGTTTATGGCACAATAAACATGCAATCCACATTAACAAATGAAATTAGGGTGCCTCCTTGACCCCAATACTTTGGTTATATTCACTCTAGTAATCGTATATTTATACTATTTTGCGGCACTACGTTTGAAATACACTAATATTTTTCGTGACGTTTTAAAATATTGATAACGCCTCCACTGCTACTTGTTTGACTTTGCTACTTTAACCAACTATTTTAGATTTAGATCTAGATTACCTAATTCATTTGTTATTATGTTATCTATTGTTGGTAGTTTGAACCTGATCGTGCATGCAATTTCTTTCCGGAAAATGTACACAGTGCCAGCGCTCTCAAACGTTTTACCGAGCAAGACCGACTTCAGGTTAGCTGAAGTAGGTTTACAGCACTTATAAGATCCTTTCTGTTTAGTCGGTCAATACGTGCGGAACTGACTAGTTTAAGGAGAATGCCACACGATGATTTTCCTCAACGTTTGAGTGACAAGTTTCGCTTGAAGTGGTATAATTCATCGACCTCTGTGGCGAAGTTTGGTTCACTGCGCCCTGTTGAGACGCAGAAAGTTGCGGGTTCGATTCCCGCAGCGAGACAAATGTTTGTATCATGTGCAAGTATTTGTCTCGGGTCTGGGTGTTTCTATGTAAAATATATATGTATTTAGACAAAAAACAATAAGTATATACCTAAGTAGTATGTCAGTCATGTGGTACCCGTAACACAAGCTCTGCTTACTTTAGGACTAGATGATGCCGTGTGAAATGTTCGGCTTTATTTATTTTTCCAGTTAGGACCTAAATTTTGTTAGGTGCAAATGCCTAACTGTGAGGTGCTAATGCCTGTCTATTAATTTAGCTAAATGGTTTTAGTTGTGAATAATCCTATTTAAAATTTACTTAAATTTTATGTCGAAAATGGCAAGGAACATCAACTCTTTCCTAAAATCGATTGTAGGCGATACATACCAAGAGACACTTTCATATCAAGTATATCTGAATACCGTCTCCTTTCCTTGTCGCTCTCTGTTGACGTCTCCCTCTCACTCGACTCCCGCGTCGGCTTGAGAAGACTCGGTTTTTTCTTCCTCAATTTACTGTAAATTCCATTTTCTTCCCCTTTCTTATCCGAAACTGGTTTCGGATCTCTCTTAAACCACATCATCTGGACCATAACACTATTCACACGCACACAAAATATCTATCGTTATTTCCGTTATTGGTAACTAATATATCCGTTATGGTATTTATAACTATAACCGTTTTTGTTTCCACTTTTTAGTTATCACTGCAATCCTTTGATATGTCTGCGTTCACACGAAGTTAATTCACTTTGTTCCCACTGGTTATCATTTCACTGTGTTAACGATTTCTGGCACAAACTGTGAAACGTTATCAAATTCACTGAAGTGACGCTTTTGGCAACGGAAAACATTAACGTTTATTTATAAATATGGATTGTCGTCGGTAAGTGCCGTCTGTAATATATTTTTCACATATGTACATATTCATTTATGCCATTTAAGCTTATTTTTGGTATAATAGGGACCTGGTATGTGTATTGGTTTTAATAAAAGCTCCTAGTTTTGTGTAACATAGCACACCAGCCTATATATCTACCAATATTATGTTACATTTGATTAGGTAAGTACATATTCTCTAAAATAATTTACGTCCTTTCGAAGTATAAACGTTTTTTACGTAATACCTGAAAACTTTATTATATATAGAGAGAAAATAACCATAACCATAGTTAAAGAATCTCTATGTTCTATTGGACAAGCCCCAATGGAGCAGTTCGACCCTGAAAAGACGAGTTAAGTCAAGTCTCCGAAAGATTTAAGGGATGCTTCTAAGTGGCTACTGGTGGCAATTCGGTTGGTTCATTTCTAAATTGAGGAATGTCTAAAATATATTTTAGTTAGTCATATCATTTGTAAAACCTATTCGGTTGGTACCATCTAACTAAATAAGGAACACTTAATTAAATTAGATAAAATTAAATTAGGATAAGTTGGTAACAGCAGAATAACAATGTTTAATTTGACAGTCTAAACCTAATTTTAGCTAAAATTTGTTAGGTTGGTGCCAACCGAATTGCCACCACTGCCGCATATATTTTTTTTAAATATACTTAAATATACCTAGCGTAAGTAAATTAATTATTTGTTAAGGATGACTAATAATACATAAGCGTGAGGCGTTACATATAACTGATTATAACCAGTGCATTGTTTTGTGATAAACTGGTAATAAAAACCTATTTATTTGCTTATGTTATCTATTGTTACAATTACTATGGCTGGAAGTAATTTGCAATAATTATCTAATTTAAACAAACAAAAAAAAACGTCTAACCCTAGCTCACGACTGTAATAACCTGGTTCCTAGATAGTTCAGAAGTCGAGTTACTTAGTCATTTGAGGATAACGAAACGAATACATGTTTTTTAAATTATATTCTATATTTATGATGCATTCAATCGTTATTTTAATATCTATGTTGCCTTTTAATATTGACATGTCCGATAATGATGAATGTATCATTCATAAATAAAGTATGTCTGTTCATTAACATTGAATACTGTAGAATTGTGTAATGTCCATTTCTGGAATGCTTAGGAAGGCTACATCTTATATTTACAATGCAAGGTGGTATATGTGAATAATTTCATGGTCTTCATATTAACGCACTCTGTGTTTATTGCTTCGTTATCATCATTACATAGTATAAAACAAAGTCACTTCCCGCTGTTTGTCTGTCCCGTTGTATGCTTAGATCTTTAAAACTACGCAACGGATTTTGATGCGGTTTTTTTAATAGATAGAGTAATTCAAGAGGAAGGTTTATATGCATGCATAAAATAGTAGAGAAACATTGATAATTTTAGAGATTTCTAATGTGATGTCGTAAATAAACACATTTTTTTGCGAAACGCTGGCTGAACCCTACGAGATAGATCAAAATAGTGTACTACAGTATTGTACACCTTTAAAAGTTCTACAAAAAAGTCCGCGATGGCATATGTCTATCTCATAGATAACGTTGTATATAAAGACATTCTGTAGTATATTTAGTATCAGCATTGCACCCGAGCGAAGCCGGGGCGGGTCACTAGTTATCTATATAATAAAAATCAATTGCTGTTCGTTAGTCTCGCTAAAACTCGAGAACGGCTAGTCTGATTTGGCTTATTTTGGTTTTGAACTATTTGTGGAAGTCCAGGGAAGGTTTAAAAGGTGAGTAAATATGAAAAAAATCTTACTTTTTTATTTATTGATTCTGAGGTGGTACGAAGTTTGCCGGGTCAGCTAGTTTACAATAATAACAGACCTGTCATCTCAATTGGTAGCAGCTCTACCTTCTGCGCTGTAGATTTAGGGTTCGATTATCCTAAAACGAACCTTTACGTGTTAAACATAGGTGTTTGTTCTGTATGTGGGTGTTATAAAGTATCATAAGTATGTATTTAAAAATTATAAGTCATCTGGTCACCATAATACAAGCTATGCTTATTTTGGGGTTAGATGTTGTGTGCATTCTCCATCAATATTCTCCATCAATATTTTTATAGACACATTATAGATAGCAGGTGTTGAATTTGCACTGATTTGCTCTTGGTAAGCCGAGCGACCGAGATACTTAAGATTTTTTGTACCTATCTATTGTATTGTACCTATCGACAGATTTCGTACCTATCTACTATGACAATAAACCATACTTTATTTTTATTATACCTACTTACAACTGCAATCCCTAGCTCGGTAGACATCTCTTTAGATCTGTTGTACTCTCTTGTACTCGTTTTTCGTAGTTCAGGTAGTTATCATATAAGATGGATCATGCAAAAAACAGTTAGGAGCAGGACGAGTTTCTTGCCAGTTCTTCTCTGGCTTGGATTAGGATGAATCGGCACCTAAATTCACCTAGTATGTAAGACGTTTCAAAGTGATCCTTGTGATTGTATTGAATAAAGTATCTTTTGACTTTTGTAGTAACTAAGATCTTTGAAAGAATCTACAGGGAGTGCTCAGATACAGATACTGATTAAACATTATCGGCCTAAGAAACGTCTCTCAACTTCTGTCAAAAATTAATCACTGCTTATAATAGTGCCATCCCCTTTTCAACCGACTTCAAAAAAGGAGGAGGTTCTCAATTAGACTATTTTTTTTTTGTTTGTTACCTCATATATCCGTCATTTAAGAACCGATTTGAAAAAAAATCTGATATCATGTGAAAGGATATACTTCCTGATTGGTCCGATATAAGTTTCATAAAAATCGGTTCAGTAGTTAGGTTTTTGTATCAAAAAAACTGAAAAAATATGTCATCCACTTGGATGAAACGAAATTTCGATATTTTGCTTTTTATACATGAAGACGGTTTAGTTTTGAAAGCGTAATTATGACAGAAAGAAATAGTGACAGGACGAATCTTGAGCAGTGTTTAGGAGAGGCGTTTATATGTAAGGCCGTCTATTTGGCATATTCATAATAAAACTGAATTAAGTCATTGTTTAGTTTGGTTAATTAGGATGGGTGAATGCTTATGGCGCACTTTCGCGAGTGAAAAAAATTATTGAAAAATGTATCTACTGTTATTAACAATTTTACTAATATCATAAACATCTAATACTTGAGTAGGATACTTTTCGGTTTCCATGGTTACTAATTACTTACATAAATATCGTCAATTTACTTGCGCAAGTGAATATGAGCAGTATTTACCACTGTACATTGAGTTGTTGCAAAATCTCTTATCTTCTACCACTTACTGATATACATACATATACCTATAAGACCACGCCTGTTTCCCGACAAGGAAAGATACCACTGACTTCCACTTGCTATTCTCCTGTATGACATACTTATGTATTTCTACTGTTCAAGTTTCGCGACATTAATGTAGGTATATAGATAGCCGGAAACCGTCGTCACTTCCGGGCGATAGAAGCTTTGCCGACCTTCATTCGAGTACTTATATTGAATGGCAAAACTATTAATCAATATTTTAATTATTCAAAAATGTCTACCCACTCTGTTAACTCTAGACGTACCCTACAAAAAGAAATCATTCACGTAAAATGAATCGCCCTTCATATTTAATATTCACTGACATTTTTACATTTTCAATGTATGTTTTAAAAAGAAATTTCAGCCTAGCTGTAATTGAACCTGCAGCTAAAAGGAAATGCATTTCCCGGCGCATCCCCACGGATGGTGGAATAGTTGCTTCGTAACGTTATTTGCAACCCTTACTAGGGTTGTCATGTGAAAATGCAAAAAATATATTATTTAAGTCCTTAGTTTTCGAAAATGCAATGATGTAACGAACGATCTAGGATTTGCACAAATTTAAAAATGACATTTAGTTACGTTTTGGAACACTAAAACTGGGTATATATGCTAATCCATACAACTGAATTTTATTGATGTTATTATATTAACACGTCAGGCGTGTGACTGGCTCTTTCTAAGTCACTCAACGTTAGGTCAAGTGCCAGATTGAGACATGGTGAAATTTTGAGCTATGAAATTTTCACGTATTCCGATACGATATTGATCTAGTACGAAGACGTATCGACTCAAGTTAAAGTTTCACATGCAAGGATTGCGAAGGCAGGGCGTCACGTTGGCCCTTGTTGAAGACCCTTGAAAGAGTCGAATTATTTTTTAATTACTCTGGATAAATCCAAACGATTTGATTGTTATATCGTAATTGTACAGTTGGCAAAATGTCAAGCCTTCTAAAACAAAAGTTGCTTGACGTGGTAGGTATAAATCACTAAAGTAGACACGCTGTCTAGTATCAACTCAAGTCGAGTCAAACTACAGCCAAAACTAATAAGATGTGATGAGTATTGACTACTTTGAGGAAAGTTTGTATGAGATGGCTGCCAAGTGCCAAGTCTTGCGACCGAGTTCCAAGACCACCCTAAGCCATCCATCGTATAAAATACTTTAGAAGGATATAAACAGTGACTCTTGTTACGACGCCACAAAGTGCAATTCAGCTCGCACAGCGCTTAGCGCCTAACATTATATTGGCGTACATTGTGCCTCTCTTTCTATCGAGTAACTCTATCTCGTCTGGCGCAGCATTTCTCTACGAATTGGCCCCGCAGGTTGGGTGCGCCAATGTAATTATAAATATATATGCTATCTGAATGTTACACAAAATATACTTTTTTTTCTATGCCAACGCTCTTTAGGGTACCGAAGTCCACAAGAAACTTTTCGTCATGACGGACATGGATGTCTGTCCGCCTAACTTAGTCTTGCTTAACTTCCCAACTTAGTCTGACCTAACTTCCTAAATTAGTCTTACCTGACTTCCTATCTTCCTAACATAGTATTGCCGTGATGTGTACGGTAATACGTATTAGTACATCTAAAGTGGGGTTGTTAAGATTTAGGGTAACAGCTTGATTTGCAAAACCTTAAAAAGAGTCATGAACATTTCATGCTAAATCTTTCTTGGTGTTGAATTGGTTTAGGACCTCACTGCTGGTCATTCTTATTCTTATCCTATTGACTTCGAATGTCCTCACTGCGCGTGGTTCGCCACTAGCTTGACCAATTTATTCTCCTACATAAGTATGAGTGAATCATTAGCGAGCTCTGATGACGGGAAGTTAAAAGACCGCTTATTACGACGCATATCTGCCAGTGTTAAGATAAACCGGATATGATTCACAAAAGCTGAAAATAGCAACCCTAGCAGACAGGGATGGTGGGGGAGTTCAGTGAACTCGCATCCGG
Source organism: Lampropteryx suffumata (assembly GCA_948098915.1). Lineage (NCBI taxonomy): Eukaryota > Metazoa > Arthropoda > Insecta > Lepidoptera > Geometridae > Lampropteryx > Lampropteryx suffumata. Next base: position 12,376,486 of record OX402571.1, on the reverse strand, counting down.
AACCACCCTGTAGCTTTAAATAGAGTCGTTCGAATCGCTTTGGGAGCGCTTAAAGAAGTCTCGAGTGGCGGAAATTACGTTGAATGTTTGTTTACGACGCATAAGAATCTTTCAGACTTATTATGCACTTAATAAAAATAAATATTAAAGTACTTAATAATAAATAAGTTTGCCATTTTTTACAAGTTTTCTCATGTAATTTAAGAGCTGTGCTCTCCAGCGCAGCCTCTTTAATCTCTTTATACGACACGACAGCATTTTCTTCATAATGGCTCATATTATCATTATTAGTTATTCGTGGCCTTCTTCAAGTTTCCGTTTTATTATGGTGTTTCTAAAACTGTCGTCTTGTAGATAGTCACTATTTTCCCTGTTCTTTTTAAATAATTTTCTAGTATAAGTCTTTTTCTTTTTGACTCTACTTAGAACTTCTGCATGTGTTACTTTTTCGGAGCGGCTCATATCAAGATTCAAACTATGGTATTCAAAGCATGTAGGTACTATGTTGACTAGATCACTGATAGAATATACTTTTATATTTTTAAATACATACGTATGTTGATTCAAAATAAGCTTTATACTTTACTAGCGACCCGCCCCGGCTTCGCACGTGTGCAATGCCGATACTAAATATACTATAAAATGTCTAATGTGATTATAAACCTCATTTCTTACTACATTATGCACAGTTTATACATATGAACCTTCCTCTTGAATCACTCTATTTATTAAAAAAAACGCATCAAAATCCGTTGCGTACTTTTAAAGATATAAACATACATAGGGACAGACAGACAGCGGGAAGCGACTTTGTTTTATACTATGTAGTGATAATACTCACTACCTCTAATATAAACTATCTAAATAATATATATATATAGTTTTTACAAAGAATTTAGTAAGTTAAAAGTATTGCTTCTTTTTCATATGATCCTAATCAAAGATATATATTTTAGGCTTTTGGAAATACTTCAATTTACAGTTGTCGTTATAAGAGTGTAAGAACAAGAACAAACGTTTTAATCTCGTGAGCGTGAGCGTGACGCTTACAATAATTACAAATAACATCAGTCTTGCTTGTTAATTCAATAAAGTACGTAAATAGTCACTTACAAAGTATTGAGTCAACTTTACAATGAACTTGTGGTTTTTCCTCATAATACCTGCGTCAATCAACACTGTGATATTCGCATAAGTAATTAAAAAAAACCGTTAAAAACTCATATATATCAAATATAGTTATTTCTTTGCATAATTCGCTATAACGGTTAATGTTATGTAATTTAAACGAAAATTATCAAATAAAGTTAATTCAAACCACAAACGTAAGTATTTCACTATTATTAATCGATACAAACTGACACATGACTTCATAAAGTTATGTATGTTATGGCAATTACGATTTATGAGTAATACATCCCGACATTGTCATAGTAATAGGTAGATAAGAAAGGTACATTATATGCATGAGAAGAAACTCGCAGTCGAATACCATACACAGATTTTACACTCTAAGCCAATAATACGCTCCCTGTTCAACACGTAAACGAAATGTGTCCCAGATTCGGTGTAAAAACTAATCAGCCGCATCCTGTGAGCGCGGAAACGCTTCCTGTCATCTGACGATCCCCACCCTGACAGACGTAATTATACATCTATATAGTATTCATAAGTATAACTTTGGTAACGTTTATTATAAGTTTTTAGACAAAACAAATTTAATAACCCGTAAAATAACTAGCAATTTAAAAAATACGCTAGTTGGGTGAATGCTTTTCGTAAATTAAATAGGAAATATTATTAAATTGTTTTGAAAAATTATTAGCATAGATTAAAAGCGGTTAAATATATACCTTATGGCGAGCATGATGCGGTTCAAAATTAACTTTCTGATGCAACTAATTTACCTACTAGGAATTTAAACTTCTTCACAAGACTGGGTAGTCTGTATTATATAATAATAATGTCATTATAAGATAAGGTGTATTATGTAATAATAATGACTATATTGCGGATAAGAATACATGGCCGCATGTTGCTCTGCCCTCTGTCAGCTAAGTGACAGGTGTACAATGTATACCTCGCATTAGTTTATCGTAAATAACCTAGTTATAAGAAAGATCTAAAAAAGCGGACTAATATTAGGAGAATTGGCACCTTAATTCACCAAGCACGTAAGACGTTTAAAAGTAATCCTTCTGATTATATTCAATAAAAATATTTATGACTTGTTACTGATTTTGAAACGTATTTTTACAAACCAATACTAAAATAGCATTAAACTGTATTGTTTCGAAATCACTATTTGTCTAATCAATACCGATGTTTGTATAAATAAAAACGTCTACCATTTTGAACAGCAGAGCATTCTTATCGGCACTTAGAGGTGAAGCTAAACAGATGTTACTACTTGTAGAACGACCTTGTGGCAACATACATGGATGTAGCCGGCAGTGCTGAACCGATAAGTTCCTGCGAGAAATTAGGATGTAAAACCAGCAACATAGTGGTGACCATACGAATGACAATATAAACGCGATTGTCTCAAGATAAGCCCCATTGATAAGGAGTAGCCCTGACCATCTAACCTAATAAGTCAACTCAGTTGTGGTTGGATTGATGGAAGATGGAAGAGCTAGGAGACTTTTAGTCATGGCTTAGTAGTTTAAAGAGATCGTGAGTTTAAACAATAATTACGTTTTCAAAACTAAAAAGAAATACGAATTCATTAAATGAAATTTGAGCCCCTAAAAATACAACCGAATTGAGAACCTCCTCCTTTTTTGAAGTCGGTTAATAAGCAAGCTTTGATTGAGAGGAGATTGAGTGGTAGTTTTTAAAAATCAGTGGACGAGAATTGCAAAAACATGGAAATGCTAACGTCAGAGACTCAAAATAAAGGACGATTTGATCCAATACAGTGGTAGACGCAACCCGAACAAAGAGTGCGCATGTGCCAGAAATACCGACTTTAACCAGAAAATATAAACCAAACACATTTCCTAAACATTTACTAACTACCTACAACACCAGGCCGCACAACAACACATAGGCTGGCCTGTCGGCCATGATAGGTTTCAGTATGAATGACAGAGACGACGCTCTACAAATCAGTGTTTTTCTCAACCTCTATGTATTATAAGCGGTACAGTAGGTATATTCCCGTAGAAACTCCAAACTAGCCCACTACTTGGAAAGGATAACAAACTTAGGAACAACCGCTGCGGGCGGCGCCCGCGCCGAAATTAGCACGCATGCGCAAATTCACAGCACGTAGGGCTATCACACAGTTGTTGTCGTAACATTTAATAGAAACTAACCTAACTAAAATAACTCCTGTTTTTTATTGAAAGAAAATGATAACTAACCGAAATAACCTTGTTGTTAGTCATTTAGTCAGGTTTTCGGAAAGGTTTTCCCCAAAACCGGCCAGCAGTTATTATATTTAAATTTTGTATTCATAATATTTTGGTGTTTATTCAAGAAAGACAAGGCTGTTTTTGTACGATATTTCAAAAACAGCCCAGCCAGGCCAGGCGTACTCCGCAGTTTACGTACGAAAATACAAATACATTGGCGCACTTGTTGAAAGCGCCAGATGAAATAGAGTTATGCGAAAGAGAGGAGCTATGTAGGTAAATATAATGTTACAGCACTAAGCGCTTGTGCGAGCTGAATTACACTCTGTTGCGTCGTAGCAAAAGTAGCTATTTAATTAAATGTTTTCGTGGAGTCCGCTCTCTTGTAAATGTACTAATTGGTATTCTGTGGTAGACCACCGAATACAGAATTGGCTGGAGCCAAGACATTAAGTAAAAACTAAAGGAAAATGAAACATCACACTGAAAGACAAAAAACCGTCTTCGCTTCAGAACACACAAAAATATCATGAACCTGATATTAGTGGTGTAAGATTCGAGTTCACCTTGAGCTAGACTAAGTTAATGACATTTAAGCTTTAGTTTAAAAACTTGCCACTTACGTGTCGGCAGCAACTGATACAAGTCACATGACGTCAGAAGACAAAATGTAATTCATATTGATATCATTCGTTTGTAGTGTTACTGTTAATTCTTGTCATCTTTTGTGGTCAAAGCAATATATTATAGGTATTATTGTCATCATAATTACGGTACTTTTTAGACCACCCAACACTCGCGCAAATGTACAAATTGAAGCAGCACTAGTTTTAAGAGTAGTGAACCCAAAAAATGCACTAAATAGTGTTAAAAGACAGGGCGTGGGAATACGCCTCATTTGTTTTCGCTCACTGAAGTTTAAACACTAGCGAATACGAATAAATTAAAAATAAAGAACCGTGTAAATCACTTCTCAAGTTATTCAATTAGATTCGTTCTTTAAGTAAATTGCACATTTATTTGAATTACAAGTAAGCTTTTAAAGTCCGTAGTTCTGATTTGTATACCATTTTATATTGAGAAGAAAAATAATAATATCGGTATTTATCAGTTCATATTATAAAACGAAACCCCGTCACCGCGTCTGTCTGTCTGTCCAAACGCGATATACTAAAAAACCTACCGAACGAATTTTCATACGATTTTCACCAATAGTCGGAGTGATTGATGAGGACGGTTTATGTGTATAATTCGCCTGTGCAGAGCCGGGGTGGATCGCTAGTAGATTCATAATTGCAATACCGCTACAATGGACCAAGAAATACGATATTACAATATTGGTAGGTAAAATGTCGGTACTAACTAACATGTATTGAATTGAGCTTAGGTGCCAGCCCTATCCCACATGTGCGCTGCGGGGGTGACCTCATCTAATGACACACCATCGCTGAATATGGGACGTCTAGTCGTGTCCCATGTAATATGGTGATCCGCTCTCACTGGTTCTGTCTACGTCACCCTGATGAGTTATTTTAACCTGACGAACTATCGGTTCACCCAGAGAAAAAGAGAAAGAGTGTGACCAAAGAATATAAGCAGTGGGATAGAAGGAAACAGAGATAAAGTCCTTGCAAATGTTTTTTTATTTTTTTTTTTTAATATAATTTGGTGTTATTAAAGCATGTCCAGAAATTAATATGAAATAGGTTAATATAAACATGTTAAAATTCGTAGTTTGTAGGTATGGTGTTAACATAAAACATGTATCTGCTTTTATACAAAGCCGTACGCAACTAAAGGAGGATAATTTAATCACATGTTATGCCTGCACACATTTCCGACAATTTACCAACAGAAATCTATACCGCGAGGAAAATAAACTAGTAATGGGATAACAGCAAAAGGATTTTAAAATACAATACAGTTAGAGATAGAAACTTCACCGAAATTGATAATTTAAAAACGTTTTACCTCACCTGTAGTGTAGATAAGAGAATAACAATTTAAAACATAGCAGTTGGTATGGGTAAGGTGGCACCTTATCTATTGTAATAATTCAATGTATACGATACGGGTCAACACCAAACAATGGCTGACAAAAACAAAAACAAGTTCAATTTAAAAAAAGGCCGAGGGGCATGTGGTTATGGTTGAACAGAGTTAAGAAGCAATTACAATAAAAGCTCAAAATAACAATAATAATTATGGAATCGGCAATGAACATTCCAAAAATAGAAAAAAGTCTTACAGTAGTAACAGAATTTTGTCTTTCGGTGATCAAAATTAGGTTTTTAACACAAGATTAGACTAAATATATATTACATTGATAGCCAATCTACACAACGTAATGTAGCCCCAAAGTAAGCATAGCTAGGTACTGTGGGAACCACATGACTGATAGAATACTTATTATATTTTATAACACCAAGACACAAAACAACACAAATGTTTGTCCAGAGACAATCTAACCCTCAAAAAACAGCGCAGAAGAGCTACTACCAACTCAGCTGAGAGGTCATCTTTGAGGTCGTCTGAGAGATTTTAATATTTAAATAACAAGAAATCTGAGGAGATGTCTACCAAGCTTGGAGATAACTGTCGTCAATCGTAAGCATGATTTGTTTTTATTTTTATAGGTTAATTGTTTATTAACAAATCCATGCTAAACATAGTATATCTGTTTGTACATAAAAACATCTATTAACATAGAAGTTCTTAAATAAAACGTGACATCTCCACTAGTCTCGTGTCATCGCAAATAAATATGAGATCATACAGCAGCCCGATAACACCATCTTAAGTTGACCTCTAAGCTTTGTTGTCATCAAACAAATATAAATAAGTAGTTACACAGCGAGGGGCCTCGCGTGCTGGTCGCCTGAATAATTAGGAATCATCTTGTGGTCTGTTTGAGTGCGTCATTTATTGTACTCTGAAAACTTTGTTCAATAATAAACACTCATGAAATAAATTAGTATTTTCATTATATCCAAAATCTTTTAAACGTGTCATTAGTTATAACCAGTGTGGTGAAAGATTATATCTTGTTATGGATTTTTGACATCTTTACTGGTCATTGCTATTCAAAAAATGTCTTCAATGGCTATCATCTAATCATCCAACTTATATTATTATATTGGTTAATTAACAAGTCCTTTTGACAGCAATGATAAGTGAATCTCAATGATGCGCTAAACTAGATTTGATTCGCTTTCTACATACTCGTACAAGAGCATTCATTGTGTAAACGACAAGTAGTATTTGAGCAAAAATAAGCAAAACCAGGTTAAAAGCTACCAAAGGTCATTGATTCTTCACTGCCTCGTGTACTAACACGAGGCACTTCAACTAGCAAACGAGTTGTCAATTGAGCAGTTAACTAGAATTAGGAAACCGTACACTGCCAAGAAACGTCTCGTTGCTGTAAGAATTAAGATTTGCCCTATATAACTCCATCTTGGAACTACAGCTGCTGTATAAACTAAATTTGCAAAAGTAGATTCAGACAAAGCTAAAACAACTGTTATAACTAATCTTAAAGGAACACAAGAAACTTCAAAGTCTATGTTCAAAGGCTCAGTTTCCAGAAAATATAACATTAACAATCTGTCCATTGACATTGAGATAAAAGAATATTCGCGAGTCAAACATCAAACCTCTACAGCGTCTGATGTTTCCTCAATATCAAGGCCGATGATATTATATCCTTTTCCGAAAATAGTCAACAATTTAATTAACATTTAGGTACCTTTTCTACTAAAAGCCACGAGTATTTTAATTATAATAAATAATAATAATAACACCGGACATTTCACACAGCATCATCTGGCCCCAAAGTAAGCAGAGCTTGTGTTATGGGTACCACGTGACTGATATACTAGATACTTATATACTGTTTTTTTTTTTTTTTTAAATACATACATATTATACCTACATAGAAACACCCAGACCCGAGACAAATACTTGCAGATCATACAAATATTTGTCTCGTGGCGGGAATCGAACCCACAACCTTTTGCGTCTCAGCCGGACTTAAGCCCACTGCGCCACAGAGGTCGTCGAATTATATTTAAGTAATGTAGTTTTGTATGTTTTTTTAAATTTATATTTCAAATAAACCGATTTCTCATTAGTATGTTTGCTGCCGGATTTACTTCTTTTTCTTGTTAGGATTGTGATAAAGTTATGTCCATGTTATGCTAATATCACTAACTAGCTATCTCACTCACGACTTCGTCCGCGCGTTTTAAAAGTAGGTACCTAGGTATATCACATTAAAACATAGGTGTATAGTTTTAATGTGCGCACACAATGACAACTAACATAATCTCACAAACCGAACTCATCAAGGGTTGTATCAAACTGATCCCACCACTGGAAATCTTTAATATTTTTTTAATTTATATATGCAACATAACAGTTTTCTGTTATCAATTATCATGAAAATCTGCTATTCAATGTTTTATTTATTTGATAGATTTAAGCTATGTAAACTAATGTATTTCCTTTTTTCATATTATGTTGCATGTACTTATTTAGATAAGCCATAACAATATTTGGATTATATACAGAATATGTTTCAAAGAATGTAAATTTTATCATTCAAAGCCTCGTCAATATTATACAATGATTTCCTTTTTATAATATTGAAAAATTCAGGTCCAGATTTAAATTTTAAGTCAGAAGAAATGTTATATATTTTTATTGGACGCGTGTCGATATACTTATAACATTATAATATTATAAAAAGGTAATCATTGTATAATATTGACGGGGCTTTGGCTGACATAAAACTGTTCATTTCTTTTCATAAATCTTTAAGTCAGTCTCGTGTTATACCTACATGTGTATGTGTCGGCAATTTGACATCACGAATATATAATATAAAAACCTTTTATGCCATTACATAGAATTAATCTACTCAACGTAGGTAATATTTATTTCTGTTTGCTTTTATTTGTTGTTTATTGAATAATAGCAGTGATTATAGACATGACATTGAAATCACCATTTTATACTTAACAGAACATGTTCTAAAGGACATGATTTGTACTTTTATAGCCTTACAGCAGCATTATCATTGAATAGAAGTGCCTCAGTCATGTTTACTGCGAAAATTACGTCATTTTCGAATATAACTTGTCTTATTACCTTCAGGCATTGAATATACCTACCTAATGTATGTCGTTTTCCTATTATTGTACATCTATGTTATAATGTATTAGTTAGGACGTGCCTGAAACAACCTAAATGTTTATGCTGAAGGATTACTTTCGTGCGTCTATTTCTATAAAAAAAAATTATATCTTTAAATTTTTGAGAGATGTATTTATTTATAACATAAGATAAAGTAATAACAAAGATAATCGGTTTCTTCAATTAACGTTTTTTTTTAATTTGGTACCATTTCGTAAGCTATTATGTGCCAATATAATAATATGGAGTTTAAATGTTATAGGTATATAGCATACAGGAAATATGGAAATTCCTAGAAGGTAGGTATAAAATATACGTTAGTACCATATGTGTCCTTAACATTATTGTAAGCTTTGTCGCGAGTGCGTTGCTTATGTACGTGTTTCTACGCCTATTGATAATTTTATGCATTATTCTTGTAACGTCCTGTGGGTCCAAATTGTATTGTCCTTTGGACGGCATTTGTTTATATTTTGCCAAAAAGTGTTCTATAAAAAGGTAAAGACCGACAATCCATATAGCAATAAAACGAATAAAAAACCATTTAAATCATACCCCGCTAACGAACCGAGCGGTCGTGAATCCAAACAAAAGGGCACCCAAAACACCACATTATGCCAAAAACGTCACTTCACATCACCATCACAATAAAGGACAATGTCATTGCCACTGGTGAAATAAAAAAAACAAACTCATACACACTTCATCCGCACTTTCTAAAATATGTTATTCCAAATTTGAACGCGCGTCAGACGTGCGCGGCAAAGCCCCAGCGACTGACTTGCGAAAGACACAGTATAAACAATGCGAGCGAGGGAGACGCAGATACCGTGCACCTGTGCACTTACAATTGAATGATCGTCGAAGCGAAACAGAAATAAAACATTCTTCTAATTAAAGCGAGACAGCGAACATGCGAGCCTTTTTTTGTGTTTGTAGTCATAATGCTGTAAGTGCAGTTTTAAACAATTAAAAATGTATCTTCACGAAGTTGGAATAAAGTGGTTTATCGTACTTTGTAGATGGTTATGATTTGTGAGTCAGCCGGTTGATTGTCAGGGTCAACATATGGCGAAAAGGTACGTACGCCCGTAGCCAAATTCCTGCGCCCATGGAACAATACGTTTTCAATTAGATTTATCGATTGTTTTATTTTACAAGAAGCTATTAAAGTAAATACCCTCTTATTACATAAGCAAAGTTACGTTTGATTCAAAAGAAAGATCAATAAAGTTTCATTCATAAAAACGATACACATTTTCAGAATTATACCGAAACTGTACATGGATGGTACCTAGATGGTGCAGATGGTAAGGTTCCATCTCTATGATATTTTAAAAACAATCTTCTTCTTCCTATAATACAAACTGTTTTGATGTCAATTTGTTTTCTTTAATATAATACATATATAAAAATATAAAAAAATGCACTTAAAATGTAACTACACTCGTGCTAAGTCATTATTGATTTTAGTTAATAAATAAAATTATTAAATATTATAACGAAACATAAAATTGTTATGTTACTTCGTGAAAGAAAAAACAATATTATAATAAAAATAATTACAAAGACTTCTCACAAAACAAGCTCAAAGTAAAACGTCACAATGTCTCAAATGTCAAAGTCGATGTCAGTGACATAACTTCCACATTCAAGGAACAATTCCCACGCGTTCCACGTACATTTAGAATCAACTTCCTTCGATTGAAACCGTTGAGATGAAAACTCTAAATACTGAGAACTGATACCTTTAATGTGATTTAGACGAAGTTGTTTATTATTCGGTTATTTTAGCGCCGAAGAGCGAACACGCTTCTGTGAATGAACCTGCTACCGGAAAGCACGTAGACCTTTTTCACTTTAAAAGTATAATTATCTAGACTTTTAAAAATATTATTTCTTCTTCAATAAAACTAAAATCAATCAAAGCGGTACGAAGGTCATCGGATCAACTAGTTATAAACAAAAACTGATAATAACTGACAAGCCTGTCAGCTCAGATGGTAGTTGCTCTGCCTACTGAGCTGTAGGTTGAGGGTTCGATTCCCCAGGACACATTTGTGTGACGAACATAGATGTTTGGGCTGTGTCTTCGTGTTATAAAACATCCTAAGTATGTTTAAAAAACGGTTTACGGACGATAATTTTACGTAATAACGTCATAAGAAAACATTGATCAAATTGCATAGGTACTTTTAACCTATTAAGATGCGTCACAAGCCGAACGTGCCTCTCTATCGCTTGTTCCGCGCTCTCGCTTGCACGCTCGGCTCAGGCGAAACGTGACAATTATTCGTGCGTGCAGCCGGCGTTCATCGATTTATAAGACGTTATCACGTCAAAAACATATATTCTATTAGGCATATGGTCATCATAATACAAGCTATGCTTAGTTTAGGGCTAGATGGTGTTGTGTGCATTGTCCACCAATATTAAAATAATATTATTAGAGATTGAGAGGAGGCTATTGGCCAGCAGTCAGTCACAAGCTACCATTACATTACAGGATAAATAATACACGTAAGTACTTACGTGTTTTTGATTTAATATACACTCAATATACTATGATACGTCCGCATTAATAAGTAAGTAATATTGTCGAAGCATTAACGACCTCTGTGGCGCAGTGGGCTAAGGTCCAGCTGAGATGAGACGCAGAAGGCTGCGGGTTCGATTCCCGCCGCGGGACAAATGTTTGTATGATCTGCAAGTATTTGTCTCGGGTCTGGGTGTTTCATAGTAGTATATCAGTCATGTGGTACCCATAACACAAGCTCTGCTTACTCTGGGGCCAGATGATGCTGTGTGAAATGTCCGGGATTGTTTATTTATTTAGGTATCTAAATTGGTGATGTGGTAGTCCAGCTATTGTTTGTTTACTGATTCGTGACGGTATGGGGTAAATTAAACTATATATATGAGTAATTATTGTCGTATCAATAATAATAATGAATAACGTATATTCCAACATGTATTATCTTTTACAAACTGAGTTATGTAATTTCCCTTAATCAAGAATAGTATTAATAAATAAATGAAGCTAGAAAATGACTAGAATGAAAATTACCAGACTCAAAAAATGTGTAGCTTGTATGCTTAGATCTTTAAAACTACGCAACGGATTTTGATGCGGTTTTTTTTAATAGATAGAGTGAATCTAGAGGAAGGTTTATATGTATAATACATGCATAATATATTATTATAAATACTTACGGGTATTTTTTTAATACTTTATCGCGTTTATTTACCTATTTTTTCCCGACGTTTCGACAGGTTTACACTCTGTCGTGGTCACGGGATGACATAGTACCAGGATGACCGAGCTTTACTCGGTTTAAAACACAGATAAAACGATTTTTTTTTAATGAAACATAGCTGCATCGATTTATCGCCCCCGAAAACCCCTGCATACAAATTTTCATGAAAATTGTGGGAGCCGGTTCCGAGATTTTATATACAAGAATTGCTCGTTTAAAGGTATTATATGCATATATTACAAAAATAGTATTTATATAAGTATCAGTCATGTGGTACCTCATAACACAAGCTCTGCATACTATGGGGCCAAAGTCAAAAGATCACTTTGATCAATACAATCACAAGGATCACTTTGAAACGTCTTACATGCTAGGTGAATTTAGGTGCCAATTCATCCTAACCCAAGCCCGAGAAGAGCCGGCAAGATGGTGCTGTGTGAAATGGTCGGCATTATTTATTTATTTATATACTTTGTTTTTGTTTTCATATATTTTATACATGGAAGAACACCCTGACCCGAGACAAATATTTGCAGATCATATAAACATTTGTACCGTGGCATAGAAGTTTAGGGATTTGACTTATTTATTCCTAATAGTACTTTGAGATGTATCAGTACTACATTATTGTAGACCTAATGGGAATAAGCCCGTCGTTTCAAATTACATCATTAAATTGGAAACAGCTGTTCACGTGTCTTCTTCCGGATACACATTTTTTTTGAAATGTTGTTGAAAACTTTTAAATGAATTGTTTTTTATACATTTTTTTAAACTCATGTCGCTTTATTCTGTATTAATTATAATTTTACTACTGCATTTGACTTACCTTTATAATCCTTTAATTTTATCCCGAAGAACATCCTGTAATAATTCTCTAATTTCACTATAATTTACAGACGGTATTACAATAATTTTAATAAACACTTATATACGGAACTCATTCTTGTAACTAATAACAATAAATGATTTATCGTTAACTAAACAAATCAGATACCTAAATGGCGTAGACCATTTCTAGGTTTTAATAAGAAATGGGACAGAGATCTTAGAAGAACTGAAATTTCCAAGTAGATTAAGAGGATATGTTTATAAACAAAGCACATCGAAATATTCAGTGAAAGATATCTCGTAGGTATATCGATGACGTCTCTTACTTAAGAGTATTTTTAGACTACGTACCTACTACATATGCAATGAATGCAAATTTTCCGTGTAGTGGTAGTGGTCCCGCCTTCCGATCATAAAGTCGTGGGTTTGTATTCGGTCGAGCACAAATGGATTTTTCTATTCGAAAATGTATGTGCGTTATACTAGTACATTCAAAAGGGGAAAGAAAACAACGTGAGGAAGTGCAAGTGCACGAAAGCAGTGCACACACTTTAATATTTTCACCACACTGGTCCGAAAAAACAAGTGATACGATAAAAGTATGCGAACATCGGATTATCATATTTTAACGTCTATTATCCTGTTCGTAATCCATACTAATAATATTATAAATGTGAAAGTAACTCTGTCTGTTTGTTACGTTTCAACGCCTCAAGCCTCACCTAAGAACCGATTTCGATGAATTTTGGTAGAGATGGATGGGACCTTGGAGAAGGACATAGGCTTCTTTTTACATAGGTACCATGCGTGCGATGCCGCGGACAAAACTTCAAAGTCCCATTGTCCTATATATCTCTTTACCAAAATATCTTATCTTAATAATATCGGTTCAGCGGTTTAGGCGAGAAAACGTAACAAACAGATAGACAGACAAGAGTTACTTTCGCATTTAAAATATTAGTTAGATATCTAAATAGAGCCTAAGGTTAGGCATTTGAATTTAATAAAATGTTCGTTTGTTTCATTTGATTCGAATGAGTGTTCAAATAGAACACTCATATTAAAAATATGTAATAATTAGTTATAGACAAAAACACTAATTTTGATATTTCCCCTTATTTATAGTAGAATCTAGGAGATCATTTTAGCAGATATTTGGTTCGTATGTATATTTATATAATCGATAAACATTTTTGAATTTTTGTGAATGCATATTTATTTGACTGGCCTGCTATCACAGTTGGTAGTAGATCTGCCTACTACGCTGCCTACATAGGTTGAGGGTTCGATTCCCTTCCTGGACAAACAATTGTATGATAAACATACGAGTAGGTGTTTTCCTGTGTCTAGGTGTTGTAAGCATGTTTTTTTTTTTTTTTTTATCATAGATAGACCTACGTTTGACCACGAACTCGAGTGATGTTAAGCGACGATATGGCCGACGATGGGGGGCACGCAGGTCTAGAAGATACCTATTCACGCTTGACTTGAAGAGACACAAATTGTAGTTTTCAGGAAAGACATACGACGGCAAATCATTCCAATCCTTGGCTGTACGCATTATAAATGTGGAAGCAAAGCGCTTTGTTCGTAAGGGTGGTAGACTGACAAGGTATGGATGGTATTGAGCGGTGCGTCTGCTTGTCCTGTTGTGAAAAGGAGATTGGTGGAATGAGATCATGCAATTCCTGGGCACATTCTCCGAAATGTATTATATAAAAGATCGAAAGGCAAGCAACTTTACGACGGTGCTCGAGACTCTGGAACTTAGTCTCAGCGTTTAGCTGCTCACCTATCACCCTCAATGCTCTACGCTCAATCGAGTCCAAAGCACCCAACTGGTGTTTGGCTGAACCATCCCACAGATGGCAGCAATACTCCATATTCGACCGGACTTGAGCTTTATATAAAGTGGAAAGCTGTCCAGGTGTGAAGTATCGCCTCACCTTGTTGAGGATACCAAGCTTCAGGTAAATGTAGGTAGGTAAATGTACCTATATAAGTATTCTATCAGTCATCTGGTCCCCATAATACAAGCTAAGCTTAGTTTAGGACTAGATGGTGCTGTGTGTCTCGGCATTTTTTTGTTTACTTTTTTTTTATGTATGTACATATTATACATAGAATCACCCAGACCCGAGACAAATACTTGCAGATCATAGAAACATTTGTCCCGCGGCAGGAATCGAACCCGCAACCTTCTGCTAATAACCGGAACCCACTGATACTAAACGTGAAGAATAACATCGTGCGAAACACGGTGAAGCCATTATAGCAGAAGATGACATAGCTAGTGATGTCACGGCCGAATCAAACAAACGCGTTTACAAACACTGTCAAAATATTCAATAGATGACCAGATAATAGATTATAAAAATATAAACAAACATCAACGCCTAGGTGGCTAGAAGCATCGTCTAAATACACCAGTCCAGCAAAACAATCCAACAGCCGACTTGTATTTTAATTTACTGAAAATACAAGTGATTCATCAAGAACCAATCAGTACTTGGCAAACTGTATAAATAATCTCAACGATGATATTTGTACTACATAATAGAAAATATCTTATACTCCACCAGCATCATTTGAAGACCATAATCATGAAGATAAGGTAAGCAATACTTTGTAATGTAAAAAGTAAAAAGTTTATGGGGTACACGGTGCGCTCCTATAATAAGCTTCCTGAAAATGCAACTAAACTACCTATTAAGAAACTTAAAGCTTACAATTTCAAGTTGACCGATTTAACACATTTTATTTGCAAATAATTGTTTAATCTTGTACTTTGGTACCTTTAAAGCCAATGATAAATAAAGCTCGTCAATAAGTAACATGATAGAAAGCCCTGCTCTATGAAAACCAAAAGATTACTAGTAAAGGAATAGAAGAAATGAAACTAAACCAGGTCAATCTATTGTCAGTGTTTAAAAACTTCAAGGCAGCTACGCGTTAATAACGAAAGTTGATAAACAATAGAAATATCATAGCGAAGGGCATTTATAAATACGAACCGTCTTGCCACAATAACGCATTATTTATCGCGTGTGACACAAATAGTATAAAATCTAAGAACACCATTTATTTAGTAACTGGTATTAATAGAGCATATTATACTCTTATCAATGGCGCAATGGCGCTCATTAGGGGAGGCCTATGTCCAGCAGTGGACTGCTATGGGCTGATGATGATGATGATACTCCTACCTACAAAACATTTAATTTTTGCCTGAAATCTACTGAGTATTTAATTATTGATTTTAATATTATTTGGGTTAGCGCATATAACAAAATACTATACTGTATTGTAAAATATAATGTAAACAAAAGTGGGCCGAGATGAGACCCTTGATGAACGCCTTCGGTTTTGTGTTAATAAAAACATTTGTTTATAAATGATCAACAAGTTTTGTTACACAAATAAAACGATTTGGTCTGTCATCAACTTGGCAAAAACAAGACATATTTTATATATTTCCTATTTAGAAGGTACATATTAAAACATCAAATCAAAAGCTGTTCTAGAGACCAACAATAATTTGATTTATAAATTATTTATCTAAACTGACATTTCATTTTCAAACTATTTAGTGAAGCTTATCTCAACATGGCATTATCAGCCTTATTGCCATTAGTTAGGAGGTGTGAATGATCGTAGACGGATGATGTCATTTTCGTGGTGGGAGGGTCTAGCTAGGTCGAGGTGATATACATTGCTTAGAATACTAAATCATCGCGAATCTAAATGAATTTAAGCACCTATTCTATATGCTCTTGGGTTTCGTCATCAGTGAATAAATTGCAATTATAGTACCTACTTTTAATTTATTAAACCAAAATCTTGCTTATGTTTTAGGGACAGTTATTTTGCAAGCCATGGAGAATCGGAATGTTTCAACTTAAAAATAAAAGTAATCACTTAAATATTTAATACTTTTTTACGTATTTTTCGTTATTAATTTTCACCTTTATAAAGCGAGTAACATGGGCCGCATATTTCATTTTCGAATATATTAGAGATACTTACGAAAATTGTAATAAATAAATTAAGACATTATTTGACAATCGAAAACTATAGATGATACGAAAAATTTTGAACAACGCCCTATTTTATAAAATTCTCTTAACTTCTGTCAAAATTTAATCACTGTAAATAGTGCTATACCTTTTTTATTAGATACTGTCAAATAGTGACAGGGCGAAACATAGCAATATTTAGGCAGTGTTAAGTTGAGAGTTATAGCACACTAGCTGCTGCCCGCGGCTTCGCACACATGATACCTACAAAAAAAGTAGCCTATGTCCTTCTCCAAGATCCCAATCTCTAGACCAAAATTAATCGAAATCGGTTAAGCCGTTTAGGCGTGAAAACGTAAGAAACAGACAGACAGAGTTACTTTCACATTTATAATATTAAGTAAAGATATCATAACCCACAAAAAAGTCCGCAAAGCTACGTCTAATGTTTAACTATAGTTAAGTCACAATAACCGCTTTTCGTTCAAATTAGTCAATCAAACCACGGATAGAACCGATAGATGCCTACATGATGTTAATGCTTATCCAAACAAAATATCTAATTTGTTAAAATGCCAAGCCGGGGCGGGTCGCTAGTTGTTGATATTATACTACCGATTGGTTTGGTTATGACACTACAAATACTTAAACAAACCTAGAATAAATACTTGCAGTTATAGGACAAATTATCCTGAATCTACATTATTATTTCTATTGTATCCCATTTCTCATTCGTCTTTAGACTAACGATACTCGTCCGCTGAGATCGTCTCTGAAAGAAGAGATAAAAAGGTTAAAAAGCTATCATATTTTTGGCCGACGCTGCCGATGCGTTGATCAATGACATCACCGCTCCTAGACCACTCGCGAAAAGATTTCTTGCTAAAGTGACACAATCAATTTATGATGTAAACAAGCCGTACTGTCTGGTTTCTGTCAGTCAAGAACTTCAACTCAAGGTACGGGAATTTTGTGCGTGAGTAAATATAGCAAGAACGTAGATAGCTTACAATATCAGTACTGTACATAGAGGTTACTAGTACATTAGTACAGACGTGGCTTAAGAGAAATCGGCACCCAAATTCATCGCTTGTAAGATAATTAATAGTGGTCCTTGTGATTGTATTAAATATAATTACAATTTCAAAACTAAAAAGAAGACCGACTTCTTTGAATATAAAAAAACAACCGAATTCAGAATCTCCTTTTTTTGTGGTTAGAAGCGTTTCTATTAAGCATTTTAGTACTTTATCATTTTTCGAAAATCGTAAACTCTGGAAAGTCACAGGAAAGCAAAAAATAAGTTTCGTTTACTTGGATGACATAGTTTTTTCAGCTATTTTGACTACTGAACCGATTTAGATGATTTTTTTTCGAGACCTTTAGTATTCTTCACATAAGAAAAATCTTTCTCAAATCGGTTATTAAATGATGGAGTTATGACGTGTCAAACAAAACAAAAACAAATGAAAACCTCCTTTATTTAATTCGGTTAAAAACGATCGCGGAAGACCATTGCTCTGGTACGTCACACTGCTTGAGCACTTGCCACTTTTAATTTTAGTTATTTTATTGTATTATGGTAAAATTATAATCATGTCATGACATTTATTTATATTGTTAGCTTTTATTATTACAGTTATATTTTTTTATTTATATCAAATACATCACATAAAACAGAGTTAAGTAAAACCGTTTAAACTATTACATTTATGACAGTCTAAATGTGGAATTTTAATTAAAAGAAAATCTTTACTAATATTATTAATACGAAACTCTCTCTGACTATGTCTGTCTGTTACGTCATCACGCCTAAACCTCTGAACCGATTTTGATGAATTTTGGTATAGAGATAGATGAGCATTAGAGAAGGACAGACTTTTTTACGTAGATATCACGCGTGCGAGGCCGCGGACAGCAACTAGTACCATATAAATAATATAAAATGTTCTATATAATCTATAAATATATAGAACATTTTATATTTAATAAATGTCTGTTTTGCTGATAAATTTTAATATGAATTCCGTTTTGATACCCACACTAGATAATAATATGTAACATCTATCTATTTCGTAAATAACTAACTGGAGCATTCATGAATGTATATATTATGTAATCCATCGGTCCCGTCATCACCCGGATCGATACTTGCCCAGAACTCTAGCATCATTGCCACGTTGTATGGAAATGTTAGTTCTTTGAGCGAAATATTAGTTTAATTTAATCTATACCTTACCTATAAAAGAGTTTAACCTAACTGACTGACTGACTGATTCATCATCGCCGAGCCGAAACCGCTGAAGCTAAAAAGCTGAAATTTAGAAAAAGAAGCTACTTTTTATAGCACAACCACTCACTAAGGCGGGATTTTTTGAAATTTTAACGGGTGGAGTGATTTATTTGAAACTTGGTTTGGATACTTGAAATGCAAAATAAATGGACACGTGTTTCAGGATTTATCAAAATAACCCTCAAAAAGGAGTAAATTGAGGAGTGAATGTTTGTATGGAAACTTTTTAATGGATGGTCAGGTGATTGGTTTGAAACTTATCAATAAAATTTGGCTTCAATTTCTTTCAAAAAAAATGCGGACGAAGTCGCGAGCAATAGCTAGTAGTTCTATAAATGCATTGCTGTAAATAAATCAATTATTGATGTTAGTTTTTTATCTAAACAAACGGTTGTCACCGTCAATTGAGCTTTTACATGATCATTACATAATGGCTTATCAGGGTGCCTCCAGTCCCGAGGTCACCCAACTATTGCTGCATCTGTGGCTAAGTTTAATATCACTATCTCATTAACATTACTGGGAAGTCACAAGTCACTAGAACACATTAAGTATTTTGAAAACCCAAAATTTTAACTCGCGACATTGCGCATCACGTGACAAATCGGTCGATTGTTACTAAAATGTTCGCACAATCCAATACTGCCTTTTAAACAAGTAAAAATAGCTTCTTACCCACACTAAGGTTTATTTTGAAAGTGTAAAATAAGCTCATACAACCGTGTACCAGCTTCGAAACGTTCTATCATGGAATTAGACTCGCACAATTCAAGAGTCTACCTTATGGATCTAACTAACG
Organism: Lampropteryx suffumata; assembly: GCA_948098915.1. Taxonomy (NCBI): domain Eukaryota; kingdom Metazoa; phylum Arthropoda; class Insecta; order Lepidoptera; family Geometridae; genus Lampropteryx; species Lampropteryx suffumata. Next base: position 12,356,735 of record OX402571.1, on the reverse strand, counting down.
TTTTCTGCATGTAAAACTAAACGAACTTTTATTTTATTGAAAGCCCCTAAGGCATACTTTAATATTATCACCACACTGGTTAGTGTCACGATAAGAAGATTGAAAACATTAACAAATATGTACTACTATGGTTTTTTTTTTAATTCAATCTTAATTATTTTGGAATTATCGTTTTCTATATCTAGAGATGAAACTAAACGTATTTGTCAAAACACAGTGAAATGTAACATACGGTAACGTGAAATGTAACATACGGTAACGTGAAATTAAGTCTGAATATCTCATCAATAGTCACAATATTGTCTCCCAACAGGTGGGTCTTAAAATGAACACGAGTAAAAAATCATGCCAAATGCTTATGTTGCACCAAAATCTGTACATGTTGGGAGCGATATAATCGAAGTTGTAGATCATTATGTCTATTTGGGTCAGACAATTCAAATAGGTAAGTCCAACTTCGACAAAGAGGTCAGCCGACGAATCCAACTCGGATGGGCAGCGTTCGGGAAATTACGGCACATCTTCTCGTCACAGATACCGCAGAGCCTCAAGACGAAAGTCTACAATCAGTGCGTGTTGCCAATGATGACATATATAACTGACACTTGGTTGCTAACTATTGGCCTCATACACAAGCTCAGAGTCGCGCAACGTGCTATGGAGAGAGCTATATTGGGTGTTTTACTACGTGATAAAATCCGCAACGGGGAAATCCGTAGAAGAACCAAAGTCACCGACATAGCACTCAAAATTTGCAAGTTGAAGTGGCACTGGGCAGGCCATACAGCTCGCAGAACTGATAACCGTTGGGTAATAAAAGTTCTCGAATGGCGACCAACGAAGCGTAGGACCCGACCCCCACTCGATGAACTGACGACATTGTAAAGATCGCAGGAAGTCGGTGGATGGAGAGGGCTCAAAATAGTTCTTCCTGGAAATCTATTGAGAAGGCCTATGTTCAGCAGTGGACTTCTTAAAGGCTGATATGATGATGATGAAGTCTGAATCTTAACTAACCATTATAACTAAGCCTCGTATTGCATATTGCATTAGCAATTGTTTGAAAAGTGTACATCTAGTTTTCTTGCTTATATTTCTGTTCTTTAGCAGAATATTTTGATACTAATGCAAATCTGTGTTTCAGTAGGTAAATAATTGCTCATGGGTTTTTCGTATTTAACGACTGACTGTAGTATTTTATGTATGTATGTTATGCCATGATCAGCATAACAGATACATTGTCAATAGATAGTAGCTATCTGAGGGTTTTATACGGAAAAGGACTTGTTTTTTGAAAACTTTGATTAATTGTTGGTACATAAAGATAACCTTTTAATAATTAAATAATTCAATAAAACATTTCAAAGTTTAAAATGAATCATATTAAATATTAGTGAACAATCTAATAATAATGATATCAACCCAGTTTTAAAGTAATTACGAAAAGACATGGTATTTTTAGCATGACCACGCGTCAGCGTTGGGTGTTCAGTTCATGTTCCCTTTATTGTACGAAAGCGATCAATCATGTTGCATGTGGGAGGAAACAGATTCATTTCAATTGACTGGGAGTTTGTGTTGTTGAAATTAGTGAAACAACTGACAGCATTATAATCGCTGGACATTTCTATTTACTTCTAATACAAAGATAATTCGCATTTGTTGTCTTTCTTGTACAACTTATGAAATTAGTGTGACTAAAATACATCTTCTTATTGTCACTAGTACCTGGATGACCGAGCTCGGTCTAAAACATGGATATAACGACGTTTTCTACAAAAGAAACCTAACTAGATCGTTTTATCTCTCCCGAAACCCCCTGCATACTAAATTTCATGAAAACCGTTGGAACCGTTTCCGAGTTCCAGATTATCTATACCTATAAAAGAGCTTAACCTGAATGACTGACTGACTGATTCATCATTGCCGAGCCGAAACCGCTGAAGCTAGAAAGCTGAAATTTGGAAGGTAGTTTTCTTTTACAGCAAAAGCACCAACTAAGGCGGGATTTTTTGAAATTCAACCCCTAAGATATTGGAAAGGATTAAAAAGATTGACTAATTTGTCGTATTTACTCATACGGCCTTACTTAGAAACGTCTCTCAACTTCTGTCAAAGTTAAGCACTGTTTAAAATAGTGCCGTCCCTTTTTGTAAGATAGGGATAGATAGTGCAGGGCGAATCTTAAGCAGTGTTTAGACAGTGTTCAATTGAGAGGAGTTTATAAGTAAGGCCGTTAGTGCTCCTACATGTCCTTGAATATATCTTCTTCTCCTCTTATAATCGATTTTGTTATATTAAATAATTGAATTTTATTTCATCGTTAAATTTGAAACCAATTTACATAATTGACCGAGCGAACGCGAAGCGCGAGCGAGTGTCTCCGTTTCAAGCAAAAATGCATGCGTATGTCTGTCCGAACGGCATCGTGTCCTGACTGGATGTATAACTTGTATACTTACTTTTTTTAAATACGTGCATATTATACATTGAAAAAACCCATACATCATACATCATACAACGTTCATACAAACATTATTGTCGCGGTGGGAATTGAAAACGTAATCTTATAATACTTATGTATTTAAAAAATGATATATTAAGAAGTATATCAATCATGTGGACACCCATAACACAAGCTCATAATACAAGCTCTGCTTACTTTGTGTCTGATGCTGTCTGAAATGTTCGGAATTATTTATTCATTTATTTAATCATAGCGTCTATCTTTGCGTCTTATCTTATTCACATTTATAATATTAATAGGACAGTATGTGACATAGAGCTGTTCAGTACTAACCTGCACGGCCTAAATACACGACCTAAACATAGCCGTATGATTCAACAGAAGCCGAAGACGTCAATTTTGATGAAAAACATCACAATTGTTGATATCTAGCGAATAGGCGGGCGGTAATGAGTTGGGAGTCGGCCAGAGCTGCGCCTGCGTCATTCACGTAACACTATTTACTTGAAACACTACCAGCGTCGAACGAGGGTATTAATCGTTTGCTCGAATACTTCGGCTTGTACATATCCAGTGAATGATTCTTCCTCTTCCTCTTATAAATCTAACAAATATTATAAATGCGAAAGTAACTCTGTCTGTCTGTCAGTTTGTTGAGTTTTTTACGCCTAAACCACTGAACCGATTTTGATGAATTTAGGTATAGAGATATATGGGTTTTTGGAGAAGGACATAGGCTGCTTTTCATGTAGGTACCACGCGTGTGAAGTTGCGAGCACCAGCTAGTAAGTATATAAGTAGTATAACAGCCACGTGGTACACATAACACAAGCTCTGCACTCTGGGGCCAGATGATGCTGTAAGAAATGTTCGGCATTATAAATTATTTATTTTAGTTTCTTCATATCGTGTCACTAGGTATTTCGAACCAGTGTGGTGAAAGGATTAAAGTGCGCATCAGAAGCTCCTTTCGTGCATTTGGCTTTTTAATCGACTTTAAATAAAGGAGGTTCTCAATTCGGTTGTTTATTTGTTTTTATGTTTAGAATTACAATTATTTTGATTTAATTTTCTTTTTAAAACGCGCGAACGAAGTTGTGAACGGGACAGCTAGCTAGCTAGTTATATATTTATGTGGTTCGTTTGTTATACAATCCTGTAAGTATGGATACAATAATCAAATTAATATATAATAAATATAAATAAATATTGGAGGACACTGCACACAACACCAACTAGCCTCAAACTAAGCATAGCTTGTATTATGGTGACCAGATGACTGCCAGAATACTTAAATATTTTTAAATACCGATATTTTATAACACCCAGACACAGAACCCACATCCATGTTTATCGCAAATGATTTGTCTAATTGTCAAATCGACTTGTAAATACTATCTTAAGAGGAAATGGTACCTGAGAGACTTTAGAAAAATTGTTATTTAAAAAAAATGTTCCTGTCTCGCTGCAGGCCGCCGCCGCGCCCCGCGCAAGAATGGGAAAACTGCAGCTCAGACCGTTTTAGGTAAATAATTATTGACCAAAAATGCATTTCGTAGTCGACTATTTACTCCCCCAAACCATGCCCAATTGTTTTGTTTTTTTTATATAATAAAACAAAACCTTCAGCTATGCCCTAAGTTCTAATTTTATTGTAAATATGCGTACGCATTTTATTGTAATATTTTTTTTTGAATGAGTGTCTGAAAATGTTTTAAAAATTACGCACTATTTCTAGTTTTTGAAGACTCCTCCTTCCTATGATAATTAGAATATAAAAAAATTCAAGACATAGGGGCATGGTCATGGTAGTTAAAGGTTTTATGGTACAAAAATATTTGCTTAGTGTCATTATCCAGGGAGGAAACAGTCGACTACGTTTGTATGAAGAAAGAGCCCTTTCGTCTTAACATCATATCAACCTGTTTCCCTAAATATACGTCAATGCGCAACATAAATATCCTGCAACCGCAAAATGGCGCACCCGAATTTACAACTTAAAAACAAAACTACCAACAGGATAACTAATTAATGCAATAACGCAATTCACGCAGCCGTGAGGTGAACGAACCACCTCCAAACTCCCCACTTCCTCCAGGCGAAGGCTGGCGCGTCAGCAGGTGTTGTTAAATTTAGGCTATCGTGTCACGAATGTAGATTAAATAGTGTACGACGAGGACATGTCAGCTGCGGGTCTACTCTACAAAACGATATCTAATACCTTTAAACGAGCAATCTTCTATCTATACCTATAAAAGAGCTTAACCTGACTGACTGACTGACTGATTCATCATCGCCGAAACAAAACCGCTGAAGCTAGAAAGCTGAAATTTGGAAGGTAACTTCTTTTTACAGCTAAGGCATCCACTAAGGCGGGATTTTTTGAAATTCAACCCCTAAGACGGTGAAAAGTGGTGAAAACGAATGTATGAAACGAATTTTTTACGCGTGGTGCGATTTGTTTGAAATTTGATATGAATAAATAAAATGCAAAATAAATAAACGCGTGTTTCAGAATTTTTCAAAATAACCCTAAAAATGGGGGTAAAATGAGGTGTCAAAGTTTGTATGGGAACTTTATGACGGGTGGTGTGATTTATTTGAAACTTGCTTTGGATACTTAAAATACAAAATAAATGTACACGTGTTTTAGGATTTTTTTAAATAACCCTTATGAGTAAAATGTTGAGTGAATGTTTGTATGGAAACTTTTTAATGGGTGGTCAGGTGATAGGTTTGAAACTTAAATTTGGCTTCAATTCCTTTCGAAAAAAAATGCGGACGAAGTGGCGAGCAACAGCTAGTTCTTGTATATATGTATATAAATAATCTGAATCGCGGAAACGGCCCAACGATTTTCATGAAATTTAGTATACTAGGATAGTTTTATTTCATAGTTTCCTGATCTAGCTAGATTAGCTGGATTATTTGATGTCGTGATGTTGTAATCCTTTACAACAGACGTTGCGTTAATGTAATTTATTGTAAAATTTTATTTTTCTCGAATTATTATTAATTTTAGCATTTTTTTTATTAAGTAAAGCTAGTTATTGAATCGGGTATGAATACTCTAATTAAAAGTTTTGTGTTCGTTTGTGATCGAGCAAAAATAATCCGTGTAATTATTTTATATGAAGTGACCATTTTATATAAAATAACAAATGACGAACGACAACATACGACTTTGTGACGTCTTACCATAAAATCTAAATTATTGTCATTACAAAGTTGACATTCATTATGACACATGCCATTAACGAAGAAGTTCATTTCAAATTTGAGAACGAAACAACTGTACATTTGATGAATTCGAGGATATATCAAAATCAATCTGCCTCAAGTGCGTCTACGCACTGATGAGCTGGCGATATTTGGTTAAACAAATTAAACCGTGTCGTGAACAGAGTTTTCAAACACTTATAAAAATATATACTGGTGGACAATTCACACATCATCTAGTCCCAAACTGAGCATTATAATAATAATAATGCCGGACAGTTCAAACAAGCAGTAACAGTACAGTACAGTAACAGCGGACAGTAAGCAGAGCTTGTTATGAAACACGCAGAGCCGTGACAAATACTTGCAGATCATACAAACATTTATCCCGCGGCGGGAAACCTTCCGCGTCTCAGTCTCTATTATGGTGACTGATAGAATCCTACTAATAAATGTCAATGTAAGTTTGTTTGTTACGCTTTTACGCGAAAACTACTTAACCGATCATCATGAAACTTTGTACACATATTCTTGGAGGTATTAGAAGTCCCATAGGATACTTGTTTTGAAAATAATATATTATATAATTATATATTATATTATATAATTATATATTATATTATATTAATATAATATTTTTTTTTTCGAAACATATTAATATGGCAAAACAGCGTTTGCCGGGTCAGGTAGTATTTACATTTTTTCAAATACTTATGATAATTTATAATTATAACAACCAGACACCACGACAGAACAAACACCTATGTTCATCACACAGGTTGTTCTAGTAGGGAATCGAACCATTAACATAGAAGCGTAGAAGGCAGCGGTACGCTACTACCAACTGAGCTGTCTGGCCAATCGAATTCTAAATTCGGTCTCCCACCTAATGCACCTAATGCATCAACGATGTCGGTACGCTTTTGACCCGGACCTTTCTTCAGATCTTCGGAAGCGCTTGTAGTAACTCCAACTATTAATTTGGTTTCTAACAGAGCAACGATATGAGTGGTCAGTATTTGGATGGGATGGGAAAGCAGACGCTCGTGCCCTTAAATAGGTCTATTAACTTTATCACGAGGGTTGAAGGATGTTATGCCGTCACGGTTTTTAAATCGGAGTAACGTCATTACAGAGGCTTTGAGAAGCAGCTGAGTCAGCTACAGCTCTCGTTTTAAACAGTCCTTAGTAGCTCAACTGTTTAACTATTTTATATAATTGTATATTGTTATGTATATTTTTGTAATTATGTCTGTAAATATGTTTAGGTACACTGTCGGAAAATATTTTTTTATTTTATTGTTTCGTGTTGTTGTCGCCTCGTGAGGTCTCTCCGAAAATGGTTCAATCTGAAAACCAGCGCTATTTCTGTGCCCGGAAGTAGCACATGCTGAGATGGAACCTTTTCAGCCACACTTAAATGTTGTTTGATTCGCGGGAAGGGCTATTTTTTTTATTATTATTTTTTATGCATAGTTTCATAGTTTTATTTCTGTTTGTTCTAATGTGTTTGTATCAATTTCCCCTTGAAGCTTAGTTTTAGTCTGTTTTCCGGTCTTGTGTTCTTGTATGTTTTCGTGTGTGCTGAATAAATGTTTTTCTTTCTTCTTCTTTCTTTCTACTGCCTCATTCTAAAAGATGTCCAGCTGGTGATGTGACTAGTTGAACGACCTGCCAAACCCTCGAAGGTTGCAATCTGCGCTGAGCAGGTGCGCACCGAAATAGCGGGCAGATGGTTTGGGCAGATGTGTTCACTTCTTTATTTGGGTATCGAATCGGGTTCTATAATCTGTTCCATTATACATATTTGATTTGATTTTATGGATCCGTGAAGTTAATATATTAAAACGGAAACGCTGAATCGAGATTTTGAATCAATTACCTATTAAAAGTGACTACTGTAATGTTTAATAATTATGTGACTATAGGGTTAGTACTCGTATTATCTAATAAAATACACAGTTATGAAAGAAATAAATTTAAAAAAATGCACTCCGGGAGTGCCGACAGAAGTGAAAACTTATTTTGGCGCGTTAGACATTTTTAGATGGGTACTAGGGTTATTGGGTTATTGGGTTATGAATTGCATTTTATTTATGTATTGTATTTTATTAGTTAATAGAAACGTTAAAATACATTTAATATTATTTTATGTTTACGTTCAGAATGTAGATAATATATCAAAGAACCTAACTCAGTAAACTTCTCCATACAAAAGTAGACTGTAAACATGTGAATTAAGGTTTATAATCAAATGGGGCGAGCGTGGCAGCCCTGCGTCTCGTAACGGTCAGTCCAGAGGTTTTACCTCATCTAAAAATATGCGTACCGCGCTAAAAGAAGTTTTCATTTCAAAATTGTGCTAAACAATATAAAATAATATAAAATACATGTGGAACAGTTGAGCTATCTGAGAACCGATTAAAACTATCTATAGATAGGTCAAACGATCCAGAGGGCAGCGTCGTGAATTAATATAGAAAACTCGATTGGCTTCTGTTTCCCACGGGCCTAAGGTCTCGACTACAAGAAGATCGAATATGTGGGCGCCAGCATATTTGTTGGTATTTAAATACGATACCTATTTGAAAACAGTGACTAAAACAGAATCTATTGTTTTTTTCCCAAAGAGATGTCTTTGGAAAAATCCTATAGATTCTTATTAAATTAATAGATTCTGTTCGATCTCTAAAAATATACATACGGAACCAGCATCAACAATAAATAGGAATTATTTACCTTGGCACTATCTATTAACATTTAAAAACACGTGGTCGACTGCAGGCAGTATCAATATACCGAGCGAGCGAGCAGGCTGCGCATGCGCCGAAAAAACGTCAAGTGCCTTTAGGATTACAAGATATATAAATAAAGGTTTAACTCTACCTACAGGTAGAGTTAAACCTTTATTTATACTCTACTCTACCATTACTCAGCGCAGAGATGCAATGTTCGAGAGAGATACAGTATTATAAAAACTAGTGGACGCCCACTGGTCGAAATTCGATCAAAATTAATTAATAATGTATGTATTTTTTATGCATAATTTAAAAAAATATTAGCATTCTGCACTCCTCTATGTAAACTATAAGTGTGTGAAATTTAATACTCCTCCGTCCACGCAATTTTCGTAAAAAGGGGTACAAAGTTTTTGCTTCACGTATTAATATATACTAGTGGTCGCCCACTGGTCGAAATTCGACCATAACCAAGATGTTATAGTCCTCCGTCCGCGCAATTTTTGTAAAAACACGAAACACAAGGTACAAGGTTTTCTTCACGTATTAATATAATAATAAATTATAGAAAAGATTGTTCAATTTATATCTTACGTATCTTATCAATAAGTCAAGTGTTCAAGACTATTCTTCTGATTGATTGATGTAAGACGTCTGATCCTTATAGTATGTAAAAAACAAGTCAGTTGAACTGACTTGTTTTTTACATACAAAGTAAGAAAGTAACAACTTATAAAAGTACTTACTTACCTATAAAATAAATTCATATATTATTAGCACCATTGATGGTTAACTTTTCTATGAAAAACAGAACGTACCGTTTTTAACTTATAGAAAAGTAACTGACAAACGTTACGTGGGTTTACAACCTATGAAGTACACTCAAATAAAACACTTCGTCGAATTTACCATTCTTTGGCAAGGACACTACCAGCTACACTACAAATAGTACCGTTTACAATTAACGACACTACCAAGCCTATTTTGGATTGAATTGTACAGTCAACACAATATTTTTTTCAGATCTCAGATTTTTGTAATCTGAGGTTTAACATTACTTTTATTCGTAAGTTAATGAGAAGGTAGTATATATAATCTGCGTTTTTTTTTGTATTTACACTTAAGGTTTTTTTTTTCAAATTTAGTTATAAATAGGGATAACATTTTTTTTTTTTTTTCTGATACTTATATATCATGATTTACTTAGTAATAAATAAGGAATTATATTTCTGACTTTGTTGTGTTGACTGTAAAATTCAATCCAAAATAGGCTTGGTAGTGTCGTTAATTGTGAACGACACTACACACTGACGGCTGATAATGTCCTTGCCAGAGAATGGTATTTACGCAATTCAATTGTAAACTAATTTACACGTTAAGTTTGTTTAAATTATAAATATAAAAGTCCGGGTATAAAACCTATATCATTCTCCATGAATGAGTTCACGTCACAATAATTTTAATTTTAGACATTACTCACACTAACAGTGAGTATTAGCAAACATATCGTCTTATGATGACTTATTTAAGATTTAATTTATTGTTTTATTACAATAAATTACAATGACTATTCATTAATTAATAAAAACATGAAAATTGAGGTTGATTGAAGTAAAACACTATTAACATAAACAGATACTGCCATCTAGCGGCGAGAAGTAAGATTAAAATAATGATTGGAAATAACTACGAAATAAGTGACGATAATGTTTTAGTTTCAATAATAAATAATTATAAACTAATGTGTACGTCAAGTTTTCATTAGGCTTAAAACCCTTTCAATCACAAAAAAAATATCTGCAGATATGCTACCTGGTAGCGAGTAAATGAACTAAACGTAACTTCAAGCAGAAAATACTACGAAGAAAAGTTACAGATGGCGCTGTTAACAATAATCTTACATCATGAACTACACAACCTGCAAGAAAAAATACGACGAAAGAAAAATAACAGATGGCGCTGTAAACAATAATCTTACCTTTACGTGGTGTTAGGCAAACCTGATTCATTTTTCACGCAGAACTATGAATTCTTTCACCCATTACTCCTCAATCACTTACCTTAAACAAAGAATACATAAGTAAATTATCAAACAGTATGTGGGTACTTAATACGCTAAGGACAAACAGATCAGCGAAACTGGAACCACAGAAGAGCTTTATTAATGCGCCAAGCAGTAAATTCCGCGGTCACCATTCAATAGCAACAGTGACCGTCCTGAACGTTGCATAAAACAAGCTCCAACCATTTCACGTGAACAATCAACAACTTCAAAGAGATAATAGCTCTCCACAATACAGACCCATCGAAGCGATAATGTTGTCTTTTGTCTTAAATTGTTACTCGGCTCATGTTGATGTAGTCTGTAGCCTAGAGCGACATGTGCTTTTATGTTACTACAAAAACACGATTCAGTTTAATAATATTATGTATCTATTAGAGCGAGTAAACTTAACCACTTAGACAAAATGAAGATGTATAATAGTAGTACAAATAGTGCTAACGAAAACACAATTCTATCCTTTTTTTTTACCAACTTCAATAAAGGAGAAGGTTCTCAATTCGTTTGTTTTTTATGTTTGTTACCTCATAACTCCGTCATTTATGAACCGATTTGAAAAAAAATTGATTACATGTGAAAGGATATACTTCCTGATTGGTCCGATATAAATTTCATAAAAATCAGTTCAGTAGTTAGGTTTTTTATCAAAAAAATTGAAAAAAACATGTCATCCACTTGGATGAAACGAAATTTTGATATTTTGCTTTTTTATACATGAAGACGGTTGTCTTTTTAGTTTTTAAAACGTAATTATATGAATTCAAATGTGTCTCTATATATGTTTGTTTCTTACCTTTTCTCGGCTAAACGGTTGAACGAATCTTGATGATATTTGGCGGGGAGATAGATTATATTTTGGGGATAGAAACAGGTACCTTTTTATATAGGTACCACCATGCGAAGCCGCAGGCACATGCTAGTAGCTGATACTTATATGATCGACCTTACGAATTGAACACACCAAGAACGCTTTTTGTTTTATACAAAACTAGTAGAATATTAAAATAATTCGAGTGATTCCAGTTCTTCCGAGCAGGTAGGAACAATGGACGTGGAGACCCACGCCGCAGGAACAGCTCTTAATTAAAACCCGCCCGGGCGACACAAAACTGATTGGAATCCATTTCTATAACTCAAATTAACTTTATCTTCAGAATAATAGGAAACCAATCTCCTAGTATATATATATAGCTACATAATGATCTATAGATACTATGGAATGATTAATTACCTTATTATTGACTGGGACCCGGGGTTCGCACGGGTGTAATTTAGGGTTTAAATATACGTAAGAACCTATACAACAATTAAGTTGGATGAGGATTAAAATCATCATCTTCCGTTTATACCCAAGTTTTGATTGAGTTATGAGACCTAGCCTCGGGAACTTTTTGTGGGCACTTATTTTAATGTATCATCAATAGTATTTGCAGCGGACGCAAAATAAAGACTTCTATCGGGATATTTTTGATACCTTGGGTTACAATATTTAAATTTTCGTAAGTATCTAAATTATAAAAAAACATGTCACTTATTAATCTAGCTTTATATAGGCACATTTAGAAAATCGATTAATTCGTTTTTAAGTTTATCAATTCTATACAAAATATGAAACCTTTTCTCTTTATAATATTAGTGCCAATGAATCTGCTCCACTCTCGACATCCGTAACAAGATTTGCAAAGATCTTACAAAACAGCGCTAGGGGTTGACTAGTATCTTGCCGAACTCTACTTGGACTGGTGTTAGGAGATAACGTCATCTATTTACCTAGCATATTTTTAATGATGTTTTAAAAATATGTTTGTGCCTTTTGTCAATGCCTTTTACAGCTTGATTTTATAAACATGACTCACAAAATCATAATCATAAAATTTTGCAAGACAGCGAAAAGCGGTGTGCTCTCCCGACCTAAAAAAAACCGGCTAAGTGCGAGTCGGACTTGCGCACCGAGGGTTCTGTGCAAACCTGTAGGTATATAAGTAAAAGTTCACCCATTAAGACAATCGAGTCATAGTTATGGTATTTTTATTGCAAAAAAATTTTCTTCTAGATCTCAAGAAAGAAGTTTAAAATTATTAAAAATATTTTTATTATATGATGTAACTAAAAATTTACGGTTTTCGAAATTTTTCCTTTATCTATCTTATAAGACGTTGCTTCGTACCAAATTTCAAGATTCTAAGTTCACGGGAAGTACCCTGTAGGTTTTGATTCCCTTGCGAGTGTCGTAAATTTGCGGCATAAATGGCTGTAACTTTTGATTGCGTCAGCTTAGAAGTTTGAGGGACACAGCTTTGAGGGACAGTAGACCTGAGTATTTGCTATAAATTTCAGCTTGATACCTCCACGCGTTCCTGAGTAAAAGGGTCTTGACAGACAGACGGACGGACGGACAACAAAGTGATCCTATAAGGGTTCCGGTTTTTCCTTTCGAGGTACGGAACCCTAAAAATTAAATAAAGTTACTATCATGATGTTGTATTTAATTGTATTGTATCATAATTTACACTACCTGACTTGTCTAGTATGCCAACCATCCATCAAAGTAATAATAATGTGACATAAATAAAAAAAAAAACAGAAATCTGTGATTAATTGTCAACAACTTCAAAGACTGTCTTAATTCCCACTTATAGAATCAATGTGTTCTGCCAATCATGACTGATTTCAGTGCTGAGTGCTGAGACATAGGACGCTTACACATGAGGCTCTGTACCGCGTGCGAGTTGCACAGAGAGCCATAGAGCGAGCCACGCTCGGCATCAAAATCATCGATCGAGTTCCAAACACTGAAATCCGAAGACGTACTAAGATCAAAGATGTCGGGAACCGGATAATGCATTTCTAATGGAGCTGGGCAGAACACATGAAGCGCGGTGATGACAGGTGGAGTAAGGCAATCACTGAATGGTTTCCAAGAAATGGTTATAGGAACGTCGGCCTTCCTTACGCACTATGGGTAGACGATTATAGTCGTGTAAGTCGTGTACATAAGTCGTGACGTATGGACGAGATTAGCACATGATCGCGGCGAATTGTACTTACTTATGGAGGCGTATACCCAGCAGTGAATGAAGTCAGGCTGTGGATGATGATTTTATTGAATATAATTATGTATTAAAAACTAAAAAGAAAACCGACTTCATTGTATGAAATCTAAGCTCATACAAATACAACCGAATTGAGAACCTCCTCCTTTTTTAAACATTTTAAACCATTAAAATGTTTTTATTTTACGCTTTTTAGTAGATACTTTATCATTTTTCGAAAATTGTAAACACGACTGGAAAGTCACAGGAAAGCAAAATATCCAAATTTCAATTTTCCGAATTTTTCCAGCTTCATACATATTTTAATTTACAAACCTAACTGATAAACCGATTTCGATGTAATTTTTATGAGACCAATCGGGAAGCCGTAGTATATTCTTTATCATGAAAAAATATTTTTTTCAAATCGGTTCTTAAAAACTAAGATATCAGTAACAAATCAAAACATATTTTTGAAGTCTGTTAATAATATAGTTTTATAATGATTTCACTTTCATGTTAGAGTTTGATAAGGCTTCAGCCTTCAGCCTTCAGTCTTCTCGGAAATATTTTGTAAAGCAACCGCGTCCGTGTGTATTTAACCGAAACTTGATTATGTTGCTTTAGTAACTCATATCCTAAGTATATAAATTAACATTCAACTCAGTAGGTATTTTGTGGTTATATAAGTGTTGTGGTAATTGAGTTTAGGTTCTATTACACAAAATAACATAAGCTAATGTGGCGATAGAATACGTTGCCATCTTTTGCCATTGACATTAAAATGACAAGGACAGAACGTCTTGCCTTGAACGAGCTGTCAGCTCAGTTGGTAGTAGCTAAAAGTCTTCAGGGATTCTTCGTTTGTCACTTCATAAAGTAACATAGCACTTCTAAATTGATTATTTTTTCTCGAAATTCTTAGCGGAATTTTAATGAATAAATTGTGACTTCATAGGATAAGTAGGGACAATTGAATTATAAGTGTATTAAGGTGCAATGTCATATGAACGTTTTGGTCCACGTTCGTAACTAAGATTTCATAACTAGTTATATATCAGATTTTTTTGCACTGTTTTATAACCAGTTATTAAACAAGACTTTTTCCATTGTTATAACGAGAACCTCGTAGTCATGTATGGTCTCCTGGTACACTGGATAAATTAGCACTGGCGCTTAGGCGGCCGCTGCCGCGGCATGCTTCGCTTTGCTCGTTCGACTTGCGCGTTGGCTTTTATACTCTAACATAACCTAATTAACTGGTTTCGATCTGATTTAACTTTTTCTTCTGACTACTCCGTCCCGTTCACTAATTTGTCCAGTGTAGGTACCAGGAGACCATACATGACTAAGAGGTTCTCGTTATAATAGATAAAAAGGCTTGTTTAATAACTGGTTATAAAACAGTGAAAAAAATCCTGATATATAACTAGTTACGAACATGGACCAAACTATTTGAACGACGAGAAATCACGAGAAAGTTCTAGACGGCCTTTCTGTGATGAGGTTTAAAATAGACAAATGACGATCGACTAAGACTTTATTATCAAACAATCACTTGACACTGGCAACATTGTCGACAAGACAGATGCCATTATAGAAAGAAAAGAAGAATAAGCCGTCTGCGCTGTAGGTTGAAAGTTCAATTCTCTCTCAGAACAAACATTTCTGATTTGAACATAGATGTTTGTTCTGTGTCTGATTGTTGTAAGATATCACAAGTATGTTTTAAAAAATATTTAAGTATTACATTAGTCATCTGGTCACTGTAATACAAGCTATGCTTTGTTTGGGGTCAGATGGTGTTTTGTGCATATTTGTAAACAATACAAATATTTATTTATGTAATGCTAGTTTAGTTCTCCTCTTCTGCTAACTTAAAAGCTGTGCTTTTGTTGTTGATGACGCAGCTCTTTCAGCGTGTTCCTCTCTACCGCAGCCTCCTCGATCTCTTTATACGGCACGACAGTTAACTTCTCTTTCTTCCTCTCTTGCCTTCAACTTTCTCTTCTATAACTTTTTCTTCTTGTCTTCCACTTCTTTATAAAACTGTCGTGCTGTTTATTTTAATTAACTGATATGTGATAGTGATATTTATCTCATAATTTGTATGTTCCAGAACAGTCTTTTGCCAATTCGAAATTAACCTAGAATGATGATTGATGAACAAGACGATTCAAAATAAACCTTGAGATGGTGTGTAAAAACTGTGGTGGCCCAAGTGGTTAAATAAATGTTTTGCCTATAAAATAACACTTCAATGTACATAATCAATGTACATAAGAGTCATCTAAACGTAATAAAAACGATAAATAAATTGGTAAAATGGGCATTGTCTTTCAAAACGATTCATCCTGATTATGAGATTAAGGATTCAAATTAAAATTAAATATTGTTCTGTTTGTAATAGGTATAACCTGTTTTAATTGAACTAATTAAATTATTAAACAAATCTTTTTAACTTTTTTTAGCTCACTCGCACATTACCCGTAGCAGTATTGCGTGAGTGAGAAAACACGAGTAAGACCTACAGGTTATACCTACAGTTTTGAAACAATAGTCCACAACTATTCTATTCTCCCCCGAATAACCTTGGCAGCACCGCATCCCCGACTCCAGCACTATTCCGAGCGGAATGCTTCAAACCATTTGTTTACGCCCAATGCCCATTGAGTACGATTCCACCACAGCTCACAAGGTCAACAGCTGCTCAAATCTAGTGTCTGCGTCTCATAGGAATATGAATATTAGTGTCACAGCGGCATGGCCAGACATTCTTATTGTAAAAAGTATCCGATGTCAATCCCTAAACCTAAATGTGCTTCTAGCATTAAGCACTCATTAAACCCTATTGCACATTTTTTTGCACACAATGCTAGCATTAAGTACACCTACAGTACATTAACATTTTCTACCGGCCAACCTGCAAGATAGACAAAATAAAAAGTAGACGTGCTAAAATAATCCGAGAGAATAAAGAAATAGAACAGTATCTACAAATATATAATATATCCTTACTAATATAATATATAATATTATAAATGCGAAAGTAACTCTGTCTGTCTGTCTGTCTGTCTCGCTTTCACGCCAAAACTACTGAACCGATTTAAATGAAATTTGTTACACAGAAAGCCTGAGAAATGACATAGGCTTACTTTTGTGGTGGTGGGTGTGATTGGTTTCAAACTTATCAATAAATAGCTTACATCCTGGGAAGCGTTTAAGCTACAATTCCTTTAAAAAATGCGGATGAAGTCGCGAGCAACAGCTAGTCTTTACCTATGAAAGAGCTTAACCTGACTGACTGACTGACATCATCGCTGAGCCGAAACCGCTGAAGCTAGAAAGCTGAAATTTGGAACGTAGCTTCCTTTTATAGCAAAACCACACCCACTAAGACAATTTTTTTTGAAATTCATTCCCTAAGAGGGTGAAAAAGGGTGAAAACTAATGTATGAAATGTTTTAACGCGTGGTGCGATTTGCTTGAAACTTGATTTGATTTATGAAAATGCAAAATAAATGGACACGTATTTCAGGATTTTTCAGGAAAATGGGGTGTCAAAGTTTGTATGGGAACTTTTTAACGGGTGTGATTTCATTGAAACTTGGTTTGGATAATTAAAATGCAAAATAAATGTACACGTGTTTCAGGATTTTTCAAAATAACCCTCATAAAGGAGTAAAATGAGGAGTGAATATTTGTATGGAAACTTTTTAATGGGTGATCAGGTGAAACTTATCAATAAAATTTGACTACAATTCCTTTCAAAAAAAATGCGGACGAAGTCGCGAGCAACAGCTAGTTGTATATAAAATAGTACGAGTAATGAGTTTAGTAGTGCATTGAGCATCGAGCAAGCTGAGAACTAACGGGGTGTGGGTTAGAACTTGGACAATATCTCAGCGGAAATACCAATTTTGTTAAATAGATAAATGTAGTAACTACAAACCATTGTAACAGTCGCAAACAATAAAGTTTTTTTAACATGTGCATGGTACGGATTGACCTAGCCGTGGTCACATAGTCTGATGTTTTGTTTAGATTCGATAGGAAGTAGATATCGGCGTATTGAGTTAAAGATCGCGTGGGTTTCGCCATTCTCACGCAAATATTTATAACTATTAATGTCAAGCTGTAAATAAGACCATCTATATATAAATACTTATATAAACTAACCAAGTGACTGACACTCAAGTAATCCGTTCTTTTCTAGAATAATGATAATAATAAAGCCAGACAGACATGCCCAGCATCATCTGGCCCAAAGGTAAGCAGAGCTTGTGTTGCCACATGACTGATATACTACCAATATACTTTTTTTTTTAAATACATATTATACATAGAACCTTCCAGACCTGAAACAAACATTTACAGATCACATAAACATTTGTCCCACGGCGGGAATCGAACCCGCAGCCTTCTGTGGCCCAATGCGCCACAGAAGGTCGTCAAAATAAAAACAGATTTAATTTCTCGATAGAAGGCTATTTGATCAGAGGTTGATAATGACTGTTATTCGATTGATAGTAACTATTATTCGATTTACAGTTATTGTTGTTCGATTTATAGTGATTTGTCGCCTGTAGGTAGTTGATAGGCAATTAATAGGCAGGGGCTGGCTCCCATATTATTATTTTTATGTGACATGCGGCTTATTTTACGAGAATTGCTATAGTTAATGCATGTACAATGTACTTTAACGAAATAACGCGAAGATTGATTGTGATTGTTGTTTGATTGATAGATAACGTTGTTCGATTGATAGTTACTATTTATCGATTGATAGTCTTTATTGATCGATTGATATTTACTATTGTTCGATTGATAGTTACCGTTGTTCGATTGATAGTTACCGTTGTTCGATTGATAGTTACTATTTTTCGATTGATAGTCTTTATTGATCGATTGATATTTACTATTGTTCGATTGATAGTTATTATTTTTCGATTGATAGTCACTATTGATCGATTGATATTTACTATTGTTCGCTTGATGGTTACTATTGTTCGTTTGATGGTTACTATTATTCGATTGATAGTTACTATTGTTCGTTTGATGGTTACTATTGTTCGTTTGATGGTTACTATTGTTCGTTTGATGGTTACTATTGTTCGATTGATAGTTACTATTGTTCGATTGATAGCGGTTATCAGTTGATAACCGCTAACCGCATCACCAGTTGGTGATGATTGTTGATGGTGACCACAAACCTGTTATCTGCAGTTTGTCAGCTGTGAGGCTTCTGAGAAGCCGCTTGATGCTGCGGCGCCGGCGCACGCCGCAAGATTCCTCGCTCATGTCTCACTCGCTATATTCATATTTTTAACACGCACATGAACTTCAAAGTTTTAGGTTTTGATGTTTGTAAACACTAAACATAACTCTCGCTGAAGTGTGTATTTGTATATGTGGTCATATTTGGAAAACGTACAAATGGATATTTTGTATAACGTTATTATTATTATACTGCACCGTCTGCACCCTACAAATATCAATCATGGCAGATTATGCAACCCCTATGAGAGGGTACGCGAGGGATTTAGATGGGAGCCTTCCAGATTGCTGGTTTGGGTTTCAAAGATTGTGCTTTGCATATTGAATCAAAAACACGTAGTTTCGGCCAACACAGCGTTTGACTACCAGAATGAATACGTACTCGAACCACAGAATTATTATATTAATACGTGAAGCAAAAACTTTGTACCCCTTTTTACGAAAATTGCGCGGACGGATGAGTATAAAATTGCAGTGCAGTGCAGAATGCTAATATTTTTGTAAAATTATGCATAAAAAATACATTTAATATGTATTAATTAAGAGTTTAAATGCGCAGAACGCTTGAAGTGTCTGATTTTTTTTTAATGTAACTATTTAGTATTTATAGGCATGTTAAAAACAAATGAAATACTGATGAGGAATTATTTATTTAAGATAATAATATAAATTTTTATCTTAAAAAGATTGACAGTAATTATTGATTGAGAGTGGGAGAGAATATGAGAACTTCAAGACAAATCTTGTGACCAAAGTCCGGGTAAAACACTAGCTAGTCTAATTGGATACCTAAGCCACAGAATACAATAATGCCACAAATCCAAAATGTCAAGCGAAAGGTTAAACGAGTCGTCGCCATTTTTAGAAATGGATCGACGTACTTTTATGACCCCAATTTTCCAGGTTATTGGATTATTAAAATCTAATATTAATAGGCACTTGACGTGAATGAACATTGATAAAATTATACATAATTATATTAGACATCGGTATAGATAACCAAATCCCCCTCGCGTCTGTCTAAACGCAATAAACTCAAAAACTATCAAACAGATTTTCATACGGTTTTCACCAATAGATAGAGTGATTCATGAAGAAGGTTTAGGTGTATAATTCATCCGTGTAAAGCTGAGGCGAGTTGCTAGTATATTATATATATTGTACTTAGACAATCACTATTAATTTTGAACACAAACAATTTGATGTACTTACCTCACTAATGTTATACTCCAGAGGAGATATCATCAACCACATCATGGCTGTCGAAAATGAACCCATTTGGCAAAAATGACGAAGCATAAACAAGAAACTAAAAAATTCTGTATAAATTCAATATACATATTGTTAAAATTGTTAAATACCAAGTAGGTACTACAATAATAATGTTTAAAAACCCAAGAAGAAAACGGTCTTCACTGAATGAATTTTGAGCCTATAAAAATACAACCAAATTGAGAACCTACTCCTTCTTTGAAGCCGGTATTTTTTTACGCTTTTTAGTAATTTATAATTTTTCGAAATTTGTAAACATCACATTTTCCCAGTTATTTTGATTTAAAAACCAAACTACAGAACCGATTTCAATTAAATTTCTATGGTGGTGGTTATTAAATTATAAAGTCTATGCTAACATTTTTATATTACACTTAAATTTACTAAGCTGGCGTGATTTAGCCTATTTTATCAGGTGAATAGGTGTTGTTTAAAACTGCGGAAAATCCTAAGAAAATCAATACAATAAAGTCAATTTCAACTTATTTGAATTGTTATTTAAAATCGTGACTTTAATTTGAACTTTGGTATTAGCAAAATAAGGTCGTTAGTATTTTATGAAAGCTTAGCTAATCTGGCGAAACTGCAGATATTAGTACCATGCTAAATGAATCTCTATCATTCGATATCTATTAATAACATTAAATGAACACTGAACAGGAATCGATCGTATACATTAATTCGATTCAGCCGTTTATATTGGCGCCCAACGTGGTATGGACGGATACTATGAAAATAATGTTTACTTTGGCAGCTCATTTCAGGGGTAAGTCGGGATAAAACACTTGGTACTGTAAACGGGAAATTCCAAGTTACGAGTACCTTCATCTCACCTCATTAGAAGGAAGATCTTTATCGCATGTTACAGGCACTCGGCGAATGAGGACTAGGCTAAAAATAGCTGATGGCTGTTTTCCTATTCATAATAATGATCACGATAGCTGAGCGGTTGACAACGCTGCCTGGCAATACTAAGCCCCGGGTTCGGTTTACGTCAAACGACTTTTGGTGCTAAATAATTAATTTTATTTTTTATTTATAGCAACCCGCCTCGGTTTCGCACGGGTGAATTTACCATCCTCATGAATCACTCCTTTCAATAATGTCAAAAAATATAGATGGTAACAGATTTAAACTCAAATAAAATGTCTAAAAAGATGTTATAAACTGTATAAATTCAATGTAATCTACCCTTAATGGGCTTGCAACTTACAATATTACAATAATAATAGATATATTACAATAATAATAATTTAGAACAATAAGGAATAAGGAAGAACGTATGCCAGTGTGTTTATAAGATAGAGCCAAAGGATATTATATATAACTGTATTGTAGTATCAAAACGCACTCATGTCATTTTGACGTCTTGGTCATGAGCTGTCACTTTGACAGCTCTCGGCTAATTAATCCGCTTCGATATACGACGCAAGTCGAGCTAATTGTTAAAAACTATTAATATTAATCATATTTAAATAAACCTTTGAAGACCACACAAACATCTTTTTATTACTAACATTACAATAACAAACGATTCTGTTGTGAAAAACCCCCTGCTTCGTTATAAATTTATAATGACACGTAGTCACGACGAGCCGTTTACCCATACAGGTGAAACCGAGGCAGGCATAGACAACATTTTTCTCATCGGCTCGTCACAATCACCCCTTTGATGTCACGGCAGATTGCCTCCACCTCTAGCGGGGGTGCTGACCCCAGGTACCGTCCTGTGAAGGCTTTAACCGATTACGGGAAAGAGGGTTGTCATTTTAAGCTTGCCTTTGAGGACGACTCGTCACTTCAATATTGATTAAAGGTTTCGTTGATTTTATTACGAGAACTAAGTTGCTAGGTCCTTTTAGTTTGACTAAAATAAATTGAGCAAGCACATGTGACGCACGTAAAGTGAAGGCTTCCGAAGACAGTATGGACAAGAATGTCTAGTGGTCAGCCCCTAAATCAATCCAACAAAGTCCAAGTCAAAGTTAAAAGATATTTTATTCAATACAATCACAAGGATCACTTTAAAACATCTTACATACCTACAAGATGAATTTAGGTGCAAATTCATCTTAACCCAAGCCCGAGAAGAACTTACAAGAAAATCGACCTCTCCTAGTGCTTTTTTATATATTATTTCGGAGAATGTGCCTAGGAATTACATTATCTAATTCCACCATCTCCTTATCACAACAGGACAAGCAGACGTACCGCTTAATACCATCCATACTTTGTCAGCCTACCACCCTTACGTACAAAGCGCTTTGCTTCCACATTTATAATGCGTACAACCAAAGATTATAATGCGTACAACCAAAGATTGGAATGCTTTGCCGTCGTCTGTCTTTCCTGAAAACTACAATCTAGGTCTCTTCAAGTCTCGAGCAAATAGGTGTCTTCTAGACCTGCGTGCCCCATCGACGGCTACATTGTCGCTTAACATCAGGCGAGATCGTGGTCAAACGTAGGTTTATCGTTGATATAAAAAAATACGTTTTCTTCAAAAGACGACTTTTTGTGTAAGCTTTACATATCTTAATAGGTAGATAGTTTTACACTATCCATTTAGCATTGCAAAAACATATTGTACAGGCCTTTTTGATTTTTTTTAACGTTTACAAATAAGGCTATTACTTAAAATTTAGTAAAGCCTTACTATCCGTCATATTTTCGTTAATACATCCAACTTTTTTGAAAAACATTACGGGTTTTTTCAAACATCAGTTTAGCCGGGGGGGACACTGACCTCTATCAAAAATGGCCACTACAAAGCTTAATATTTATAAAACGAATACTTATCTTTACCGAAAAACTGTTTAAATAAACTCGTATTATCTTTAAATAAACCTATCCGACGATATTATGCAACACGGGCATAATTTAAAAAAATAACCCCACTTTAAACCGTTTTTTTATAACTTTGTAAGGATCGTTAATACGTGTTATCGTGCATAGTTTTATCACGAAAAAAATACTAATAGTCTGGGATCAAGAGCAAGATTAGGGGCGGACAGACAGACAGACGGACAGCGAAACTATGGGGTGAAACATCTTTGTGTATTTCTGAACCCTAATAAGGATATTGGAACTGTATGTTTTAATTAGGTACAGGTGACATTTAAATAAACTCATTTTATTCGTCTATTTAGCTGTTAATTTGATGGTTCTTGTTTACTTAATTGGATTCTTAAGGTTTACTTCAAGGTATTCGTTGAATCATTAAGATATAATAATTATTGGCCGCAGCGAAAACATTATTCAGAAATACTCAGAATTAATCATTTCACGATTCTGAATCAACGTTTCTTCAATAACATGTTCTTCTTTCTTCGTAACATAGAAAACATAGTAATCGAAATAATCGAAAACATACAGTTTGTTTGTTACCATAGCTTCATAGCTAAACGGAATTTGATGAAATTTTGAGACGCAGAAGGTTTGATGCCCGCTACGGGCCAAATGTTTTTATGGTCTGGTCTGAGTGATTTTCCATGTACAAACAAAAAACATTATATAAGTAGTATAAATATTAGGCTTTAAAGTGCCAATTTTTGATAAAGAGGTCAGTGTCGTCGTCGCCGTCGCCCATATCGGCTAAACTGCTGTTTGGAGAAACCCGAAATATTTTACAAAATATTTGGATATACATATATAATGAAGTTACAAGGATAATTATCACACATGATAAGGCTTTAGTAGTTTTTAAAAATTACAGGCACTTAATTTTTTTTCATGCTATGATTACTTGCCATTTTTATCTTTATAGACTTCGGAAGCATTCACTGTGCGTGCTTACATGTGCTTGGCTAATCTTCATTACATAGTAGGTATAAAACGAAGTCGCCTCCCGCTGTCTGTCTGTCCCGTTGTATGCTTAGATCTTTAAAACTATGCAACGGATTTTGATGATGTTTTTTTAGTAGATGGAGTAATTCAAGAGGAAGGTTTATACGTATATAACATGCCTAATATAGTAGAGAAACACTGAAAATTTTGGAGGTTTCCTATGTGGTGTCGTAAATAAACACATTTTTTTGCGCTTACATTGCAAACGCTGCTGGCTGAACTGTATGAGATAGATCAAAATAATGAACTACAGTATTGTACACCCTCAAAAGGTCTACAAAAAAGTCCGAGATGGTATATGGCTATCTCTTAGGGATAACCAATCTGTAGTATAATTAGTATCAGCATTGCACCCGTGCGAAGCCGGGGCGGGTCGCTAGTTATATAAATATTTTGTGCGTGCGCGTCTCGAACAGGACAGCTACTTTATTTGTATAATCCTTACTAATTTGTTACTGATGCCGAGTCGAGACTGTGCAGATTATGCGGTTATAATATGGTACAAGTCAAGTATTGATTCAATAACTCCATAAGAACCATGCTGGCGGCTCGCCAACTGGTCAAGGTCACCAGCACTGCTGACTGTCGACTGGGCCAGGACATGACGATACATCATAATTTCCGAGTTCCAAGCAAAAGATGAAGAGACTGATCCAGCCTGTCAATTTATACAAAGGCAGATCTGGGTCAGAATGGTCTTCAAGTGCCAAGAACCAAGTCAATAATTATTATCATGTCAACTTTGTTAGTTACAAGGCGAAATATGTAAAATCAACAAGCCATGGACTTCGCACAGATGCAATTATGAGTAGTCATTTCATGAAATGTAACATTATGCATGGACATAAGATTTAACAAATTTTGGTATTTTTAGTTGTCATTGTCAAAGTTTTATCATTACTGCAGTTATTAGATAATTGTATTATATTAAATAGCTTTTGTATCTTAGGCATCTTCAATAGTTTTCGCAGCACGCGCCAAATAATGAACATTTATTCATTTAAATTTTCGTAGAGAATTCCTTTTTGTTATTGTGTTATATGTTATTTGCTGATGTATGTAATGTAGCTTTTAAGGAGTAAAGGAATTATAAAAATTGGATGTGTATTTTTCGAGTTGATCCATTACAAACAAACATACTGTTCGAGGTAATCCGAACACGTCAGCATTATGCATTTGTGCAACGCTAGGCATACCGCGCACAAGTTTCACCAAATCTGACGGTTTCGTCAGTACGCGAACTCGGACCATTTGAGACACCCGCGTGCTCAACTACCAAACCAAACCATTTCTACCATTGCACCAACCATTAAACCATTAAGTTAATTTTACTAGTTTTACCATTTATTAATTATTATTATAATTCTATCACGAGACCAAGTGACTTTCTTTCCAATATAAACCATTTAAATTCACCATACCAATACCAAACTGCTAAGAGGTGATAGGGATCCACCATAGACATTCCTACCCTTTTACACATACAAAAAACTAATCTTTTTCCATTATAATATTAGTTTAGGACGTATATACTTAGGTACTAGCCACAAGGCGACTCCCTGAGAAAATGATTTTGACGCGTTTTCACGGCGCTTTAATCGCGATTTTTTTGATTTGAAAACATTCAATAAAAAATTCTGAAAAAGTTTAACGGGTAATGTTTTGTTTAGTTTACTTTCCGCCTATTAGTGTAAACTGCAAATTAAAACGAAGTCAACTTCACGAGAAGATAGCTATTGAATATTTCATTATTTTTTATTTATATTTCATAGACATTACTTCATAATTGAATTATAAAACTAACACTCATTTTAACAACAATCAAAACGAGGAAGTAGTAGGCACAATATTAAAAATACATTTATATTTCTCTCATAACTATTATTACTTTTATTAATAAGCAGATAGCCACTGAATAATATATTTTAAGAATCTATGTATTTACAAAAAAAAAAGAGTATCTAAGTAGTATATAAGTCATGTGATAACACAAGCACTGCTTACTTTGGGGCAGATGATGCTGTGGAAAATGTTCGTGTTAAAAAAAATTAGCGGTTAAAGAAAGATTTATTTATTTCATACGAAAGTTAATTAGCCGTGGGCACCGTCTTAATAATACGTTACATTGTTTTCAAATCACCAAAATACATTGCATAAAAAATTAGCTACTAACCATAGTAGGTAATCCTTGGGGAAGTATAGTAATTATATTTGGTTTTTTACATACAGCAAAGATATTTCAATTCGACCGAATATTTCCCTTTCAGATATTAAATAAATAATAATTCCCGGTGCGGCAAACGAAGCGGATATATATTTGCAAATATCCGGATATAATGAAGTACACAAATATTCAGTTGGCAACACGCCAGCGAACTCAATTTTATATTGGCCTTTTGTTATGCGAGGTTTAGAATTATCTTATCAATATATGACTTAATCATTTGAGAATTGCCTTTTTGTAGCTTAAATCCATAAAATATAATGTATCCATACGAATATTTAATAAATATTTAATAAATCGGCCAAGTGCCTGGCGGACCACGAACAGAGAAGGCTTCCGAAGTCAATAGGGTTAGCAAATTACAAGAATTTCGTAAGGAACTTTCATGTTTAATTTTTTTGGAATTTAAAACCAAGGCTGTTTTTTCAAATCTTGAAAAATACTGTGAAATCTATTATAAAAACATTTCGGTTTGATCTCTAGTTAGAATCAATATAGCTGCTTATTTCTTTAAAATACCTATTCAACGTTACGCGACACCACACGATGGGGTGGAATAATGAAAATAAACAATAATTTACATGTAGGGAAGGTATCTATCACAAACATGTTTTCAATGTTTTTATTTCATAACTTTGAGGGGGATACATAGACAGACAGACAAACAGAAAGTATATAGTAGTTATGGTATTATAGTAGTTTGTATATTTTGTATTTTATTTTATTTGTTTGTCTTTCATAACTTTGTTTTTTAAGAATTCTAAGGTAGGTACTTTATTATATTTTCTTTTGGATATTGGTGCGGATGAAGCTTTTGTACATTGCTTTGTCTCCAAAATGATTTTACTTTAACAACAATAGGTTTTCTAATTTTCCTAATTTATATATATATATTTTTTTATTTTTAAAAAATGTAACCTTTACAGTGGGTCGTAGCAGGAATGAAGATAATATTAAAAAACTAATAAATAAACAAATATTAGCGAATAATGCACACAACACCTAGCCCTCAACTATATAATTGTATTATGGTGAGCAGATGACTGATAAAATACTTAAATATTTTTAGATACTTGATACTTGAATTTCCACCACGTTTCGACAGGCCGCTATGAGAATAACTCATTGAATTAACTGAATACCTATAAGAATTTCTTAAATTAACGAAGTTATCTCATTGACCGCCTGTGTTCAATATTATTTAGTTAGGTAAATACTTTTAAAGCGCGTTGCAAACGAGTATTATTATATTTAACGCAACGCAAACTTGAACTAATTCCACGTGGACAAGTGCCAACTGAGTCACAGGGGTTCCCTGTCCCCCGGTGACTCAGCATCAGCACAGCTTCTTTGTCACACGGAGAATTAATAACAGATCTAGGCTAACAGCAAAAACGGAGACGCGCGGTTAATTTTGAATAGTTTTTAGCAATCCTTGTTCCGACCCCCTGTTACGTAACTCACGACAACTAGTAATAGGCGTGAAAGATTGTTATAGCATTTATTTGTGGCTAAACATACACACACATATATAAACAATAAAAGAAAGAGAAGGAATTAAGTGGGTAAGTAGAAAAATAGGTAAATGGTAATTACCAGCTTAAATTGTACCTACCAATTTTACTTATAGTCAATTAAAAATAATCGGTTCCTAATGAAGCAATAGTTTAAACCGGTTTGAATTTAGGCTAGAGTCCATCTTTTTACACACACTTGCTAATTAATTAATTAATTATTACGCTGAGAGTGAGAGGTAGCATTTTTCGTCACGGTTTATAGACAACTTTATGTTATATTCGCACTGTATTTGTTATGTGACGTTAAATAAATATTTTCTATTCCATTCTAATTGTTTATACATGTTGCCATCTCTATTATTTGACATTAGCATGACAAGGACAGAGCGCCACGTTAGCTAATTATGATTATAGTATAGAGGAAGTGTTTATTGCAAACATAAAAAATATCATTGCTATTAACGTATAACAGCGGCTGGCTTCCGTAATAAGAGTATCTTTGGTAACTTGCTACTTTTTCGCAGATATTGCTGTCGCTATTGCAACTTTAACGTATTATCCTCAGGGGTCTGGATGTTATGATACTACAGTAAAGTTAATCATTCCCAGTAGTACAATTAGCAGTTCAGTTGATTTAACTGCTGAGACAAAAACCTCAGTTGTTCAATCAGCCGGCATTTTTCCTCTATACTATATCGTATCATAATTTTTACGTCGTCATCATCATCATCATCAGCCCGTGTCAGTCCACTGCTGGACATAGGCCTCTCCCATGGCACGCCACTTAGCTCGATCCCGCTGCCTTATACAATACATACAAATATACACAAATAGATACAAATATCATCGCCCCACCTAGCTACAGGGCACCCTACACTACGTTTGCCGAATTTTTACGTAATAGTGTATAAAAACGTATTTTTTATGTAAATTACGTTCTTTTACGTTTATGTGCCCTGACATTGAAAAAAGATTCAATATTCAATAATTTTCCAGACTTTGTGATTAGATCACTCGTTGTATCTGATACCCACGTGTGACTGTGTGTGACTTAAATGTTCCTATGGTATGACAGAAACTTTTAGGTATCTATATATTTTATAAGTTATATGGCTTGCTGCTAGAATAATCTCTGCCACAGCTTTATTTCCACGGTATCCCTATTTTTTTTTATTTGCCTTACATTTCACACTATCTAGCCCTAAAGTAAACAGAGCTTGTGTTATGGGTACCAGATAAATTATATACTACTACTATATAATTATGTACCTACTTTTTTTAGTTCATAATTCATACTTACTATACATAGAAAAACACTCAGACCGAGACCAATACTTGCAGATTATACAAACATTTGTCTCGCGGCGGGAATCAAACCCGCAACCTTCTCAGGCAGGCCTTCGCCTGCTGCGCTACGGAGGTCACGGAGACGGTATTCTATACCGTCCACTGAAGACTAATCTAAACGCACTGCTCTCTGAAAGAAGCTCTCTGAAGAAGAAGAAGACACATCGACGCGCCTGTAACAATTTACCACGCGTTGAAGTGTCAAAACCAGAAATCGGACCTCGCATTTAGATTGGACGCGCTAGATAGTGCTTGAAGTGACGAGATTGGACACAACTCATCTCATCACACAAGAACACAAGAATAAACTGGTATGTGCTCACTGGTGAGCTAGGGCCACTACCGGCCCTTGCCTTCTGATCCTAAGGTTGTGGCTTTGAATCCAATCGTGCAATCGTTTTCTCTTTGAATAATTTAAGTGCGCTATACCAGTATTCTCAAACAGCGAAGGAAAATATCATAAGTAATCCGGCATATCCCAGAATCTAAAAAGTTCGAAGTCATGCGTCAAATTGAACGAAAGTAGCCTTTGAGACACACTTTAATCCTTTCAGCACACTGGTTCGAAATAATAAGACGATAAGAAGAAGAAAAATAAGCTCACAACCCTAACGTTACAAAACACTATAAAACCGATTTCACCGATCAATGGGTTCCACAAACAAATGTAGGTGCATTTGTTTGTGGAACCCATTGATCGCATTGGAGCCCATTTAGGTATTTATAAATCCACTTCTAAGCTGAATCCTGTTTATATTGGAAATAAATATGGACACGTGTTTTCTTACGGGTTATCTGTAGCGACAGCAGAAAAGTGATTGCTCATATTCCAATACAAATTATATATAGTAACATTTTAGTAATACTGTATTTACAAAAAACTATCTCATAAAGCTTATTATTAAATATCTGATAATATATACTTATGACATAAAAGCTTGGGACGAATCTGCCCTAACTCGAGTCGACGTCCGTAAATAAATTAGCAAGGATCATGCCAAAAAGCTAAGATCAGACGAGTTTTTTGTCGGATTCTTCTTGAACTGGGTTAGGAGGAACCAGCACCGAGATTCACTTAGTAGGTATATTAGAAAACGAATCAAAATGGTGCTTGTGATTTTATGAAATAAAAAAAATACTTTTTTAGTATTTTTTAGTAAATAGGTACCTTACCTACTTACGTAACTTTATAGGTGTTTACCAAATATATATGAAGCATCTTCTTCGATAATTTTCACTCAGAACGGGATATTTACCATGATATATGAGTTTTTCTGCTTCTCGATATTTCGGCACAGTTGCATGCGCCATGATCACGAGATAAACTGAAGTCTTTGCGGGTGGATGTTATTGGCAGACAAAACGGTCTACCCTCTTTCTCAGTCTTTTACTGCGAACATGACCCGTACTTATCCCGTTTTGAGTGAAAATTATGTGCAAAACCATGATAGTTTAAGTTATATCATCTTCGATTTTCAATGTTTAAATAAATCGCACGTCGTTGGTTGTTTTCAATATGGTTAGAGTTGTGAGTCATTGCATTTTGTGCCTTACAGCATTGACATAATTCTCCTATTATCAAACAGACTACCAACCTATCTAAAAGATCAGAATTTTACAACAAAAAGTTTGAAGTGAGAAAGTGCTTCTCTCGGCTTCACTTCTAGAAACAGTCATACTTAGTCGTTATAGAATCCTAACTTTCATAAAGTTTCCAAACATTATGATTCTTAAGATTTCGTACCACATAAGTGAACTTTATTTGGCGTCGCTACACCATCATCCGCTACATAACCGATTGTTTCACAATAATTGGTCCGTATCCGGGTGGGACGGTGATTACAAACACTATTTTCGGTTCAGCTATCAACATTCCAGACCAATCAACGTTATTACTATGCTGGGTGCTATACGTTTTGAAAACGACAGTGGTGAGAACAAACTAAGTATTTCATGAGGAATTTGACGTCATCAAAAATCTGTGATTTGTATGAAATGGGAAATAAGAAACCCCGACCATAAAAAATAGAATAGGATAAGTTTTTAGGTTTTTTTAAAGAACAGAAACAATGCTATCTATACTAATCTTTCACTTCCTTTGGAGCCGAAGCCATGTACAAAAAGCCTCATCAATACTAATATTTAAAATTTTCTGTATTTTTCTATTTGATTGTTTGAAAGGGTACTTTCACGGCTAAACAGCTCAATGGATCTTGATGAAATTTGGTATGGAAACATATTATATGTTGAGTAAGTATTTTTATGTGTATATTTGCAGAAGTTAGTATTCAAAATGTAAAGCAAATCTATTAGTACAATGCTTTTAAAATCTCCTTGGTGCGGGTGAAGCTCAAAATATTACCTTAAATGGAGTAAGCTTAATCGCATGTAGGAACTTCCTGCGAGACTTCGTACTTCGTACGAGAGCAGCGTTCGAAAAATTTCAGTAAGATTCCTCACATTGAACGGATTTGAATTAGGTCAGGGTGTCCGTGTGTTTACGAACTTTACGGCCCAGGAAATGAAATGATCATTCCTGTCCATTCAATCAATGCAACCTGGGCCCGCCTGGCGCTCGTCTTCCAGACTTTTATGAGCGGACTGGCTGTTGCCCAATGAATTTGTTTCTTTTAAAATTGTTTCGCTCAATTAAAAGTTTTGCAGAGTTTATGGTTTTCGATCATCGAGAACCTACCTATAGCTTGATCAAAAAGTTTGTATCAAAAAGTTCCGTATGAGTCGAAAAAGGTTTTAATTTCACAAGTCTTACTTTTACTGCAAAACGGTAGGAAGAGTTTCCTACCTTTTCGCAGTAAAATGCACAATATTTTGGCAATCTGAAACACGTGTACAAAACACATGCCCTACTACAGTCTATTTTTACCCAGTTTCCTTATTTTACTCCACGCTTGTTGTTGTCGTGTCGTGCAGTCTACGTGTAAACGTTTTGAATCTTTTTATTGAAACATGTAATGGAAAATAACGGTAATAAAATTGAAAATGCTCGTTGGCCGATTATATTACAGACTTTTGAATAGGTTAGTACCTAGGAGGTAGGCTATTTATATGCGGTATATCAGTACTTACAAAAGGTTAAGGAAACCAACGCGAGGAAACCGGCATATCGTGGAGCCTAAAAAGTTCTATATGCCAAGTGTACGAAAGAAGCTTTTGATTCTTTCACAACACTGGTTCGTAGTACCAAATGACTTGATAGAAAGAAGGTTATTACTACCTACAACCTGGTTCTAAGGCATCGAAAGCAATAACTTTTTTGGCATAGATATCAATCTCTCTTTAGCTATTTGTAACAATGTCTCTATTGCTACATACAAATTGTCTTCAGAAACTTTTATTCAACGGAGAATTTGATTACATATCGCGCCCTGAAGGCTCCAATAGATGTCACTGAGTGTCTTGCGGCGTCACGTCTGCCAAGCGCCCTTCTCGCGGAGCTAATAAACTTTATTAGGCATATACCGTTATTGAAAGGACCTTGCCAAGCGGCGTGTTCTAGCTTCCGTTGTCGGGGAAATTGTATATCGGTGCACATCCGTTCGTTTAAAAGCTTTCAGTGATTCAGTTAGAAACTGGTGTCCAAAGTCCAAATAGTATCAAGACTATCACAAGGATTATTTTGATTGGGGCGTGTCCAAGCCGAAAAGTATACGGCAGCGATCACAGCTTTTGTATGATCCTTCTTGGAACCCTAGATGACACAGAATTCTCTTGATTTGACTAATTCGAAGCACAGCCTTAATTTCCCGTACATAGCAATAGCTACTCTAATTCATGTTGTATAGGACAGAACAGAATCGGCTGCCACGACAATGCAGGCTTTTTATGATATCCATAGATTTCACATTCAAAACTTTCATGAGTTGTACTATACATTTTGAGAAACACAAGCTTTACTCTTCACTCACATTTTATTTTGTCGATAGAGACATCGACACCGTTTCGAATCATCTAGAGAATCTTCATCAGGGTGAGTTTAATCCGGGAGTAGCTTGCTCACGCTCGCACTCGCGGTTCACACTCAAACCGCGGACCAAACACACCCTGATGAAGATTCTCTAGATGAATCGAAACAGTGTCGGTGTCTACATCGACAAAATAATACGTGAGTGTTTTTCAACTTGTATATTCATAAATTTTTGATTCCAGAGCTAAGAAGTCAGGCTTTTTATTCTCATTCAGGAAGCGTTTGTAAATCTAAAGTATTCAGTAATAGCCGAGAATGTCCTATGCGTGACAAATGTATATGACAAATAGTTCGGTATGCCCGCTGTGCCGGAGGCCGCTGCGACCGGCTATATGCAGACATCGTAAAATCACGTCCTGTTCACAACGCACATTATACTAAGTCTCTTGTCTTGGATACAAGATTATGTAAACAATCGAAAACTATAGGCTACGAGAGTTTTATATTGTTTACATAATATTAGTGCCAAATAACACCTGAACTGCTTCTTTATATAGTCTGGATAGAAAAACGAAATAGCTATATTTATCGTCTGAATCAGTGACTGTTAGTGACATTAATATTCCAGCAGGTTGTGTAACGCGAAACTGTCGATACCAGCTAGATACCAGATACCAGTCGAAAGACGAATACTTTCGGGTGGCCTTATAACTCCTTCACCAGAATTGATCTGTTCCTTGCCCCAGATTATTTAGATAACAAAAAAGCTTGAGATGAATCTGCTCTAAGTCAAGTCAAACTCAAAAGATATATTATTCAATACAATCACAAGGATCACTTTGAAACGTCTTACATACTAGGTGAATTTAGGTGCCGATTCCTCCGAGCCCGAGAAGCCCTAACATAATTAGAAAAGATCCTACAAAAATGCGTTAGGACCAGACGAGGTTATTGCCGGATTCTTCTTAAACTGTGGTAATGAGGAACCGGCACCTAGATTCACCTAACATGTAAGAAGACGATTTCAAGTGGTCCTTGTGATCTTATTGAATAAAAAAGATTTAGTACCTACAATAGGTTTCTGTAGAAGGCATTTTTGTGTGCCATAATGTCACTTTGATTTGTCTTTGACAAAACAACTTCGTTAGGGTATGGCAGTAAATTAGAAATATGGGTATGTTCTCAATAGATCTATTCGAAGTTCAATTGATAGAAATAGTGGGGCTTTTCATCACTTGCCCAAGGCTTAGTAGACATTTCAGAGCTATAATTACTTAATAATTTCGAAGTGTGTAGTCAGAGGCACGTAAAAAGACGACAAGGCCCTATTTCACACAATAGTGCTCTATTTGTGATAGGTTGCAAGCGACCGCCGCTGACGGCAAGATATTTAATTATCTATTACAATCTATTCTATTTCAATATTACAATATATGTTTTCTTAGTGTTATTCGATGATCCTGAACAGAATATATTCTATTACAATATATTCTGTTCAGAATCATCGAATAACACTAAGAAAACATGCTGTCTACATACGTCCATTAGCTCTCATCTATTGGAGTTAGCATTTATAATAGCACAACAGAGCGGGTGCCAAAATCTAAAATATTCGACTGATAGGTACTTATTCATAATATTCGTATGACGTAAAACATAAAAGTGGGTATAATGCTCCCAAACAATAGGCACATAGTCAATGTCAATTACAAGGTCAATAGGTCTGCAGATAAAAATCGTAATGTCATGCCGGAGATATTGAATGTTTTCACGAAATCAGATGGGCGAGATAGTTATTTATTTAGGACTAGCTGTCCGCGCGCAGCTTCGCCTGCGTTGAAGATTTTTCCCGGCCTATGTCACCCGGGGATAGTGTAGCTTTCCAACGGTAAAATATTTTTTTCAAATCGGTCCAATACTTTCGGAGCCTATTCAATACAAACAAACAAACAAACAAACAAATCTTTCCTCTTTATAATATTAGTAGAGTAGCTACTGTGCGCTGCTTCACTAACGTGGTAGATAAGATACAAAGATACAATCTATATTTGTACTAAATACCATTAATATCCGTTCAGTTGTTTAGCCGTGAAAAGGTAACAAAAAAACAGATAGACGGAGAAACTTTTTAATTTATAATATTAGTCAAATGATTAGCACAAATTGAACGGAAAGAGTTTAATTAAATATCAACGGGATAATAGTATCCCGTTGATATTAAGCTCTTTCCGTTCTATCTATTATCAAATTTAACATCACATTATTTTCTACGCTAGTGGCATTAGTATCCCAGTCGCATAAGTGGAAACTTTCGTTCAATATTTTGTTTGAATTACAGCGCAATAATAGTTTAGCCATGGGTAAATGAAAGGCGATTTCATAGTTCATAGGATTTCATAGTTCCATAGTCATCTTTCATCAAACTTTGCTTAGGATTCCTGAAACTGTAAAGTTTATAGGATGCAAGGAACAGTTATCTTACTAATATTATAAAGCTAAAAGTTTGTGTAGATGTTTGTTTGTCACTCATTAACGCAGCAACAGAAGAAAGAAAGACAGAAAAAAGCTAAATATAAGCTACTTTTTATGTAGGTACCGCGCGTGAAAAGCTGCGTGCAGAAGCTGGTTAATTATACTTTAAGTTTTCGAAGAAAAATAGTGTGTGTCCAAGAGATCGTGGCCAGGATGATATAATCATAATGTTTGTAAAGCGGTTAACGCCCGCGGAAGTTCACAAATAGTTCGCCTCACAGTCGCTCCAGGAATTACTTGCTTTTCTATACATACATCATCATCATTCTATGTCATTTTCATAAAGTTTTACAGAAAATCATTCAAAACAATCTATGCTAAAGTGAATTTAAACTATAGTATGTTTTAACTCGTTCAAGTTCTGTATTACTAACAAAATACTTAAAACCCTGACTGGCCTCGTAGTTCAGTTCTGAGTTTTGAACAAATATTTGAGTTTTGAACATTCTTAGATGTTTATTCTGTGTCTGGGTGTTCTATGTTACCAATAATAACGTATTTTTAAGAGTGCGTAGAATTCTATCAGCCTTCTGGTTTTCATAGAACACGCTTTGCTGAGTTTGGAGCAAGATGGTGTTTTGTGAAATATCCACGAATATTTATTTGGGTACTGCTGCCTGCGGCTTTGCACGCGTGGTACCTACAAAAAAAGTAGCCCGCCCTGCTCCAAGACACCAATCTCCAATCTATAATCTTACCAAATTGTTAACCATAAAAACGTAAAAAACAAACTAAGACATACGAATTCACAATATTAGTATGGATTTATTAGTTAGTAACAGAAGAGTCGAAGGTCACTAAGATTTTCCAAGCTCAGTTTACGTTGCACCGTATCTACCCTACGTGCCAAGGGCGAGGGATATTGGAAAACCCTCGACCCCGCCCTATCTAAATGAGATTCCGAAGGGTGGAATGCAGTGGTCATTTATATTAACTTAACTACCTGCGCTTGCGTGGTGCCACACTATAAAGTTAATCCATAATGGAATTGTTGTTTAGGTAATTAAGCATCGGTTTGTTCCCTAACACATCCATCAAGACCTAATAAATCTAAAAATCTAATGAGTGTTTTTTTTATTTTATCAAAGAAGGATTACTTACAAACAACGGATCCTCCTTGGACATCCCTAAGTAACTGAAGAGATGTCTACCGTGCTTAGCGATTAATAGTCATGCGCTTTTTGTTTTGTTTTAGTCATTGAGTTTGCATGTTATTTTAGAACTAGTACATCTACCTACTAGTACCTATTAGTGTTAACACAATGACCTGAAACAAATAGCTACTTGCAAGCCATGTATCTTAACATTTGTCCGGGAATCAAGCACGCATTCCTCGCATGATAGCCGACCATTACCTCATCTATTCCACGGAATAAGTAGCTACCTTACTAATTAATCTGTAGAAAACCACTTTCTTAACACAATAGTTTTTCTATTTTATATATAATATAGACTGGTCTGTCAGCTCACTTGGTAGTAGCTCTGCTTTCTGCGCTGTAGGTTGAGAGCTAAACCCCACAGGAAGAAACATTTGTGTGATAAACATAGGTGTTTGTTTTTTGGCTGGGTGTTATAAATCAGATATCATAAGTATGTATTTAATATATAATACAAGCTATGCTTAGTTTGTGGCTAAATTATATTGACGACCTCTGTAGCGCAGTGGGCTAAGACCACAGAGGTTGCGGGTTCGATTCTCGCCGCGGGACAAATGTTTATATGATCTGCAAGTATTTGTCTCTGGTTTGGGTGTTTCTATGTATAACATGTATGTATTTAAAAAAAAAAGTATTTCAATCATGTGGTACTAATAACACAAGCTCTGCTACACTGGGGGTCCAGATGATGCTGTGTGAAATGTCCGGTATTATTTATTTATTTATTTATTATGTAGTGTGCATTGTCCACAAATATTATTTTTTATTATTGTTTCTGTCACGATATCTTCGAGCTCGGAACTTTAATGGTTAAATACCATGAGAATATGTTCAAAGAGAATGTTTTCAACAAATTGTTGAATCCGCTCGGAAGGCTCAAGAATGCTTCACTTTGTAACAAAGAAACGCTCGGCGTGGAAGAAATACTTGGCTCGTCTAGAAGACTGCAAATAGTTCAAGTGTTATGTCTAAAGCTACGCTTCAACAAGCGAGGCAAGCGGTTGCAAAATCAACTGTCATGTCAGACATTGGTGGTAATTCTGTGGTTTCGTCGGAGTAGCTAATTTCGTAAAATACGAACGATAATTTTGCTTACAAAGACCAAATTAGACTAACATTGGTAAACTACAGTTTCAAATAAGGTAAAATTGTAATTTTGTTATTTAAATGAATTGATTGTACAAGGATTTTCCGCAGTTGGTTTTAATCAACATCTTTTTCTCCTTCTTCTTCGTTAATAGAATGTGACATAATAAAGACAATTTTGCCAATGTCAAGTGTTTATTTCGTTTATAG
Source organism: Lampropteryx suffumata (assembly GCA_948098915.1). Taxonomy (NCBI): domain Eukaryota; kingdom Metazoa; phylum Arthropoda; class Insecta; order Lepidoptera; family Geometridae; genus Lampropteryx; species Lampropteryx suffumata. Next base: position 12,318,824 of record OX402571.1, on the reverse strand, counting down.
TGTGATGCCACAAAGTCGTTCTTGTCGTTCGTCATTTGTTATTTTATATAAAATGGTTATACGGATTATTTTTGCTGGAATAACTTTACACCAATTATTCACACCCGAGTGAATAACTCTAGCACATTTTTATTACATGTCGACACGTCAATTCAGTAAATTTAAGTGTAATTCAAAAATGTTACTCTAATTCACATTTTGATGCAAGCAAATTAAGATCGTTCGTTATTTACAACATTTTAGTTAGTCCGGCAAAACTACAGAATCAGGGCTATTGTCCAAATTACATCCCGGCCCGATGCCGTATCATCATTGAACCAAACATCGTAGCTTCCTTAGTTACACGGCAAATCGATTTCTATTCATCGGAACGATACCGTTGTTAAAATGTTCCTCAAATTCTGTCGAATTGATATTTGTTTCGTAGTCAAATTCAAATCGTATCGATTTTTGTGGAGGATTAAAACGATCATAATTACGTTTTAAAAACTAAAAAGACAACCGACTTCATGTATATACACAAGGTAGCTACTGTAAAACGTTGAGGAATTCCCTTGACTGTCTTACGTCTTCATCATCAGACCCCTAATGGCAGTCACAACCCATCTAGGTGTACAGTTCTCATCAATACAAATGAATCAAGCCCAAACCCCAGGTAATTGCTGTAAATCGTTGAGGAGTTCCCTCGACTGTATTTCGGCTCCATCATCAGATAGATTCCAGACCTTCATTAAATAGTAGCGCTTTAAAATACTTTAATAAAAAATAAACAAACGCACTAGTCGGCACTACGATTTTCGAAAGTTCCCCTCGATATCTCTGGGATGCCATCATCAGATCCTGGTTTTCTTATCATGGTACCACCCTTAGGATAACTCCATTTTAACGTAAAAATAATCATCAAAATCGGTTCATAAATCACGCAAACACACATAATATATATATATACATATATATATATATATATATATATATATATATATATATATATATATATACAAATCGAATTGAGTAACCTCCTTTTTCGAAGTCAGTTAAAAACGATTCGAAACGATGTAAATATGTGTAGAGTTTGCACGATTATTGTCCGGAGATATCGTTTACAGTTTTTCCGAGTTGACCCATTCATTAAATCAAATAAGCGACGTTCAGCGCGATCATTATTTAGACTTTAGTGCAAGCTTTGGAGTTGCGAGCCAAGTCTAGTCTATTCAATTATGTCACACACTTGGGGATAAAATATTCCACCTGACGCAGCACAAATCGTCTAGACCAACCTTACTCCTACACGCTCCTACATGCCTAGTACTTCGTAGGTATTGTAGTTAGTAAAAGGGTCAATTGGCAGGCTAACGAGGTCTGACAGGAGGTTTTACGCAATCTGCTCAGGGTTTAACAATTTTCTGTAGAAAAATAAGTGAATAACAAGTCACGATGATATAGAAATATTTTTAATCAGTGGGGGCTCAACGTGAGTACTGCAAACAAATTATCGGACAAAACCACTTCATGTCACGCTGTCGCGCGGTACATTGATCGAGTTCGTGTGTGTCAGATACGAGTAAGTAGGCTTCCACGGGATTTTCCGCTCAGCCTCCTGCGCAGTATATTAGGGGTTTGATTTCTTCCCAGGGCAAACATAGGTTTGTTTTATGTCTGGGTGTAATAAAGTATCACAGGTATGTTTTTAAGAAGTAAGTATTACATCAGTTATCTGGTGACAATAATACAAGCTATACTTTGTTTGGGGTTGTGTGCATTGTCCACCAATATTTATTAACTTCGTTTACCTTCTACCAGATAAGCCTAGTCCCGGCTATCATGTAAGTGCTGTGTCAGACACTTTGTTTCGACCTTTAAGCGACCTAGTGATAATAGGTATGCACAATAATACCGCAAAATACGAATTTATTTGCCAGAGAAATATTTACCACTCGTTCATATCACATCCTGTGATACGCAGTCTGGCCTGGTGTTGATAACGTGTATCGAAAACTATTAAAATCACAGTTTATTCGATGTTGCTCTCGAACGGTGAAGGAAAACACTGCAAGGAAATCCTTAGTAAGCTACAAACTTGTATCGGCCAAGATTTTATGAAAAGCTTTCTCTCATCTGCTTAAGAAATATTTAAAATTGTAACATGCTGCGGTTTTACAAAGTCAAGTATTATCATTATATACTAGCGACCCGCCTCGGTTTTGAACGAGTCCAGTTTAGAGGATCACCATCTCAAAGAGACCATGACAAGACATGGGATCATCGATGTCGACATCTCCAATGACGTGAAATTCCGAAGCCACTCGGACGATAAGGTCAAGTTCACATCTAAAAAGCTAGGTGTGCTGAATAGAGCGAAGCGGTACTTCACTCCGGGGCAAAGACTGCTGTCATCTTTGGGCGGGAGCACCAGAATACCAGCTGGGCCTTTTACTCGGTTGCAAAACGAGCTGTGAGATTAGTTGACGATCACAAACTCGCAAGCGGTAACGAACCATTAAGTCTGAGGAGAGACTTTGCCTCTTTATGTGTGTTCTACACTTATATAACGGGTTGTGTTCTGAGGAGGGTGTTCATCCGCACACACTGGACACACTGCGGTTACAGAGTGATTTCCTTCCGAGAACGCTCCGGTTGTGGAATGAGCTCCCTGCCGAGGTATACCCGAGGGAATACAGTTTGGGGAACTTCAAGAGGGGAGTTAAGGTTAGGTTTTGGTAGGTTAGGTTTATAGGTTTTTCAAAGGTAGGCAACGCGCATGTGATGCTCCTGGTGTTGCAGGCGTCCGTAGGCTTCGGTGACCGCTTACCATCAGGCGGGCCGTAAACTAGTTTGCTTGTTTGCTCATTTAAAAAAAAATTGTAATAACTTACAGGTACATTAACCCTCATTATAATACCATTTAGTTGGAAGGATTATCTAATATCTTTATACGAACGTCATCATCTTTCGATTCTACCCGTGTTTTGATTGACTAATTTGAACAAAAAGCTTAACTATAACATATAGCCTAACATACAGTCAGACATATAGCATCGCGGATTTTTTTGTGAGTAAAATTATGAGTATTGTAAACATGTAGTACATTATTTTATACTAGTGGTCGCCCACTGGTCGAAATTCGACCATAATTAATTAATAGTTAATGCATTTTATATGCATATAAAAAAAAATTTAGCGTTCTGCACTCCTTCTCTATATAAACTATAAGTGTGCGAAATTTCATACTCCTCCGTCCGCTCAACTTTCGTAAAATGAGGTACAAAGTTTTTGCTTCACGTATCAATATATAGATATACTAGCTGTCACGTTCGCGACTTCATCCGCACGTTTTTTAAATAAATAAAGTTATCTAATTGTAAATCTAAACCATTCTCGAATCCATTTGAACACATACCAAACAATTCATTCAAATCGGTCCAGCCGTTTAGGTGGAGTTCAGTGACATACACACGTACAGTAGAATTATATATATAAAGATCATCAATAGTTTGTTTTCGCAGCGCCCGCCAAATAATGTTTTTATAGGCAAATGTTTGATACATTTGTGCGTTTTTCGTAAGGAAGCTTTCATCAAAAATTACGAAAGTATTGGTATAAAGGAGACGTGGGTATTATTAGCGTCTGAAATTTACGATCAACGATTACGATTTACGAAATTTTAACCATTCGTCATCAACTTCTTCAGAAATTAATCAGCCGTTTAAAAGCTTTCATTTAACATAAATATAAGGTAATAACTGCACGCATTCTCGTTACTATCAGACCACAAACGATCAGCATAATTGACTCATATTACAAACGGGCAGAATGCTCAAGTCGTTTTCTGTCATAAAAACTAAACGAGTAGAATAGCAAATCCGCGTGTACCATAAAAACAAACGGTATTTTTTTTTTATACAACCGAGCCGGTAATCTACTTGTAACATACGAGTACGACTCACTTGATGGTAAATTGTTTCCGTAGTGTAATGAGTGCAACACTACAGCTTGACGACCTTATTAGACACCTATAGAATGACTCGTCATCATTTTCCTCCCCTTTACCCACGTTAAGTGGAGTCGGCACAACAGATCCTTCTTTCCCACTCCCCTCGATCAGTAGTCACTACTTTCTTACACACAGTTCATCCATCTCTTCTTAGGCCTACCTCTTCCCGTACATATATCCATCCACATTGAAATCCATCACTCTTCTTGTGACATGGCATTCTTCCCTCCGCACTCTTTGACTTTTCCGTCACTAGCACTACTTTCAAACTTTCTCTGATATACTAGTTCCTTATTTTATTCCATTATCGTCACTCACATGAAGAAGGCAGGCGGTCGATCATAAAACACAACCAAATCTTAGTACAAAATGGATCCAAGCATAAGCGGATGACTCATCATGGAATGTGTTTTTTTAGGTCTGGATTAGAGTTTTTTTTTGTCGTTTTATAGTCTATTCAATACACGTTAGTTTAGAGACCACTCTATCTCAAAACAAATTCACATTTCCTTCACAAACTATACTTTTTTCTTTCGACTTCTTATTTTTAGGATAACATACATCATTTTACAAGAATGTATGGCCTCATGTTGTTCTGCCCTCAGATAGTTAAGGGACACATTTAAAATATATAAATTCTCTTGTATTCGTTTTTCGTAGTTATAGTAGTAGATAAGATGGATCATGCAAAAAAGAGCTAGGAGCAGGACGAGTTTCTTGCCGGTTCTACTCGGACTTGGGTTAGGAGGAATTATCACTTAAATGCACCTAGTATGTAAGACGTTTCAAAGTGATCCTTGTCATTATATTGAATAATATATCTTTTGACATTGATTTTGAATGGCATTGACTACATTATACTATATTGTAAGGGTTATCTTATAAACAAACTATAGCTAACGTGTTGTTTAAATATGCTGCCATCTATGTTCATTGACATAAGAATGACAGGGAGAAAACACTAGTTTCACTAGATATAGAGTAAGATAGAGGGAAAACTTAAATGTTTCTGTGGATGTGTAGATATTTGGGCTAGTTTGTTACTCAACCACGCAATAATGGCTGTACCAGTTTGGATGAAACTTGGTAGGTATATATACTTGAGGTTGTATGCACGTAATGAGTAATAATATTTTTTTTTAGATTGTTTAGTTTATTTTTATTGTTTATCTGTAATGTGTACTTTTGAAATAATATATCACGCTTTGCTTGACCGATTCTCCTGCTTGTTACATGTGTGTGAATAAACATTATCTTATCTTATCTTTTTATCTTACGCACCACGCGGGTAACGCATCGGACAGCAGCTAGTATTTGAATAAAGCGATGCCTAAATTATTTTTGGAAGTTCCTCATCGCGGATTGGCGAGGGGACTTAACCGAAAAAAAATGTAACGCGTTACGTTACGAAAAACCTTAAGAGAAAGAGAAAGAGCGAATGAAGTAAACCAATAATGGTCTCCCATATATATATATGTGTGCGTATGTCTGTATATATATATAATTATATTTATGCATATAGTTATTTATTGCATCAATAATCAAAATTAAAGAGAGGGGTGGGTACAGAGAATGAGAGCCTGGCACGTTAATGATTAATTATGCCAACCCTGCATACGAAGGGATTTCGTTCCAAACGCGTGTCGACACGACACGTTCAGTTTTCTTATCATTTAATGTTGGGCTACTTTTATACTTCATGGCAACACCCGTATGAAAGTAGCACAAATGCGACATGACAAGGAACTTGTTTTTCCTGGCCAGCTGTTTTCTTTGTCATCACGTCAGTGTTGTCATATCGTTACCGTAATGTAGGGAGCGGACAGTGACGCCACAAGATTTGAGGGGTGCGCCAAGGCCGTTGGGGTACCAACTACGAGAGTAGCGGCTTGTAGGGTTATTAGTAAAGGGATGGGAACTATGCTGGATTTAAATATATTGCAGTACAGGTAACTTTTTTCAAGAAACAAAGATAAGTTTCAGTTTTAAATTTGTTTAGATTGTTTTCGGTCGGAGTCTATTTGATGTATTCATAAATCTTGTACATCTCGGTATTAAATAAACATTTATATAATTTTATTTCACTCTCAGCTCAATCGGTAGTAACTTTTCATTCTGCGCAGTTGTGAGTTCTATTTCCTCCCAGCACAAATTAGCAATTTTATATAAAATGTCTCCTTTTTAAATAAAATAATAATACGAGTAACTTTCGCTCGAAACACAAAGCTTTCATTCCAACTATTCACACCAGAGTCAATAACTCTAGTTCTTTTTAAATAAAAATGCCAAAATCCTTACTAATATTATAAATTTGAAAGTAACTCTGTCTGTCTGTCACGTTTTCACGCCTAAACCGCTGAACCGATTTTGATGAATTTTGGTATAGAGATAGATGGGACCTTGGAGAAGGACATAGACTACTTTATAGGTACCACGCGTGCGAAGCCGCGGGCAGCAACTAGTCACTAATAAAACCGTAAATAACACAAGAAAAATAAATAATATAAAAGCAATGTTTGCTTCGCATGACTGCCAAAAATAATCCATTAATGAATTACAAAGCGCACTAAAGTTAGTAAGAGCACTCAAAAATCTAACCAAACTATTTCACAGCTTTTTTTTTTATTTTGGCAAAGTATTGCATCGTATTCTGCCAATTTTACCGAAACCAAAACCGCTGTCTCTCTGGCTGCACGAATAAATTCATCTTGGGGTTTCTTAGCATAAAACTCATTTACGAGGCACCATGTCTAATAAATTAACGCCGATTTTATATCATTTATGCAATATCTTTATGAATAGGTTATAAATATTGATAGATGATAATATTCACACAGTATTCCATTAAACGTCTTCATAAACAAAGCGGCTTTTTTTTATTATCTATTTTTTAATCGTATTCTATACGATTCATTTGAAAACCTCTGTGGTCCGGCTGAGACGCAGAAGGTTGCGGGTTGAATTACCAACGCGGGCCAAATAACCAAATCTAAGTACAAACGGTTCCAAGCATATGATAATGACTGGTCATAGAATGTATTTTTTAGGTCTGGATTAGTTATTTTGGTCGTTTTATAGTCAGTTATACGAGTCCACTCTATGTCATAACAAATTCATATTTCTATCACAAACTAAACTTGTTTCTTTCTTCAGACTTCATATTTTTAAGATAAAGATATAATACAAGAATACATGGCCTCATGTTGCGATACTTTTTTTTTAATACATACATTTTATTCATAGAACCACCCAGACCCGAGATGAATACTTGCAGATCATACAAATAATTATTCTCGTGGTGGGAATCGAATCTGCAACCTTCTGCGTCTCAGAATCTATTTATTTCTTTCCAAACGTGCGTTTTGTGCTCAACTTAGATTTAAAATGCTGTAGTTTTTTATTTAACCTATTTTTTTTAGACTACGCGCTAGCAAAAGCTTTGGCTGAACAAAATAAGGTCAAGAATAAGTGCTGTTTATAACAAAACCCCAAATACCTATTCCAGTACAGAATTCGTTCTTTTACTCCTCTAGTTTACTATCGTAGACAAAACAATTACGCAAGTACTTCGTTTACAACGAAAACTTTTCAAATAACTTCCAATTAAACTTGACATTACTTTTTACGTAACGAAACGAATAAAAGCAGAAATTCTCTTTCAAAATGGAAATTATTGAGAAACCCACGGAATTATACATGAGATAAGGGACCAAATATCTTAGCACGGAATATTTTTGTGAAAAGTATGTACGTGTTACCCTATTCACACCTAATACCACTGATATTATACCTGCATAATACTAGTGGCTCTGTGAGCTGTACACCTCTCGAACATTTTTTGAAATGACTGAAACATACCTTTTTACGTTTTCAACCTCCGCCATTTTGGAAAATTATAAAAACTGAATAGATGAAAAAATTCTATACAGTTATAGAACCTGCTCACAAAATTTCACGAGAATTACTTACACACACTAGCTCACTCACTCACTCACTCACTCTCACAAACACACACACCCTCACACACACACACATACAGACACACCCAGCCACGCAAATTTATCCAGTGTGTCGTGTGTCGTGCAATGAAATTGCCATTCTATAATACTCGCCATTTAATTATCCTGTTAGCTCTGTTGGTAGTAGCTCTGCTTTCTGCGCTATAGGTTGGGGGTTTGATTCCCTCCCAGGATAAACATTTGTGTGATGAACATAGGTGTTTGTTTTGTGTCTAGATGTCATAGAGTATCTTACGAGTATGTATGTATTTAAAAATATATATAAGTATTCAGTCATCTGGTCACAATACAAGCTATGATTAGTTTGGGGCTAGATGGTGTTGTGTGCATTGTCCTCCAATATTTGTTTATTTATTTATTTTATATGTAATTTTTCTATAATTCTAATTTCAAATGAATTGCTTATGCTGCTGATATTATACCTACATACTGTGATTAGATTGTATTAGATTGTTGTTTCAAAGAAATAATAATACCTGTAAATGATTAGTTAAATCAGTAGTTACGTAAGTATATAAAAAAACGTATTGGCAATATCATTTTAGAATTTGTGTTAGTGACAGTCGATACAAGTTGTCAGTTGCAGATATTAGTGCCAACAAATATAGTGCGATATATCGTTATGGTATATTGTTATGTATTACCTGTTTCAACAAATAAACGGTTCTCTTATTAGCGCAATCATACTAATATTATAAATGCGAAAGCAACTCTGTCGGTCTGTTTGTTACGTTTTTACGCCTAAACCGCTGAACCGATTTTGATGAATTTTGGTATAGAGATAGATGGGACCTTGGAGAAGGATATAGGCTGTTGTTTTATGTACTTTTTATGTTTAAGCCGCGGGCAGCAGCTAGTAATAAATAAATAAGTAATGCTGAAAATTTCACGCAGCATCATTTAATTTAGCCCTAAAGTAAGCAGAGCTTGGGTTTTGGGGACCGCATGGGAACCAATATATCAGTATATTACTAAAATATTTTTTTTTTGTAAATTCATACATAGAAAGACCCGAGACAAATATTTCCATATCATACAAACATTTGTCTTGCGGCGGGAATCGTACCTTCTGCGTATCGCTAATACTATACAATATTGTGCGAGTGAGAAAATATCACTAAAACCATTATTTAAGATTCGTTTATTTATTTAAACAATGTATAGGTAAGTAACTACACGCCTATTTAAACACTCAGTAATTTTGTTATTATTTAAAGAATGAAACAAGGTATTTTTATTTTTAATCTTCTGCTTACATACTTACTAAGTGAAACTAGATGCCTTCTAGCCCCAGTTCTAGAAGAATCCTTCAAGAAACTCGTCTGGTCTTAACGATTTTTTGAAGATCCTTGCTAATTTTGTTACGCACGCCGAGTCCAGTTGGACCAGATTAATCCTAAGCTTTTTTATTATTTAAATAATCTGATATTGTATAATAGGAGACCGGTTTTGTTAATTCATTATTTACGTTTTTATATTTGCCCATCGATAAATATAAGAAGTCGCTTGGAACTGTTAAATGCTTTGCAAATTAAAATTAACATCGCAGAAGTTTTCCTTTAACAATAACTCTACTACATTGACCCGTTTCCCAAATACAACCACACACATTTAGAAATACCTACATAAACCGAACGTTTTCACTCCACTATTTTTTATTTACAACTCAAACACTCACTGAAATTATCTAAGCAGAGAAAGAACACTGAAAATTTTTCTAAATTCAAACACTCGAAAATTTACTTTTTAACCGAAAAAAAAAACAAATCAGAATCAAACAATGAAAATTAAAACGAAATCAGTTTAAAATTCGAACATAGATTTGCGATATCGACGCAAACATCGATAATTTTCAAACAAATAGTGTGGTTTCATCGGATTTTATCGTATTCCTAATCGGTATTTATGAATACGCGCGAAACGACCGCCTCTGGCGGGAACTCCGCTCGTACTCCAGAGCTTTCAGCTTTCAGGAGGGCTGCACTGCAAGTGCTAGTTTATTGCTTTTCAGATTATATTTCGGTTTTATTGTATGTGGATAATTTTCATCGCGGAAATCTACGAAAATAGATAACTGAATAGTGTATTTAGGTACTTAGTTGGAGATATACCTTAATTATGGGTAGGTGTAAGTAAGTATTTTTGTAGTACTCAGAACAGCTAAAAAATTGGCTTATCATAGACAAAAAATTTGGATCAGATTTCCTTATTCAAATTTACCATGTTTTATTCAGTTTCTTATATTCTAGGAGTTCTCTATTAGATAGATATATAGATATTCACTTTTTTGTACGCAAACAAAACAAAGAAAGAATATATTAAAAATAAATATTTGCAATTTATTCGTTGCTTAACAATAACCTGTCTATTCTAACCTACTTTGACAGTAATTTTCATTTCTAGCTCAAATATTAAAATATGATTATTATAATTATAATATTCAAATATCTCAGTTACTACTGCGCAAACAAAACCTAGTTGACACGTAAGTTTAGCGAGCGATAAATGGGTACATTTTGATACGAAAGTTAAGCGATACATAAATTCATTAAGACACAGTAGCACCCCTCCGGGCCCAGAGGGGGATGAAAGCATTCCGCCGATGTGCAATTTAGTGCTGCTAATTTCGTGTGAAATTGCTTTATTTTGTTTCACTTTGTTTTCGTTATACCAGAACAGTTTGTAGTTAACTTTTTAATACAAATAACGTTTGATCAGTTAATCTAAATAGATAAACGAGAATGAAATAAATACAATTTGGCAAAGTAATCTTTGCGGGGGGTGTAGGTCTCTGCGGTGTAGGCGCCGATTTTCCAAAACTCAACCCCGAAGAGGTGAAAATGTCTGAATGAAAAAATCGTATTCCTTGAGCTTATAATTCTGAAATTTCGCTTAAATATGCTTTGATACAAACAATAAAAGACTAAAATCTCGAGCAACCCCTAAAGAAGGATGCAATGGAGGGTTGTTTTCTCATTATAAAATAAAAAAAATATATAATAAATAACTTGGTTGTGGAGCAACTGTGCAGTCTTATTGTTAAGAGCGACCACTTTAAGGCAACCGTAGGTGTTTTCTGAGTTTTCGTGTCAATGATTTTTCTTGGTCACTCTTTTTCAATGTACAGTGTGGGGAAAGGATAGTGATTCTTTGTTCACGGCACATGAGTGAGGAGTAAGAATTGTGGGATCTGTAAGGAGGTAGAAATTAATGATGTCTATAAAAAACCGGCCAAGTGCGAGTCGGACTCGCGCACCGAGGTTTCCGTACAAACCTGTAGGTATATAAGTAAAAGTTCACCCATCACGACAATCAGGTCATAGTTATAGTATTTTAAAAAAAAAAAACGTTCTTCTAGATCTCAAGAAAGGGGTAGTAAGTTTAAAATAATTCAATATATTTTTATTATATTATGATGTAACTAAATATTTACGGGTTTCGCAATTATAGGGTTCCGTACCTCAAAAGGAAAAAACGGAACCCTTATAGGATCACTTTGTTGTCCGTCCATCCGTCTATCCGTTGTTTCTTTACGTTGGAAAGCTACACCATCCCCGGGTGACATAGGCTACTTTTTATCCCGGGAAAACCTTCAACGGAGGCGAAGCTGCGCGCGGACAGCTAGTATTTTATAATATGCTTTAATAGACAGTTATTGTTTAATTATGTTTTTAAATTTGCCAATCGACAAATCTAACTCGTCGCAAATCTAACTCGTTATAGAAGCTCTCTCTCGTTAAATCTAACTCGTTATTAGTGTGATTATTATGAATAGATTGAAAAATAAAATATAAGTCATTTACAATCTTGAAACCCAATCGCGCGTAGTTTCTTTTTTATAATTTCATCGAAAGACCATTCCTGCATTGAAAATAAAAATTATATAAGTACCAAGTTTCTTATCAAGATGTTATCAAAACTGTCAATCTAAAAGTCTGTTTTGGCTTCTCATTCATTGCCGAAATAAAGGCTAATCTACAACTTTTGTCTTCCACTTTTAATAATCGTTGCAGATTATCGTCTAGATATGTCATGAAATCGATCTTTTTTTCTTATACCGGTTCACCGCTAAACATTTTTTTATGCATTAGCCCCAATTTCAAAACGGAATTTTAACTTAATTAGCTGTACTCTTATTTATTACGAATATTGTCTAAAATAATATCGTACACTGCATTGTTTATAAAAATTGGAAGATTAAGTCATAAAATAACTACTTCTATAAAATGTAACTCGGGGTGTTAATAGCTCTATATACATAAAAATCCTGGAAACACGCGTGCCTTTGAGTCGAGCAGGTGACTGTCAAGCCTTCACGAGCTAGACATTGGTTGCATAATCGTACTAATTCGGAAACACGAACATCACCGAGGCGCCACACTTTCGTCGCAGTGCTGTAGTTATAATAAGTATCGACCAGTAGTGTCACTTGCTCCAGTGCCCTTCGAAAGTAAACACAGTAGACGACCTCTGGCGCAGTGGGACAAGGTCCGGTTGAGACGCACAAAGCTGCGGGTTCGATTCCTGTCACAGGACAAATGTTTGTACGATCCGCAAGTATTTGTAACTTTAAACTACCCATAACTTTAGCTCTGCTAACTTTGTGGCCAGATTATGCTGTGTGAAATATCCGGCATTATTTATTTAATACTCTACTGTTTGCACAATATCTGGCACCGTGCTGGTCTCTTACTGAAGAGTCCTACTACCGAGATATTGTATTTATAACATAAGAACGTTTCATAGCAAAAAGTATGTAGTAAATAAATTATATAGATGCAACCTGTAGCTTATTTAGATAATTGATTCAGGCAAGACTTAAATATTAAAATATGACAAAGAGTCAGTACTGTCCTGTATATAATATTTTAATAAGTTGGACACAAAATAAATTCGAAACGTGTTTCGCTTCTACACTCTAGATATTTGTTATTGTTGGTATAACTGATGCAGGTTCCATGTCTTCTTCAAAGCAGCTTCCTTGACTACGTTATACGACCTTCTCTAATCTGTCTCATGCCGCGTATTCTCTTTGAACCCCGATGCAAAGATTGATATATAAATAAATATCGGTACTCACCTATAGACGGGCTGAGAGTCAGGTCCCAGGGCTGCTCGTCCTCAGCTTTACGAAAGCTTCGTTCCACTGCGGAGAACACACAATCTTAGAAACGTCGACCTGATATACATACATACCACACTAGCTGCTGCTCGCGGATTTGCTAACGTGGAACCTATGAGCAAAGGTGCTTTTCTATAATTACGTTTTAAAAACTAAAAATACAACCGACTTCGTTACATAGTATAAAACAAAGTCGCTTCCCGCTGTCTGTCTGTCCCTATGTATGCTTACATCTTTCAAACTACGCAACGGATTTTGATGCGGTTTTTTTTTTAAATATAGTGATTCAAGAGGAAGATTTATATGTATAATACATACATAATATAGAAGAGAAACACTGATAATTTTAGGGGTTAGCGTATATTGGTTCAACGTATTAGAACTACTGAGCTACAGTAACGCGTCGCCGGGTCAGCTGGTCATGTATAAAAAAGCAAAATATCAAAATTTCGTTTCATCCAGGTGAATGACATATTTTATTCAGGTTTTTTTATTTAAAACCTAACTACAGAACCGATTTTTATGTTCTTCACTTGAAATCTGATTTTTTCAAATGGATTCATAAATGACGGAGTTATGAGGTAACAAACATTAAAAAAACACATTCGAATTGAGAACCTCCTCCTTTTTTGAAGTCACCATATGGTCCCAAAGTAAGCAGACTTTGTGTTATGGGAACTACGTGACTGATAATAGCCTTACTACTAATATACTTTTTTTGTATATACATACATATTAGACATAAAACAAACACCCGGGCCCGAGACAAATATATGCAGATCATACGAACATTTTTCTCGCAGAGGAAATCGAACCCGCAACCCGCGTGTCTGCGTAACTTCGCCCACTGCGCCACAAAAATCGTCAGTAGATAGCTCAACTGATCCAGTGATTCGGTGACGCTGCTCTCTGGCAGTGATCTAGATCAGTCGTGCTATCTAGACCGTTTTAAACGTTTCGCAGATAGATTAACTGTTTCCCGTGTATTTTATATTTTGTGTAATAGAAATGTTACCTTTAATAGGTTTACTTACTGTTAAGAAAGTTGGCCGTGCCCGACGCCTTCCTGGATTTCTTGTCTGTTGAGTCTTGAGCTGGTGAATATCATAATAGATAAAAAACTTGAACATCAAATCTAGACTTGTTGCAACCCGCGGCTTTGCTCGTTTGGTACGTTGATAATAGCCTTTTGTCTTTCTATTCCTATTTATCTTAGTTTATCTTGTGATCGCATGCTTGTGTGCCGAAATATCGGGAAGCAGTAAAACTCACATATCATAGTAAATTTCCGAATGAAAATGTCGGATCATGTTCAAAACCATGATAGTTTAAAAAGTTATAACTTGAAATGGTATACTTCTTCTCCAATAGTGGCATTTGTATTGATGTAAATTTTGTGAGTATCAGTAGGGCAATTATGGAACTCTAATTACAATCAATGTCTATCAGTAATGATTGAAATTACGCCGAAAACTGATAGACATTGATTGTATTTAGAGTTCCATTATCGCCCTACAGATACTCACAAAATTTACATGAATACAAATGCCATTATTGGAAGAGAAGAAGTATATAGAAGTATGTTATAATATAGTCAAGTTGCAGTCGATCGTCATTTGTGTAATCTTAACGTCATCGCGGAATGACCGTTTACAATTTACTTGGATTCCTCGTTGTATAAACTTTCTCCTCGTCGTACAAATCACAAAGATATGGCCAGCATTATACATATATAAGTTATTTGGTAATTCGAGCTAGGTGTCTCATTATATACGTAGGTCACACTATAAGTTTTGCGTAACTTAAAAAAACAACACGTGTAAAACGAAAATATTATGTTTATTGCTTTTCAAAATACTCTCCTTTACATTTTAAACATTTTTTCATGCGATCGAACCATTTTTTAAAACAGGAGGACCACAGATCTGAAGGCATGTTTTCTACGTGCTGATTGAACGCTATCACTGCCTCTTCGGAGTTGGTAAAAGTGAAAACTCTCATCAAATCTTTGATTTTGGGGTAAATACAGAAATGACAGGGTGCTAGGTCGGGGGTATGCGCAGGATGGGTCGCGAGTTGTACTTTTTCGGAAGCTAAAAATGACTTTGTTTTGTTGGCCGTGTGTGAAGAAGCGTTGTCATGATGTAGGAGAATGCGGCTTTTGGATCGTCTTTCGCGAGCTTTTTCTAACACCTTGGGTAAACAAATGGTAGAATACCACTCGGCATTAACACTCTTTTGATCTTCAAGTAGAATTGTACAGATGGGACCCGTAGCTGAGAAAAAAAACGCGATCATATTTTTACCAACGTTTCTCGCCTGCCTCACTTTTGTTGGCCTGTTCTCATTTTCAAACACCCATTCACAAGATTGCTGTTTTTTTTCGTGTTCAAAACAATAAATCCACGTTTCGTCTCCTGTGACAATGTCATAAACAGCATTAGAATGTCCGTGGTCGTACTTCAGTAGCATCTGTGAGCACAATTCCACGCGAGCCCGCTTCTGCTCCGCTGTCAGTTCATGAGGGATCCAACGACAACAAAGTTTCCGAACTTTCAATTCTTCGTGTAAAATTTTCTGGATTTGGCTCATACCAATCCCCAATAGTCCTCGAATTGTCTCATAGGTAAACCGCGGGTTTTCTTCAATTAGCCGCTTAACAGTAGCCACATTATTTTCGTTGACGGCAATTGAAGGCCGCCCTTCACGAAATTCGTCATGTAAAGAAACTCGATCTCTCTCAAATTCAGCAAACCATCGCCTCACGGTGCTCAAACAAGGTGCTTCTCTCCCAAAAGCATTTTGAAGACGAGCAGCACAGTCTTGCGGAGAGATAGAACTTTTAAAATCATAAAAAATCATCGCTCTAAAATCTTTTCGACTTAATTCCATTTTCGTTGCGTACGTAGAACTTTGATGTGTGATAAAAAACAATAGACAAATTATTTCCCGCCAATTGTTTTTTTTTATTACTACGAAGGTTGCAACGTTTAAAAAAATATAACATTCGAAATTCAAATAGTTCCGATTAGCTAGAAGTGCAAAACTTTTAGTGTGCCCCATGTATAATAGCTTATAGAGAGTAATAGCATTAAGAGGCTTATTAGGATAAAAAGGATGGTCGCTACGATGTGTTTTACACACTAAATCGTCGACAATATTTTGAGTATTAGATTTTAATCCTCGAAGCAAATTGTGTAAATCTGTTATCTGCGAGTCTTTGGATGCGGGTACCATTAGCTCTCAAACGGATGAACCGATTTTGATTTAGTTTATTTTGTTTGAAACGTGACTCGATCGAGCGCGTCCTTAAATACATACATACACTTTTTGTAAATACATGAATATTACACATAGAACCGCTCAGACCCGAAACAAATACTCGCTGATCATCCAAACATTCGTTCCGCGGCGGGAATCGAACCCCGCAACCTTTTTGCGGCTCAGCCGGGCCTCAGCCCACTGCGCCACCGAAGTCGCCAAAATTTTACATTTGGGATTTTAGAGATATTTAATAGTCGGGCAGGACAGTCGGTGCGGGTGAGTGGGTGAGTGGATGAGGGTAGACTCACAGACGAGTTGGTTGTTGGGATGGATCCGCTCGATGAACCGCGAGATCCTGTTGTTGTGATGTTCCGAGTCGATGCAGCACGCCTCCTCCACCGCGCGAGCGCAGCCTCGCACGTGCACGCGCAACTTGCAGTCTGCAACACAACGTCTCACAACTCTACACTCTACACTCTACACTCTACAACACCGGCCTCCATCCAGAGAACCAGCCATACGCAGCCGGCCTGCGGGCCTCTTAAGAACTAACTTACGCCCGACCGCAGACTATTTATCGGTCCGAGAACGGAAGACGGACCTATCCGAAAACATTTATGTAAATCGACGCCCCAGAGTGCGATTCGCCTCGCCCTGCCATTATATGTACCTATCCGGGCATCCGTCGGATGAACTGGCCTATAAATAACCAGAGAAGGTTCTCGAATGCACCTTTAAGGTACTAATTCTATCAATTATCTGATTCCAATAGTACAAGCTACGTTTAGTTTGAGGCTAGCTGGTGTTGAGTGGATTGTCTAGCAATGATAGTATGTAATGTGTTAGTTAGTTAGTTAGTTAGTTAGTTAGTTAGCGACCTGTACAGAAGTAGGCCTGCGGCGCGAGGCCGGCGAGCACGTTGTCGCAGTGGTGGCAGTGCGCCACCGACGTCAGCGCCTGCAGCTGCAAGTGGTGCCCTCGAACCACGAACTGGGGAATTTAACTCTATTTTATTCAATACCTACACGTTGTCTTACAGAAAAAGTAGCCTAAATCCACCCCCTATGCTAAGTATTTGTCTCGGGTCTAGGTGTTTCTATGTATAATATGTATGTATTTACAAAAAAAAGTATACAAGTAATTTATCAGTCATGCGGTTTTTATAACACAAACTCTGTTTACTTTGGGTCTACATGATTAGAAATAACATGACCCTAAATTCAAAAGGAAAATGAAAATATTTCTCGAGAGTTACCCATTCTATGACATCTTCGAATACATGAGCTTGGATTTGCATTGTATAGCTCAATGTAACTGAACAGTGAAATAAGTGAATTTCTACATATTTTACTCTACTTTCTGTACTGTTGGGTGTGAACATAGTAGGTAGTTTATTCTGAGTTTGAATGTCTATCACAAATATGTATTTACATGTGGTATTCTGACAGATATGCTTAGTTTGGGGCTAGATGGTGTAGTGTGAATTGTCCTGAAATATTAGTTTCTTGTACAATAAAACCCGTTCAACAACTTACCTGTTCATGCACGAATAGCGCTACCATTCATAACCCAACCGTGGCAGTGATTCTGTTCACCGGTCTAGCTAAAATTTTGTAAAATACAAACGCTCATATTTTGCTTATGTGCAATTCAGTCGTTGGTGAAAACAAGGTAAGATCGATCGAAATTACAGAATCACGTCATTGTCATCTGTAGATACGATTTTCTATGAGAAAATGTAAGTTTCTACACTAGAAGTTCTACGACCAGAAGAAACGATTATTTAGTGGTAGTACAGTTGGTGTACTGACCGGTTGTTGGTGTTGTTTGGTGATCTGCTTGACGCGTTGTTTGTACACCTTGTCGCGTTGCAGGAAGGAAGCCCTCTGACTGCCGGCCGCCGCTGCCACCGCCGCCGGTCTGCAACACAACATTACATAAACACTCCTGATAACAAACTCTTCTGATAGCACACAACATAACTA
Source organism: Lampropteryx suffumata (assembly GCA_948098915.1). Classification (NCBI taxonomy): domain Eukaryota; kingdom Metazoa; phylum Arthropoda; class Insecta; order Lepidoptera; family Geometridae; genus Lampropteryx; species Lampropteryx suffumata. The sequence goes on along the minus strand of OX402571.1, from coordinate 12,300,443 downwards.
AATATTTTAATAAAAAACAACGTTAGCATAGACAAGAAAAAATAAGAAGATAGAGACTTAGAGGACGAACAACAAAATCCATTGGTGCACGACTGGGTTCGAGCCCACGACCTTAGCCCGAAAGGCGTGGCCACTAGCACTAGACTACCGATAATCTCCTTGTTATAGCGACTCAACTACCAAAATCTCATAGAAATGAGCTCGTGATAAAGTCACCAAAAGAACTCCTCATTAGCTTAACCATCTTTGTCGTAACTAGTGAGCCAATTTACTATTCAGTGTTTCGAAGGCACGCCCGATTGCCTTCAGGTGTCTACGTGCAGCGTAAAAGCCGGTTAGCATGTTTTCCCTCATCATTCCACAATAACTCACTTATTCTGTTTCATTTTATTCTTTTTAGCTGACTTCGGCGACTGCCACCATCTCCTCCTCACTTCCAACGCATCCTTCTCTGTTATATCCTCTATAACCTTCTTGTTTTCAAACTTCATTATAGATACGGAGTCTTCTTGAGAGGAGTTTGAGAAACAGTTGCACAAACTTAAAAGAGTCCCTATGGTTGGTGTTTTCGTAGAACAATCCGAATATTTTCATAGCACTGTGTATTAAGTTGATACAGAATTGAGTTGTAGACTGAACATAATACTGTGAAGTGACAATTTCAGGGTTTTTTTCCTTATGATGTTAAGTACGCTAAAGTAGACTTTACACGAACAATATTTCAATCAATCTAATTATTGAAGTTTCAGAAGTTTATATTACAGTTTGTGTGTGTCTATGGGTGGATTTGGAAGAAACATAAATAAAAATGAACGTAACGTAATGATTTTTCGTAACGCGTTATTTTTTTTCGGCTAGATCCCCTCGCCAACCCGCGATAAGCAACTTCGTTCCAAAAATCCAAGACATTTCACACAGCATCATCTGGTCCCAATGTAAGCAGAGCTTGTGTTATGGATACTTACTTTACGGCATTATCCGAGCAGGACATCAGATCACCCATAGTGCATGAGTTGGAGTCGTTTTCGCACGCAGCTAATGATAATTGACCGAGCGAAGCGAGTGTCTCTGTTTCAGCTTAGGCAAAAATGCTTTCGTATGTCTGTCTGTCTGTCTGTGTGTCTGTCTTAGGCGCCATGTTAATTATTTAATTGTATGATACAGGAACATGGAATAACATATTAGCATTTTCCTCTGCTCGAAGATCGTAGCGTCAAGAGAGCATACTTGGGCCGAATACTTGGTCGTCGCCCGGTTGGTCGTCGCCCGGTTGGTCGTCCCAAATATCGTTGGAGCGATAGAGTCGAAGCTGATCTGCGTGAACTTGCAGCTGATAACTAGCAGAAGATTGCAAAGGACCGGAGAAGGTGGAGAGTTCTCGTTTCGGAGGTCAAGACTCATTTTGAGTCCCTGCGCCAATGGAGTAAGTATTTGCCTCTACGCCACGCGGTACGCGTTAATTGTTTGGGTAATGGTAATGACCGGTTTTTTTCTTATCTGAAGACCTTGGAAACCGGAATATATACAACTGATATGGCAGTTACCAGTGAGAAAAGTATCTTAATTTATTTATTACACTGGTTCGAAATAATAATAAATAAATATCGGTGGACAATGCACACAACACCACCTAGCCCTAAACTAAACATAGCTGGTATAATGGTGACCAGATAACCGATAGAATACTTATAATATTTATACATTAAGTAAATACATACGATACTTCATATCACCCAGACACAGAACAAACATCTTTTTTCATAATAAATGTTTATTGACATAATTTGAAAGTTTTTACAGACATTCTAGAAGTCTCCGACTTCTGAGCTAGGTACAAAAGATCTGTGTCTCAAACCATCCCAAGGTTGTCTGGTAGAAATAGCTGCATAGCGATAAGACCGCCCATTGTACTACCGACTAGCAAAACATTTCTTTTTTTTGTACTTGTCTAATGTATATATGGTGTGCAATAAATATTTTCTATTTATCTAAAATGTTTATAAAATAAGCAGATATAACATTTTTTCTATTCGCTTTCGGAAAACCATTTTGTACATATTATAAAACAATGTCCCCAGCCGCATCTATCTGTCTGTTTGAACGCTATAATTTGAAAAACTACCAAACGGATTATCATACGGGTTTCTTCGAACGAAGTGATTCATAAGGAAAGTTTAAGTGTATAATTCACCCGTGCGAAGTCGGGGCGGGTTGCTAGTATATTATAAAAACCGGTATTTAGACGCTGGCTAAATGTCATATTTCGTGCACATTTTACACGAATAAATTTGTTCAATTCCAGCCAATACTTCCTGATGGTGTAAAACCAGCTTTATACAACGTCACGAGTTTGTTATCAAATGCGGCTAATAATAATTGCTTATTTGCAAGAATATAAAGGAAAATGTCGGTAAACCTATACATAAGTCATTTACCTTCAATTACTCGTATAATTTTGACAATAATTACAGTAAAAGCGGTTTTATACATTTAAGGCACAACCGGACCGAGGTGGCTAGCCTCGGCCGTGTGTCAAAATTTCGTGAATATGACGTCATGAGATGATTGTGTTTGACTTAGATACATTATTAGCCCTACTAATATTATAAATGCGAACGTTTGTGTAGATGTTTGAATGTTTGTTACTAAATCAAGCAAGAATCTATGGTGACTTCTGTGGTGCAATTGGCCATGGCCCGGATTAGACGCAGAAGGTTGCGGGTTCGAATTCCGTCATGTGGTACCCATAACACAAGCTCAGCTTACTTTGAGGCCAGATGATGCTGACTAAATACATAAATAAAATAAAATACATAATTTCACATGTATTTTTTTTTTTTATTTATTATGACCGAACCTATTTTGGCCAAATCCTAGTATTGATATAGATGTTAACCTGGATTTACATAGTCTAATAAATAATAAATAATAATAAATAATAAATAATCCCGGACATTTCACACAATATCATATGGCCCCAAAGTAAGCAGAGCTTGTGTTATGGGTACCACGTGACTGATATACTACTTATATACTTTTTTTTTCGTAAATATATACATATTATACATAGAAACACCCAGACCCGAGACAAATACTTGCAGATCATACAAACATTTGTCTCTAGGCGGGAATAGAACCCGCAACCTTTTGCGTCTCAGCCGGACCTAAGCCCACTGCGCTACAGAGGTCGTCAAATAAAGTAGCAATAAAGTTGTACAATGGACGGCCTAATCGCTAACAGTGATCTCTTCCAGGCGACCTTTAGATGGACAGGATAGACAAAAACAAGAAATTATGAAATAGAAAAACAAGCGTACAATATGATAACATACCAGGTACAAATCTAATAAAAATACAAAATATGATAATGATAATAATGCTTCAAAACAAAACGTACAAAACAAAAAATACAGAGAAAGAAAACATAAAAAATTGCTTTCTACAGGCATAATAGCTACGAATCAGTTAGCAGTTTTCAGATAATGGTAATAGATTATGACTTCAAATATATGAATAGATTTAGATGAGCGAATAGCTATAGCGATACAGCTAAGGAGTTCCATAAGCTTGAAGCTTGAACAGTGAAAGATTCGCCATTCATAGCTGAACTGTGGACAGGAATAAAGAGCTGGAGAGTGTTATAAGAGTGCAGAATACGATCGTTTGCCTGGTGCAGGAAAACAAAACATTTCTTTAGATAACATGGAGAGGAAGACAGAAAATGTATGTTGAACAACAGGGACAGGAGATGGGCATTCCACCGAAAACGAAAACGAATGGGAATCTTTTTCTTTAAAAACAATTTGAAACGAGGATGTGGTGACATAACTATTATTGAATTTATGAATGTGCAGATAGCTACTCAAGTCAAGTCTAAATAATATATAATAAAATAAATAATCCCGGACATTTCACACAGCAACATCTGGCCCCAAAGTAAGCAGAGCTTGTGTTATGGGTACCACATGACTGATATACTACTTATATACTTACTTTTTTTGTAAATACATACATATTATACATAGAAACACCCAGACTCGAGACAAATACGTGCAGATAATACAAAAATTTCTCCCGCGGCGGGAATCGAACCCGCAACCTTCTGCGTCTCAGACGGATCTTAGCCCACTGCGCCACAGAGGTCGTCAATATAAATATACCTTATTCAATACAATCAAAAGGATCACTTTGAAACGACTTACATACTAGGTGAATTTAGGTGCCGATTCCTCCTAGCCCAAGCCAGAAATGAACTGGCAAGAAACTCGTCCTGCTCCTAGCGCTTTGTTGTATGATCCATCTTACAACTAGCTTAACTAAGAAAAACTAATTCAAGAGAGTGAAAAACATTTCAAATGTCTCGGTACTGCTTGAGGGCAAAAAAATCTTTTTTTTATACAAATGTTCATTTGCTAAGGACAAGGAATTATGACATAGACATATTATGTTCATCATAAATTACTTATTATTATTATCATTGCAGTGTATGTAGAATTATAATGTAGATAGGTCGGATAGAATAAGGTGGCGAGTAGAACTGAATCGTCGTATTATTTTACCCTGATATTATTACAATAATATCCCTTTTTTCAGCTATATGTAGTTCTATCCAACCTTATATTGTCTGGCAGAGATCGCTGTGGCGCGATAAGACCACCCATTATACCACCGACTAGCAAAACATTGATTTCTTTCAACTAGGTAGTAATGTTATCATTAATCACTACAAAACCGATCACAAAGGACGTATTTTTTGCTTAGAACCAAAACAGTGCAGTAATGTTATATGAAATTTCATTATTGCACTGTTTTTTACTTTTTATTTAGATTTACCACAGAGGTTTAATATCTCCCATTAATTTTAATATAAAATGTTTGCATTTGATGATAAAGATACTGACTGATAACTGCACTGAAAAATCGGCTGAATAAAACCGACTTGGTGAAAAAAAGAGCAAATTGGCGCGCATTTTGTACCATTGTCTTCATATTTTTAGTTTGAGTAGGTATATTTTATCACAGTAGGTAGATTGGTAGTTGAAAGAAAAGTAAATTACGCACCTTGCTAAAGAGAGTAATTAATGCACTCGTGTTAATTCAGTGCCCTCGCTTCCGCTCGGGCACCAACATAATTCTCGTGCATTAATAACTCACTTTGCACTCGGTGCAACAATCTACTATTTTCTACCAGTCCAATGTATTTATGGTGTGCAATAAAGTATGTTTTATCTTCTATCTACATAAATATAACGCTTGTTTCCCAACGGGGTGGGGTAGGCACAGACTACACTGCTGACATACTTCTTTTTCTTCGATCATTCTTATAACATTCATCATACGGGTCTTGGTGTTTCCATATATAACATGTATTTACAAAAAAAAAGTATATAAGTAATATATCAGTCATGTGGTACCCATAACACAAGCTCTGCTTACTTTGGGACCCGATGATGTTATGTGAAATGTCCGGTATTATTATTATTATTATACGCAATGATATATACGATAATATATGTATTAGTATACAAAGTAAAAGAAACCCTCGCACTTCTGTATTTTATTAATATATTTTGTTTATATTAAATAAAATATTAAAACCTGGACGATGTTTGTCCGAGATAAACCCCGAAACTACTTAACCATTTTTCATGAAAGATAGAATTAGTTTTTTCTCGCCTATTGACATCAATATTTTTTATTGGAAATTAAATAAACTCCTACCATAAGTTCCATAAGTTTCTAACAGATGGCAGTGTTAGTTAATATCAACATCTGTTGTTACCTAGGTTAGTTAAGCGTGGATTGATTCAACGTATTGGAACTACTGAGCTACAGCAATGCGTGGTCGGGTCAGCTAGTAATAATATAAATTTTGGAGGGTAGATAAAAAAGTGAATAGCATTTGTATACATTACCTGCACTGTAGGCACAGTGCGGCCGCCGCTAACGCCGCTGCCAATGCACTATGTGCGTCCTGTGCCCCGCCCCCGGCCCCGCCCCCGCCCCCCGCGCCGGCCCCGCCCACACCCCCTCCCCCTCCCCCTCCCCCTCCCCCCGCAGACAGCTGACGTAGGCGCCCGCACATGAGACGCTCTACCACAGCTTGCTCCTGTATGGAATAAAACACTGTGTCAGAATACTATGATTTTAATTAGACGCCTCGGTAACGTTCGTGTTTCCGAGTTTGTACGATGATGTAATAAATATCCTGCCATGCCACAGCTCGTGATATCTAGCTGGTTGCTAAACGTCTTATAAGATCGTAGTCTATATCTGTAAAAGGCGATCTATGTATCTATATTCCCTATAGACTCCGAAACGGCTGGACTGATTTCGATGAATTTTCTAGGAAATCATCAGATCAGCCTAGCGGGTGATCCTGTGAAGTTTAGTAGCGATCGGATCAATATAACATCAATATATCCATTTTTTTGCATCAATAAAATTTGGTATGGATATAGATTGTATAGGAACGGACATATAGGTTACTTTTTATGTATGCACTATGCGTGTGAAGCCGCGGGCAGAAGCTAGTACTGTATATTAAGCGAAGCATATATAATACCAATAGCCTAAACGCTGCAGAAGATTGGCCTTGTCACTATTTTAAACAGTAAATAAGTTTTGACAGAAGTTGAGAGATGTTTATAAGTAAAAAGGCAAAAGTAAAAGCCGATTTCTTTTGTTAGTCAGAATATTTCCATATGTGTTAGCTTGCGTAAATATTTTTATAAAATATCTGTGTATTATTCTATATCATTTCATTTAATTATTGTAATTATTGGTTGTAACGACGTTCTCAAGTAAACATTTTTATTCATGATATATTTACATAGTTAACAGGCAACTTCCGTTTTCTTAGTATAAAACATGTTCACTTGGGAACGCAACTTGTCGACACTAAACTTTTGTGGCCTTAGAATACTAAAATTTAGTACCATTGTTTAAGAAAAGGAGATTGCAAAGGACCGCAGAAGGTGGAGAGTTCTCGTTTCGGAGGTCAAGACTCATTTTGAGTCCCTGCGCCAATGGAGTAAGTAAGTTTAAGAAATGGGTGATATTGACCTGTACTTTATCGACGTCACATTTGTCGATGACGCTGTCGTCGGGCCCGTAGAGCGAGGCGAGCCCGACTTGTCGCTTCACCTGGAACTCGCTGAGCTGAGCTGCCAACTCCTCCTTCGCCTTCTGCCGAGCTTTGCGGAACACGTTTCGAAGCAGTTCCTCCTTTTCAAACTCTGTTCAATTAAATATTATACATCTTTACAATGTTACTTTACTTTACTTTACTTCTACTATATAAAGGGCATTAGGAAACCCACATTTTGAAGAACACAGATTTTACTCGCGAATTATTTTGTTGATAAGGGCACAAATGAAAATATTGTTTTACTAGCGACCTGACTCAGCTTCGCACGGGAGCAGTTTAAAGTTGTTGACGTGAACATAATCAAATAAATATGGAACTATTTAGTTAGATAAAGATTAATATCATTTTTTAAATGTCATCATCAAAGTCAAAGTCAAAAATGTGTTTATTCAATACAATCACAAGGATCGGCGCCAATTCCTCCTAACCCAAGTCCGAGAAGAACTGGCTAGAAACTCGTCCTGGTCCTAGCGCTTTTATACATGATGCTATGCATTCTTATCATTTTTCAATTCTACTCGTGTTTCGATCGACTAATTTGAACAAAAATCTGTTATTATGCCAAATGAATAGACATATGGCGCCATGGGTTTTTGTGTTTTACAAATCATCTATTGTTTCCAAATAACTTTTATTGGCAAATAATTTATACCTTGAATAATACCTTGCATTATTGCAAGTGCCGTAAGAATCTCTACAGCCCATATTACTCGCTGATAATGTGGCTTTTTATGGGAGAAATAATTAAAATCAGTTAATTCGTTATTAATTCGTCTGGTCATTTTGTATGATCCTTGCTAATTTTGAACGTCAAGTCGAGTTGGAGCAGTTTGATCTGCAGCTTTTTTGTCATCTAAATAATCTGATAAACTTTATGAGACAGTTTTTGTTTATTAACGTTTTTAAATTTAACAATTGACAAATCTAACACGTCGATTGAGACCTCGTTATAGAAACGTACACAGAAACTATTTCACTGGAGTGCTGACCAAACCCACCAAGAAGATTCTCTAAACGAATCGAAAAAGTGACAGACCCTTTTTCGATTCATTTAGATGGAGCTTGAGAGCTTTCATTATTGACAAAATAATACGTGAGTAAAACCCGTGTTTATCGAAATGTACAGTACAATTACATAAAATCGTTGAGTGGCTGGATTACTGACAATCATAACACAACTTAACAACAAACGAAATATCTGAACATCTGAAACTAGTGCAAGTAAAGAGCCTTTGATGCGCATTTTAATCCTTTCACCAAACTGATCCTAAATAACTAGTGACGAGATGAAGGAACCAGGAATCCAGATTGTATTGCAGAGAAGAATCGCTAAAATAATTAAAAATGGATTAACTAAACTAATTACCTACATAGGGTACATAGAGCAAAACTTACCATTTACTAAAACATGCTCAATTTCATTGGCCATGTTTTCGTCTACACCACTCAGTTGTAGCACCTTGAAAAAATAACAATATGTTAGAATCAAACCAACATTGATCAGCCGTACATACATATTATACATAGAAACACCCAGACTCGAGAGGCCGAGACATACTTGCAGATTATACAATTATTTGTCTCGCGGCGGGAATCGAACCCGTAACCATCTGCGTCTCAGCCGGGCCTTGGGCCTCTGCGTCACAGAGTTGGTCAAATTTGATTTGGTGTTAGGGCTATTAAGTCCGTCAGGACATTTTGGCTAGTAGGAATTAGGAAATATAACGAGATAAAATATTGGAAGAGGACATTGCACACAACACTATCTAGCCCGAAATTAAGTATATAAAGTATACTAAGTTTAAATACATACTTAAAATATTTTATAACACAGAAAAAAACAATTTTTATACTGGGAGGGAATCGAACCCTCAACGTACAGCGCAGAAGGCAGAGCTACTACCAACTGAGCTGACGGGCCAGTCAATATAAGTATGAATAAGTAGGTTGGTTGGTTACGGCATGCGGCATGAGGAAGGAGGAGTGGATCTCGTAGGCCCAGCGCCGCAGGGTCGCGCCGGCCACGTTGCCGCCGCGGTAACTGTCCGTTAGCACCAGCAGTAGGCACGCACACGCGCATCTGTAACCAACGAACACTTGTACGTACAATACTGACATTCTGATAAACACGAGTTTTACTCCCGTATTACATTAACATCCCTTATTTATTAGGTAAATTAAGATTTGGACGTCCCAGAGTTCATTTTTGAAAGAACCACACCTTCCAACCTACTATAATTCGTACAAATTACGCCTCAAACACTTTTATGAACCGTTCCATGAACTTTAAAAATGATTTGTTTTCTATGTTAGATATCTTTCAAACAACATTCCAATTTGAAGAACTGATATCTTTAAATAACTTGTCTAATGTTTTAAATCATTTAGTTTTTGAAAAAACCTAATTCCTTTTCAGTATAATGCACTTTATCTTCGCATTTTTTAAACTTTACTTATTAGTAGAAACATTTTTATAAATTTCATTGTTATGTTTGTTTTTCCAAATAAATAAATAAATTATTTTGTAGATGAAGACACCGACCCTGTTTCGATTCTTCTGCAGGATCTTTCTATTCCTGTACAGTTCACGATTCGCACGTGTAAATTGTTGAGTTGGGACCTCTTTGCAACTAGTTAGGGTAAGGGTCCCTTAAAAATGGGTAGTATAATACCCGTTTAAGCCAACGATTGTGTAATTTCCTTGCTTTTTAATGTTTGTTATATGTACTTATTCCATGTTTTGTTATTTGTTTTTGTAGTTGAAAATACCTCAATGTATTTTGATTTAATTAGATTTTGACGTGCGAACCGTGAACGCTCGCGACAGCTCATGGATGGACAAATATTGCTTGACAATGACTACAACATCTAGCCCCAAACAGAGCGTAACTTGTTTTATGGTGACCGGATGACTGATATTACTTACCATTACTATACTGTTTTTTTTAATACATACATATTACACATAGAAACACCCAGACCCGAGACAAATAATAGCAAATCATACGAACATTTATCTCGCAGCGGGAATCGAACCTGCAAACTTCTGCGTCTCAGCGTCGTATCGATATTTTACAACACCCAGACCCAGAAAAAAAAACCTATGCTCATCCATCACACAAATGTCTGTCAACAATCTACATCGCAGACGGCAGAGCTGACTGATCAATCAACAAATTAATATATCCAATAAGAACGATTGCTGGCAATTCTGTTGTTTCGCCGGAGTAGCTAAAATTTTTTAAAATATCGACGACCTTATTTTGCAATTAATAAAGTTCAAATTAGAGTACCGATTTTAAATCACAGTTCTAAAATAAGTTAAAATTATTTTTTTATTATAAATATTTACGGGTTTTTATCGCGTACGCGATAAATACGCGTAAATATAATGTGTTCTGATCGCGTAAGTTTAAAAAACTTTAAATTATTTTTTGTTTTATTGCTATAATTTTAATTCCAATTAATTCCTTTATTGAAAATAATGTATAGAGGTGTTGATAAAAACTGATGAAAATAACCAGCAGTTTTAATCAACACCTCCTTACATGACGACGAAATTGAGCTAAAACACGTCAGTTATACATTAATTTAGGAAGTGTTACTAAAAAATATTAAATATATTCTAATTCAGACTTTAATGCAAACAAAATCAGATCGTTTTTGTTTTAGGAAATTTTAGTTAAACAACTGAATTAAGGCCATTATCAAAGTACGAGATGGGTCAACAATGATGGTATTTCTGTCCAAACAATTAGATTATCGAACTACTAGTAGGACTGGATGGAATAAACTGACCTCCTTTCGCCTAACAGCCAGTTGAGCAAAACAGCCGTCCTCGCTTTAGACTCTCGCACGGAGCGGAGATTTGAGAACAGACCGGAGTAGGTCGAGTTATCCTGAAACAAATAAAAAATAACTTTAATTATAAAATACTAGCAGATCCGTGCTCACTTCGTTGAGTACTAATATCGCTATTAAAAAAAGAAAGCTATTCAAATTATTGAATAGCATTTATACATGGCGCTAGCGGCCACCCGCGGCTTCGCCCATCCCGTTCCCGTTAACGTTGTTTTTCCGGAATAAAAAATAGCCTATATCCTAATCCAAGTTACTATATGCATTCTTTAATATATATATAGATTTAAATAAAATATTTTAAATAAGATTGTGTTTTTGCGGCTCGATTACGCTGTACCCGGCTAAACGGATTTGGATGGAACTTGGAATAGCATATAAACTAGTGAGCGGTAGGAATAGTACAAGTAATAACCGGCCAGAAACTAGTAATGTATAAACACTCACGGAGGCAGGTGAATCATCTTCTTCCATAGATATGATGGCTCTTTGAGGGTCTGCACACGGCTGGAATACAACACAACAGTTATATTAATTATTTATTTATTTTAAAAGCTTTTATGTTAAAACACAGTATATTGTAATAGTAGGAGTATGTAAGTAGTAGATATGGGTCCCGTCACGGTTTAATAGCGCTCGGCATAAGTGGAAGGGTACTTTGCGCATGGAATTATTAAGTTGTTTTATCGGAGGTGTGATAAGGTAGCAGGCGTGTGAAATTCTAACAATCTAATATTTCACATTAAATAATCAATGGGACCTCAATCAAAAATGGCCACTTCAAAGCTTTATATTTATAAAACGAATACCTATAGATATATATATATATATATATATATATATATATATATATATATATATATATATATATATATATCTATAGGTATTCGTTTTATAAATATAAAGCTTTGAAGTGGCCATTTTTGATTGAGGTCCCATTGATTATTTAATTGATTATTTAATGTGTGTATATATATATATATATATATATATATATATATATATATATATATATATATATAATTATTAGTGACCCCTACAAAGTTGAAAAAAAAAAACTAAAAAAATTACGGTTTTTAGAGATACCTTCCCTACATGTAAAGTGGGATGATATATATATATATATATAATTTAGGTATTCGTTTTATAAATATAAAGCTTTGAAGTGGCCATTTTTGATTGAGGTCCCATATATATATATATATATATATATATATATATATATATATCGATAAACTGTTATAGAAACACGTAGTATTTTTAAAAGACATACTCAATTATATGCCACACGATGGAGTATCAAAATACTAGCTGCTGCCTACGGCTTTGCACGCGTGGTACCTACATAAAAAGTAGCCTATGTCCTTCTCCAAGGTCCCATCTATCTCTACCAAAATTCATCAAACCAGTTCAGCGGTTTAGGTGTGAAAACGTGACAGACAGACAGACAGACAGAGTTACTTTCGCATTTATAATATTAGTAGGGATTAAAACAATCATCCCACTTTACATGTAGGGAAGGTATCTCTAAAAACCGTAATTTTTTTAGTTTTTTTTTTTCAACTTTGTAGGGGTCACTAATAAGTATTACCGTGCATGACGATAAAGTTAAGTCTGCGAGCAAGAGCAATATTAGGCGGGGACAGATAGATAGACAGACAGACATAGTAAAACATTTCTTCCTTTGATTTCTTGTGGACTTCGGAACCTAAAAAATTGACTTCTGCGCATTCAAGGTCAGCGCTATTAAACCGTGCCGGTACTTATATCTGATAGTAGTAGTAGTCGGTTGGTTACCTGAGTGTTGTTGTGGTAGGGAGGCGGGGGGGTGCCGGGCGGGGGCGTGTCACACCCCGGGCCCTCCACCAGCCCCGACACGTTCATGAAGGCTATAACATACACAAACACACAATACAACGATCAGTCTCAGTACAACGATCGGCGAAGCAAAAAGTCTGCAGAGCAGAGTGTTTTTCGTCAAAGTGCAGAGCGAGTCAGGTGTTAATGTTATTAACAAATACACAATACAATATTTAGGATAAACATTTGTGTGATGAACATAAATGTATGTTCTGTTATAAAGTATCATAAGTATGTATTTGAAAATATATAAGTAGTCTATTTGATTTCCATAGTACAAGCTACGCTTAATTTGGTGCTTGATTGTGTTTTGTGCGTGGTCCATCAATTCTAATGATTATTTATTATCGTGAATAGCAAGCGAACCTCGGGTCATACTCACTCAGATGAAGATTCTATAGATGGATCGAATCAATGTTTATGGCATAATTAAATTAATAACAGTGAGTAAGAACCGATGTTTCTCAAAATGTACAACTCACGAAAGTTTCGAAAGTAAGATTAAGAGAAACATCGAGTTGAGCCGTTTGTGGAAGATTCTAGAAGCCAAGATCGACGTCTTTAAAACGTCATTTTATAGAGCAATAAAAATTGTACATTGTGATTGGTAGAGTCTACAGAGTGAGTTTGTTAACAGGATACGTCTATTCAATGCATTCTCATATTAGGGGAGTAATCATGAATCGCTACGTATATAACTAATCGTTCTCACCGAACCGAGATCTCGTGATGTAAGTATCGCATCCTGTCTCTTGAAAAGTAAATAGGTACAGTCGACTGCACTAGGATCTATAGATTGTACAACTTTTAAGTAAACTTCTAAATGTGATTATCAGTTTTAACGCCACTTTTAAAGTTTTTATTAATAATAATATTAATAAAACATTAGTCAGTATCATCCAGCCCTACAGGAAGCTGAGCTTGTGTTATGGGAACCACATGACTGATATACTACTTTATATACATGTTATTTTGTCAATGCTTATCATACATATTAAACATACATAGAAAAACAAACAGACCAGAAACAAATATTAGCAGATAATTTGTCTTGCAGCGGGATCGAACTCGCAACCCACTGCTTCTCAGGCGGGCCTTTTCCCACTACTGTACATTAAGTTTTTTTTTTTTTAAAACGGGCACTTCTTATTATATTTCTTCTTTCTCCGATTATTATTAAACGTAAACAAAGGGTTTAACTTTGAACTATTTACTAAAATATTGGAATTAATCCCCATCGTTCCCCTGACATCCACGCAAATGTATACACTTCTTTTTATCTACGAGATAGATTCTGTTCTATAACTACTCTAAAATCGTGAATCATTTAAATTTGAACATTATACCAATGAAGTTAGGTACAATATATGACAAAGCAGACCAAATAGGTAAGAGTGACCAATCAAACTCACATTTAGACAGGTCATGTTCCAACTGCTCAGGCGAGGATCTACTCCTCATGTGCAGCACGGGAACGCTGTTCCTGTTGTCCATCTGTACATAAACACCTCATAACTCACATTACAGACAAATATGTGCTTTAAAATCTGGAAATTAAGACCTAAATTTGAAAAACATTTTTTAATAAAACCAACTTCAGATAGCCAACGGTAGTGCTTATAACAGACCAAATGTGTGCTTTAAAACGTATAGATAAGATCTAAATTTGAATATTTTCTTTTGAAGTAATAACTTTAGTTATAGCGATTAGAAAACCACCAATCAATACCAATAAGGTTGCTTGAGTAACACATGTACGTACGACCAGTTTTTTTATAAAATCATTCGGAATTCCATATTTCTGTCACATTTAACACATGTTAGTTACGTTGAAATTTTAACACAACGCCCTGAGCGATTGATGATATAATGAAGCAATGTAATGCCGTTTTTAATATTTGATTCCTCTTATATAAAAAAATAAGTAACCACGATCGCACTATATTGTCCTACAACGGGAATCGAACCCTATTGCTTTCCGTTATCCAAATATCAAATATTGAAAACGTTAGATAAAATTAGATGACAGAAAATATATATATATTCTGAGTTTTCGAAAAAGCATTTCCCTGCCTGTCACCCAATGGTATTTTTAACTGCCATGGTTATGACCCTTAATCTAGTTTCTTACAATCAATTAGTTAGATCTGTAAGTAATTCGGAAAATAACACGTTATATTTTAAAATGCTATAGAATCTAAAACACCAAAGCATACCTAAGTGGAAGTGAGAATGAATTGCATAACTTAACTCAAACGACAAGCTTTAGGCGACTTCAAAAGTGGACAATGATAAAAACATCAAACAATATGTAAATAAAGCCTTTCTGAATACGATACTTCAAAAACACTTTACTGCAAAAAATAGAAAAATAAACATGATTGAGGTTTTATAACATTTTGGCTGAAAATATAATAGACCGTAAAATAAATTCATTGGAGCACGCTTAGCTCGTCACTAAGTTAAAAAGAAATCTGGTTTGCTACATCATAACAAATTACTAAGAGGCTCGCTTCGCTTGCTTGATGGAATCTAGGGCTATATTAGTAAGTGGCTTGCTTCGCTTACTCGAAGTAGACAGAAAACAAAAACATACTCTAAGCTCACGTTTTCCTATATCAAACGTGCAGAATTTTTAAATTTTGGTCTCTGAATCTAAGCCTTATTTAGACTAATTATATCAAGAGCGTAAATGAATATTACAGTTCAAAATAATTTACTGTTGACATTTTTTTATTCTACATTTACTTTAATATTGTTGGTTCTTTCCTGCATAAACCTTGATCAGTTTTTTTTTATGAATGCTATAAAATCTCAATCAACACATACCTGCAATGGCGGTGGGGGCACATTCACAAGAGGATAGCTCATCTGCAACGCGATGGAGTTAGGCTGAGGTCCGTCCAGTTCACCATCCAACGAATAAGATGACCTCCTATACTGGTCATACGACGGCATGGACTGAGCCATCCGAGGGGTTTCCGGCAAGGGTTTGTAATACTTTTTCGAGGGATTTGCGAGAGGTGATGGTGATATAGGAGAGGTCGGGCTTAGAGGGTTCCGCTTCGGACGTTCGATGGATCTAGGCGGGAGTGGTGGAGGAGAGTTATCCAGACATGTAGTTGGAACCATTGGGACAGTATTATTGTGGATATGACGCCGTTTGTTGTTGGATTCATCAGAGTTTTGCCGGACCAAGGGAGGCTGGTTTTCTTGTTGGTTCTTCTGACGCGCTTGGCGTAAGTTTCTTAAGCTCTGTCCGGTTAGATTGCTTAGTGATCTCGGCAGGCCGCTTAGGAAGCCGGTGTTTGGTGTTGAGAGGTTGGCTGTGGGTTTTTCTGTCTTCGTTCTGTGGTTTCTCGGTGTGGTGGGTTGGCAGACGAGCTATATCGTACGGGGGGGGTTAGGAAGCGACTCGAGGCGAAAGTTACATGTGAATTTTGATTTGATGCGTTTTCGATTTATGTCTGGTTCTGTGCAATACTTTTAGTGGTGTTGGTACTAACTTTTATAGACACATTGACGTTCTATTGCTAATACTAGCTACAAACTCGGCTACATACAAGTACTAACATCGATGTCACATACTAGCTATTTTTACATATTAATGTGAATATATTTATTTAAGTGCAAATTAAACAATAATTTCTAATCACATGACAGCCTAAAGTTGCTAAATAAACACCTTATTATTTGCGCAAACTGTAGGCAAATAACACACAATAATTTAAATATATTACATCTGTACACTGCAGTGCAAATAAATAGACTTACACAAATAAAATAAAACAAAAAAACACTAGCATTTTCAATTGCTAGATAAAGGCCATTGACCCCGAAAAGTGACGTCACAAAAAAGAAAAGCATGCAAAGAAGCAGACACAGTACAAAACATGAATAATCGAAATGTTATACCCACGAGTGGTCCCGATTTAGCCTGGTTAGTGCGACAAATTAATTATTTATTACTGAATGGACACAAGATGTAGTGTCAGACACAATTACTAATTCACTTTCGCCTCCATATTGTACACTTGCGGCGCAAAAAATGTATAAACCATTATATACAGGAATTTTAAGAAGGGCAGTAAATGGTACCTTAACCGTTGTAGCTACAAGAAAACGTTCTTAGAAAACTTTACTTTATAGATATTTTGGCCTGCATTTACTAATTTTGAAATAAATTAACAGCCAGCGGGAAAATGGGCAGTTTACAAAAAACTTTTTTGATGCCAATCGAACCCGTCATATCGGACTCTATCGAACGAACTGAGATTAGAGAACTAGAAATGTCAGAAATCGCTTAAAAGTTTTCCTATACATTTAGAAAGTAAGATCCAAATTAATTTACAAAACTCTTTATATTTGTAATACTACTAACAAATACTGTTAATTAAATTGTCTTCGATAACAAATATCTAGATAGATTGGAGACTAGGCTTGAGACCTTCCCAGTCAAAAATGCCTTTACTGCCCGATCTCAAAAATCCACCATGTATATATTGCACCTGCAACACCTTGTTCAATACCCATAATGAAGCCTACTAAAAATTTAAGAACACACGTCATATTTAATTAACAATATATAATAATGAAAGTTAAACGATGTCGGTTTACTAATTCAATAATTTAAAAAAGGCTCATTGTTGACAAGTCATAAAGCACAAAAGGTCAGGAATTTAGGGCAGTAGTCTTATATCCTGTGCAGCCTGCATATTAATCAGATATATACTGGTTGCCCCGGAACTAGTATGTTATGCCGAGGTGGACCGATTCTCGATACTTACGTGAACAACATATGTTTTACCTCTTTTATTATTTAAATGTTTTTCATTGAAGAAATGAGCAGCAAAGTTTGCTTTAAAACTGCACTTACTACAAATGGTAACGTCCCTAAAATCAGCTGTTTATTGAACTCTGAGCGTGACCCCAAAATGAAGTATCGTTTGAGTTCACGCAACACAAACATAAAAGTTGCCTACATTGTGATGCCTCTGAGAAGAAAGTAAATTTTTGTCTTTTCGTTGAGATCAGCTGCTATTTTTATAAGAATCTTGTTTGTTCTTCTGTCAAATGTGTTAACAAAAATTAAATGCAATAAATCCAAAAATTTGCAAATAAACAGGAATTGTTTATGATGATAATGATGATAACATGTTCACAACTCGTTATTAAAACAACTTGTTTCGTATCTTCATAGAAATTTAAAGCATTGGGTATGTAACCAACATTTTCCGTAAGTAGGTACATAGGTACATACTACATAGGTAGGTAGATCTTCATAGAAATTCAATTCAAAGTTTTGTCTGTCAATATCATTGTGCGACTCTGTGACTTCGCGGCTTTTTATCCGTATCAAAGAAGATGTAAAACAAAACCGACAACCAATCAGAAGAGTTCAATCCACATAATAAATAATAAAACTCGGCTAATTCCAAAAATAGTCTACCTTTGTAATAAGGCGACATTTATTATTTTTTTCAGAAATAGGTTCCGTAGGGAATTTTATAATAGGTATTTTTTGTCGTTGTTCGGGTTAAGAATTTTTTTATTTTATTCATTAATTTATTTATTAGACCTGTCATTGGTTTTCTCTTGGTCACTATGTGTTGAAATTATTTGTTTTGTGACTGGTTTTTATTCTGTAAGTAGCCTTAAAAAGTGACAGACACAACTAGTGACAGAACCAGAATGGTTAATGGATTCAGTGACCAAGAAAGAAGCAGTGACATGACTACAGAATAAACTAAGCAAAATAACTTCACTAAGAACCAAAGTAGTATTTACCAACATGACTGTCATCATTGTGAAAGGTTTGACACATAAAAAATGAACCCTAAAAACTTGTCGGAAATTTCGAAGGATTTATTTTGCTTTGAATTGATTTTTGCTCAGTGATTTGTTGTACGTCGTGCTGTCAACTTCCTAGTTCCTGTTAAGAGTTCCGTTATTCCGTTTCGAGTGATCATCATGATCCTACCCTACAGTAATGAGGAATACGACCGAGACGCGACGATATGATTTTGTGTGTTGGTCCCGCGCCGAACTATGATGAACTATTGGGTTGGCACATTGAACCATTTTTGTGACCATTGTGAATGTATGATGTCATTTATACGAGTGACCATGTGCTTTTTTTAACTCGATCATTAGTGCTTTGTGTTGGATACCTAGGTAGTACCTAGAATAGGTACCTACTAATGGTGTAAAGTGGTGTTTGTTATTGTCAATTTTCAAAATTTTACGGATCGGCCTACCTAACTAAGAGAAGACATTAAACGGTATGTAATCTACCTAAGTAGTTGCTTTTTTTACCATAAAATTAAAAACATTGTTTCCAAGAGACGAATAGGTTATTGGGTTAGTCATTGGATAAGTACCTAGGTAGTTATTAAATATATATCTACTTAGTTTCGTTTGTAGCACAAGCTACAAACGAAACACCACGGCTTGCGTAAATATCGCAGTCAGTAGGTATGTAATGAAAGTACATCAAAAGATACCTACATACACTAACCTAGGTAGGTATCTTGCCTAGCTTAGCAGATAATTTGAACTCACGCGAAACTTTGTAGGTAGGTAACGCACTTAGAAACATTGTTGACAAAATAATAAGGGTTGTCAATTTTATTTCTTGAATGTTTTTGTATGGAAATTTGAAAATAATAATTCTTAGGAGTTGTACAACTGTTAATTTTCATGGTCGGAATCTCCTCGTTCAGGCTTAAAATACTAGTTCCCGGGCACCCTGTATACCAAACACAGAAAGGATAATTTATGTACTCAAAAAGCTCATAGATATTGAGTCTATTAATAATAAAACCAACTAATGAAGTATTTTATGTAACTCTACAAAGAGCATTGACGACTTCTGTGAAGCAGTGGGCGAAGGCCCAGCTGAGACGCAGAAGGTTGTGATTTCTATTACCATCGGACAAATGTTTGTATGATCTGCAAATATTTGTCTCGGACCTGGGTGTTTTTCTATGTATAGTATGTATGTATTTACAAAAATTGTATATAAGTAGTATATCAGTCATGTGGTTTCCATAACAGTATAACTAAGCATAGCTTGTCTTATGGAAACCAAATGATTGATAAAATACATAGGTATACTTATTTTTATATACGATTTTTATTTATTTTATGATAATTAAAAATTATGGTATTTTATACCACCCAGACACAGAACAAACATCAATATGCAAATGCTACTTTTATAGATGTGTTGATTTATTATTATTAAATGCATATCGAACAATCAAAATTAGATGATGCAGGTGTATAATTTAGGCACAATTTATTTTAATAAATTTTTTGCGCCGCAATTGTATCTCTTAAAAATACACAAATAAAAAAAACAGTGAGAATTTGAAACTGTATGGATGCAACAGAGTGTTCCCTTGCAAACGACACTACTATGATAGCCTACTGTGGTACCTATGTGAGTTGCGACTCTGTAAGCCAAATTTTACTGTGTATTACGAGGGGTAATGAATTAGGTGCCGCATTTATAAACATAAAATAACTGAAACTGTTACTGTCCTTTTCTGTTTACTATAAATATAAAGAGACCGCGATAGTCCTATTTTGTTAGTTATAGACATTCCACAATAGAACAAGTATTCATATCATTGATACAGTGTAGGATTTCAAGTTACTTAACACTCTAGATCAGTGTGGCATGAACTAGAACTTTTCTAAAAAAACATTTTTTATCATGTTTTTTTGTTGTTTGCAAGAACGATTATTTTGCCACACAGTGTAACAACGTCAAGCCTACATCTATGAATATGAATCTTAATTCTAAAAAAAATTGAGATTTTGCACCCTATTCATTTGAATAGTTTGCTTAACGAATCCAAATCTTATATCTAGGAGGTTCAGATAGATAATCACCTGTCCAGTGCCCATCATCACGTCAATCTCTCGTTGTAGGGTAGAGCAGCGCTGTTCAGCAGACTCCAGTTCCGCAGATTTCCTCACGTCCGGTACTTTGAGGAGCTCGTCTGGAAAGAACGTAGGCCATAGGTATAGAAACAATACGTGAGCTAAACCAGTATTTCTCGAATTCAACTAGAGAATCTTCATCAGGGCGAGTTTAATCAGTGGTTTGTATGCTCCCATTCGCGTTTGCGTTCGTAAAGATTCTCTAGATGAATCGTTTCGATTCATCCTTCATCGACAATAATACGTGAGGAAAACCCGCGTTTCACTAAATGAATTTATAGGAACCGGGATTCGCACCCGTAATCACAAAAAACCAGTTCAATAGTGTGATGAATATTGATGTTTATTAAGTGTCTTGGTATTAAAAAGTATCATATGTATGTATTTACGAATATATAAGTATTCCATCAGTCAACTGGTTTCCATAATTGATAGTCCACAAGCTATGCTTTTTTTTACGGCTATGATGGTGCTCGGCGAAATCTCTAATTATAATATTGTAAACAAAAAAAACTCACTCCTCAAGTCCCTGATGTACTTCTGTTCTTTCTCCAACATCAGTCGCATCGTCTTCACTTTCGACGCTTCAAACTGTCGCTGCTTTTCGAGCTGAAATAATACAAAAAATTGCTAAGTACCAAATAAAACTTGTCATTATATCCAGCACAGATAAGATAATAAAAAAAAATACAAAATATTTTGATTAGAAGATAGAGGGCGTCAATAGAAACTTAAATAAAAAGTTTGTTGCCATATTAGACGGATATAAAATTGTTGATTCTTAAATACCAACGGCCTTAGTTATAAACACTTCTCGATTTGAACACTGCCTAAACATTGCTTAGGCGCTGCGCAAACGAAGACAACTTTTTGTTGCCGACACGTCACACGCACTTAGGGAACTGTAGTTGCTGTTTCTTGTAGCGGTGATCGGACACAGTCGCCTGTTGCTACTACTGGCCACTGGTACAATTCGTTGCTTGTTTTCCGTCAGTACAATTGTAAGGAAATTTGTGAATGTTGCGTGTGTCTTCAACTGACGACTTTTAGTTTCCAGTTACCGACACCGAACACTTTTTGATCGTCAATGAGTATGTGTTAGTCTGGCGACACATCAGCCGAAGGTACGGTGACGAAAATTCAGCGGCTGAAGTTTCGGTCGTAATATTCCGTGACAAATCAAACGCTCAGATTGCGGCGAACGCGACAGAAAATTACGTGTCGTGTGTGTCGTTGTCAGTTGGCCTCGGCACCTTGTGGTGTACTTTTTTAACCGACTTCAAAAAAAAGGAAGTTACTCAATTCGATTCGTATATTTTTTTTTTATGTGTGTTCGCGGATAACTTCGTCGTTTATGAACCGATTTTGATGATTCTTTTTTTGTTGGAAAGGAGTTATCCCCAGGGCGGTACCACGATAAGGAAACCAGGATCTGATGATGGCATCCCAGAGAAATCTAGGGGAACTTTCGAAAATCGAAGTGGCGACAAGTGCGTTTGTTTATTTTTTATTAAGCACTACTATTTAATGAAGGTGGAGTCGATCTGATGATGGAGCCGAAAGACAGTCGAGGGAACTCCTCAACGATTTACAGCAATTACCTGGTGTTTGGGCTTGATTTATTTGTATTGATGAGAACTGTACACCTAGATGGGTTGTGACTGTCATTAGGGGTCTCATGATGAAGACGAAGGACAGTCAAGGGAACTCCTCAACGTTTTACATTTTACATGAAGTCGGTTGTCTTTTTAGTTTTTAAAACGTAATTATTAGTAGCCGAACTTTCAACTACGCGCGCAGAACTTTCGGTCACGTTACGCTTCGCGTGATGTGTCGCTTGCTATGCAAAATACATTGAATGCGTTTTGGCTGAAATAATTACTCGAAGGGAGGTTCGACGCTACGCTGAACGAGACGTAATTTCGGCTGATATGTCATAGGGAACTTGAAAAACCCTGCGAGCGTATTGAACCGAACGTACGTTCCGCAGATGTGTCGCGACACATAAGTGGAAGCAACTGGACATAATAAATATTTACGTGTGCGCAGGGAGTGATGATTTCATACTGGATCTATAGAAATGAAATATTCATCGGTTGCTTGTATTCGACACTAGACACAAAAGTGTCCGCGTTTGCGCCCTGCCTTAAGATTCACTCTGTCACTATTTATGACTATATTACAAAAAGAGATGGCACTATTATAAACAGTGATTAGCTTTTGACAGAAGTTGAGCGACGTTTATAAGTAAAGGGGATCGTGTTTTGTCTTCATTCGTATCAAACTCTTCATCTCTCTTTCTTCTGGCTCCTAGTAACATGCTACGCTAAACGAAGATATTACTGTGGTACTTTTACCAATAATACACAAATATCCAACAACCATATCTCCTTGTTCTTTGTCCAAAACTACAGCATTTCGCATCACCGCAGCACACCTGTGCACACAGCTCTGCTATGTCAAGGTCAATGACATTTTTGTACGCAAGAACTTACTAGTAGTTTCTAAAGGCCTTATGAATATGTTGATGATATCAGACATCATGGAGCTGGTGCTCAGAAAGGGAGAAGAACATCTCACACAGATGACGTCATCATCTTACCCGAAATTTTTCGTTTTCGGGTAAGATGATGACGTCATGAGAAATTCATCTCACTTTATGAGCATAATCCTGAAGGTGGAACTTTCCCAGCTTGTCCAGCACCAACCAAAAATCAAAATCACATATTGGCTAATGTGTTGTTTAAATCTATATCCATCTTATTTATTGACATTAA
The DNA here is from genome assembly GCA_948098915.1 of Lampropteryx suffumata. Classification (NCBI taxonomy): domain Eukaryota; kingdom Metazoa; phylum Arthropoda; class Insecta; order Lepidoptera; family Geometridae; genus Lampropteryx; species Lampropteryx suffumata. The sequence continues at coordinate 12,276,848 of OX402571.1, read as the reverse complement.
AATGACAAGGATGAACTATACAACAACACCACTTTATTATGTTATTATGAGACTGACGGGAGATTTTTAAGGAGTAAGCCTCTTAAACCTCTTAAAGGTTTTTCTTAGGTTTTCAGAAGTATTTTAAACCAAATACTCCCACTGGTCAAAGGTCTCTCATAAATCCTTGCACACTCAGTTCGCTCTTCGACCATGCTCGTCTTTCGTGAGGAAACATAAAAGTTTGAAGACATGTGCTAAGAGCATGAATGGAGGCTGTGAGGATTACTTTTATCCTTTCACCGCAATGGTTCGATATAACTAAAGACACGATAAGTGAGGACCATGTTCTCCCATTCCCATCCTCATCGGTCCTCTCTATACTGAATCCTGTCTTTAAATCCCAAAACTAAAAATAACCTGTTTAACAATCCACGCATTCATAGGGGTTGTAATCGCCCCTGACCTATCATCTAACCCCTTTTATGTGAGGTATTTACTAACCCTCTCATCCCCTCATGCGTTCGTAAGAGCTTTGAGCCGTGACGAATCGACACGCACTACGCATTCACACGACACATTAGTAGTTTACGTTCATTTGATGCTCTGATGAGGTGTAAACAAACATGCAATATGAACTGGAGATGTATTTTACTAGTGGAACTCCCCTCGACTTTGTTCGGCGCGAACTTCACGTAATTTTCACAAACTTTTTCCCACTGCATTCCTTAGACACAACGTTACTCGTTACTCGTTACACCTTATTATGTGATGATTTTATAAGCTTTTAAGAAACATTTTAATAAACATTCAGGACACCATGAATCCTTGTATACTCACATTGGCAGGAACAGGAGCTGTGATTGGAGTCTTCAGTCTAGAAGCGTGCTGTTGTACTGTGAGAACCGTGGTTGGATTTGCTGAAAGGTAGAGAGAAGGATGATGTTAGCATCTCTTTTTTTAATGGATCCAGAGCGTCGCACCTAGAAAGCTGAGTTTGATCCAAAGATGTTCTTTATCGGCGTTTCGACGGCATTCAACTGGAGCTTAGATACCCCAACCCGGATAACATCCCAGCCGTGATTAAATTTTGTCGTCTCATTATCTCCTATTCTTGATATGACGAAAGACGAAAGAGTGATTTAATTTTGAATCACTCCTGCCATATTAAACGTATCTGATCTATGGATAGAACCCCCATATCAAAAGGCAAGTTGGTTATAGGCAACTCCGATAGAACCTGGATAGGTATATATAATACTTAGACCTGGATTTCAGGATATAATGCAAAACCTACGTCGGAAACTAGACAACAATTATGACAGCGCTTATTATTATTCTGATTATTTTTATCGCATTGCTAACCCAAGTATGAGAAGAATTGACAAGAAACTCGTCTTGGTCTTAGACCTCTTTTTGTATAATCCTTCTTATAACTAGCTTATCTAATATTAATAAAACTGTTGTTCTAATCCAACGTAACAATTTTATAGAGAGTACTGGTGGTGTAGTCCGCTATCCGTTTCTAAAGTCGTAGGTTCATATCCTGTCGTGCACTAAAAGCTTTTTCTGTTCAAAAAAATATACAGTTTTCTCAAACTGTGGAATAAAACATCGTGAAAAAACTGACATGTCGTAAGACTTAAAAGTTGGAAGACATGTGCCAAGTGCACGAAAGGAGCCTCTGAGGCGCACTTTAATCCTTTCACCACACTGGTTAGAAATAACTAGTGACAAGTTAAGAAGGTTATGCATTGTAAATCCTTCAGTTAGCTATCAGAGGGCAATGCAACATAAGTTACTGACCACGTATCATCTGCACGACCTGCTGATGGGAGTGATGCGCAACGAGCTGGTTGTCGACCCGCAGGATCCTGTCTCCCGCGCGCAGGCCGGCGCGCCACGCGGCCCCGTGCTCCTTCACTGACTGCACGTACACCGGGTTGTCACCTGAGAGATGAGATTACTATCAGCTTCTCAATATTCTAACAAGGATTTTGGGGAATATCGGCATCGGCATCCGCTGATGTCTATGACTAATAATTACGTTTTAAAAACTAAAAAGAAACAAGACTTCATTGAATATAAAATAAATACAACCGAATGGAGGGCCTTCTCCTTTTTTTTTTAAGTCGGTTAAAAAGATTTTATTTTACGTTTTTTGGTAATTCGTAAACACCACTAGAATGTCACAGGAAACTAAGATACGAAATTTCGTTAACTTGGATAACATACAGCTATTTTGATTTAAAACCCAAACTACTGAATCGATTTTGATGAAATTTCTATGGGACCAATCTTGAAGTATATCCTTTGTAATGAACAATTAAATGAAAAGGAGTTATGAGGTAACAAACATAAAAAAATACAACCGAATTGAGAACCTCTTTTTTTTTTGAAGTCGGTTAAAAATCAGCATCAGCATCAGCTGATGTGTAATAATTATGCCTAGATCCAACTGCTGGGATAGTATGGGCTTTACGAACTTCGGTTGCAATCAGTTTCAATTAAGCTGGTTAACAAGCCATGCACAAGCAATCCACGAAAATATATTATTGCCTAGCCGTGTTGTCACGTGGTAAGTGCCCCCTCAGTAAACAAATAAAAAAATTTACTTGACAAACATAATGTACTTGCATTAAGTACTCGGATTTGTTTAGCAAGTTGGCAACTCAGGTGTTATGTAGGTACTATTTGTTAATTGATGTTCTAGTTTTTTTTTCTTTTCCTTTTTGATTTTATGGAGTAAAAACTCTCCATTGTAAGTTATTGATATAATCTGATAGTGAGCACGCGTCTCCTTTCATGAAGGTGCGTTAAAATAGTGTTCTCATCATTGACTATCACATTTCCATTTATGAAAACAAATAATAGGCTCTCAGTTATTTTTTAGTTGTTGGTTTTCCAAATATAAATAAACAAATAAACAACAATCAACGTGTTACTGAGAATATATGTGATATACATGTCTGATACATGTATATCACATATATTCTTTAAGCTGCCAGTGTATTTCGAAATAAATAATTAGAAATCGATAAGAACTGCACTAAGTCGTTACGCTTTTTAACTCAGTGATCTGTCACGGACTCATACGCAAGTTTTAGTAGTGGCCGAGTTCACCGATTTTAAGGTCGAGAGTTCGAACCCAGACTTGCACATTGGTACACGTTCGAACACTAGAATAGAAAAAAAATATATATTATGTGCCTCTAAACCAGAACTCTCAAACTGTGACGGAAAACATAGTGAGGAAACCAGTATGCCAAAGAAATCAAAAATCTTGAAGACATGTGCCAAATGCACGAAAGGAGCCTTTGACACGTATATATAATCCTTTCACAACACTAGTTCCAAGGAACTATTGTTAGGCTAAAAAAAAGACAATAAGAAATTGGTAAATACTTTTCTTTAGGATTACTTATCAGCTGCATTTTTAATTAATTCTTTTATAAAAAATGCAGCTAAAAGGTACGTTTTATTTTCCGATTTCTTACTAGTTTCTAGTGGCAAAAGTTTCTTTTTTGCATGATCCATTTTATAATTACCTTAACTACGGGCATCATAGTGGGATCAGAACTGAAATATCTAGCTGAGGGTGTTTATTTATTTAGGTAATTTATGGAATGTTACCTGAAACCTTCATTCCGTATCCATGCTCGTCGCGTGCCACGGTGACGGTGAGCAGCTCCGCACCGCCGGGCGACTCGACCCCGCCCAGCATCACCTGAAATAAACAGACACCATCGATATAGAGGAATACTACGATAATTTGACCAGTAATCGACATCATCATATAGGAAACAACTACCAACAACAGATGTCATGATACCAGAGAAGGTAGGATAGCCACAACCTGGAGACTTGTTTACTAATGCCATACTCATTAGTAAACAATCATCTGTATCCGACATGCCGTGCATATTATACAGTAAACACATTATTACAACCATTTCTTTGGGTACCTTAACAATTTTGTGGTATTAATGATAGATATTTTTCAATATTTCACCACTTTTGTTTATTGAATAATAAATACAAAACAAATAAAAGGGGTTTACATGCCAGGTCGTTAAAATTCTGCGTATTTTTGTGGCCGTGACATCAAATAAAACCTGGCGATAGGAAGGAAGCAATAACTGGACGAATGACGTGATGACATCACTGCTCACAGCTCGTGGAGCCAAAACGATGACCGCATAGACCTAGACCTCGTAGACCTCAAGGTTTCCAACATTTCCACTAGTTTCTGAAGAGTTACAAGTACGCAGATTTGTGTGTAAGTTTTTGCGTTGAAAACTGCTTTTTCTTAGCCTAAACCCACTTCGGTACATGAGTTAGACTAAAGAACTAGGCGACCCGAATAACGTAGAAGCTATTTCGGAAGAGTCATTTAGATTCAGACGCCATCGAAGGTTATAGAGCCAAATCTGGCGAATTTACATACCTACATAACATGTAGGTAGGTAAATGACCTTAATACATCTATGCTTGAGGACGTTTAGAAAAACAGCCACCTAATAAGGGTCAGAATATTTTGGTTTTTCGAAGTCCTCAGGGATCTTGTTGACTTTCACCAGGTCTGGCTACTAGCTCCATACGAACTTATTGATGAAAGTAAAATAAAGATGAAAAGCTACATGAATGAATGAATGCAGTGAATCAACCCGTACGCGCGCTACAAGATACAAACAGACATTTTGTAAACAGGAAACATACGATCTTACTGAACGGAATAAAAATGGCTAAAATAAACCTAACTTCTTTTTATAGGGGTCGACGGGTGTCGAATAGCCAAGATAAAGTCCTACTTTTATGATAGAATACCTAATACTAGTTACTCGCAACTTTTTTTAGAAGCGAGTTAAAATTATTTTTAAGTCCAGCGGGCCTAGCACGGCACGAGGAGAAATAGTCTTTCCCCCGTTTTTATCCACCTGTGGTGGACAGGTGGTGGTGTATTTCCACTGACAGGTGGATAAAAAGGTGGAAAGACTATTTCTCCTCGTGCCGTGCTAGGCCCGCAGGAGGTTAAAGCTGATTTTACATTGTAAGATGTTCAGAAGTGCGTCAGGCCGCTTTTATTGATATTTGGTAATAGACCATATCTATGGCGTTGTATAGAAATTACATTATCGTAAAATTGTGTTTTGGTCCTTGGAGTTTAGTGTTTGGATTGGAAATGTTTACGGTAGTTTTGCAATACAAGTTTATTTTTTTAAGAAACACATTAGATTATTTCAGATTCAGATTACTTTTAGGTCAGATTACTTACCTATTCTAAATTTTAGAGAAGCCTATTAAATTTCAGCGATAGCATGTATTGATGGACCGTTATAAAGATACAAATTACTTAACTAATGGAACCATTTTAGCGAAGATTTGTTCAGTAGCACTCTATTGCTAATTTGAAGGTGTCTTTAGTCTTCGCTTTTGTTAGGAAAACCATTGTCTAAGGTGCATACTAAGAATGCTAGGTAACGTCACAGTCCAAAGTCTGACATTTCGGTCGTGAAAATGCTCCAAACGATCATTATTTACCCAAACCCACATTATTTTCATAGACCACATTAAATTTAACACAAACGACTCGTTTGCATAACAACCGTGATTCCTGGAACGCCATAGAGTATGTAAGAATAGCTGGTAGTAGGAATATGGAACAGAATACATGCAACACAATGTATTTAGTGCGAAATTGCCACGGTAGAAATATTAATCTCGTAACATAGATAATGAAATATGATTGCATTGAATTCCCGGCTATATAGCTATATAGCCAGATGGAGGCCTTTCAGACAACTTAGAAATTCAGTTACCCGAGTTTATTACACGAACATACACTAGGGCAATACATAATAAAACGTTGTGATACGAACGCACGATCTCAGTTCCTAACCAATACACTTGTTTTTAGGTCTGCTAGACAGGCCATCTGCCGGTTCGTCATTGCGTTATTTCCACTCGAAAAATCATCCTCAGTGGGTGGACATGGACATGGTCAGATAGCTCAGATAAACGCAGTGATGTAATCCCGAAGATTTTCATCAGAAGCTTTTTATAGGTAGGTAATTAAACGGATTCAAAAGTTTCAAATAAGATCAGTGGCTTTTTGTACGAAACTGCTGTGATACCAGCCAGATGCAGGACTGTTAGGTAGCAACATTACCTACCTACGAGTAGATAAGGTACTACTAGGAAGGTAAATATAAAACTCTATTACTGTACTGTACAGACTTGAACTGACAAGCAATTAACGCATGGCCTAATTTATACAGCAGCGCGTGCGTGCTACACAAGCTTGCAGCATACCAGCTACTCGCAAGCTGGCATGCTAGTTTTTAGGCTACTGGCACCAGGCATCTTGTGATACATACATTTAACTTTTTATACAGGACCATCACCATCATCCGGCACAAAAAACAATCCAAATTCTCCGTCTTAGGCTGCTGAAGCGCAGACGCCTCAACACCCTCCGAAAACGACTCCAAAGACTTGGCAGTCGTAGAAGCGCAAGAGTTCCAGACCCTTCATTCGTCATGTAATGTCAAATCTTTTGATGCAGCAATAAAGCTCTTTGAGTGATGGTTATAAACTTGGATGTCAAATTTTAAATCAACAGTGACAAGTTAGTAATCAAGTGATGTAAGCGCGTATCTCTCCCGTCAAACAGTTCGATTGGTACTGAATAATATCTCCAAGCTCGTAATTTCCACCCCTATCATAATGCAGAAATATTGACCTATATTTACATTTAGCTGCGTTCAGGCTGAGCACATTCAATTACGCCACGAGGCTTACTCGATTACTGGAGCTTGAATTTTCCGATAGGTTACATCTTGGCAAAGAAACTGAGGGATATCGGATTTATTACTCTTATTACCTTTGAACCATTGGAGTTAATTTAAGCTAGTACCTACTCTCTGATGCCGGAGTTCTCGTCCCACTCAAAGGCCTCTACTATGCCTTCAACGACTATAAAGCTGAAACTGACATTAACATGCCTACCGAAGCATGGAGGTTCAATTTAAAGAAAAATGTATAATTGTTTTATTGGTATAAGGAATATTTTGAACCGTCTTCCAAAGAGAATTTGCGCCTGTTCCTTGCAACCAAGTCTAGAAGAATACGCAAAAAAATCATTGAACCAACAGCTCATTGTTATTCAGCGTGCCAGGCACGCAAAGCACAACTTTTCAATTTATTCGTGCATTCCCCTTGCATAGCAAAACCACGTGTCGGCTGGGGAATGCAGACAACTGCATCGATTCCCGCAATGCGCCAGACAAACCGGCGCCGGTCGAGGCGAGATTTAAAGATCTTATCTGAACCTGAACCACGCTGGTCTAGGGATGGGCATTGTTTACGATACGATTTAGACCTTTTCGGACTCCGAAATATAAAATGATGTTCCTAATTCAATCATTTGATGACAAGCCTAGTCCTAATGGTTCTTAAATGCTTGTTAAATTATCAGGGTTATATGTGCATAACAACTCATCTGGAAAAGTGCCTACAAGTATAAGTTCGGTTGTACAATCATAACTTTTGCAATCTGTACAGTAAAATAAAACTTGGGTAATATTTAAAAACAACAGTACTTAGCAGTAAACAGTTTTTTCGGTGTCTAAGAGTAGTAACATCGTCACATCTCTCTACTGATTGAACAGCCCATAGTGGCATGGCATGGCGAAGCGACACAGCTGGAAATATCAGACATTTTCAGTTGAATCTGGTGCCAAAAATATTTGGCTTTCAACAAGACGGTTAACGGTGATATCAATCATATTAGAATTTCTATATTCTGGGCGCGACATCATTCGCAATTCCGCAGTTGAGATTTACTTTTATTTGTCTGGGAATAGATTGTGAAGTACGTATTTATTCGAGCTTGACTCACAGTTTATAATTGATTCAGTGTCACACAATCGTCAACATACACCTGCGATTACAACATTAAGTGTGGACGGATAGAATAATCTTCAAAGTCTGAAAAAGTAAGACTAATGGGTCAGCACCTCGAATGAATTAGCCACTTCAGTTTTAATAGAACCATAACACAACAGAGCATGCACGTGTCCGCTATTTAAGTCATATTTAACGATTATTAAAACAAAATGACCTCAAACATCAAAATAAATACCTAATTTAAGATTCAGTATACCTCAATATCTGTGTAACTTTACAACCTGCCAGTTTCAGAAGTTGTTCACCCGAAGCAGCTTCATGAAACGCGTAAACAGACACCATTACAACATAACTGTTGATACCATATTAGATTTGGTGGTGCGCAGAGAAATTATTTAGAATTCTTTCACGTTCTGACTAACGTGACCCGTTCGTTACACTTCGCCGATTCGAACTCTAATAATACTGGTACCATACCGATACAATAACATACTCAAACTACTTTCTTACGTATTTCGTGCAAAGTCGTTGTGAGGTACAACTTCCTACTGGTACTGAGTATTAGCCAAGCGCGAGTCCATTAATAGTCCATAAAAAAGTAAAAGCGGCATCATGATGAGTTATGTTATGACTTATGAGACAAAACGTGCATGGCGTGGGTTGGGCAGATCACTTTTACTAGCACCCAGTATAATCTAAAACTTTCATCGTCCGAGAAGAGCACTAGTTGGTGGTCTCTGGTGAGGAACCCCGACTTGTGTTTGTGTGTTCGGTTCTGACTTTGTACAATTCGGAGTTTAAAGCCACTGACTAAGCTTTGGTCTTGAGATATGCCCTAAGTTACATGTGGATGTGGACGAACCCAATCCCAAAAGTGGTTGCAAAATGGAATGGAAACAGCAGCTGCAACAGGGGATTATTACCAATTTACTTAAGCGGAATTTGAAGCTTATTTGCTCTTTCGAATTCATGTCCGCAAAGGCTGTCAAGAAATACATCGTGAGGAAACTAGCAAAACATCAAACGTTATACCTTCCTCACGAAGGTACAATGCGACCCACCCTGAATAATTTCACAACTTTTATCATTGAATGCAAGCGCAATATCTTCAGGGTCACCCAATACGGCTCAGCTCACTCACCTACAGTAAGCTCACCAAAAAAGAACCAGTGATCCGAGTTATATCGTGTTGTAATTGTAACACGTATTCCAGCGGCTAGTTAAATGGCTCGTACGTTCCACTAATGCTTAATTACCGTTTATTAACCGTATCGTCATTGTCTGTGTTTTTTGTCCAGCCACCTACGTGCTTATTTAGTAAGTAGTCGAATAGAATTTATATATTCCGATCCGATTGACAGATAGAACCATGTCTTCACCTTCTTATTTCTTTTACAATGTTTGTGTTTTATATTCCGAAATATGATGGAATCCACCTTCTAGAAAAAAGGTCGCGACGTGAGTCAGATCCGGTGATATGCACTTGTTAAGCCTATAGTAGTATATTATCAGAATTAATAATGCAACTGTAGGCAGCAGTCATGTCATGTCAAATAGCAACCAGAAACATCAGGTTTTAGGGTAAAAAAAACCGGCCAAGTGCGAGTCGGACTCGCGCTCCGAGGGTTCCGTACAAACCTATAGGTATATAAGTAAAATTTCACCCATCACGACAATCGAGTCATAGTTGGATGATGTAACAAAAAATTTACAGTTTTTGCAATTTTTCCTTTATCTGTGCTATAAGACGTTGCTTTATACCAAAATTCAAGATTCTGAGTTCACGGGAGGTACCCTGTAGGTTTTGATTCCCTTGCGAGTTGCGAGTTTGAATATATGCGACTTATAAATTGCTGTTTCTCTTGATTGCGTTGACATAGAAGTTTGGTTTTGTTACAGCTTAAAGGTATTATAGACCTGAGTATTTTATATGAATTTAAATTTAATACCTCTACGCGTTCATGAGACAGGGGGTAGTAAATTTAAAATTATTAAAAATATTTTTATTATATGATGTAACTAAAAATGTACGGTTATCGCAATTTATCCTTTATCTGTGCTATAAGACGTTGCTTCGTACCAAATTTCAAAATTCTGCGTTCACGGGAAGTACCCTAGGTTTTGATTCCCTTGCGAGTGTCGAAAATTTGCGGCATAAACGGCTGTATCTTTTGATTGCGTTGGCTTAGAAGTTTGATTTTTTCACAGCTTTAAGGGACAGCAAACCTGAGTATTTGATATAAATTTCATACCTCCACGCGTTCCTGAGAAAACGTGTCTTGACAGACAGACGGACGGACGGACGGACAACAAAGTGATCCTATATGGGTTCCGTTTTTTCCTTTCGAGGTACGGAACCCTAAAACTTGGGGTTTTATAAGTTTCAACCGACGTCCATTAATCGCTGGCATCAATAAAATTCTAGAATTATCGAACGCAATCTGTCTCGAATCGACCATGTCCAGGCTTGCTTACGTCAATTTTTATTATTGATCATTGATAGATCGTATCGGTTGTTGAAGGAAGCTGCAGCTTTTGATGCGTATTGTTAACATTTCTCCCATACAGTTTTTATCCTGATGATGGATGGGAATCGTAATGGAAAGTAATTTTAAAAGCGAATCCAAATACCTCTTGAGATAGATCAGAATACCGCAATAAAGATTCCGGTACAATTGTTGTTTCATTGTTGGCGGTTCCTTTTCCTGGTACGAGTATCTACGTAGTTTTATTAGCAGAATGCCTTTGAAGAAACACGTAAGCAATTTGTTTGTGTTCGATGCTTTACGGTCGTCTTTGCATTCCAGAACCGCCTCCCATAAATTCACCATTTTCTGCATGCAACGGTCAATCTTTCTTAGTCATCTTTCGTTAGGTCTATGACCAGCTAAGGTATGGATGGACTCATCCCATAAGCAACCTGCAGAACCTGAATAGAGTCAATTATTCAAAAACAACATGAAAATGTGGATAATTATGAGTCACAGGCACATGCTTGCCTCGGAACATATCATCAGCATCAATCATCGAAGATTCTCAACATTCTTTAGCATATTTTATACTTGAATTTTTACCGCAAACTTTGTAACGGTACTAAATATTACAATATCGAACATATCACAGACTTTGCGAGAGAATCAGCAGTAATGTTCCGCTTATCGCCTTCGGTTTACTTAATTATTGCAATGTCGGCGCCAACAAAGCTGTGAGAAACAAAAACAAATCATTATCACGATAACCCGGTACACTCCATCCAACTGGAACGGACAACGTGGAACTATTATAGAGGCGCAGAAACGTCTGTCCGCGATGACTCATCAAATGGGAATGACATCGGCCGCAAATAAAGTATTTTTTTTTTTTTGCTACCGCGTTTGACAAGGTCATACATAACCAACCAACGTGTTTTGACGTAACTGTTGGTACAAACAGAGCGATGCAATCATTGTAACCTCCGTGAGGTTACATACACAAACGGCGTCTGTTTGAGAGATGGGTTACTGCGTTTATGTAAAGGGTAATTGATTTAATTATGAGGGGTCATAGTAGCACTGCGTTGCATTAAATATGCGCGCATCGTTGCACATTTTACCGGCCAGAACGCGTTATCTAAAGATCAGACTGTTGGTGTAATACGTGTGAAACTATAGATCGCACAAGGTCGATTTTCTTTATCATACCCACCAATCGCACACAACCTTTTAATTTACTTGAAAGTGAAACTTAAACGTCTTACAAAACACGCTAGATAACGTTGGCGTGAATCATTGTTATTATTATACATATAAGACATTCAAATGTTTGAGCTTATGTTGCTAAAGGAACTAGAATATAGGTTAAATAAATTATACTCTGTATTAATATTAATGAAACATATAATGTAGGTAAAATTTTGTTTGTTTTGTTCAAGGCAATCAATCTGTAATTCGGAATATTGACATTCTAATCGTTTGATTAGAATGTCAATATTCCGAATTACAGACAAGTATTATGTCATCCATGTAAACGTATCGAAACTTTTAACGATGTTGATAATACACCTTATTTCATTGAAGATAAGACTTTCGAGGGTTTAGTAAAGCAGTTTATTAATCGTGAACGGGCACTCCTTAATAAAACGTTTTATTATGCCTACCTACCTACTATCAATGATATGATAATATTAACTTGGCGCTAGGTTTGTGTTGGCTTGAAAGTGGGTTACACTACACACGCATGCACGATACACTTTCAATAGCACAGAAGACCAATAGTGTGAAGTGCATGCATAATTTTAATAGCATCGTAAGTCTATGAAAATAGAATGAATCGTTATTGTAATTGGTTTCATAGAAACTCGTAAAATGACTGTTAAAAAGACTGTAAAATCCTATTCTCCTATCCTACGTTTCAAATATTATGTTTGAGAATTTGCCATATGCTGGAAATTTTCGATTATAAGTTTAAGTGTTTTTGATGATCCAAAACATGTTCAATATAAAAAAATACAGTTATAAAAGGAGTAAAACGAATAAGTCTGTGATAAAACGAACGGAACGCATACCGTGACCGTTTCTGGGAAACCCCAATGGCCCACCAATTAGTCCAGTCCCAATACATACAATTATCATTTTCGCCAACACATGCCAAGTAAGCATGTTTACTTTACTTTACGTTTACTTCACATGAAACTGTGATAAACTTTGTGTAGAGAAAACCGAAATTAAATGCTAGTGTAGACTAGACGCAATCACAGCTATTTACTGAAATTCCTAATGCGACCTACATCCAATTTCGATCTTTGCGGGCAGAAAGTGTCTATTTGACACATTTTACGTTACCAGATGGATCTCAAGAAATGAGAATTCGAGGACAGTTTTTGCACGGAGTACCAAAAATACATGTGACGAGTTAAGGAAAGCAACAGCAGTTTCAAGAAACTCATAGATCCTTCTAAATATTACGAGTATACAGCATACAAACCCAAGACGAAATCCTGAATGACCCCGCAACTTCGCCGGAAGAAGTTTCGATTAACCAAAAAAACCCTACGAGATAATGTTAATTTGATAAAATATTTGACACGGTTCAGTTAAGATTTTAATTAAAAGAAATATGTACTTATGTCATGCTAATAAAATTATATGTCACAGCTGGCGACTGGAGCGAATGCTTTGCCAGTTCGTAGTAAATGCTGCTGTATAGGACTGGAATTCATTGTGTGAATGGCACAGCCCAGGTACGTTCTATCACCTTGTAGTTCTGCAATTATTCTGTTTGACAGTTTAAGTACTCATACATTATACCTACATCAATCGCTATTTGTACTCTTGCGAAATAAACATCTTTGTTAGTTTTGAAACGGCATGCAATCGTTAAAGATCTTTCCGAGTTGTGCTAGGTATTACTTCTCTTGAGCACTTTTGACTGAATTGTACTAACATAAACAAAACTCCTAACCGTTGTTAGTATTGTATCATCATAATTTTAGCGATGGTAAAGTGTTAGCGTGAGTAGATTCTAGCTTTGTGAACTTGGCACCCAACATTGTAGGTAAAATATTTTAGAATCAGTTACATCAACTGATTCTGTACAAGAATCAACTGATTAACTTGAATGCCGATAAAACTGACGGATGAGTTTTATTCAAAGTTCTATAATTATAATTTCCTTCTGCCTTCTTCAAACGACACATTTTGTACTACATTCAACTACTTATAATACAATAAAATAAAAAATATTTTACCTACAATGTTGGGTGCCAAGTTCACAAAGCTAGAATCTACTCACGCTAACACTTTACCATCGCTAAAATTATGGAAGAAAAATCGTTTGAAGTTTAAAAAAATAGTTTTACAAATAGCTTCCTGTTGTTTCCTGTTGTCCTTGTACTTTTAATGGTATACACGGCTTTATGTCAGTTCGTCATTTGTTATTGTCAAACAGTTTGGGGCGGTGCAACGAAAACATCACTAATAAAACTAGAAAGAGCACAAAGGTTCGTCTTCAAAGTAATGTTTCGAAAGCCCCCTTGGTACTCTACTAAATCTCTGCTTCAAGAAACTGAAACATTGACAGTTCGCCAGCTTTACATACAAAAGGTAGCATTATGGTATCATAGGTTTCATGAAACCTCAACCAGTTGCCCTAATGCCCGCAGACAACGAATTGCACTCCGTAAAGTAAAAACCACTTTTGCTACACGTTTTCTACATTTTGCCTCCCCTTTTATCTATAAAAGGATATTAGTTAAGTGTGACATAAAATCGTGCTCACCTTTCAGTGCCAAAGTCAAGATCAGAAAATGGCTGATCACACTAGACTACAACGAAATAGAGGAAATACTAGTAAAAATCGCATAAGCAAACTTAATTCTTAAAACACACACATACACACATACACTCATACTGTAGTCTAAACTATTATTATTATTGTTCTCTTCATTTTTTTATTTGCTTGTTTTGCACATCTGCCTCGCATTAAGTTTCTCACTGTGTAACGTCTTGTCTGTGATAAACATAGTTGTGGTTTCAGCGATACAGGCTCGACCTAGTGCGGAACCCACTGTTAAAACTGTAAATAGATTGGAATTTTTGGGGAAATAAAATATTTATTGTATTAAGTAAGTAAGTAGGTATTATTATTAAAAAAACTTAAAACCAAAACAAAGTTCACGAACGAAATTGATGCTACAAAAAACCAAAAAGTAAGAAAAGTTATTACGTTAGTTATAGGTGCTTACTTACTCCTATAAACAAAATAAACGTTACTAAAAACGGTGAATTCTAGTTCACTCTCAGATATGCTCATTCGGAATTTTGCAATAAAAATGCCGGTCGGATAGGGCAGTCGACTATCGGTCGATCGGCGAAGACATTCATACCAGACAATACCATTTCATTAAATTACCACGCCACAATGTAGATATTATGAGTCAATGGAGCACACGGTGACGAAGTTAGTATGCCTCACAAAAGTACAACCACTCAACGAGCTGGTTAAGTATGGATATAGTAGGTACTTAGGTACTATTATATTGTGTTATGTTATGACTTATGGCCAAAAGAGTAAATTTCACGTACTCTAGAAGCAGGGCTAGACGTCACCTATTTATATTTGAACCAGCTGAACGTAGCTCATCCTAGTTGATCTGATAAGCAAACCAGGGCTCTTTCTGTATACTCGGAAATTCTTATCAATAATATAGTCATTTATATTATAATAAGCTTTCTTCAAAAGACTACCTTTTATTTATGCTTTATATTTCTTAATAGGTAGTTTAGTAGCATTTTCAGGAAGCTTATTATAGAAGCGCACCGTGTTCCCCATAAAGGAACGTTAAACCAACCAACCAACCAACCAACGCAACGCAACGTTGAAATTCCGAATTGTCTCATGGAATAAAATAAATAAATAATAATAATAGACACTTTTTTATGTTTAGGGCCAGTCCGCCAGCTTCGTTACAAGCAATCGATCGTTCGACCGTCAACGACATACAATCTGGTTCAGCATGTGAAACTTGTGAAACCTGACAATGAACCACACACGATTGGCCTCGATTCGAGTGTGAACACTCCCCGGGCTCCATCTCACTTTCAGGGCTTGCGGTATGCGGGTTAATCGACGTGACCTCAGGTGTCCTTTGAGGGCAGATCATTTTTGAATGTTGTCAAAAGGTATTGGCACCTTACTAATATTTTATTGTAGGGCTCTCAAAATCGTTGAACGGTATGTACCCTTATTAGCCAATAGCTGTTTACTCTCTTTTAACGTTCGTTTGAGGAACGGCTCTTTTGTTCTTCATATTTCTAAACGCTTATCGTTAAGTTCTTAGATAGTATAGGCCTTATCAGACGTCATTTGCAAACGATCCTTTGCAGTTTTAAACTCGTATAATTGGACGAGCGGGAGGTGTAATTAACGAAGCGTTTTATAAAACGCATGCCATTATATCAGAAACCGTAGCTGCAGTCAAAATATTCAAACCTCATAAACCTTTGCCATAATTTGGGAGGAGTTTGGGCGAAGTTTTGATTCAAATTCCAGTTATGCAGCGTTTTCTGTTAATGTTTTCTGGAATCTGCTGAAAATAGACCAATGAGACAGCCTCGGCCTATAATTACTGTTGAATAGGACGCTTTAAATAATATTCTATTTTTTTTTACATCTTTAAAATGGGATTTTGGGTTATTCTTTTAGTGATAGTTCAATATCGTATCAATGTTGTCTGTTGAAATAGCTGACTGAATTCGATAAGTACCTTCTTAGGATGCACAAGCACAAGACACCACGCAAACGTCATCTCAATAGTGATCCAGTTTTTTATTTTGTATTAAGTATGTTAGTATTTAAGGTCAATCTACGGGTTAATATTTTTGTTACCTACGAATATAAGTACAATTACTTATTTGTTACATGATAATTAATGATGTATTATTATTATTTTGCATATTAAGAAGACCTTGCATAGAAGATTATCTTATCCTAAACGAAGGCAAGTAAATGAATAAACGTGGACTGATGAAATCAACACTATTTCAAACGGTACCGGTTCGATTCCTGCAGTGTATTTGCGGGTTATTAAACTGAGGTCTGGTCTAAATGTTGTAATAGATAGCATACCTAGATACCCAGAAACCTAGAATTCCTACTCATCATTTCTGATAGACACTAAATCCCAGTGCGGAGTCAGTCAGGCCGGACTATGCATTCTATCATTGAATATTGATTTATTGATCGATGCATGAATGCATGTTGCACGTTGCGTCAAACATCTACCTAGCGCTTAGCTCATCGGACGAACCGGTTGCGCTTGCGCCGACTCGCGTGACATTTGTTTACAATGTGCCACTCACCTGGTGAATAAGTTTATTAGATCATGCATGAGCCCAATTAATTTACCTACCTAACCTAATTTAGGGCATGTAACTAAAGTTATTAAAAATACAATATTGACTAGCCTCACAGCTCTATTGGTAGTCAGTCTGCCTTCTGCGCTGTGTTTGTGGGATCAATTCCCGCCCAGGACAGATATTTGTGTGATGAAAACACAGGTGTTTCTTCTGTGTCTGGGTGTTATACAAATATTTAAATAAATTTAAATTCTATCAGTCAACTGGTATATAATGTTAGGTAAAACTGTAGGTATTTAAAAGAAATGAAGACAAACTAACCGTGTACCGTACGTTGCGTGTTTACTAGTACTACTGTCATGAGTCAGTGGCTTAATTTTAATATCGGAGTTAATAAGACGCCTAAAGAAAGCCCTATGTCATGACCCTTTGAAAAGTCGAGACAGCTTAACATGCTCCGAAGCACGGAAGCGCTCAGATGAAAATTCCGCTGCGGTCTCCCATCCTGACTTCGCAGAAGGTTGCTTAACTTCGGAGACCGGAACCACTTAACTATGCTATAAGCGCTTCCAGTAACAACTGTTGAAAGCAGGGAGCGATAATCGTGTCTACTACAAAGGTAGTTAGAGAGATCTCGGTACGGTTAGTATGTGAACAGTATATTGCCACACGCATGTAATTTTATCGACGCGACAATGAACCAGAGCGGACATATCTTGATATCCAATGTGAGTCATGTAGGCAGATAACGGTTTCAGTCTAATTATTATTTGACATCAATATTCTCACTGAACATTACTTAGAAACAAGAGCACCTTAGAAGTAGGTATGCAAAACGTTGTTATTGTGTCTATAAAAGTATCGTAAGCACTCGTATTTAAAAATACCTAAGTATACCTACTTACTTATATGTTTTCAATCAATCATCAGGTCACCATAATACAAGCAATGCTCAGTTTGGGGAGTTGTGTCATTTTGATTTTGACCGATTTTGATGAAATTTTTTGTGTGTGTTCAAGTGGATTCGAGAATAATTTAGATTTACAATTAAGTACTTAGATCATTTTTTTTTAATGCGCTGACGTAGTCGCGAACGGGACACCTAGTATTTATTAAAATACTAGCTGACCCGGCAAACTTCGTACCGCCTCAGAATCAATACTTACTTAAATAAAACAAATGCTTGAAAAAAATGCTTGCTTTTTTTTCACATTTACTAACCTTTTAAACCTTCCCTGGACTACGACAAACATTTCAACACCAAAATCAGCTAAATCAGTCCAGCCGTTCTCGAGTTTTAGCGAGACTAACGAACAGCAATTGATTTTTATTGTATAGATTTAAGAATATAAGTACATTTTATTAGATTATTTTTTGAAGGTCACTGAAAACAACTGGAACTTGAAAGCAAAGGGCACGAGTAGTGTAGTGGTAGCAGAAGTACCCCTGATTTGTGACCTTAAGACCGTGGGTTCAATCCTGTTCAATCAAACTCGGTCTGTAATCCAAACCTATTTTTTGCTCTATGTGCGCAATGCCAGTGTTCTCAAAACCCCACCACTCTCCTTTGAGGTTGAGAATAGCTATGGAAAGATGATGTTCAACGTCAAAGTCAAAAGATACTTTTTTCAATGCAATCACAAGGATCACTTTGAAACGTCTTACATACTATGTGAATTTAGAAACTCATCCTGTAGGGCGATTATGGAACTCTAATTACAATCAATTTCTATCAGTTTTCATAGATTTCTGATAGACATTGATTGTAATTAGAGTTCCATAATGGCCCTACTGGTCTTAGCGCTTTTTTGTATGATCCATCTTATAACTACCTTAACTACGAAATACTAATACAAGAGAGTTTATACATTTCAAGTGTGTCGGTTAACTGTCTGACGGCAGAGCGACATGAGGCCATGCATTCTTATCAATAATATAAGTAGTAATTTATATTATAATACGCTTTCTTCAAAAGACTACCCTTTCTTTATGTATGCTTCAACCTGGTCAGTTGCCTAAAGATACGTTTAAACGGCCAATTAAAATTCCTCAATCTGGGCAATATTTCCCAATTATGACGTCACGACAATATCAATATTTACGGCGTCAACATGTATCAATTATATAACCGTTTTACTGCAATTAATGAAAGTAAGCTGCTCAATATTGATCATTTACCGAACAATTATGTATTTCTAAAAAAAAGTACAATGCGTAAACACACCTTAAAGCATGGAGACCAATATAAACTATCTAAGCACTACACGCTAATGGGAATGCTAAATTGACGAACGAAACGCCAGATCCTTTTATCTATTGCCAAAGCGATCGAAACAAAACATACATCTGTGATTATGAGGGCCAGAGCCGATCAATCAATTACATCAGTCAATCAGTCAATCAATTCACATGTTACGTACAGTTTATTGCTTAAACACAACGTCCTAATAAGCTTTGTACTAATCTGTGTCCAACCAAGCTACATACATACGTGCTATACCTACTTTAGAGATTGAATCTTAAGAGGAAGCGTGAACTTTAGCATCTTGGATACAGCTTGGTGAACGGACTCAAATGTGCCGAAACTCTTCAACGTATAAAATTAAATGCATCGCAAATTAGTCGTTTGGAACCATTCAGTGGTCAACAGACTTGACACCACTGTAAAGTTCCAAGAAAGGTTGAAGAGTCCTGTATCTTCAAAGTCCACACTTTGAAGGCCTTACAGAACTCTTCAACGACAAACAGTTCATGTGTCGCAATTAATCTCATCTATTGGAGAAAATATATCTAAAATTCATTGGGGATCTCAGACAATAACTTTATAACATACTTACTTAAGTACTTGTTAGTTGATCAGACCATGGGCTTTGAAGGTACCTAACGGAACGCATCCATGACAAAAATATTAACGCATCGCAATTAGAGTAGATTTGTATTAGTATGTCACATGTTTTGATATTCAGGGTTAAGAAGCCGGTTTTCAGTTTTCTTGAAAATATATTATCAAAGCACTACCGTGCTTGGAGGGCAAGTTAAGCTATAGGTTCCGGCTTTTCAAATAAAATTAGACCATGAAAAAGGCCTTTGAGTGACTTATTAACACAGTTACTGATTCATACGAAGTATTACAATCGGTATTAATATCCAAATCAAAACTGCCCCTAGTAAATCTATGCTACTTAATATTATCAATTCAAAAGTGACCCCTTTTGTTTTTTCGTTACGTTTTCACGGTTAAGCGGCTGAATGAATATTGATTAAACTTGGAAAGAAGATTGTTTCTTAGGGATGGACATAGCCTACTTTTCATGTAGGTAGGTACCACGCGCGCGTATCCACGGCCAGAATGTATTAACAAAATATAAAACTCGGTCTACTTCCGATTTGACCAGCTTTCTTCATTGTGTAAACACTAATCAGAAAGTAACCACATGTACACATTTTACACACGTTATACCAGAACGTTGAGTACGTAAGTAATACGTCAGGCGTGTATGTGATGAATGAAACCCGACACTTGTTCAAGGGGACCTATTGTAAGGGCACGGTACTTGTTATACAGCGGCAAGGATATAGCTTTTGTTATGCTTAAGTAACCACCCATTAAGCACTTGTCCTTCGGTCCCCTACGTTTACATTATAGATCTTGATCAGTTGAGCTGTTGCTTCTATAATTAGGAAGGAACTGGGTAAACAATAAATCGAGCGAGATTAACAAAATGCAAGGTGATGTATCATAGCGTTCACGCTGTCCTAAATTAGTCCACGTTTAATTGCTGATGTTAGGCAGGTTTAACACACAGATTCATTTTTTTTACAATTTAAATAGGCACAAGTATAACTCCATATTATTTGTTAAGAGTTTGATTCTGTTGTTTTGCCGGCGGACTCAAATTTCGTAAAATACGAACGATTTTATTTTGTTTGCACCAAACTCCAAATTAAAGTATGTACTTAAGTTTTAAATAACAGTTAAACAGGAATAAAATTACAATTTAGACTTATTTTCAAGTCTAAATTGTAATTTTATTCCATTATTGAATCGATTACCCTGAATATTACGTAGTTTTAATCAACATCACATTAAATACTAAAACATACTTAAAACATTTTAATTTAGCGAAACAAACTAAGCACTAAGCTAAGCATACGTTTACTTAGTATAAGATTAACGTTAGATAAAACAGTGGTTCAACCGGCAGCGAGATGGATGGATTACACTGGTGGCAATTCGGTTAGTTCATTTCTAAAATTAGGAATTGTCTAAAATATATTTAGTTAGTCATAGCATTTGTAAGACCTATTCGGTTGGTACCATCTAACTAAATTAGGAACACTTAACTAAGTTAGATAAAATTAAATTTGAATAAGTTGGTAGCAGCAGAATACCAAAGTTTTATTTGACAGTTAAAACCTAATTTTAGCTAAAATAAGTTAGGTTGGTGCCAACAGAATTGAGGCCATTATGAAATTCGAGGGTCGCAGACAGTTGAGACTAGCGCAAGATCGAAGTGGATGGTACGAAGGCTAGCTATACTCAACAGTGGGTGAAATTGGGCTGTAGATGTTGATGATGATGAAGATTCACAAATCTTAGCGAGAACTAACGTCTCCGTTTGTCAATGTACAGTACAATTTGACATACGAAAGCGTGAAATTAGCATACATGTTTTCGTAATTTTCAGTATCTGAACCATAAAACTTAATTTTCTACCGTGTTACCTACCTACCTGAATTATACACACATATCGTACAAAGAGATCCACATCAACCTGTGTTTAGGTCCCGTGAAGGGCATGCCTTAGGCTGAGCGTAGACTGGACAAGACTTTTAGAAAATTATTAACGTATACATAAATATTATGTACCTATGTACTTAGATACTTAAACTGGCCTGTCAGCTCAGTTAGAAGTAGTTCTTCTGCGCAGTAGGTTGAGGAGTTCGATTCCCTCCCAGGATAAACATTTTGTGTGATGAACATAGGGGGCGTCCATAAATTACGTGAGGTGTTTTTTTAGATTTTCTGTATAATTTCAAAATAAAATTGCGTGATATTTGCCGAGACCCCCCCTCTCTCCAACGTTAGATTAGATGAGATTTGACTCGACCCCCTCCCCCCCTTAAACATCTCACGTAATTTATGGACGCCCCCATAGGTGTTGGTTCTATGTCTGGGTGTTTACAGTATTCTATCAGCAATCTGGCAATAGAAGCTATGTTTAGGGGCTAGATGGTTTTTTGTGCATTTTCCACCAATATTTACTTACTTATTATTGAAAAATATTGGTACACAAATGATATAGCACTAGTAAGTCTCAAACTAAACAACGCTTGTACTACGAAAACCAGGTGACCGATGCTTTTATACTTTACTAGCGACCCGCCCCGGCTTCGCACGGGTGCAATGCTGACTAAATATACTACAGAATGTCTTTATATACAACGTTATCTAAGAGAATAACATAGACTAAGAGATAGACAATACCATTGCGGACTTTTGTGTAGACCTTTTTAAGGTGTACCTGTAGTACATTATTTTGATCTATCTCGTAGGTTTCAGCCAGTGTTTGCAATGTAAGCGCAAAAAAATGTGTTTATTTACGACACCACATTAGAAAACTCTAAAATGATCAGTGTTTCTCTACTATATTATGCATGTTTTATACATATAAACCTTCCTCTTGAATTACTCTATCTATTAAAAAAACCGCATCAAAATCCGTTGCATATTTTTAAAGATCTAAGCATACATCGGGACAGACAGACAGCGGGCGGCGACTTTGTTTTATACTATGTAAAGATAACACCCAGACACTGAATAGTCTAGTCTGTTTGAGGGATTCTCTAAAACAACTAAACCGATTCTAATAATGTTCCACTGATAGATAGCTGGATTATTACGATGCTATCATAGGCTTTTAATGTAGTTATATTCCACGTGGGAGAAATTACTTGCTAGTATTTTTTTTATAACCAGACCGATCGCATAACCGTCCACACACAGAAGCGCTCAGCATTAGATAGACTTCTCATCTTAAGGTCATGAGAGTCGTGATCATGAGAATACTTATAATATTTACACATACATATGAAACTTTATAAATACCCAAAAACAGAACAAACACCTATATTCATTACACAAATGTTTTCCCTGGGAAGTAATATACGTACCTATAACGAAAAATTCTGTACAATGTAACAAACATTCGTTGGGCATAACAAGGCACATGTGTACCGGCCTTAACCAAGCCAGTTCGCGGCTGTCTGCGGCAGCTAACTGTTCCACGGACGATGTTTACTTGACCTATTGTTAAACTATTGTTAAACTTAAGCTACTGGCGATGACTCCCTATTTGGAAGGTACTCCCCAATACAGATGTTGATCTAAGTAATTTGTATAAATTAGTAGCCAACTCTGGCGATATTATTCAAAAATAATAGTTAAATTTTTGCTTGTCAATTCTTCTCGGACTTGGGTTAGGAGGAATTGGCACCTAAATTCACTTAGTATGTAAGACGTTTCAAACAAATCCTAGTAATTGTATTAAATAAAATTATTTTTGACTTTGACTTTGACTTGATTAATATTATAAATTAGAAAGCGTGTCTGTTTTTTGTTTCGTTTCCACGGTTCAACAGCTCAACGAATCTTGATGAAATTTAGTATGCGATTGTATCTTGTGGAAGGACATAGAAAGGCCGCTTTTTATGTAGGTACCACGCGAAGCTGTGGGCATTAGCTAGGTAAGAAAACTAGCGGAATACCTAATATTATGACAATAAAATAGGTCGTCAATCAGTCTTATAACGTCACAGCTCGTCTAGTTTGAAATAAGGGATTAACTAGTTCAGTTCTAGGCTCGTGTTAAGCATACCTAGGTATAACAAAATAAGATTTTGTAGGTATTTTGTTATATTTAATATTGTACCTACCATGTTAAATATTGAATAAATATTTTAATAGACGACCCAGAAGTCGCGCTCATTGCCTAGCGACTTTTATAATAGCATGAACATTTTTTAAGTAAAATTAATTGGCAAGGTAACCGCGGAAAAACAGTCACTAAGGTTAAGTCTTGCTATGGCACAGAATGCTGAACAGCAAGGTGCCATGATAAGATCTCAACGCTATTAAGATTACTAACAAGATTGGTATTTAGGTCTATGTCAGTTAGGTAATTACCTGAGCCAGTTCTGAAGTTGCTTAGATTGCAACATTATAGACATTTTCTAGTCTCAATTTACATTCAAAACTTTTCCTATCTCTTTCAGACCTAGCCCGAATTATTTCGCGCATTTTGTAGAACATGGGAATCAGATTTAGGCGTAAGCACTAGCGATATAAAACCGCGTTGAAAATCAGAATAAGCTACAGAACAGCGCGGATTAATTCGCTAGTGTGTGCTAGACCTTAGATCCAGAAGTAGTTTTAAAGTAGCGCCAGTGACGGAAGAGATAAATTATGCAGGACATTGCACACAGCATCATCTGGCCCCAAAGACAAACAAAGCTTGTGTTATGGTACCAAATGACTTGAATACTTATTTATACCTAGAAATACCCAGATCAGAGACAAATATTTGCAGATCATACAAACTTTTGTCCCACGGCGCGATTCGAAATCGCAATAAAAAAAAAAAAAAAAAAAGGAGATAAGGAAGTAATAAGGAAGATCAGCACTGCAGCATGGCAACATGTTGTAGTACTTACCTATTATGCTGAGCTGAGGGCCATGCCACCAGTTCTCACTCATTTGTTTTTCTTCTTTGTTTTAGTTTTAGTGTTATATATTTTTTTGTATATATATTATACAGACATCATAGTGGTGGTTTCAATGAATGATTTTTCTTTCTTTCTTTAATAGGATAGTGTAGTATGGGCATCTCATGGGAAGGGAACCAAGTCATACCAACCAAGATGATATGGGTAAAAGAGGAGTTACTACTGAGATGATGAATAAAAGAGTAGATAGGGTTTATTTTGTATTTAAAGTATTAAAATCAAGTTTTAAGCAAATTATGTTATATATTGAAAAACTTCTTAATACATTACCCCTTTTATGGTCCCTTTTTAGGGTTCCGAAGTCCACTAGAATCCCAGTTTCACTATGACTGTCTGTCTGTCTGTTTAGCTTGCAGACTATTAGTTTTATCATGGTTAAATTTTAAATGGAGGAAGTGGCCTTTACAAGTTATGAGCTTTGGAAAAATGTTTTTAGCTCTACATTTAAAGTAAAGGGTTGATACTTATTTTATTTTACTACCCCTTTAAGGCATAAGTACAGTTGGATACATCTTTTAAGGTATCTTGAGGTTTCTTGAACAGAACAAAATTAGTTTGATATTTACTTAATGAAATAGCTATTAATTAAAGCTTTACTAGATTGAGTAACAGAAAAATTAATGGATACTTTATTTTCAATACAATCACAGAGGATCACTTGAAAACATCCTCGTAACCCAAGCCCTAGAAGAACTGGCACGAAACTCATCCTGGTCCTAGCTTATTTTTACATGATCCATCTTATAAATACCTCAACTATGAAAAACTATTAAGTACAAGAGAGTTTATTCTAGTGTCGGTTAACTGTCAGGGCAGAGCAACATGAGGCCATGCATAGCAATTTTGGTATATTATAATACGCTTTCTTCAACAACATACCCTTGATATGCTTTAAATTTCTGAGCCTGAAATTTCTCAGCCTGAAAAGTAAACCTTAAAAAAAAAAAAAAAACTCCAATCAAATTTTATTTGATTTGTTTGGCTATATGTATAGCATAGCAGGTTAGTAACTAGCTAGTATCAAGTTATGTATGAGTTTGAAAAGGTTTGGGAGCTGACTACTAGTCATTGTTATCCAAACTGGCTTTTGGGAGCCTTCAATGTGCAATGGTTAAATGTGCTTAAGTTTTGATGTCTTATTCTTTGATACTTATTAAGTACTCCTATACACTTTTCACAAACAACTTAATGTAAGATTATTTAACAACCTCTGTGGAGCAGTGGGCCAAGGTCCCCTTGAGATGCTGAAGGTTGCAGGTTCGATTCCGACCACGGGAAAAATGTTTGTACAATCTATATATCCAATCTATCTATCTAAATATATCAGTCATGTGAAACCCATAACACAAGCTGTATACTTTGGGGCTACACAATGCTGTGTGAAATGTCGGTATTATTTATTGATTTAGACCCAACCGTTTTAATATAGTATAGATATAGAAAGCCAATACATAGCAGATGATAGACAAACAAACAGTTGTATTGAGTTGATTTACATAACATTATTATATCTTTATTGTATTGTAGTAGAACAGTGAAATACTACTTAAGTAGAATAAACATGGAAGCATACTTATTGAAGAGTATCCAAAACTGAAGAAGGAAGTTGATTGGCCATATATTATACAATATGACAGCCTAATCAGAAAATCTTAAGAGAGAGAGAGGAAGGTCAAGAATCTATACTATTATAGATTTGATAGTGAATCTGTTAGTTGAGTTGTCTCAGCTATCCGGCTGAATTTGTTAAGGAAATAGATTGTATATTGAATTGATTGTGTATTTACAAATGCTACTTTTTATGTCGGTACCTATTTAACTAATAATCTGTATGTCATAGAATCTGTCATACAATACAAGCCATCTTATAATAATACTTATAGTCAAATCAACTGTTTTATTTGTTATTACAAAAACGCTGGGGCATGTGATAAAAATACTAGGTAGAAACAGTAACATGATGTCACTTGCATCCCACACACTCACTGATAGATATGAATATTGTTACCGATCAGTTTAACAAATCATCATTTCGAAACAGCAATAGGTCACAATCTACCACCAAAACATACGGCATACTTTCGAAGGGTTAACTTGTTTTGCTTACTCCTTCTCTCAAACTATAAAACACTTGCAGCGAGCGAGATAGACCATGTTTTAGAACTTCTCACAGAATTTATTTACACGATACAAAAGTTGCAAACTAACTTTATTTTGGTAACAGAAATACGGATTTGGTATTTCTTGTGGTATTTCTATTTGGATTTGGAAGACTTACCGTAGTCAAGAGTGCATAAATCCAAAAACGATTTCAAGTTGCAGTTTGCTTAAAACAAGACACAAACAACACACAAAACACCTTTTTCGTTATCGTATGATCGGGACGTTAACACTCTGAAGAATAACACATGCACTAAAGCAGCAGAACACTCTAAAGGACGCAACCCGATTACACAGATGTTTGTTTACAGACTTAAACACGCGATTTTTCGGAAAATAGGCAAGACGTCTGCCGCATCACAATGGAATTCGGCCATTTTGGTGCTGTCGAAAAAAGAAAGAGATGCACTCTCACTTCTTGGCCAATCAGAGTAACATTCAGCTAGCAGTGCCATCTGTCCGTGAGTATAGAGAGTGCTTTAGTAAATAGTTCCGTTCCACGCAGAACATAAAAATATTATAAGATGCGCGCTTCATACCTTCAACGATATCGACAGCGCAACGTCGATATAGCTGTCGATGTCGTTGAGTTAGGAAATTTTAGAATGGAGAAGACAAACGTTTTTTTTAATGGCAAAGTAATCTAAAAAAAAAACGAGAATAACTGTGTTTTTACTTTTTTCTATTATTAAAAATGGCTGAGAAAATGAAGACCAAAGTGTGAATTTTCATACGACACGATACGATTGTAATGTTTCTTGATAAATTGTTTCTGGGTACTTATTAAAAATGGTAAAGAAATACTGTGTCGTGAAATATTTTAAATCCTATGTAAAAACACCAGACAAGCTGTTTTTATCGTACTGAAGGACTCAAAATCCAGAAAGAAGTGGATGTCAGATACGAAGAGTTGATTCAATAGGACATTATGTACACCTAAAAAAACGTTGTGCTGCGTTGCGTTGTGCTGTAAATATCATTTTGATATGTACCTACCTACTTATCGTTGTCTGATACCAACCTATAATACCAATATTTTGGCAGAAATATCAAACTTACGGCCCGCATTTTTTAATAGCCCGCATTTTTTTTATTCTTACGATGATGATAGTTAGATACCTAACTATCATCATAAAATGCACATTATTAATGTCCAACGGAAAGTGTTATTAAAAGCCCTTTGTTTATGTTGCCTATATTTGTATTGAATAAATATTTATTAAGGTACCTACACCGTTTGTTTCTGTATCCGTCGTTGGCATCAACCTACATAATAATATGCGGAAACCTACCTAACCTTGGAAGACCACTCAATCTCAAGAAACATGTCGTGCCTCAAAAGTTTGCTTGTCGAACAGATTAGGTAGTTGAAAAACCTGAACGTTCTGTTATAGCAAACTTAAAACTTAATCAATTGAAAATTTTGCGTCCACTTCACATGATCTTGAACAGCTGTATATTGTGAATAATCTAATAACTGATCAAGTTGAAAACGTCGATATTGACCCTTTAGAAGGTAGGTACGACTGGAATCACAAGAACGGAAGATACAAATAATATAGACAAGAAACTCAATAAAAAATCATGTAAACATAACAAATAATGTTTGACTTAAACATACAGAGACTTATATAGTAAATATTTTAGTTTGCCACCTAAAGATAAAAAAATCTCCGTGAACTAGAAACAAATAAATAACAAAATAAAAAAAAAAATTAAAACTGTCATTTGCGGGCCGTATGGTTGGTTATCCCTGATTTCTTTATAACTTGGTATCCAAAAATGCTCAAATTTCTCACCACGCGTATGTATTTATCTACTACCTTCCTACATTGGAAAGTGCATATTGGTAGGTAACTAAAACAAAACCAAATTTTTTTATTTAATTAGGTATTATAGCAGTTAGGTACATATGTAGGTATATTTTTTTCAAGTCCATGACTGTAATAGGTACCTACCTACCACACATTCAGTTTGAAGTTCGAAATAGGTACCTACCTAGGAATGTCTGTAGGTATAACTTCTAAAACTATCATGGTTTTGAACATAATTTTCATTAGACGTTTATCTCGTGATCATGGCGAATACAACTGTGCCGAAATATCGGAAAGCAGAAAAACTCATAAGTATAGGTAGGTAGGTATCATGGTAAATATCCCGTTTTGAGTGATTTATTGATCTTTTTTCATTAGAAATTTTCGTTAGGAATTTTGTATGTAGGTAGGTATTTACCTATCACCATGTTACTTGTAAGTGTATAATACAAATAAAGACATTTTCGTTTATATGCCACGAATTTCGCAGCCCCAAAAACCTTACTTATCTATAAGTTAAGTACTTACTAATATTATAAAGCTATATAAATTATATAAAATTATAAAAAGCTATATAAATTATAAAGTTCAGTTTGTTTGTTTGTTTGTTTGAACGCGCTAATCTCAGGAACTAGGTAGGTACTAGTTTGAATTGAAAAAATCTTTTTGTTTTAGATACTTAGTTGATTTATCGAGGCTGGCTCCATAACATGCGATACATAACTACGACTACGACTAATAGGAGCGAAGCATCAATGGAAAATGTACCTACATGTACGTGTACGTACATTTCTGCAAATTAAAAAACATGAAATGAAATGAAATAGGAAATGAAATAGGAAATGAAATGAAATGAAATAGGAAATGAAATGAAATGAAATGAAATATTATTTATTTGCTTGAATATGTGATACAATTAGGTCTTATAATAGTTAGTCCATTGTATGTCCTTCCATATTCTTTGGCATGCTGATTTTATCTAGTGTCAATAGCGTAGTTCTTAGCTTGACTTAATTTTCTTGTAGACTGAATTCATAAATTAGGTAATTATAAACAATGTCATTTCTTATAAATTAATAATAGTTTATAGGTCAAAAAAATGTTAATAAGTTTATAATAATGATACAGTTTAGATGTCCATAAAATTAAAATATTCACTAAATAGTACACGGTTCGCACTGTCAGTGTGAACTCGAGCGGCAACGAGCGGTCCGCGGATCAAACTCTCCTTGATGAAGATTTTCTAGATGAATCGAAACATTGTCGGTGCCTCCATCGACAAAATAATACGTGAGTAAAGCACGTGTTGATCAAAATGTATAGTACAATTCATGGTATATAAAAAATAACATCGATGTAGGTAAACAATTTTTAGATTTCTGTCGATTTATCAAAATGTATATTCACTAATTGTATAAAAACAGTTGTCTATAAGCCACTTTGGCAATTTAACAAAAAATAAAATACCATTTAGGTCTATAATGTTGTCAGATAGCCTATTATAAATTTGAACACACATAAATTAGGCTTGGCATTGTGTTAATGTAAGTTTATATTTAGGAATGTGCAGTTTGCTATTGGATATATCCCGTAGTTGCCGAGTGTGAAAGTCCTGATTCGTTTTGAATAGTTCAGGATGTTGCTTGACAAACTCTGCTGCTTGTTTTATATACAGACACGGAAGGGGGTTGAATTTTTTAAATAAAGGTCTACAGGGCTCTAGGACGTGAGTTCCACATAAGGATCGAATGCACCTTTTTGGGCTCTGAAAGCTCTATCTGCGGGCCTAGCACGGCACGAGGAGAAATAGTCTTTCCACCTTTTTATCCACCTGTCAGTGGAAATACACCACCACCTGTCCACCACAGGTGGATAAAAACGGGGGAAAGACTATTTCTCCTCGTGCCGTGCTAGGCCCGCAGCTTCAACACTGTTTCCCCATAACAAGAGGCCATATTGTAGAGCTGAACCGACGTAACCATGATATGCACTAAGGGATACTTTTATGGATGCTATCTCACGAAGCCTCTTGAGCACGTACGCGTATCTGCTGAGCTTAGTACACACCTTATATAAGTATTTATACTATCCAATTTATATTTTTATCCAGATAAATTCCACAAGAACTTCATAGAGTCTACTTCTTCAATTTTATTATTTTTATATATAATGTCAAGTTTTATTGGATAACGTTTGAATGAATGAAATTGCATTAATGTTGTCTTGTCAATATTCACCTTTAAGTTATTATTACCAAGCCAAGTAATTATGTCAGAAAAAGTTTTACAGATGTCATGTTCAAATTGAGATATGTCAGTGCACTTAACTATGATAGTTGTGTCATCGGCAAAGAAAATGGTTTCATGGTGAGTTGCTTCGGGCAAATCATTAATGTATAGCAAGAAAAGCATTGGTCCGAGAATACTACCTAGCGGTACACCATAACTGTTTAATTTAAAATCCGATCTATAGGTACTTAATATTTCTTGTTTTATTATTTATTCTGGATATTTCAACGCATTGGTATCTGTTTATAAGGTAGCCACAAGTGTTCCGAAGTCGATAGATTCAGAAATAGATTTATTTAACTTAAAATTTGCTAAGACAGTCGATTTATTTTTAAGGAAACCATTTAATTCCTGTTTAATAATTTGAAATTTATCTAATGAGCTACTAAGACGTGTAAGCATAGCTCGTTTGAAAATTTTAGACATCACGGGGATCAATGCAATGGGTCGATAATTAATTAATTAATAAAAAATTAATTATCAATTTTAGCGGTGTCTCCTTTTTTATAAAGCGGTTTAATAATAAAAAAAATTAGAATTTCAGGAAATATCTATCATGTGGCAAAGTGGGATAACCATGGCAATCCGTTTTACAATTTTTTGTGAAGATCTTCGTGTCCTACCTACCGAGTTGGTGTTGTTGTGTGATTTGATTATTTTGAATATTTCCTCAGGAGTGGCCGGTAATATAAAGATACTACTATGACAGCTCTTAAAATTATCATTTAAAGAAATATCACAAACATTTTCATTGGTAATTCTGATGAAGTGATCATATATTCCAAACTGCTTTTGCTTTATTTTTAGTTTTATTTATATAATTTAAGCTCCCGATCTTCTAAAACTGTAAGATACATCTCCTTAATATCTTAAAATGTATTTACTTTTGTTAATACGTTTATTCACAGCTGTATAATAATAATTAAAGTATAGTCTCCTCTTAGTCACACAAGATTTATTTAAACTCCTTGTAGACCATTTTTTGATATAGCTGTTGGATTTTATTTTCACATATAAATTTGGAAAGTATAAGTCAAAGAAATGTTTTAAGTAGTCTAAAAATGCGCTATACGCTCTGTTAGTGTAAATTTCATTAAAAATGTCAGAAAAACTCAGTGAAGAAATACATTCTATGAATTGTTTTATGTTATAGTCACATAAATCGCTTTTTTTGTCGAACCAATGTGTTTTTGAGAACTTAAGTCTAAGAGGGTCATGTGTGCAATTCACACGTGGTAGAAATGAAACCAATTTATCAATTTATCAATTTGACATCCCAAAATATAAATATAATATGCTTGTATCGAACCCCCGACTCGGATATTAACATTTTTATGGAAAACTGGACGGTTTGTTACAGTTCATCACATTAAACTACAAAAAAAACATAGTTATAGCTGGTGATCTAAATATTAATACACTTACAGAGAATAAAAACTCTAAGTGGCTCAAGGAGTTAGCGGATAATTTTAACTTAAGTTTACACATACATGCACCTACAAGAAACGAAAATTGTATCGACCATATTCTTAGCTCTATAAACTCTGCAAGAGGTGAACTTCTACACGGGGGAATATCAGACCATAATACCGCACAGCTTCTTATCATTCCAACACATTTGAAACATCCCCTACAAACACACTTTAAATACAGAAGGGACTACAGTTTACAAAATATTGCTAAATTTAGGTCATACCTTTCTTCCTTGACATTCTCAGAAGTTCTCAATGAAAAACTAGACGCAGCCTTTACTAACTTCCATGAACTCTTTTGTTTGCTCTACAATATCTTATTTTCTTAAATTGAGAATTAAAATATCTAACAAACTCAGTAAAAATAAACGGATTAGTAAAGGACTAAAGATCAGCTGCAAAACAAAAAGGACTAATATAAGTACCTACGGTACTTATATTATTCTAAGAAAAGTGAATCCAGTCGTAATCATTATAAAAAATATTCAAGGATACTCCGTAACTGTATAGACCAATCAATAAAGATACATAATTATAAAGTCATAAATGATGCTAAGAACGTTTGTAAAGCCACATGGAAATTGATCAAGACTGAAACCAGTGACACAAAACCAATTGAACACATAAATTTTATAAATCATAATAATAATCTAATAAAGATTCCTAAAGAAATAGCCGAAACTATTAATAATTACTGGACTAATATATCAGATAACATTAGTCAAAATAAACATAAAGGTAACACTGCATGTAAGATATCAGTTTGTAGTAGCTTATTCTTGAGACCCTACGACTGCGATGATATTCACAGAATTATAATGTCTCTTCGAAACACAGAGGCGGAAGGGTATGATGAAATATCCACAAAAATTCTGAAAGCTTGTTCAATGGAGATAACCCCAGTATTAACGTACCTGATAAACTTATCTTTTGAAGAGGGTTCCTTTCCCATGCTTTCAAAAATCAATTGTTAGACCCCTATACAAGAAAGGTGATAAGTCAAAATTAGACAATTATAGACCCATAACATTAATACCTGTAATATCTAAGGTCTTCGAGGTAGCCATGCAAAGACGCATACAAGCGTTCATTAATAAAAATAATATATTGAAACAGGAACAATACGGGTTCCAGCAAGGTAAATCCACAACGTTAGCTTGTTTTAATCTTGTTAAAAAAGTAATAGACGGCATCGATAACAAAGAATTAGTTACAGTTATTTTTTTTCAAAGGCGTTCGACTATGTCTCTCACGATATTTTGTTGACTAAGCTAGAAATGTATGGTATCCGTGGACCTGCCCTTAGTTGGTTAAAAATGTACTTGGACAATCGACTACAATGTGTCGAAATAACCAATCTGAATAACGATAATGAATTAGTATCTGTTCGCTCTACCTACAGACCTAACAAAGTTGGAGTGCCTCAGGGAAGTGTCTTGGGACCTCTTCTTTTATATATTATATATTAACGATCTTCCTGACATCACTTCTAAGCCCTGTATATTATTTGCTGATGACATTTCTTTAATATTTACATCTAATCGCAACACTGACATTAATAATTACATAATTGACATAAATAATACTATAGAATGCATAATTAAATGGCTTGACATTAATAACTTGAATGTAAACTTGACAAAGACATATATACATTATATACAGTTTGGAACCTATGCACGTATAAACCAGCCTCTGAAAAACATTTCATATGGAAATATCAACATTTCAGAGGTCGATAGGACAACGTTTCTAGGAATAGTCTTAGATAAACATTTAAATTTTAAAATGCAGGTCGACAAAGTATGCTCCAAAGTAAACAGATTTGTTTATGCTCTGCGGAGATTGAGAAAAACGTCGTCCTTAGCCACAGTACTTAAAGCATATCATGGTTATGTAGCATCGGTACTCACATACGGTTTAATTCTTTGGGGAAACTCAACAGACATAAAAAAAGCATTTATCGCACAAAAAAAATGTGTAAGGGCCATTGGCGGGATACCGCCCTGGGAATCATGCAAACCACTCTTTAAACAATTAAATATTCTCACACTACCTTGTATGTATATCCTGGAGTCTGCTTTGTTTGTTAGAAAGCACAATCAACTGTTTGTTAAAGCTAGTGAGGTATATCATAGAAACACAAGAAACCAGGACAGAATTGTATTGCCTAAAGTTCCAAAGACGAGTATGTATATAAATAGTAGCTATGCAATATGCGGAAATGTATATAATTCCATACCTGACTATATAAAAAAATTACCATTAAATAAATTTATTAAGGAACTCAAGACCTGGTTACAAGCTTAATGTTTTTATAACGTATCTGAATTAATAAAATGACATAAATTTAATTATGTAATATTCCTAAGTGACGTTTATATTGAATTATTATTATGTTACCTAGTTTTTTTTTTATAAATGTCTCACATTGTTAGAAATTTTAGAAAATATTGTACACCATTTTATCAAATGGTAGCATAGCGAACTTACCAAATAATAAAACCTTTAATATACCTATGTTCCACAATAAATGAATTATGAATTATGAACCTTCAAAGAGCAAACGTGTAATACGTACCTACACGTATACAAAACACCACGGTTGTTGTGATGCCTTTCTTTTCTCAAGCTTTGTACTGCGCATGCGCGCACAAGCACATAAAAATAAACATGTCTAATGCTTCCTATCTCATTTTCTCCCACGTTAAATCTTATGAATTTATGACACAGACAGTGTCTTTTTACTGTCGCTTTTTCGTTTCATCGACTTTCAAATAACAATGATGCTAAGGAAGTTTTCCTAGCGAAACATCCAAACTTTGGCAGGATCTTGATTATCAATGGACTATATTTTTTTTGCGTGGCCAATCTCAGATCCTTCGTGATCCATGATGCAGGGAGATGCTTCAAATTTATAGCTCTAACGGGAGCGTGTAGGTACATACATCATACAGTTTGATCAGAGCATTGTTAAAAATATCAACTTTCTCATCAATAGAACTCTGATTAACAAGATATTACATACAAGATGGTACATAAACATATTTGGTGAATTCTTACTGGTTTCAACATTTCAACTCGTAATATACCTAATTGAACAATGGTATCAATAGAATATGATTGAAATTGATTTGTAACAGAAGTACCTATCGGCACGTTAAGTTGCAGTTACTAAGCGATTTTGGGGTCCGTATATTAATGGTAGTTAGGTAAAACGAGACGAGCTGATAAAGGAAAAACGCCAACTCGCTATAGCTGTAGGTAAGGTAGGTCGACGTTCTATTGCAGGTAACCACAAACATTGTCAGACCTTTAAATATTGTTTCATAAGAGTAGCTCTGAGTCGGACCGATGCGATGGAGAAATAATCATAATGTGAAAAAAGAAGGTACAATTAGCCACATATATATAGCCATAGCTACGGAAGGCGCGTACTCTCAGGCGCAACTTTTGCACTGCTTTTCTCAGGATGGATGTCAATATGTCAGACACAGATAATCAATTAAATTTTATCATTCGTTCAAGCGGGCTACATACCATGCCAGGAAAGAAAAAAAAAAATATCCATGCCCTTTCTTTTGTACATAAACATATAAATAGTATTGTCCATTTTTATAAGCACTTCTTTAACATTAGGTAGGTAATAAATACTACAGAATAGAAGATTACAGAATAGGTACCTAGGTACATAATTCGATGAGTAAGTAAAAACTACCTGGGTAGGTCCCAGGTAGTTTTTACCTAATTTACCTCTGGATACCAATTTTCTTACCTACATTGAAGTAAAACATCATTGTTTATGTTGATATTCATTTATATACGTTTTCATTTTTATCAAAATTTGGTATATAATAATATTTCGATTATTTCTAGGATTATATTACATTATGGAATATTTCGTGCAGGCTATAAAAAATTGCAACAATATTAAGAAAAGCTGTCGTCTAAACACGGATTATAATAGTTGGTCACTAGGTATTTAGGTTTCTTATTTGGAAGTTGAGTTTTAGGAGGCTTATCACAAAATGCCGCAGTACAGATTTCGAGCGGCCGACGCATTACATTATGTAATTTAATTATGTAACATTTTGTGCAGTTCAAAATACGTAAGTAGGTACATACATATTTCTAAATTCCGCTTTAAACTCAACACTATTTGAGATAAGTAGGTATTTCTATATATTTTACATTGCGTTTGCTGAGTACCTACAGTAGTTCTATCCACGAGCTTCAAAAAGTCCCGTCGCTCACTTCATCAAAAAAATGCTTTGGTTATTTGGTTATTATATAAACTATTAACTATAGTCTAAAAGTTACAGTTTCTCTGAATAAGAACACCAAAGACAGGCATTTAATAAAAAAAATCACGGTAGTAATGTAATAGGCCTCATAAAGCTATTTTAAGAGCTTCATACATAAATGTTTTCGAATGGCGACCAAGGACAGGAAAATGAAGCGTAGGACGACCCCACCCGATAGACTGATGATATTGTAAAAATAGCAGGAAGTCGGTGGATGGAGATGGCTCAAAATCGTTCTTCCTAGAAATCAATTGGGGCCTATGTTCAGCAGTGGACTTCTAAGGGCTGATAATGATGATGATGATACATAAAAAAGCTTATTTCTTTAACATTGACATCTACATTAAATTGAACATTTCTGGCAGATTAATTAAACAGATATTATTATATTATTCCTTAGTATATAATATTCAAAAATTTTTATATCAAAGGTATCAAAGGTACTGACCAACTTAACTAAATTACGATGAAATGTTATTTAAGATTATTGGTAAGTTCCTACTTGGATTTACCTACCGCAATAAGTGATCCAATGTTGCTCAAAGTTACTGTATTGCATAGTGAATTTCTACAGTGTGCTTTTACCATTCTTTAAGAGTTGTAGGGTTAGATATAACTTCGTTGTAGAAAAAGAACATCATATTCTTATCAAACTTCTGTTTCATGAGCTCACGGATATTATCCCAGTCTTTTCCGTACTGCCAATACTCATTATACATATCCACGGCCACTCTGCCCTCGAATCCTTTACTTCCCTCAACAATCCCTTTCACAAGAGGCAAACTCAGTGAGTGACGGGATTCCCTGAATCGATAAAAATATTCTTTCAAACCATTACTGTACATTTCTGGTATAGAATCATAGTATTTCAAAGTAAGATCTTTGGCATCACGAGCTATGAATCGGCCGAACGTCTCCGCGACGAACATCATGCCTACTTTGTTCTTTTTTTGATCTTTTGCTTCGCCAGCAAACATTCTAGGCTTCTTGTTCATGCATTGTTTTATGGCTTTGTAGTAAAGCACAGATAAATGCGCTTCAACGTACAGTTTAAAATATTTTTCAACTGGTAACTGAGAGTGCATATTCTTTGCAATAAGTTGCAATACTTTTAGACTACAAACGTACTCATTGCTGAAGTAAATGGAATTACTTTTCAATGCCTGTAGGAATATGTTTAAGTAGTGGAGATATGTAGTTTTGTCGGGACTTTTCTGCCAATAAATGTCCAAACAGTTAAAGAACATATCTCCAAAGCGAGTAAATCTGTCTTTTTGCTCATTTTCGTTCTTGCAGAGTAACAAATATTTTGCCAAGATTCTCACGTACATATCAGCGTCACTGTATATTTCTACTTTATTGTGCACTGAATATTGTGATTCTCTTATGGTATTTGAATTGAATTCAGAATCAAAGAACTTGAACAGTATATCATCAACAAAGCTATGATCCATTTTTGGCAGGAGTTTGTGGATCTGCTGCAAAACACGGTTGAAAAGTAATTTCTGGTTAAAATGCATTTTTTTATATTTCTGTCCACTGTATAAGGGGAACAAAATTCGGATGTATTCTGGTCTTATTGCTTCTGGAACCTGGTTAAAGTTCTCGAGCTTTTGTATGAGATAAATGTTTTTATCCTCTGGTCCAACAGCCATTACCAAAGGCTTAATCGTTTTCCAAATACGAAGGGTAGATTGGTCACGTTTAAAGTATTCTAGGGCAACTTTTATAGCTATGGTTGGTCTCAATGTAACAACTGACTTCAACACCTCAACATTTTGATCCGATCTCTTTGCCAGAACTGTCGCCAGCCTGGCAGAGCGCTTCCATGATAGTGATTGCTCAATGTAGCTGTCTACATCAACATTCCTACATACGAGAACTTTGTTGGCCATCAGTTTTACTCCTGCTTGGGGCCATCTGAAAGACATCAATCCGGGTCTCGCAAGATGAGCATTAGCTCTGATCTCGGCACAGAACTTCTTAAATTCTTTATCGTTTTTACAATGTTCCCTACTTAGATCCATTTCTGTTATGTAAGTTTTTAACTTGATGCCAATTAGATACGCTATAGGTCTTGCCAAGTTTTTGTTTATCTTTGCCATCTTCAATTCAACTAGCAAACGTGAGGCCAAGCCACCATCTTCTGTAAAATACACACTCGTTTTTTGCAAGAACTTGTTGAGGGCTATACCATCTGAAGAAATTGAACTCACAAATTTGTCTAACGACAGAACGCTTAAATTGTGTTTCAATGCATTTACATAAGAATCATCAGTCTGAATCATATCAAAGTTTTCCTTTAATAAATCTTTACGTCCTTTATGGGAACAAAAGAGCCTCATTAATATTCGTTTGCCACCAGCTGGATCTCTCTCAAGTAATTTTTGAACGGCTATTATAACATTATCATAAGTATTGACTTGCATTTCAGTAGGTCCAAAAAAATCTAATAAATTCTCCATAATATCTGCAGCCCTCTCACCATTTCTTTCTGCGTTAATAGAATCTAGAAGCAGATTCGGTAGAATTTGCAAAATGTGTAACTTTTCTGCTTTTGTCAGGGCATAATCAGTAGTAAGAGGAGAGAAGACCTTTAAAAATGCTGTCATTATTTCGGGTGTTACTTGGTCAGTTTTAATCAGGCTGCGAATTACGACAGCATGTATCCCTTCTTTGCATTCTGCTTCTGCGGTACCACCATCCAAGCCGAGGCCTTTGCCAAATTTCAGCAAATTTTCCCAAACTTCGTTAGACACTCGCCAGATGGATGCGCGTTTGACCAAGCTTCGTACAACAGCAGCCCTTATTTGTGGTGGTTCGTTGCGATGCCTCATCAGGAATTTAAATAACGCCTCTAAGTATACTTCTTTACCGCCACTTTTACTTATCAACACCATCATCATATGCATTCGAGTTTGTGGTGTACTTTCAGCCAATATTTTCTTACTTAGTTCGAACAACGCTTCAGTAAAACTTTTGAATCTATACTCATCGAACAGGCAGTTGAAACGTGTGTTGACCTTTCGTACATCACATTTAGACAACATAACAACACAATGATATTTCTCTTTGTATAGATCATCGTTCTTATCAGAAACACTATCATCACTGAGGAAAACGTCGTTTTCAGCGGCTGGGATTGGAGGCGAATAGGGCCAATCTTTTACGTCCTCGCCGACATCTTTGCGAACAAAGACGCGTTTCTTAAACTCGACTCGCTTATCTTTGTCTATTTTTCTGATAAGTGGTTCTACATTTTTATAGTCGAACCATGGATCTAAGAACCTTGCCCTTGCTAGTTGGATAACTAGTTCTTCGCATTCTTTGCTGTTTAGACACTTGGCTAATTCACTCACATCCAATAGCCAGGCCGTATAAAGCTCGGGTTTTTTTAAGAATCTGTCCTTTTTGTGTGTTATGATGAATTTGGTCGTTACCGTACTAAATTTTCTGAATTGATTGACATTAAAATGTTTTTCCACAATATCCAAGAACAGATCTGGGTTAGTTTTAAGGATGCATTTTATACTCTCAAAGTACTCGTACTGTTGGTTTATATAGCTCAGTCGAAACGATTTGTCTTTTTCAATAAAATCGTAAACTAGCTTTGCGACAAAAGGAGTTCTTTCGCAAAACATTTTAAAATAATGAGGTGTAATGTAATACTGCGATATGGAGTAAAAGTACTCAGGGTCATGTTTGAAATAAAGTCCTATGTCTTGAACGATGAGGTCGGTGGGACACTTCAATAAATATTTCATGGCAAGCTTGCGATCATTCTCACGATAATAATGATAGAACTCTTGACATCTGACTTCGTCTCGCAAGTTCAAATGTATCCAATGCCTCATTTTGGTCACGGCTGGAAGTACCATCTCCGGGTAGATATCACTTTCCAGCCTCATGGGATTGATAACATCTCTATACTGCTCTTCTAAAAGCCACTTTGCTTTTAAAGCTCTGCTAACATACAACATATCAGCTTCTTTCATGTTTTTCAGTATGTACTCAACATGTTTATGTTTAGATGCCAAATCGATCTTGAATAGTCTGTCGATTGCAGATTTTTCTGGTAATCCGAAGACATTCTCAATTG
The DNA here is from genome assembly GCA_948098915.1 of Lampropteryx suffumata. Lineage (NCBI taxonomy): Eukaryota > Metazoa > Arthropoda > Insecta > Lepidoptera > Geometridae > Lampropteryx > Lampropteryx suffumata. The sequence goes on along the minus strand of OX402571.1, from coordinate 12,236,205 downwards.
GCTCCCCTAGTTTGAGTGCTTCGGAAACCACATTGTTAAGGTTGCGGTGGCGCTGTCCCAAATTTTCGCCGACTAACGTTATTGGGAGGAGAGGAGACATTTCACTTATTCTCGTAATCTGCAAAAAACAATAGAAGATACGGAGTAAGTAATGCAAATAGGTAGGTTGGTAGGTACGTATTGATTTTTTCAGAGACGCTCTAGTCTCTGTAAAAATCAATGATCACCATGGCATGGTGAAATTGTCTCAACGTCTGCGCTATCCATTGCTAACATCAATATAAATTAACTATATAATTTCAGGTGGCAGTTTAAATTCTTGTGCACTAGTGCAGATACTGAGCTAAGTTGATGTTAGCTCCGATTCATGGGATAATGACCATCTATTATATCTAGGTACATACCATTCCATTCTTAAGTTTTATTTAAGTTCACTTTTCCAGCAACAACAAATACCTGTTGAGTTAAGGGAATATGATGGGATAGTACGAAAAAGTTAGAACTTATTGCCGGCCGGCATCTTTAAGTATGTTAACTACAAGTTTGCAGACAAGTTTGGAGCGCGTCTTTATAGGAATACTAGATTGAGGGAATGCCGTGAGGGGGGATGTGATCGATTGAATCCACAGACTACTAGGATGCTAACTCAATGAATCATATCACCCCTTCGCATCATCGCCTTTGTTTGGCTATAAACTGCGCACGCATTTTTCAAAGAACGAATGAAGAATGAATGATTGTACATTGAAATATCACTGAACCATAGATAAACTATAAGTTACCTGATCAAAAAATTAAATATTAGTCGGCAACATTTTCAGAATGTACAAATCAAGCAAGTTGTTTAGGTAGGTACATACCTACCTACTGCTCGATGTCACACTTACCGTCACAGACTACTGCCATGCCAACGCATCTTTTCACCATGCGGTCAACCGTTCAGCACGCATAGAGCTCAATCAAGAGTGGTTTTTCTATTGAATTCCCTATCTTCAAGGTTGGCTGTTCGATGGATGGAGAAACATAATATAACAATATAAGCTACGCATGTCATGTCAGATGCCAATCAGTTTATACGGCAGAGTAGTGTCAGGTGTACCTACTAAGCGAAATTGGGATGCCCTGCATGTCTCTATGCTCTATGATACTTTATAACATCCAAATAGCGAACTAACATCTATGTTCCTCATACAAATGTTTGTCCTGGGAGGGAATCAAACCCACAATCTACAGTTCAAAAGGCAAAGTTAATATTAACAGATCTGACCAGCCAGTCTGTTAGCTGTTTTAACTGAAACGGTACCTACCTACCTACCTTGTTGTTTCTTAAATCAACCTAGCAATCATCATTAAATTATGTTGGGTAGGTACTTGTATGTAAGTATTACGTACCTACCTACTATTTGGGAATCATTTATTGTGCATGGGTTCTAACTAATGGGCAAACTAAACAGCTAGGCTCACCTAGGTAGGAAGATTAAAATAGCTAGGCTTCTAGTAGGTACCTACTATCCTTCCGACACGTGTTTAAGTTTTATTTACATACTTACCTAAACCACCAAACAGCATAATATTGGTGGACACTGATACTACTATTTTAGAACAGTTTTATATGACCTATTATAGTATCTACAATACCTAATTGAATTGTCGCGATTTTAAATAAATTTTTGAATTACAAAATTTTGTAAGTATAGGTATAAAGAAAATAAATGTTTATTAAATAAACTCATATTCATATTCATTTATTGTTTGTGAATTCAGGTGTTACAAAAGACAGGTGTTTCTTAAAATTAGGTATCTCTGAATCTGGCATACATACAGCATACAAACGTTTAGTAGGTAGAGTAGGTAGCTAAAACATTATCAAAATCATTTACACAAAAATAAAAATATTACATGTCATGGTCCAAACTATACAAACATTGTCACAAAGTTACTTACCTACTAAAAACGGTCAAATTCTAAATAATATTGCGGTCATTCAAAAATTCATTAACATTATAGTAGGTACGCTTTTCTCAAAAATATTTCATTTTTGGTAATGATCGAATCGATGGCGGTATCTTACCTATTGTATATACTTGGTGCCATGCAAAATACACTAGTACGTAGCAGATGTGTCCTGCATGCCACATTGTGCATTTTACCTTCTAGTCGGCTTTCAACTGCAAACCATTCAAACTGGTCTGGGTATGTTTCACAAAAACAGCAACTTCGCTTATGTATAATGAAGCTAAGGTTACCTAATATTTTTATATCTGTAAAGTGTGGCTTGCACGAGTCTCTCTTCTTTAAATCACATATGGCCCTAATACAGCGCTTTTGAGCTCTAAAAAGCTTAAACTGATTTGTTTTGTCAACTGTCATCATTTTCTGGAGAAAACTTGTAGTACCTACCTATTGTATTTTTCCATCATGCCATATTTAGTTCCTGTCATAATCTGTACTTTTATGCCTATTATTTGTACAAAATAATTTCGATGTTTCACATCTGCCAGCCATCACTTGACGGCTCACATTGACATTGACATCACATTTTTACTAATCTGATCGGCTGCCCTAGACGTTCGACCCTATAGTACTAGGTTCAAGATTGCCCTCCTTATCTTATTCTGCCACGCTTGAGTAAATCCCAAAAAATCCTCGCTTGGGCGCCCCTACTATTACATGTACCAACAAAGTTCCTTATGGGCTGCTTAGGCTACAATAATTTAGAAGTTAGAAGGGCGAGCAACCAATTGATTACCATGTCTACGGTTCTCCGTGGTTTGATCGATGTTCCCTATCTCCATGATGACTTGGCGAGGCTCTACGTTCCTAACAACTATTGCAGTAACAGAAAGCACTGGCTGTTCCAGGAACCTTCTTCTTGCACAGTTGCGTACCTACACTCAGTCTCCCATTGCACGTACTCTTTCTGCACTCAATGCCCTCTTGAAAGAGAACCTTGAATGTGACATGTTTGCGGACGGATGGAAGGTGATTCTATCTGATTTAATGCCTAAGGTTCTGTGAGAAGTCTGTTACACACTCCGTGTAGATGCTTACATTACTACCAGTTATTATTATTTTTTTCTTTCTCTAATATTCTTATTTTTGTTTTTGACTATTATCATTAAAGGTTTTATTATTGTTCTTTTTTTTAATTAGTGTTCTTGACATGTTCGTTCTAGTTAATAAATAAATAAATTTTGAACTTATTAGAGTAGTAGTACCAAATAGAGTTGTGTTCAACAACGAACTTTCCCTTACCGTCTAACGTTTGCTCATAAACTGTCCCAGATCTTCTCATGAATGGTCACAATGGATCCTGTCTCTATTTTGCAGTGGAACGTGAAAAGCCTCCACGCTCTCATACCTGAACATCTTTGCTTAATATCTAAATTCTGCCGTCAGTCATTGCCGGATTGCAGTTCGGAGTCATGGCTGAAACCTGGAGTCTAGTTTCGGATTTCGGGTTTCTCTTCCCTCCGCGACGACAGTTCTGACTAGCATACCTACAGTTTGTCATGCGTTACCTGCCCTATTCACAAATCCCTCTCTCATGTCACTCCTTAGACATAAACATACCAAAAAGCTGTCAGAGTATTTGATATCTCATTTATTTCCATTTACGTGGGATACTCCGATTAAAGTTTATAATCAGTGCGTGTAATGCGCGCCATTGATGACATATGGAACTGGGACTTGGTCGCTAACTATTGGCCTCTTACACAAGCTTAGAATCGCGCAACGTGCTATGTCGAGAGCTATGTTGCGAGTTACACTACGTAATAAAATCCGCAACGAGGAAATCCGTAAGAGAACCAGTCACCAACATAGCACTCAAAATTTGAAAGTTGAAACGGCAATGGGCAGGCCATATAGCAGAACTGATAACCGTTGGGGAATAAAAGTTCTCAAATGGCGACCAAGGACAGGAAAACAAAGCGTAGGACGACCTCCCACCCGATGGACTGATGACATTGTAAAGATTGCGGGAAATCGGTGGATGGAAATCCTTTTATAAAATGTAAATTTCTGATTGGCCGTAAGTTAGATTATTAAGGTTAGAGGTTAGGTTAGGTTAGTTAAGGTTTATACATAAGGGCTGTTGATTTAGTTTGTACAATAAAATAAAAATAAAATATAATGGAGAGGGCTCAAAATCGATCTTCCTGGAAATTAATTGGGGATGCCTATGTTCAGCTAGGGGCACTTCTAGGGGCTGATGTGATCTGATGACTCCGATTGAATCTTTTCAAAGAACTCTCCACCATACTAAGTAATACAAAGTTTCATGCTTCTGAACCAATTTTCGAAACGCTTTTTTTCAGACTACCGCGGTCATTTCGTACCATTTGGCGTTTTAGGCCACATTTGAAATCGTAAAAAATCATCGCACGAAAATGTTCTCGACGCAGATTCATTTTTCATTGATTCAATTTCAATTCAAGTAGAGGGAAATTCGAAATTCGAATAATAGTAGTTTTACTTGTAAATAATCTCGTTTTTTTAAATAGTTATAATCAGTCAGGGCTTCATACATTAATAGTAGATTGTTGCACCGAGCGCAAAGTGAGTTATTAATGCACGAGTATTATGTTGGTGCCCGAGCGCAAGCGAGGGCACGAGTGCATTAATTACTCTCTTTAGCAAGGTGCGTAATTTACTTTTCTTTCAACTACCAATCTACCTACTGTGATAAATTATAGGTACCTACTCAAACAAAAAATATGAAGAATCAAAGTTTTACAATGGTACAAAATGCGCGCCATTAGTTTTTTTTTCACCAAGTCGGTTTTATTCAGCTGATTTTTATTATCAGCCAGTATCTTTTTGAGCTAATGCAAACATTTTATATTAAACTTAATGGAAGATATTAAACCTCTGTGGTAAATTTATATCTAAATAAAAAGTAAAAAACAGTGCAATAATGAGATTTCATATAACATTACTGCACTGTTCTAAGCAAAAAATACGTCCTTTGTGATCGGTTTTGTGGTGATTAATGATAACATTATTACGTAGTTGAAAGAAAAACTTATTTTCGCATTACTTTCTGAGTGGCTTGGTATATTTCACATCCTAATTAATTTCTGATAACTTTCTGGTTAGCTCTTCTGTCCCTCCTTTTATTCTGATAGGTTATTTTAATGCTCATCTGATTTCTGGCCTGTGATATGTTTGCTTGCATCTTTTAGAAATGTTTGCGTTACCTACCAATTACCTATGTGGCAATAAAAATATCCTCCTAATAAAAGCAAGCTCGCAACTGCAAAACTTGATTATGACAAACGAAATGACCAATGACAAAAACCCCTAGACAAACGAAAACTTTAGAATAAAAACGTAGTTAGTATTGTTCGTTCACCGTAAGTTGTCCCCTGCCGTGATGTTGGCACTATTGATTGTGAATCTGTTCTTGTCTAAATCCACCCAATCAAGTGCAATCTCGCGTCGCCGCCCTATCAGGTTAGTAAAATAGGGATACCAGCTTCCGACACAATGCCTTTAGTATGGGTACCTAATGAGAATTAACTGACATAACTAATTAATATATAAACGCGATGACTGCATGGATAATATTACTGGAAGTGATGTATAAGATACCCTATACAATGTATCTGAAATACAAGATGCAAGATACTTTTAAAAAAAGCATTTCTGATACCAGATACAAATAATTTTCTAAAAAAGTATCTGAAATACTAGATACAAAATACCTATCTTTCAAATACTTTTTGAAGATAAAATACTTTTGTAAGAAAACAACATTTACTTGAACTTAAGTGTATTTATTCGAGAAAACAATTTTCGAATAGATCGCGTTGATAACAAGGATCAGGCAAATGTGACAAGACAAAGTAATGAAGTTATTAAAATTGAGACTTTTTTTGAGTAAAAGTAATTCCTCAAACATACTGTCGCTTATCTTCCTTAGATGAGGCCTCATGGTCATGTCCCCAAAGGAGAAGAGTCGCTCCACAGGGGCAGAGCTGGGCAAACAGACAAAAAGGTGTTATATTTTAGGAATATTATTTTTATTGTTGGATAAGCATACTTTCTCTTAAAGTTTGCATCTTTATTGTTGAGGTACTGGAGTGTCTCTAAATCACTGGTGCTGCTTGTGTTTTCGCCACTAGGACTAGCAATAGAGGAATCGGAGTCCTCTAGAAACATATATTATTAGTATTAGCATTATTTGTAGTTTTATGTTTAGTTAAGATTTTTAATACTATTCTATACATCTAACTGAAAATAAAATGTCAATGTAGGTGATTATTTTAGAATCTATGTACCTAAGTAAGCTCTTCACGCATGAGATACGAGATACAGGATTACCTAGTTCAGGCTCGTATTATGCATACCTTTAATTAAATTAAATTGTACCATTACATGGTACAATAATATCTGATAACAAAATTCTAAAACTTATTTTATATATTTTGAATAAATATTATTATTATTATTATATAATTAGATTCATCTTTTGACTTTTTTTTATATCATTGTTAACAACATTGAATGTTGCTTAAAGCCTTCGATATTTGTTTTTCAGATCGATTGATATTTCTTGTTTCAGACAGCACAAGTTCTTTTACATATTCCTTTCGCGCTTTTGGTACCCATTTCAGTTTATACATGGGATGGGTGGGGCTGAGGCTAATATAGCATCGTTTGCTGCTGGTTCCAACTGCAAAACCCGTTTAAACCGTCTATCTAAGTTTTCTTCTATTACATCTAGCAGAGGGCTGCAGTATTTCAGATTTTCCATTCTGAGGCTTTTGATAACATGTTGGATTCTGTATAATTCCGGTAACAGACAGCCATAGTAAGTGTATTTTTCTCCTTACATGCATTGAATAGCTTCTGCTGTTGGCTTTGAACAGTCCACATATTCACTTAAAAAGTGTATTTCATTATCTTTCAGCGGTGGTAACTTTAAACACGAAAAAACTACGGAGTGACACTGACAGGACCGACAGGAGTGACGGTGGGACATCTTAGCCGATGACATTTATAGAAAGATAGTGTCGCCATCTGTCATTTGGTTCCCGACAATATCGACTAAATTTTTAAACGATGCGCTGCGTTCAGTTGCGTTCGGAAAGAAAAACTGCGAAGATTATTTTAGCAAAAGTATCTTGGGGAACAAAGTATCTTCAAAATACTAAGATACCAGGAAAATGTATCTAAATGTAAAATACATACTAAAAAAAAGAGTATTTCTACAAGATACGTATTTGGTATCTTGTATCTGTATTTTAGATACTTTTATCTTGTATTTTAGATACTAGTTGAGATGTGACGTATCCTAACGTCACATCTCAACTGGTAAATACATATTTGAACTAAGAAAATGAAAGCAGCACATATTCGGATACGATAGATTATTATGACGTTTATGCAAGTGACAGTGTTATGTCTGGAATAGTTCCTTTCGATCATAATTACTGTCTGAAAATAATAAATCAATAAATAACTTGAAATTTAAATAAAGTCATCATTTACAACCTTACTAGTCTTATTACTGTAAAATATAAGAAAATATGCAAGTAAAACATTTTAATCTATGGTGTATGTGTGGTGCCTACAAGATAATGTCGTCGGCAACCACCAATCTCCAAGTGGGGTAAATACTACATATATTCTTGGCAACACCGTAGGTAATGCAGCCAATTCCCAAGGCAGCGGACATCTTACGGTGAACGGTCTATAGTAAACCATTTCAGTCAAAAGTTCTTTCTCTCAAAAATAAACTTAGTTGGAAGAAATTTTGTTAAAATTTATTTCCTAACAAGTTCAGCGAAGATCGTGTAACCAAATATTAATTCAAATGATCCTTTATCTTGGGTGATCCCATTTAGTGTCAGACTATCCTTTCACTTTGTTCCAAATTCAGACTTTCCTAACCCTCCTCTTTTTAATATTGACTGCAATTTTTCTTTTATTACTATTTTATTAGCGAGTAACATGGGTTATGTTTTATATGAAAAAATTAGAGATCTCTACGAAAATGGCAATAATGCATCCGTGCAGCGCTGAGCCGAAGTGGATCGCTTGTAATTTACTTAGATATTTTTAAAACATTGGAATGTATGTTGGTGTGTGATGTGATGTGATGAATGAATGTGTGATGGCAAAATCTCAACACACAACGCCGCCGGTGTCGCAAAAATAATTCGAATCAGCGCAGCGCGAGTGGCATAATGTCGACGGCATAATTACTCTGTGTCATAGAGTAGAGTACCTAAATTAGTTTATTTACTCATTTAAATAGGTATTATAGGCTCTGTGCATCCTGGTAGTTTAGTTCTGTGGGTGGTCCTACCCTACATGAAGAGAAGAAGACGGAAACATCAATCGGACAAAATTTCACCAAACAAACAAAAATGTACGTGTGATTACAAAACTAGAGTAGTCATAATAATGGGAATCGCTAGTGAACGTATGAAGTCCGTGTTGATGTTTATTACGGGCGAATCGGACAACGTATGCAGGTTATGTTTGGATGGTACCGATTCCTCAGCAGTGAAGCTTGAAGACAGCGCAAAATTCAATAGACCTTTCTTCGAAGGGACTGCTACCTATAAGGATATGCTCATGGACTTTGGTGTAAGTCTTGGCCTACACTGTCTGTTATGTAAACTTTTTATCCTATTTTAAGTATTTGTTCTGAGTATCATGAGTACCTACTTACTCGTCGTCCAGTACGTTATTTAAATATTTTAATTAAAATTAAAATTATATTTGTTGTTTTCAGGTTACGGAAGAACCGTCAATGCCACTCCAACTTTGTCCAATATGTGCCAAACACATTACAGAAGCGTATCTGTTCCGGAGACTCATTCTATATTCAAATGAGAAGTGGGAAGAAGCTCTGAGTAAAATCAACACTACTATAGATCTTTCTAGAGAACTCCGGAACAATGTCCAAACAGTTCACCTTATTATGGGTGATACCAACAGTTGCATATTCACCAGTCGTCAAAGTTCCATAGCAAAATCCAAACTAACAGCCCTAGCTAAAGTAAAATCGTTCATTCTGCAAAGAGAGCGTAAAAAGAAAGGTAAACCCAAAATAATAAAGCCAATACTTCAGCTCATTTGTCAAGACTGTGGAGAGGAGTTCTCTTCAAAAGTCCACCTTTCCCGGCATTTGCAAACACATAGAAACAAATGCTATACATGTAAAGAGTGTGCTAAAATGTTTAAAAGCATCTGGACATTGAAAGATCATAAAGAAAGGATGCATTCTGTGAAAAAAATTCGATGTCCTAAATGTTCTAAGATGTTGAGCACAGAACGATTGTTGCAACGTCATGACGATAGAGAGCATCAAGCTGCTTTATGCAAGCTCTGCCTCATCCCATTTCCATCGAAGACTGCCCTCAAACTACACATGAATAGACATGGTCAGTACAAGTGTCTGGTCTGTGAGAAACTGTTTGTAAATAGACAGTCCTTCCAAGTTCACATAAAAACTTGCGGCAAACTAGAAACCAAGCCAAGAGTCTATTGTGATATTTGTAACCAAAGCTACAACTGGAAGAACGCTCTCAGATCACACCTTAAAGTAAAACACGGGTTCGGGAAAGAGATTTATAGCTGTAATTGGTGCGATAAGAAGTTTGATGCTGCTAGTAGACTCAAGTATCACATTGTCAAACACACAAAGGAGAAGAACTTCCATTGTGACAAGTGTGGGAACATGTTTGTTACTCAAGCCGCACTTGTGTGTCATATTCGGTTGCATACGGGTGAGAAGCCGTTTAAGTGTGATCTGTGCAGCGAGAGCTTTTTAAATGCGTCAAGAAGAATGGAGCATAAACGAAGGAAGCACTTTGGTCCTCAGAACCAGTGTCCCTACTGTGATAGTAAGTTTGTAACTGGACATAGTCTGAAGAAACATGTTGAGAGACATAAAAACCCACTTAGTAAACTGTATGTGGGAGAGACTGATGAAAGTAAATTTATGCAAAATGCGCTTAAAGTTGTTAAAATATACTGCTAGGATATGCAATAAACTACTGGAAATTTTAATAACAGAAATGTACATTGTTAATTATTTAATAATATAAAATACATGTAAACAATTGAGTTATCCAAGGACCTTATCTAGGAACGAATCCAGATGATTATCAGAGGGCAGCATCCTCAAGACAATGGCGGCATGGCCAAGAATGGTCAGGCTAATACGCTGGGCCAGAAAGGAGGAGATAGCAGCAAAGTAAAACATTTTGGGTGTATAAAATTTATTAAAATACATTAAACATGATTTATGAAATTTAAATAACATATTCATTCTCTATGACTATTTCATCAATGACAAGACACCTCATATTCTGCTGACCGGGCATGTTTGGAGGTATAGTGCTCCTTCCAACATACAATTTATTTGTTGGGTCAAAGTGCTTTTTCATATGAAGCCTCAAAAAGTTCTTTGTAACAAATTTTCTACTACATAACTCGCAACTCAAGGTGGGACCTATATGCTTGTGCTTAATATGATCAGCCCTAGAAGATGAATTAACAAATTTATCCCCGCACAACTTGCAAGTATATGGTTTCTCACCCGTATGTCTTCTCGTGTGGTACAATAATGCTTCCCTTGTAACAAATTTACCGTTACAAATCTCACAAGGGAAGTTCTTGGCTCCCGTATGTGTGATTAGATGAGCCTTTAGGTAGCTAGGTGCTGTGAACTTCTTCCCGCATTGATCACAAATATGGGGCTTCCCATTTCCATGAACGAATTTCTCGTGTACCTTCAACCCACCTGGAGTTGAGTATCTTTTGCCACATTTTTGACAAAAATATGCCTTATTGAGGTCGCATCTTAATGGGTGAGGTACTACTTTCCCTGATAGACATAACTTCACATGTTTTTGGTAGAATTCTCTAGTTGCATAAGTCTTTTTACATTTAGGGCATTGATTTATACTTGAATGTCTTTCTTCGTGTGCCAGCAATTTGTCCATACCTCTAAAAGACTTCCCGCATTCTTTACACACATGAATCCCATGTAAGCTGTCTTCGTGTTCTTTCAGACTATCCTCAGTGCATCTAGTAACAGGACAAAAGGCACATTTGTACAGTTCTAGACTTACTTCATGTGCTACCATAACAGTTTGATTGTCACTTGTGAAATGGCACTTACTGCAAGTGTACAACTTGTGTTCATTGTATGTATGTTCTTTAACATCATCAGCGCTGTTAAATATTTCTTTACAGATAGAACATTTCACCTTTTTTTCAGGAACTTGCTTCGGCTTTGTCTCTTTTTCAATAAATATCAACTCAGAATTGTACTCGCCACACACAATATACAATGTTTTCTTGTTTGTAGTGTCTATTTCAGTGTTCAATGTACAAGTAAGATTGTCGAGTATCCTATTCAGTCTTAAATTTGATTTCTCACAGTTTTCTATAAATTTAAAAGCATTGGTTGCTTGTTCCAGGCACTCTGTGCATACTGCCTCTAATCCAGCAATTTTTTGGGTCATCTGAAAGTTATGAACAGAGAAAAGGCTCAAATAACTGCAGCTGTATTGAAAAATGGCTGAATTTAAGATTTATGACATAATTTGTTTACCTGGTGACCTAGTAACTTCTCAATAAGATCAGTAAGCTCCGTAAATTTAATAGAACCGGTGTAATCGATGCAGTCATCGAACTTGGCGTAATCATCACTTACGACGCGTTTTAGACATAACCTGCAATGACTGTAACACTTTTCATCGATGATGTTAGATATGAGAATATTTATTTCAGATTCTTCAGCCATTTAGAAATGACTTTAAAGTTACTGTGAAACAATCTGAAAATACGCGCCCTAAAATATTTCGTTCAAGAATCGGCCCACGGATAGTGATGTGTGGAAATGAATTTCGAATAGATAGATAGAATAGAAAATAATAAACGCTCCACGCCATGTTGCGTGACATAAGCAAGTCAACAACGATGACATTTGACAATAACAAACGTGTTAGGCTTTCGGCTTTGAGATATGAAAAAAAAAACATTTATGGATTTATCATCGAAATAGTAGGTAGGTAGGTACTAAAGCTTATTCCTTCATACATACATTAAGCGGGTATTACACTACCCATTTTTAAGGGACCCTTACCCTAACTAAGAGTGGTGTAATAAGAGTTAGAGCGTAAGGGTCCCTAACTAGGGTGACCGGACGGTCCCGGCAAGCCTTGCTCCCTAATCGCCCTAACAATCGAGTAGTGTAATAACACTTAGGGCAGTTAGGGAACTAGTCGCCGCGCGGAGAGCGCTTGCGTAGGTAATGGCCTCAACTCTGTTGGCACCAACCTAACTAATTTTAGCTAAAATTAGGTTTTGAACTGTCAAATGAAACTTTGGTATTCTGCTGCTACCAACTTATCCTAATTTAATTAAGCGTTCCTAATATATTTAAATGGTACCGACCGAATAGGTTTTACAAATGCTATGACTAACTAAATATATTTTAGACAATCCGTAATTTTAGAAATGAACCAACCGAATTGCCACCATTGAGTGTCCGTAATTTAACTCGAGCGAAACGGCCGCCATTTTGATTAGACGCCATGTGTTCAAATAAGGAAAAGGAAGTTTTGTTAACCATTACCACGTTAACCAAAAACCATTGCTTGACCGAGATCCTTCTTCTCCTCATTTTTCTTCTATAATATTCATGGATCCAACTACCAAAGCCATTACTTTTTTTAATGGTTTAGATAAAACAGGTGCCATGATACGTCCCTATCCGCGCGCGTTCAAATTCAGACTGTACACAGAGAGTAAGGGAGCCGGTGTTCAGTGCAGTGTAATAATCGATGCCCTTGCAAGGGGCCACGCCCTCCCTAACTACCGGGCCCTGAATACTGTGTAGTGTAATACCCGCAACCTAGTTATTTACACTTCTATCAGGCCAGGCGCACTCCACACCTAGTTACTATCTATACTTTAGTATTAGGATTTTGACTAAATAGACAGAGTTAACAGGTACCTACCTATATATTTATCTGCTTCACTAGGTAGCAGGTAGGTACGTACCTACTTTAATTATATCGTCCGCGCGTTTTAACGAATAATTTGTCACATTAGATAGCATTATTGTATTAATGTTTTTTTTTTGAAAAGGTTTAGTAGGTTTCTTTACATCTATACTAGCAAAATGACAAACAAAACTACAGACTACTTCTCTAAAATGTAATAAGTATAGAACCTACCTATAAACCAAGCGTTCAAACGTAATAACTAGTGACACTATAAGAAGTCAAAGTCATTGGTCACATTTTAAGGAAGCTTATTATATACTTAAGCGCACCGTGTTATAGTTATATGTTATATAAAGGACTTATTTACTTTTTCAAGTCGAAACCTAGGGATGTAATTATAACTAATTTGTTTCTGTTCCTAGTATTGATTCTATGAAGATCACTAGGTATTTTGCTAAATTCCACTATTATAATGAGTGTATAACAAATTTTCATATACCTACTTATATATTGTGAGAATATTAATTTCTTTAAGACTCGCGCTGTTTCATTTTATAAATGGCACGTATTGCCCTTTTTTGTATTACAATTTTTTTTCAATATCAGCTGCTTTTCCCCAGAGAATGATGCCAATTATGATATAGCACTATGGAAGTAGCTGAAATAAACTAGTCTAGCTATAGCTTCATCAGTAAGCCAACGTATCACACGAACTGCATAGGTATGCAGCGGAACTAAGCCTACCAGCAAAAATTTCAATTTGTGGTTCAAATGTAGTTTTGCATCAATATTAAGATCTAGGTAGATCGTGGAATCTACAAGATTCATTGTCTCTCCATTAATGTTGGTCGGGCTATGAATAACATTTGGCAAAGTGAATTTGATACATTTAGTAAAAGATTCTTTACAGTGAACCAGTTAAGAACTAACGAAAGTATATTTATCTAAATGTATCAAATTCACTTTGCCAAATGTTCAAATACTAGTTTTACCTCGACCAACCATAAAAATTAAAGACGTAGGTCAGCAAATACAACTATAGGTACCTAACGATATCTTTAAATATAACTGTCTGATTAGTGTTGCATGACTCACACAGTCTTTGACTGTGTGAGTCTGCCTGTGAGCCTTAGACAGGTCAATACCCCAATTGCATCCTGTGACTTCTCCCAGGCGCCAAATTTATATATGCTTTAAGAGCGCTATACCTGCATCAGATGTCGATCGACCTTTAGTAAATCCGTATTGATTACTATGTTAACGCAGGCCGTTAACGTTAAAGTGAGATACTGGTGGCAATTCGGTTGGTTCATTTCTAAAATTAGAAATTGTTTAAAATATATTTAGTTTAATATCATAGCATTTGTAAAACCTATTCGGTTGGTACCATCTAATTAAATTAGATAGAATTAAATTAGGTTAAGTTGGTAGCAAAGTTTCATTTGACAGTTCTAAACCTAATTTTAGCTAAATTTAATTAAGTTGGTGCCGACAGAATTGAGGCCAATAACTGATTTAGAATGATTTTTTTACAGATTTTGCTCGATATCGGTCTATAATTAGCAAGATCACTTTCTGTAGACTGTAACTAAGAAGAATTTTAGGTATTTATATTCTGTCATCCGAAAAATGGGTGATTTGTAACGTATGCCAAGGTTGGGCTCACAACTCATGCGCTGGAGTTGATGAAGAGGATGATGAAGCGAATGTTTGTTGCCAGGCAAAATATGTGCTCGTTTTTACCCTATGCCACTTGGTAAAATATGATAAAATTGTTAGTTCTTAATAATAATAATAATAAAAAAACTTGTGATTTAGCCTTTGAAAGTATTAGAATATATTATAGTTGATTTATTAACGTTGCTATCTGAGTAATAGTTACTCTAATAAAGAGTATAATTTTCTTGACATGATCTTTTTTCTCTTAACTAACCCATTTTGCCCCGGTCTCCCCTACTTATGATACTTTATAAACACCCGGACAGAGAACAAACACCCATATTCATCACACAAATATTTATCCTGGGAAGGAATCGAACCTTCAACCTACAGTGCAGAAGGCAGAGCTACTACCAACTGAGCTGACAGGCCAGTCAAATTTATAAATCAGCAAAGAAAAATAAAACACAAATGATTTTTTTATCTCTTTATTACAAGATAACTTAAACCAAGCATTTAAATAGGTAACAAATAAATACAACGTCGAAACACTGTCGCCAATACAGTCCGCGCCATTACATGGCACAGATAACAAATTTCTAACTACTACTCTCCAATTCTCCAAATCTAAATCAAAAATATTGTACCGGCAATACAATATTTTACATAGTTCTAAGGCTTTCTCACAATATATAAGCACCTAGTTCATTAACAGCAGTACCTAGGTACCCTATGTACGTCATAAACAGAAATGCATTCAATTGAGTAATAAAACTCAAGATAAGACGATGAATCATACAAGTAATTTTGAAAAATTTAATCAGGTTGAGTATATTCATAAATGAGGGTGAGGATTTTTCTCTTTTTTTTTCACTTTGCTATTTATTTATTTCATATATTGTTTATGCATCTGTCGGTTGTGATATTAAATCAAATTATATTCAGAAGTCTAAAATTCATTAAAATGACATAATCATTTAAAACATTGGATAAGTTAATATACTATTAGGTAATCATTTTAACGATATTTTTGTAGTATGTAGTGTATTTCACTACGAAAACCAGAATGGACCGGTTTCTTTTCTAATACTAGAATTAACAATAGATATGATTGTAAAACTATATAGTAGTGTACATAAGTAATGTTGAGACTAGCTATGTACAATAAATGATGTGAACTACTTACGGGAACTAACAGCCACACTCCAGAGTTAGTATCGATTTTTTTGTCAAACTATGGAGCCTTTCTGATTCGTAAGAACTACCAAACCATCTTCTTATTGTGTCACTAGTTATTTCGAACCAGTGTGGTGAAAGGATTATATTAATAAATATTAAAGGAGCCCTTCGTGCGCTTGGAACATGTCTTTCAACTTTTTAGGTTCTTTGACATACCGGTTATCTCACTATATAAATTTTTCGAACCGAAACATCCATTGATATACAACTGGATTCAAACTCAAGACATTAGGATTGAAAGAGGCTACCTCTAGAACACCAGTGCTCTCAGAGAGTAGCAGCAACTCACATACCAGTGTGTAGACAAATAGACGATTAATTAACAGTAAATCATTTTCACTATAAAAGTAAAAGTTTTCTTTGGCACTAAACTAAATAACTTTGTAAATTAAACGTAAAATGTGTAAACGGAAATATGGAAATAATCGGACTTTGGAATATATCAGTGCATGATGTTGAATAGACAGCTTTAGGTTTTTATCATTATACCATACTTTAACGCCGCGCTTATTAATTACGTGATCATAATATGGAGGGTAAATATGGAGTATTGGCGACAGATTGGTCCGTATTCACAAACAACACTGTTTAAATCTGTTAAATCTGAACATATTAAGGCGTTTTATACCGAATCAGTGACGTCGGTTCTCTTATAAGATAGTACTGACCTGGTATTGACATCTTATATACAGATTTCAAGTAAGAACATTGATCCTGGTTGTATAGTTTCGTCTATAGTTCGGACTAACCAAAAGTTAATAAAATTCAAACGGTATTATTTGGTATAACTTCTAAAACTATCATGGTTTTGAACATAGTATTCACTCAAAACGGGATATATAAGAGTGATATAAGAGTTTTTTTGCTTTCCGATATTTCGGCACAGTTGCATGCGCCATGATCATGGTAAATATTCGTTTTAAGTAAAAATTATGGTCTTATTCGGTTTACACAGTCTGAATTCGAGAAGTATTTATAAATGACATTTCTTAAATTTACAAAATTGCGTGATTTACGTGGTTTAGCTCATTTTAGTCGCCATGTACATTAAATAAATAAAAAATGCCGGACATTCCACACAGCATCATCTGGCCCCAAAGTAAGCAGAGCTTGTGTTATGGGTACCACATGACTGATATACTACTTATATAAGTTTTTTTTTTAAATGCATAGAAACACCCAGACCCGAGACATATACTTGCAGATCATACAAACAGTTGTTTCGCGGAGGGAATCGAACCCGCAACGTTCTGCGTCTTAGCCGGACCTTGGCCCACTGCACCGTAGAGGTGGTACTTATTGACCGAGCGAGCGTGAGTGTCTCGTATGCCTGTCCGGCATCAGTTTGGATGTTCTCCTCTACAGGTCGCATTTCTCAACCGATTCTCGTGAAATTTTGTAAGCAAGTTCTATAACTATATAGAATTTTTTGGCGATTCAGTTTTTGGAAATTTTTCAAAATGGCGGAGATATGGGGGTTGAAAACGTACAAAAAGTAATATTTCAGCCATTTAGAAAAATGTTCGCGAGGTCTACAGCCCACAGAGCCACTAGTTTTAAAACTGTAATTTAAAAATATTGCTTTAATTAAGAAAATAGCATCTCAATTACAAAATGCTAGTCCGGCGATACAACATAATCACATTCCTCACAGAAAGAATACTAACCAAGTTCATATTTGTAACTTATAAATTGAAAATTAAGGATCACACGTTCTAGTTGTCTAGCATTACGCACTGTCCAGTCGGTGTCAGAACTTTATAACCGAATAAACGCTTATCGGGAAAAAGCCTACGGCATTAACACACGAGCGTTTTTTTTCGAGCGTATAAGATATTTGCGGAAATCCATTGCAAAAAATTAAACAAATGGACAAATATTTAGTACTATTCCGCCAATCTATTCTTAATGAGTTATGCTTGTTGTGGCTACGCCGAACGTTGGATAGAAACTGAGAACTGTTTTTTCGTCAAAGTGCGGAGCGAGCCATTGTTCTTGAGGATGCCTAGTGGAGACGAAATACGTGTCAAATTTCTTTTTGAGGATGTTGTGCGCTTGGAACTTTGAACTAACGCTTTGCGTGGTTTTTCATTTGCGTTGCGTGTAACTCATTGAATAGATTACCGGAATAGTACTAAATATTTGCCCATTTGTTTAAAGTTTTGCAATGGATTTCCGCAAATATTATAATTATACGCTCGGAAAAACGCTAATCTGGAAAAAAGCTCGTGTGTTAATGCCGTAGGCTTTTCCAGATAAGTGTTTATTCGGTTATAAAGTTCTGTTCTGAAAGTTCTGACCAAATATTTGTCCATTTGTTTATTGTTTTTGAAATTTTAGAAGTAGTAGGCGCTTTTATGCGCTCAACAAATATTGCACGAGCGTACAAGCTCGTTTAAGAGCGAGCAGCTAGAATGTTTTTTTCATCTTTATCCATATTGCTACTAAGTGACTGTCCTGCTCGAGCTTAGTTTTTTAAAACTGATACGAGCTTATGCGCGTAAAAACCGCTAATCTGAAAACGCCCTAAATTTACAATCATCATGCTACATATTAATGCATACAGAGTATTGTTTGTGAATACGGCGGTAGCTCGCCTCTAACATAATTATGAGACAGTACAGTACGTACAAGATAAATAACTATTTCTCCTTGTTTAATGCTTCTATGAATTCTTCTAATTTCTCTTGAACTTGCCTTACTCTCTCTGTGGACAAAATAAATTCCATTAGTCATAAATAGCTGATCAAATAACCAAATTTCATACAAATCGGTTTAGGTGTAAATAAACAAATATTGGTGCACAGTCCACACGCACGACACCATCTATCCCCAAACTGATATAATACCTATTTATACTCGTAAATACATATGTATATGATACTTTATAACACCCACACACAGAACAAACCTCTATCCTCATCACACAAATGTTTATCCTGGGAGGGAATCGAACCCTCAACCTACAGCGCAAACCGCTGAGCCACTACCAACTGAGCTGCGAGACCAGTCTTTGAACATTATAATATTGTCGAGACCGACAACTGAACAAAACATTATATAGTAGCGCTTTATGGTGAGAATGCCATTATTATATTATATCACCATTATAGTGACCTGAATAGGGGACCGTTGTGAAGCGGTCACCTATCCAGGTACTGAACTCGTACGTTACAACAGTATGTAGTTATTTTACTTTCAAAACCTGCGTGAGTTGTACTATTCGTTTAGATAAACACAGGTTTTACTGACGTATTATTGAGTCGATGGAGGCACCGAGAGGCACCGACAACGTTTCGATTCATCTAGAGAATCTTCATCAGGGTGCGTTAGATCCTTGCTCCGTGAGTTGCCGCTCGCGTTCACGGCGAAACCTCCGACAAAATCTCACGGACCTTACTTAATACTTACTTAATTCTTCAGCTAATTCTATTCTTCTGCCCGATAATAACTTCTTTTTGAGATCTGGATCCGCTGCCATCTGGAAAAAAGCGCATTCAATCTATATATTTTTATCATAGATAAAGCTACGTTTGAGCACGATCTCGCGTGATGGTAAGCGACGATGTGGCCGACGATGGGGCGCGTCAAGTCAAAGTCGATTTAAAAGATACTTTATTAAATACAATCACAAGGATCACTTTGAAACGTCTTACATACTAGGTGAATTTAGGTGCCGATTCATCTGAAGGTCACGAAGATCTGGAATACTCCTATTTACTCTTGACTTGAAAAGACCCAGATTGTAGTTTTTATTATTTATTACCCGTATGTAGGCTAGCGTATTAGCATTGCCATTTATGAGTAAACTAGTCGATTACCTTTCCATACAATACAAACGTCGCGTCGGTCGGGTTGATCGATCACACCACTGTTTGATGTATTATCACCTCAAAATAATATTATCACCACTGTTGATAATATCATTTTGTCTCGTCATAATCTATGCTTGTATCGCAACCGAAACGCAAAATATATGGATTTGAAAGATACATGTCTTAAAAAAGTCATATATTAACACTGATTTTAACGCAACATTGAGCGTAAATTAATAACATCCGGAGTACGCAAACTCCAAAATGTCTCCCATACAAGCATAGTTTAATTATTCAAGAGCTCAAATAACTTTACTTTGAATAGATACATTCAGTAGTTTTTTCAAGAGAACCCTTGAACCAAAAGCTTGTTCATGATTTTTACGCGGTCGTTTTATGTAAAAATCTAATCTAATGACAGTATCTCCGTACTGCTCATCACTATCCTACGTGCACGCCTATCCTTGTCTCGCACTATGCTACGTGAAATAGCATGCATTTCAACTGCGTCCAGTGACGAGTTTGTGCCGCTGACGTGGAACCTTAAGAAAAGCTTTCTTGATCCAAACAATATATCATGTTCTATTAGGAATATGAGATTGCGTATTACGTCATCATTTTAATTAAAACTGTAACAATTTTCGACAAGGTGTCCTATAGTCTAGGTCTAGCGTGTTACCTCGTCCAAGACCTCCCTGAGATCTCGGTCCAGTCGCGCAGCCTCCCGGTTGGATATCTGCTGGCGCAGTGCGTTGGCCGTAGTGCGTAGAGTCTGAGACACTCTCCAGAACATAACCACCTCGCAGCATTCCTTCTGTAACAAACAACCCATGATATATACCTTGGTTGTCTACAACTAACCTATATGCACTTATATAAATATAAACTCTTCCTATGTCGCAACAGAGTGCAATTCGGCTCGCACACACGTTTAGTGTTTAACATTATGTATACCTACATGGTGCCTCTTTCTACCGCGTAACTCTATCTGATCTGGCGCGGTACTTCTCTATAACATTACCCACCAAGGTGGGCCCGGAGACATACTTGTAGCTTTGTTACTAAAGTGTGGAGTGCGCTTGCCCTGATAAAGGGTCAATTACAATACTTGTTATGGATATATTGTTTCTTATACAGCCATCGCACGATTTCACCTTTGCAGGCATGATTATGAAGTTTATGTTTAAAGAGCAAAGATAAGCAAGCGCAATAGATAAGTGATTATCTACAGTCATTATAACTTTTACAGAAGTAATTGAAGACAAATAGTTAATTACCTGTTCTATTTAAAAATATTTATTATAAAGAAAAACTATTCAACTTTTTTATATGTTTGCAAGTTTGTTTGCAATGGATAAACTCAACACCTGTTTATATGATTTAAAAATATCTTCAAATTTAGGAAGCGATCCAGCGAGTAAAATAGGCTGTATTTTATTTTTTAAAAAGTTAGGAGTTTATTACAATTATTGCAATAATGTAACGCAATGTATCAATTTATTATTATTATACGTCTATTATAGTAATGTCACAATTATCGCTTTTTGTTCCAATTAGTCAATGAAACTCGGGTAAAATCGAAAAATATTATGATAATCCTTATCCAATTAAATAGTTTCATAATGGAGGTTGGTTATGTAAATTTGTCTTTAAATTATTCGAATCTAAACTTTCGTTTAGCAGTTACGACGACTATAAATTGCACTAGCTAAGTCGGGGCGGTCTGTTAGTATTTATATAATTATATAAAAGTGTCACGTCACAATGGTTCACTGTATGTAATTTGGTGAAACTTAAAATAAAGGATAGTTTTTATCTCGATTATTGACCTCAATATTTTTTATTGTAAACTGAATGTGTTCTAACAATAAGTTCCATAAGTTTCTAACAGATGGCAGTGTAAATTAACTTCATCTTTTGCTATCTACATAGGTTGGGTAAGCATTTGGTAGATGACATCGTGTTTCGATTTATTAATGCTAAAACGTCATGTACGTCAACGTCATAAACGTCATTTCAGTACAATATTGGATGAACGTATTAGAAGTACTGAGCCACAGAAACGCGTGGCCGATAGACAGCTAGTATAATATAATTTCTTACCCCGGTACCATTCTGTTGGCTGTACAGATAGAAGCTTTTCCTACAATCTCGCGCCCGGGTCAACGCTCTTTGCAGGAAGTTTCTAAAACAAACAAGTATCACACATTACACAACAGCATAGACACAAAATATTGTCGCAACTTATATTAGGCTGTGTTTTTTGACGTGACAACGTCTAATAAATCGATGAACGCCGGCTGCACGTACGAAAAATTCTCATTGTCCCGTTACCCTCATTGTAACGAGCGAGAGCGGTGCACGAGCGAGCGAAAGGCACGTGGTTGAAACTATCATGGTTTTGCACATAATTTTCACTCAAAACGGGATATTTACCATGATATATGAGTTTTTCTGCTTCTCGATATTTCGGCACAGTTGCATGCGCCATGATCACGAGATAAACTGAAGTCTTTGCGGGTGGATGTTATTGGCAGACAAAACGGTCTACCCTCTTTCTCAGTCTTTTACTGCGAACATTACCCCTACTACCGGTCCCGTTTTGAGTGAAAATTACGTTAAACTATGTCCGTAAACAGACTTTACAGAGAACTAATTTTTTTTTTGACTCAGATCAAGCTATCCTTAAAAAGATCTTTATATCTACGTAACTAGAGATTTTTGTAACTATTATAACTGGCCTGTCAGCTCAGTGGGTAGTAGCTCTGCCTTCTGCGCTGTACGTTATGAGTTTACTTCTCACAACATGATAAACATGTTGAACATAGTTGTTTGTTCTGAGTCTGGGTGTTATAAGGTATCATAAGTATGTATTTAAAAATATATAAGTATTCTATGAGTCATCTGGTTCCAATAGTACAAGCTATACTTAGTTTAGGGCTAGATGGAGTTGTGTGGATTGTCCATCAATATCTTGCCGGATTCTTCTTGAACTGGGATTAGGAGGAACCGGCACCTAGATTGACTAGCATGTAAGAGGACAATTCAAAATGCTCCTTGTGATTTCATTGAATAGGGAATGTTTTAATTTGATATATTTATTTATTATAGATTTATTGATACAATCAATAGCGTATGTGCTATTCACAACAGGGGATTCAGTATTACGTATAGTCATTATTTCAATCATTTGTTTGATTGTAAATGGAACCAATTTTTATGTAAGATGTATTAGTATTAGGTACTCCCTATAACAGCATGTGTTACAATCAACATCAACCTTCCGTAATACCTTAACCTTATCTTAATACCTTCAATTATTACATAATTGAATGTAGCTGAATGCTGTTAGTATCAGAATTACGTAATCGCAGTACTAAGGAGTTGTCTACCAAGTCCCGAGATATTGATTACTAGCTGTTTCCCGCGGTTATGTCCGCGTGGTAGATAAAAAGTAGCAAGATAATAATTGAACGAATAAATGTTTCGAAAAAATTACAAAGCATAATCGCGGTTTGGCCGCTAAGTTTTAATAAAAATTTACTCTGAATCATCCCGAGTGAATTTAAAAAAAAATGAAATGAAAAATGTTTTTTCCTTTCCTCGAGCACCTATGGTCCTAGAGGAAGCTGCATACCAAGTTTAATTCCAATCCGTTCGGTGGTTTCTAAACTTTCTCGATGAATGAGTATTTGACAAATATATAGTAGAAGATAGGAGATAACGCAGTAGTTACTTGAGATAGACAGGTTTCCACGTTTCTCTGATGTATTCATTGTCCACGTCGATGCCCTTTCTTCTGAGATTGTCTCTTACTGCTACCACCTGCAAATAGTTTCTAAATTAATCATTATCAATTAATTTAATTAAATGAATAATATCGGACATTTCATACATCATCTGGCCCAAGGTAAAGAGAGCTCGTCTTATATCCATATGATTGATTTACTTTATTTTTGTAAATACATACATATTATACATAAAAAACACGGACCCAGACAGAATCATTATCATTTTGACGTTTTTTGTGGCGCAGCGGGCGAAGGGTTTGATTCCTGTGTTCAAACTGCACATCTTTGTCTCGGTGTTTGGGTCTAGGTGTTTTATTTAATATGTAAGTATTTACAAAAGAAATGTATATTCGTAGTATATTATCAGTTATGTGGTTCCTACAGGGCGGACCGTGGCAGTTTTACAACTTAAAACTTAAATATTTTTGAAACCGGTGCACGAGGGAACGGAGGAGTGGCATTCGTGCGGATTGTTCAGCCACCATGTCGCAGTGGACCGCGACAGTGAGCACCGCGCAGAAGCAGTAGAAGCGTACTTTAAGAGCAACGATTCGTGCACCATCGCTCGTCGACAGTTTTGTGCGCGTTTCGATATTCGTCTAAATTTAATAAGAACATGGGTGCACAAGTTCAAGTTGCAAAAGTCCGTGCGCAAGAGAGCATCGTATTTGGCACTGCCAAAAACTGCCAAAAACTGCCAAAAATGACCGTGTAGAGAAGTTTAAGTTACGATATGAAACTTCACCCATTCAAGGTCCAATTGGTGTAGGCTCTTAAGCCAAGTGACTTCATAATGCGTAAGGAGTTCTGTGAAAACATGCTAAGCCGATTTCAAACTGTAAACACAATTAAATTTTACCATTTAAACGGGTTTGTCAATAAGCAAAACAGCCGGTACTGGGCACCAAGAGGACAAAACCCGTGATTAAAGCACCAACAAGCTCTGCCCAGCCCGAAAGTCACCGTTTGAGCCTCTTTATCCACGAACGGAATAATTGAGCCGTTTTTTTTTTTAAATTCCCGTGGAGAAAATGTAACTGTTGATGATGATGCTTACCGCCGCATGATTAACAAATATTTTTTGACACCAATGGTATAGATCACGCACGTGGTTTCAACAAGATGGCGCCACACCTCACACAGCGAGAGCCATCATGACCCTACTCCGTGAACAGTTCCCTTGAAAACTGATTAGTCGATATAGTGACAACGTATGGCCATCCAGATCGCCAGATTTAACACCTATGGACTTTTATCTGTGGGGGTATCTTAAGGCCAAAGTCTACGATAGCAACCCAACAAACATATCGGAATTAAAAGAAAATATCGTTCGAGAAGTGAACGCTATTCACCAATCACTATTGCAACGCGTCGCTTGGAACTGTGTCGAGAGATTCCGTGAATGTGTACGCCGCGATGGAAAACATTTAGACGGCATAATCTTTAAAAAGTAAAATCCGCATTTGTAACGGTAGATTTTATCACATCTAACATGTATTTCTTTCATTTACAAATCACAAATCTGCCAAGGTACATCCTGTATACACAAGCTTTGTTAACTTTCAGGCTGTGTTAAATATCCAGTATTATTATTATATTTATACGTTTATTTGTTTGAACAATCACACTGCATGGGCTGGGTAAATTTGGATTAAATTTGGTAAACATATTGTCAGTGAAAATATATAGATTTGGAATAACTAAATAACTATTTTATATGTAGGTTCTACGCGGGTGACACGCTTATCCCACAACAAAAGCTAGGAAGGGCTTACCTCGTCATACATAAGCGTGGGTCGCGTGACGCCTAACTTGTCCAGCTCAGACTTCACCTCCCATCGTCGGTTCTGTTCGTCGGAGCTGGACTGCCAGTACATCCAACGCTCCCGGAAACTGGGACCTGGAACACAAGCATATTTACAGAGATTACGTAGATTTCATCGCTAGACTCGGTTACTTCAGCCACTTTCGTAGCATTACGTCTTACGGTATTCCGTCGTGGGGAGTGCTGCAGATATTATCGCGAAATTTGTAACAAATCTGCAACACGGGTCCTAGAGAACCTCTCGGAAATAAATTTATCGAATCAAATATCGCGGCAGGGCCTCGTCAGGATATACATATATGAAAATCTATCGGACGCTCGCATACATGATAATCTGTTTAATGTATAACGTAAATCATAATATTACGACGAAATATAAAGATGAACTCGGAGTTCCCACAGTTGTGCGCTTATAGAAGCGTGCAAGTGTTTGTTTAGAGTTACCGGTGAGTTCCTTGAGCTTGGTGTGCGTGGAGAGGAGTCTCTCGTTGAGTGCGGTCTCCATGAGCGTCACGGCGGAGTCCCAGGCGGCGCGCGCGCCCACAGACCTGTCCTGTAGCGCGTTCAGTTGCAGCACCCGGAGCACCTGCGGGTATTGTACCAGGCCTTGCATACAGAACGCTAGACAGATTGTACCAGGCCTTGCATACAGGACGCTAGACAGATTGTACCAGGCCTTGCATACAGGACGCTAGACAGATTGTACCAGGCCTTGCATACAGGACGCTAGACATATTGTACCAGGCCTTGCATACAGGACGCTAGACGTATTGTACCAGGCCTTGCATACAGGACGCTAGACAGATTGTACCAGGCCTTGCATACAGGACGCTAGACAGATTGTACCAGGCCTTGCATACAGGACGCTAGACAGATTGTACCAGGCCTTGCATACAGGACGCTAGACATATTGTACCAGGCCTTGCATACAGGACGCTAGACGTATTGTACCAGGCCTTGCATACAGGACGCTAGACAGATTGTACCAGGCCTTGCATACAGGACGCTAGACAGATTGTACCAGGCCTTGCATACAGGACGCTAGACGTATTGTACCAGGCCTTGCATACAGGACGCTAGACAGATTGTACCAGGCCTTGCATACAGGACGCTAGACAGATTGTACCAGGCCTTGCATACAGGACGCTAGACAGATTGTACCAGGCCTTGCATACAGGACGCTAGACATATTGTACCAGGCCTTGCATACAGGACGCTAGACGTATTGTACCAGGCCTTGCATACAGGACGCTAGACAGATTGTACCAGGCCTTGCATACAGGACGCTAGACAGATTGTACCAGGCCTTGCATACAGGACGCTAGACGTATTGTACCAGGCCTTGCATACAGGACGCTAGACAGATTGTACCAGGCCTTGCATACAGGACGCTAGACAGATTGTACCAGGCCTTGCATACAGGACGCTAGACGTATTGTACCAGGCCTTGCATACAGGACGCTAGACAGATTGTACCAGGCCTTGCATACAGGACGCTAGACAGATTGTACCAGGCCTTGCATACAGGACGCTAGACAGATTGTACCAGGCCTTGCATACAGGACGCTAGACAGATTGTACCAGGCCTTGCATACAGGACGCTAGACAGATTGTACCAGGGCTTACATACAGGGCGCCAGAGGTATTGTACAATAGAATAAAATAAAATACAAATTGTTGACACAATACACAGAGAACACAAAGCAACAAAAATAACATTATAGATAAAGCCAAACCGAAACAGAACAAAAGAAAAATAAATGCTAGTAAATAATAATGAACTTTATTGAGAACATAACGTTTTAGGTACGTCCAAAATTAATGCTACAGCAACGATGTAAAATGTCCTGCAAACGGTGGTATTATCGCATATTAAGTTATCTTCCAGACAACCTTTAAACTGATATAGTTTTGTGATGTACTTCAAGCAATAAATGAGTTTTGAACTTTTTTGGTACCCTCTGCGACGTGCGGGCTAAACAGATCCAGTATCAGTATAATTGTACGAAGGTTCACGGTCAGGAAGCCATTTCCTGGATCCTAGCCGCTGACCGCAGTGTGGGCGGGTGTCTTATCTATTGTTTGATCCATCTACGCCTACGTCAACTCACGTCCTGAGCTCGTTCCTCCCACTGATGTCTGCTCAACGCTTCCTCCACCGCCATCTGCTTGACCGGCTCGTACAACTGGTCGGAGGCCGGGGCGCCCCTTGCGGCCAGCAGGGCTGCGAACTCGGCCGCCAGGGCTTCGCCCCCCGCGCGGACCGACGCCGCCGGGAGCGCTATGTCCGCCCATTCGCGGAGCTTTATGTCCACTTGTGTGTTGAATTTGTCTGAAAGATAAGTGGGTTGATTACCTGTTCGAACCAATGTAATATTATTAAAACGGTACTCTGACCGAATGAACTTTTGTATGGTATAAATGTGTGTGGCTCATTAACCTTTATACAAGCCGTTATCTATAAGAAAATCTGCAAGGAACATACAAAAACATGTCATGACTAGATCAGACGAGTTACTTGTCGGATTCTTCTTGAACTTGGGTGAGAAGGAACCGGCACCTAGATTCACCCAGCATATAGGACGATTAAAAATGGTCACTGCAATTTAATGAATCCATGCTAATACTACAAATTCAGTGTTACCTTTAAACGGCTAACGAATCTTGGGGACAAACATAGGCTACTTTACATGCACGTACGCGTGTGAAGCCGTAGGCAGCAGCTAGTAAAAAAATGATGTTGATTCTACCATGGAAATGTATCTGCGTTGCAATATCTAAAGCTAAGATACATTATGACAATAAACTCTTACTGAAGTCGATATCGTAAGGGTCGATCCATATAGTCCCGTTAGCGGTTTCGCTCTGAGAGTGCTTGCATTTAATCTGCCGCGGGATACGTAACTCTAGGGATAGGATAAAGGAATATTAGGATACAGATGACCTAACTTCAGGAATTAAGGAATTATGAGGAACAGAATGACGAGCTAGTTCTTACGGAGTTAAGGTTAAAAAGTTGGGTATCAAGGAGTCTATTTGACAAACCGGATTCCAATTATCGTATCGTGTATTGTGGAGGATTACGACATTGCTTATCAAATGTCGTTCATTCTATATAGTTTATTTGTATAGTTATATATAGTTCCAACGTTAAAAATAAGACGAAACGATGTACAAAATAATGCAGGGTTTCGCACAATTATTGTCCCGATATGTCGGATGAGACGTTATTTCGCAGTAAGACCAGAAACCAGAAGGAGCGTTCGAGGTCGCATTCGTTTTTCCCCTTTGAAAGCCACCATTTAGAATTCGTAGCTTGGATCAGTTACGTGGGGTGGCGGTTACAAGGTTGATAAATAATGCCAGACATTTCACACGGCATCATCTAGTCTCAAAGTGAGCAGAGCGCATAGTAAACACCCAGACCGAGACAAGTACTCGCTGATCATCCAAACACTCGTCCCGTGGTGGGAATCCAACCCGTAACCTTCCGCGTCTCAGCCGGGGCTTGGCCTACTGCGCCACACTGCGTTATGTAATCTGTTGGTTTCAGAAGTACATTTAAGGTCCGGATCCACACGGTAAGATCAACAATCCGTTATCCAGGTTAGGAGAAACTGACCGACGTCGTCGTGCGAGGCTGCGGCCGCCGGCAGGTATATGTTGTCGAAGACGACGTCCCCGGCGGCGTGCCACAGCGCCTGCTGCAGCCGCAGCTCCCTGTTGTCGAACACTTACCGACGTCGTCGTGCGAGGCTGCGGCCGCCGGCAGGTATATGTTGTCGAAGACGACGTCCCCGGCGGCGTGCCACAGCGCCTGCTGCAGCCGCAGCTCCCAGGCGGCGGGCGGCACGGCCGACAGCTCGGCCGACTGGTCCAGCAGCTCCGCTCGGGCTCGCTCGAACACCTCATCTCGGTCCAACTCCCGCTGTCTGCAACTCGAACGCACTCATTAACCTGACCGGCTGCGAGGTCGGTAGGAGCTCTGCCTTCTGCGCTGTACGTTGACAATTTGATATCGTTTTGGAGTAAACGTTTGCGTGATGAATGTAGGTGTTTGTGCTGTGTCTGGATTATATAGGATCGTAAGTTTATATTTAAAAATTATTATTTACGTATTGTATCGGTCACCTGGTCGCCGTAGTACAAGCGATGCTCGGTTTGGGCTTAGATGGTGTTGATTGCATATTTATTATTATTTGTATGAAAATTTGTTCTACTCGGTATAATGAATACCGGGATTTATTGGAGCAAACGGGCCAAGTGCGCCTCGGTATTGTTGGGTTGGGCTTCACCAAGAAGTTCAGTTTGCTTCGACTTTCTTACAAGTGTTTAAGGAGACCATTTTTCTGTAGCGAAGCATATGGATGCTTGGAAAGGTCTAAGTGCTTCAAAATTGGAAGAGTTATAATACTATCGGGATTATTGAGACCGATTGCAGACCAAAGGATTAAAGGTATTTCATTTTTAAGGTCAATATAATTATATATTCTTTTTGCAACATCTGCAGGTTACGAGTGTTGGGGATGGTGATGTCGATGAGAGTTGCTAGTCTGTTACTTTTGTCCGAAGGAGTAAAATCTGGTCTGTTAAAATGTGTAGGTTCGTCTGTCAAGATTGCTCTATTAAATATTATTATCATTCATTTGGCTTCCGTACAAGCTACGCTTAGGTTTCGTTGGGATCGTTGAAGAACAATGAATGCAGTAACCTGGGGAATGAGTTCTTCCACTCGGTCTCCAGGTTGAACCGCATGGCCTTGAAGGCGTCGGCTTGTTGCTCCACCGAGGCCCGCACCATGCGCCAGAAGCACTCCGCCACGGCCAGCGACAGGTTCCGCGTCGTCACCTGCGACGGCGTCACCAGCCCGTCTCTGGAACCGAACGTAACGCAACTATAACGATAACCCACATTACCTGTTTATACATTAAGCAGGAATCGATAAAAACAAACGCCTTACGGTAGTCGCATATGATGTGTAACATCTGACATCTCTCCTTGGTAATAAGCAATGTTAACATTCTGTCCTGAATTAGTTTATATAACACACTTTATACACAACACGGTAAGTTAAGCGCACTGCTGATGCATTCTCCTTCTCTACACACACCCTCACACACTCTCATTTTCAAGTACTTGTTTTGACTTTTTGAATTTAAATAGTATTGCGTTTCAGTTTTCTTTAAGGTACCTACTTAGTCCAACGAAATAATACCAATTT
Source organism: Lampropteryx suffumata (assembly GCA_948098915.1). Classification (NCBI taxonomy): domain Eukaryota; kingdom Metazoa; phylum Arthropoda; class Insecta; order Lepidoptera; family Geometridae; genus Lampropteryx; species Lampropteryx suffumata. The sequence continues at coordinate 12,205,675 of OX402571.1, read as the reverse complement.
TGTGAGATAATACATGGCGAGTTGTTGGCAGTGAGACTAGTTCGGTCGAGAGCCTGGTGGAGTAAGCAGGACATTACCGTGTATATATCTGATATATGTATACAAAAGTATATAATTCCATACCTGACTATGTAAAAAAAATCAACATTAAATAAATTTATTTATTAAGGAACTCAAGTCCATGTTTACAAACTTAATGTTTTTTAAAAAATCTGAATTAATTAAATTACATAATTTAAATAAATTAAGAAACGTTTATATTGCATTATTATTGTATTACCTTGCTTTTTTTATATGAATGGTTAGAAAATACTGTACACCATTTTCCAAATGGTACCATAGCAAACTTAGCAAATAAATAAAACCTGTCATTTACTTACATTATGTTCCACAATAAATGAATTATGAATTACATAGTTTATATCAGTTTAGGCTGATCGAAGTTCAAGAGTTTGTGAAGTTGGTCCATCATGTGGTTGGTGGAAGTCTATATCCGGAGTATTATGACACAAGTAATATAAATAATATTAAAAAAAGAATTACACTTCCGATAAACAAATTTTGCATGCTATTATATCTACTTATAGGCTGCGGAAACTTCTGTAATAAAAGTTATTGACGCTTCAGACTGATTTTACAGGTCGCTGTCTATTTTGAGAAATAACCTTACGAAACCCAACCCTTTTCACGCTCTATATCAACGACATTATTTCTTTATTTGATGGAAATCAAGATAATTCGCAAATTTTATGCTATGCCGACGATACAGCCATACTTTTTAAAGGTGACACGTGGGAACAGGCAGCTCGAAACGCTAATACAGGACTGTCTCGTGTAGCCTGGTGGCTTGATATGAATCTGTTGACTCTTAATACCCAGAAAACCAAATACTTGTGTTTTCACAAAACAAAAGTATCCCGCTCTCCTTGTTCCTTATCCCTACGGATCCATAAATGTAATGGATCTGAGTTAAACTGCTCCTGTCCTGTTATAGAGCGAATGGAATGCTTTCGGTATTTGGGTGTTCTGCTAGATCAGAAATTATCTTTCAGAGCACATGTAAATGCTCTTGCTGGACGAGTCAGAAAGCTTATATACGTCATGAAGCTCCTCCGGGACGGCTCTGATGCAGACTGTCTCATGCTAGTTTACTTGGCTCTTTGCCAGTCCATTTTATGCTATTGCATCACTGCTTGGGGTGGGACTGCGTAAACCTTTATGATCACTCTCGAAAGAGCCCAGAGATCTGTGCTCAAGGTCATGTTCCGGAAACCCTTTCGTTATCCCACTGTATTCCTGTATGCAATTACTCAAACACTTAGTGTCCGGCAGCTCTACTTGCAGCGAGTAACATTGGCGTACCATAGCTCTTTCCGTTCGGGTTGCAGTTCTCTCTCCTCCACGGAAAACCGGCGGCTGAAAATCAATGTGCCAGTGGTCAAAACCTCTTTTGCAAGACGTTTTAAATATTATTATTTCCCATTTATATACCGCTGTGTTTGTAAGCATTGTGACCTAAACTGCTCTCTCTTTGGTGTAAAGGAAAAGATAAGAAAATTGCTTCTCACGCTAGACTATGACGGAACGGAAAATTTGCTGGAAGTTCTGGTCTGACCTCTCTCGTAGTGTCGGACTAACTGATACTATTTATATGTGGCATAACTTTTATACTCCCCTTCCCACTTACCCCCCCTCTCTCTCTACAATACACACACATACAAACACACACACACACACACACACACACACACACACACACACATACTTGCACAAATTTCGAAAACTTACAGCTTACAGTTGGTCATGTTCTTTATTTATTGTGTTCTCTTAGTATTTTGATTTCTTCTTTTACGATTTTAGATATTTATTTTATTTCTCATGGATTGTCCTACTTGTGTCTTGCCTTGTTTAAGTGTTATCTGTTTTGTTTTATCTCTATGCAGTTTGTGGAAATCGCTCATCTTATGCCTCTGGCCTCCCGCAATACAGGCTTGCCCAAGTGCGGGGACCATCAGTAAGTTTGTTAACACTGTATTTTTATTATCTTGGTAAATAAATGAATTTGTATTTGTATTTGTATTTGTAACTTACTTGAAGAGTTTGGAGGCTCTGAAGAACCGCTCCTCATATTCCCGGATGGACTGGATGGAGTCGTCCCGGCGACTGCGTCCTGTGACCACGGCGTAGTATCCCAGCGCTCGCATCGGGAACAACTTTCCTTCCAGGATACGACGGATCTGAATAACACAATCGTTATTCATAAATAACATCGGACATACATAAACATAGACATATATTTGTTTGCTCCTCAACATATAACATATAACATACAAAATACAAGAAAAGAACAAGGTACATGGTCGTGTGCTCGTTTTTGTTTCGACATTGCACAAAGGGGTCATGTAAGTCCATTTTTAAATGCTTATTCAATATTAAAAATGTTTCCGTTACGTATGTAAACAATACGTTTCAGCATGTAAAACAAGCCAAGTTATCTGACTGCACAGGCGTTGCGTTTTCGCAGATCAGGGTAGTTTGTGTTTGACGGGCGAACACGTTTGTTGGTATCGGTAGGTGTATTTTTAGGCTTTACGAACGCTGACAAAAACCCGACAAGACCCTTTGACGCAAGCGTATCGTTGGTAGTCGCGGCCTTGACTTGAGGATCGGAAATGCCACGGATCACTATAGCGGTTTCCAGTTCATTACAATACTAATATTCATTGAATACTAATTTAGATAGGTTAGTCTAGATAGGTTTTAACGCGGCGTACCGTCGCGACTCGACATGATCGTCGGAGTGGAATACTTACGCAAATAACAGAACGACCCAAAAAATGCGCAAGTGGTAACTGTTTGACGTTTAGAAGATGGCGAACGATCAAAGTCACGTGTATAGTTTAAACTATCCCACTATAAATTAAAGTATGTCTTTAGTTTATAAAAGGAAAAGCCGAACTACCCTAGAAATATTGGTTTTAATTATAATCACAAAATAACAAACAATCGAACTTAAATTTAGCAGTAACACGTCACGTGGCCGCCAGACACCTCTCGCAGCGCTATCCCCTCCCGTAGCGCTATCCTGTCACGCGATGGCCCGGATAATAAGATAATTAAGACATGGTGTTTTACATTTCTCAGAGGCATCCTCAGTAACTATCGACTCGCCCCGCAGTGCAACGAAAAAACAATAAGACTGCTCTGCAAGACGTGTTGAATTTCTTTTTGAGAATAGCTTGGCGGAATGGTACTAAATATTTGTCTTCTGTTTAATGACTTGGATGGTCGATAACGGTCCAACGGTACAACATAGACATGGACAGACATTTACAACGTCAGTGGTGGACACTTTCAGTTCTATGTCTATGACGGTGGTTTTTGGTCAGTCTATTAACTTCATCTCAAACAACACTGGTTACCTAAGTCTACTTACTCTGTTGGGGTTAGCCAGGTTTTCTTCAGCCAAGTCCACTTTGGTAAGCACGAATATGGTCCGTTTGCCGGAGGGGTCACATGACGACACTAGGTCGGTCACGTTGCTTCTTTCGGCATCTACTGAACCGTCCTAGAACATATATAAAAACATGTATTAGACAGTACATAAAAGGAGCAAGGCATTATTCGTTACTAGCTTTCGTCTGTGGCTTCGCAAGCGTGGTATCTACATAAAAAGTAGAATGTCTTTAAAAAATTGTTAAGGTTATTGTATTTTGGGGATAGACAAAGGCTAATTTTTATGTAGGTACTACGCGTGCGAAGCCGAGGGTAGCAGCTAGTTATCTATAACATCTTGTGATACTTAACCTAATTAAGAGATTTATAATATAAGTGTTATGTGGCAACCAATTCATCAATGTTTAATTTAAAAATCATAGCCGTCTTGTGGGGTACTTACTTGAATACATAATATGATGGCGTTTGGATTCTCCATGTACGTCTTGGACATCTGTTTGATGGCGTCTCGCGTGTCGGCCGCCATGTCTACCGTTTGCGTCTGAAATATGGCAATGGATTATTTTTAGCCGTTTCAAGATAACATTATTTATTTTTCTCGAGTTATTTCCGGTTTTATTAGTAATTTTGGTGATTTTATTCAAGTAAGGGTCGATTCATATCTGACGATGCGTCGCGTATTATCGGTCGCGTAACGCGAGAACAGACAAATATATAATAAAACATTCAACCTTTTACACCCAACCGATGATGCGTTAGTGTGTCGAACGTACAGCGCCTGTTCCGTTTCCGTCAATGCTTTGTCAAAGTTTTGCAAAGTTTTTTTGCATTGAAAATGATTTATCACGAAAGTTCAAAAAAGATTATGTCTAAGCAAAAGAAAAATCTTATAGCGACCGACAGGCCAAGTGGCGGGCTTGGGAGGAAATTGCAGAAATATTATTAGTTGAGTAGGAGACGTATGACACAAAAACAATAAACATTTTTAACAAAAAAAAATAACCGCCAAAAAAACTGAGAGCAAAAAAAAAAATCTTTTTAATTTAACCTTAATAACTAACTTCTTAAACTAATGTAACTATACCTAAGTAATTTTGAGTCGCCAAACAAACAAATTAATTCATTACGTAAACGTGATGCGCGACGGCGTTCATGAAGTTAATGTTTGGCGACTCAAAATTACTTAAGTATAGTTACATTAGTTTAAGAACTTAGTTATTAAGGTTAAATAAAAAAGGTTTATTATTTTTTGCCTTTCAGTTTTTTTTGCGGTAATTTTTTTTGTTTATTTTATAATTTTTTGTGGCTATAATCTACCAATTACTACATGCTTAATCTTTAATTACTATTAAAATAGACCCTACCTACCTTACTTTAGCTATCATACATTACAATCAGTTAGTGAACCACCAACCATCCCCTGTTTACCCTTATAGTTGTTTTTTTTCCAAATTTATATAGAACCAATTTCGGGGACCAATTTCCCTTTCCATTAAAAAAAGAATCATCAAAATCAAAAAAGTTATGCCATTATAGTAATTAAAAAAAATATACGCGTTGACTTGTAAACCTCCTTCTTTTCGTCGGTTAAAAATGAATCACGTAAGACAATTTTTATTTTATTATAAGTATCTATACTGTTATTATAAATGCGAAAGTGTCTCTATCTGTCTGTTTGTAACGTTTTCACAGCTAAACGGCTGAATGGGCCTTAATGAGATTTGGTAAGAAGATGTATTGCATTCGGTGGACATATGCAACTATTTATGTAGGCTACTAAACTACAGTTTTAAAAAATACCTATTACTAGCAGCAGTCATTATTCTAGTTGAAATTGCTGCGGGTAAAGTCCGTAAGTGGCATATTTGAAGGTCGTTCAGATAGGTGTCTCTTCGTCGAAGAACAAAATTATAAAGTATACAAGCAGCCTTCACTATTTCCATAGCGAAATCGGGTTCGGTGAGAATCGACCCTAGGGTTGATTCACATCTGACGCAAAATGCGTCGAGCGTATCATCGGTCGCGTCTATTCGGTCAAATTAGAGCTACCACATTACGCGTCTAGTCAGTTTCTGCGTTCAGCATCTACAGAGCGTTTGTGTTCATCAAACTTATGATTGAAATTATGCCGATTGCTAATGAAAACTAATAGACATTGATTGTGTCAAAAGTTCCATAATCGCCAAACTGGTGTGATGACCTTGTGTTAAGCCCTATAAACTCATATTAAGGCTACAATTACTCGATATAACATAAGTACTTACGGATATAACCCCAGGCAGGTCGACTAGCACCATTCGTTGTATGCCAGGTCCCTTAACGGACATGGATATGACGTCACTGGAGACAGTGCGACCTCCTCGGACGCTGTTCCTCATACGGAGTTCCACTTCTCTGGAAATCAACGATTTTTAGTAAGATTCAGTGGCTAAATCTGGTGACAGCGGATTACCGCTGTCACCTGTGTCGCTGTGAGGCTACCTGAAGATCTACGTCAAGGGATAGTGGTCCCTTTTAAAGGTGTTAAGGCATGATAAGCCAAGCGTATGGTGCTTTTTGAGGCATAGAAGCGCTCTGCTGTACCAGTGGCGATCGTCCATCCTGTGACTAGTTTATCAGCTTAAGGCTTTACTTATAAACGCCTCTCACTTAAACACAGCTCAAACACTACTTAAGATTCGCCCTGTCACTATTTGTCACTATCTTACAAAAAGGGACGAAACTATTTTAAAGAGAGATTAACTTTTGACAGAAGTTGCGATACGTTTCTAAGTAGAGGAGCCAGTTGGTAGTAAATTCGAACGTCGCAATTCGAACCTGGTTGTTCACCAACGAAATTTTTCATTCGAAAAATGTATATACTGTGTGTTAGTGCTCTCAAACGAATGAACTAACCTTGAAACCAAAATTTGAAGGTGTGTTGTGCCATCGGTTATTCCCATAAGCAACTTTGGCTTAAAAGTAACAAGATTTAAGTAAGACTATATATTTATTTAAGGCTTTATTATTATAAACACCTATGCGCTTCTTCTTCTTATCGTGTCACTAGTTATTTAGAACCAGTGTGGTGAAAGGATTAAAGTGCGCCTCAGAGGCTCCATTCGTGCACATATCTTCGAACTTTTTAGGTTCTACGACATGGCGGTTTCCTCATGTTTTTCTTCATCGTTTGAGAATACTTGTATGTCATACATTTTCGAAAAGAAAAGTACATTAAAGCACATCCGGATTCGAGCCCACGATCTTAGCATCGAAAGGCGGCTCCACTACCACTAGACCATCAGTGCTTGCAACCCGACTACTGTGTAATGTGAGGGTATGTGCCAAATATTGGGGCGTGCCTCTAACTACCCTTGGACATCCTCAGAGAGTTAAGTAACTAGAAATCAGGCAGGTGATTATGAAATTCTGATACTATCAAAACATTGATACTAACAGCTTTCAGTTACTTTTGTAACTTTTGTACCAATTCAGGTATTACGGAAGGTTGATGTTGATTGTAAGACATGCTGTTACATGAATAGAAACTGTGATAGTATAATGTATTGTTTCAGGAGTTGCATAATCGCTCTGCTGAGGTGTGTACCGAGCGTGGGGATTACAGTTGGGAGATTTTTTGTTTCTTTGTTTGTTTTTAGTTTCTATGTAAGTTGTGTGGCTTTATCTATTATTTATTTGTTTTACTTACCTACATATCTTGTTTCTACTGTCTTAGTCATTTTCATGAGTGTATGTACCAAGTAAATGTATATTCTATTCTATTCTTACTTCCTTAGATCAGCCAAATCAGATTCCTTGTTCAAGTCGAATTCTCTGGAAGAATCTCTGAACTGTGCCACGTGGTACGGCCCTTCTGATAACGTCACCTTCACTGGAGCCCTGTTATTCATGAGTTATCAACATTTACGTTTCCGAGCTTTAAAAGAAAAAAAGGAACACCGGAAACCTTATAAGAACACTTTAAATTCAACCTGTCAGTCAAACTCGTTTTTCATTAAAACTATACTTACGAAATTATTAAGTACTAAATTCACTAATATTTTTGTAATATTCCAGTAGTCGATAAGGCTTGATATTCATAAATCACTAGTCCAATATTAGTTTTCAGATAGTCTGTTTTTCTATGGGAATTCATATAAAAACAGAATTATAACGTATCTAGCTGCTGCCCACGGCTTTGCCTCAATGGTACCTAAGTAGCGTATACAACATAATAGGTAGTATGTTATTCCATGTCCACCTGCATATATATACCTCCTTGGTGGTAAGGATAAGCATAAAAAGTCTAATTGTGGTCTAAAACAAGACCACAACCAAGAGTTGAATTGGCTAGTGACCTTCTTTGAATTTATTTACCTTGTGCACATCTCACCAGCTCCTCGTGGGAATATCCTCGCCTGCGCTATCATCTCCAGCACAGAAGTCTTGCCAGCAGACTGGTCACCCACTACCACGACTCGTGGCAATCTGTCGGTTTCACCTGCGTCCCAGCCAGCCAACTCGTCCAGTACTGACGAGTACATGTCGATTAGGGAACGCTGTAACAAAAAAGTATGAATACACACATGCAAAGATGTTCAACCTACACATGCAAAGATGTTCTACCTACACATGCAAAGAAAATCAGCCTCGTTAAGTAAGATGTTCAACCCAAATTGAACTTACATTTAGCTAAGATATTCAACCCACAATTAGCTAGGAATTTCAACAATTCAATAGTATATTCAACTTACAATTAGCTAAGATATTCAACCCTAAATTAGCTCTGATTTCAACCTAAATTAAGTCGAGACCTGCAATTAGCTTGGATCTTCAGCCAGAAATTAACTGGGATATTTAACGTCTTAAATCACTGTCTATATCTTGCTGAACGACCCCGGGACTGCCGGATATAAGTTGCATAATCATACTAGTTCGGAAAAACGAACGTCGCCGATGCGTCTAATTAAAATCGTAATCCTGTACCTTCATCTTCCTGACTGAGGGTTGTCTTCCTTGTTTGAGCAGCATATTCTGCTGCCTCAGCTCTCTGTTCTCCTGTTCCAGTCGTTGTAACTCGCGCTGGTAGCGAGCTTGTAACGCTAATACCTCTTCTTGTAACACATGAACTCTTTTTTCTGAAAATTATGTTATTGGCATACTAGATTATGTGCTACTAGCTTTTGCCCGCAGCTTCCCACAAGTAATACCTACATAAAATAACCGGATAAGTGCGAGTCGGACTCGCCCACCGAGGGTTCCGTACAAATTTGTAGGTACATGCAGTGGCATGTACCTACCTACCCTTATTTATAAGTATATAGTGGCCTCAATTCTGTTGGCACCAACCTAACAAATTTTAGCTAAAATTGGTGTTCTGCTGCTACCAACTTATGCTAATTTAATTTTATCTAACTTAATTAAGCGTTCCTAATTTAGTTAGATGATACCAACCGAATAGGTTTTACAAATGCTATGACTAAGTAAATATATGTTAGACGATTCCTAATTTTAGAAATGAACCAACCGAATTGCCTCCAGTATAAGGTTTTTTTTCATTCTTCGTCATAAATCGAAAACTATATACACTCGAGAGCATAGATATCGCACATAGGGGAATTTTCCTGCATTTTGATTTCGACACTTGTTTTTTTTTAATTTAAAGGATGGTTACAAATATAACTTAAATTAAATTAAAGACCACACTGTTAGCTTCCTAAAAGCCCATAATGTCTGGCCTTGACCTTCCAAATCATAGCAGTGGCGGTTTAACAATGGAATGGCCTAAATTAGCTCATTTCAGGTAGCGCGGTTTGTGGGACTTTGAGCAGGTATAAAAGGTTAAAAAAACAATAAATTTGTGAATGTAACGATTTATTAATACGAGGTATTGCCTCCCCTAGCCTGAATAACAGCTTCCATTCGATGTTTCATTGAAGAAATCATTTTTTTTACGAAATCCTGCGGTATGCTTTCCCATTCTTCCTTGATCGCGGTTTGGAGCTCTCTGAGACTCGTAGGCACTGCGTTTCTGGCTCTTACTCGTTTCTTTAGTTCGTCCCATAAGTGCTCAATGGGATTGAGATCTGGGCTTCGAGCAGGCCACTCCATAACGAGTACTTCCACCTCCTCCAAGTACTGGCGTACTATAGCAGCGGTGTGTGGTCTAGCGTTGTCCTGCATAAAAACGAAGTTTTCGCCGATAAATCCCGAAAAGGGCACAACATGTTCTTGCAGGATCTCCTCGACGTAACGTTGGGAAGTCAATCCACGAGATCGGCGGTCGGTATCGGGCCCTGTGATGAAGACAAGTTCAGTTTTCGCTTCCAGTGAAATGCCTCCCCAGAACATACACGAACCACCGCCGTATGCGACCCGTTTGGAGATGCAGCATTGAGCAAAACGCTCACCGGATCTTTGGTAGACTCTACCCCATCCGTCGTTACCATGGAGACACATCCTGCACTCGTCGGAGAAGAGGACTGCCTGCCATTGATCCATAGTCCAATTAACGTGATTTCGAGCAAACTGAAGGCGTGCTTGTCTGTGCGCTGGGGTCAATTTTGGGCCAGTTGCTGGTCTGTGCGCTGTCAGACCTCCTTCGGCTAGTCTTCTTCTCACCGTCCACCGACTGACTTCCACTTCTCTAACTTCCTGGAGCTGCTGTCCGATTTTAACTGCATTCAACCGGCGATTTCGTAGTGATGTATTCACAAGGTTTTCTTGTGAATACATCAATACGAAATCGGTCATCGCGCTGTGTTGTCTCACGTTTTGGGCCTGTTCCTGGTCGCCTGGTATAGCCACCAGTTTGCTGATATCGCTGGTATACACGTCGAACAGCATATCTGCTCAATATTTAATTGACGAGCCACTTGACTTTGGTTCTGTCCAGCTTCGATTAGTGCAACCACTTGAGACGCTGCTTCTGGTGTGGTATCCATTTTCTTGTTTAGAGAGATGACGTATTCGTTTAAGGACCTTTCTGCCTGGGAGTTGGTATGCAAATGATGTCATTTCAATCATCCCTTATCGTTTTATACCTTCTCAAAGTCCCACAAACCGCGAAATTAGGCCATTCCATTGTTAAGCCGCCACTGCTATGATTTGGAAGGTCAAGGCCAGACATTATGGGTTTTTAGGAAGCTAACAGTGTGTGCTTTAATTTAATTTAAGTTATATTTGCAACCAATTTTTAATTTAAAAAAAAAACAAGTGTCGAAATCAAAATGCAGGAAAATTCCCCTATGTGCGATATCTATGCTCTCGAGTGTACATCATAAAAATAATTGAAAATTGTTTAAGCTTGTGCCAATGAAGCCCTTTCATACGATACCCCACATGACACGGTCAACTCAATTCAAAATTTGGACCGCCGATCCTTGCATAAAGACCCTGTTTTTTATGATTTAATAACAATGTTTCCCTATACTTGCAGTATAAGACAGTATTACTTGCCAAATTTCATAGTTCTAGGTCATCGGAAAATATCCTATAAATTTTGATTCTCTTGAGAGTGCCGAAATATACGTTTTTTGCGGCATAAACGGCCGTATCTTTTTTTACGTTAGTAACTTAGAAGTTTGTTTTTTTTTCAAGATACTGTTGACCCGAGTATATCATTTTAATTTCAACTCAATACCTCCACGCGTTCCCGGGTCTTGACAGACAGACAGACAGACAGACAGACAGACGGACGGACGGACGAACGGACAACAAAATGATCCTATAAGGGTTCCGTTTTTTTTTCTTTTGGATACGGAACCCTAAAGATTGCCAGGATACTAACTATACCAAGTTTTGTCCAAATCTGTTCAACCTTTGCACCGTGATGGAGCGATAAAGAAATACAAGCATATAAACATACACAAACTTCTATTATAAGAATTAGTACAGTCAAAATAGACGTTTTTTTGGTCAACTTTGCACTAAATTTCCGATCCAAATTTTCTTTTTAATAAGGTTTAGGAACACTTACTGAGCATAAAATCACAAAATGATGACAGATCCAAGTGACGCTTCAAGCGCTATCTTGAATAAACGTTTTTGGCCGATATCTCGGAAACTATGGACTTTAGGGCAAAATTTATCGAGACCATTATTGTAGAGAATAAAATTTCGCATCTTTTGTTGCTAGTAAACTTTTTGTACTATACATTTTGATAAACACGGGCTTCACTCACGTATTATTTTAACACGCAAAATGGTGTGAACATACAGGTCGCCTATCCCACTCGGTATACCGTAAACCAACACACACAGATAGGTACCTAAGAGCCGACTCTCACTATCATCCGGCCCACCTTTCATCAGTACCTAGGACACTAAATTAATGAATTTGCATGTATGCAAGCTGACATGATTGACATCGCTTGTTAAAAGTTAAAACTAATTCAAAATTGGTAAATCAATTTGGGTACACACACATTAAACATTTTTCTGCTTAAGGGTTAAAAACACTGATGGATATAGGTATCTTTATCTTTGACGACCAGTGGCCCAGTAGGTTGAGACACAGGTTTCTGGTTTAATTCCCGCCGCGGGACAAATATTTGTATGATCTGCAAGTATTTATCTCGGGTCTGAGTGTTTCCAAGTATAATATAAAAAAAATATAAGTAGTTTAACAGTAATGTGGTGCCCATAACACAAACTGCTTATTTTGGGACTAGGTGACGCTATGTTTACATGGGCATTATTTTTTTATTTTATAAAAATCTCGCGTCACGATGTTTGTGCGGTATACTCCGGAACTTCTTAACCGATTTTACTTACTTGGCTTACTGTATGTAGTTTGGTCGAAATTAAAAGATAGGATAGTTTATATTTTGATTATTGATCTCAATATTTTTTAATTGCAAATTAAATGTTTTCTAAGTTCCATAAGTTTCTAACAGATGGCAGTTTAAGTTGACTACAACATCTTTTGCTATCTAGGTTTGCTAAGCGTGTATTGGTTCAAAGTGTAATAGAACTACTGAGCCACAGAAACGCGTGGCCGGGTCAGCTAGTATAATACTCTATTTTGATCTACATAATTTCTACTGCTTACCGTAGCTGGAAGTGTCTTCTGTGGCGCTCTGTGGTTGTGGCTGTGGCCTGCTCTTTAGATTGTTTACAATCTTCGGCGATGATTCTGCTGAGTGAAAGTAAAATGCTATTATAGAGCTATTTAACAATAGCTAGGCGTCACTGTAGAAAAGTTGGATTCAAAAATATTCACAACGCGTTGTTGGACCACGCTGAGCGTTGGTGAACCACGATAAGCGTTGGTGAATCACGATGAGCGTATTTGGACTCACCGCGCCAAGCGCGACTCACTACGACAAGCATTGTTGGACTACACTGAGCATTATTGTCCTTACCATGCTGAGTGTTGTAGGACCACGTTGAGCGTTGTCATACTCACCAAGCTAAGCATCAATGCTTACTACGCCAAATATTGTCATACTCGCTATGTTGTTGGACTTGCCACGCTACGCGTTGTTGGACCAAGTTGAGCGTTGTTGGACCACGCTAACCGTTATCAGAGCACGCTGACTATTGTCGCACTCACCGAGCTGAGCGTTGTTGGCCGCGGCGGCTGCGACAGCGTCCTCGTACCGTTGCGCGAGCCACTCCCGCAGCTCTAACGCGCGCGCCACGCCGGCGTCACGCAGCCTCGGATCTGCGCCCAGGAGGAGCGGGTCAGCCACACCTAGCGTACCGAGGGGACTCTGTCACACCTATTCTACGCTGATATATGGTAAGTTAGCTACACACTCGGTAGGTAATGCGTCTGAATTAATATTTTGATCTATTGCAGTTTTTTTTTAATACTGTGCCAGCAAACGGCTCACTTGATGGTAAGTGGATATTGTAACCTATGATGCTTGCAATACCAGAAGGTATACTGCCAGTCCTAGAGATATGTTATTTTGTGTGTTAATGTCACTTGCTCTAGTGCTCTTTGAACTTAAACACAATAATGCTTGTACACTGCTAGAGGCAGAATATCCAGCACTAAGACTCTTGATTGTACTTTGTTTATGCCCTGTTATGAGAAGCTCATACAAGCGAAACGAACATTAATTTCAACCAACGCAAGTAGGTAAGTAGTTAGGTATCTTTTTTATAAAACCAGGAGGACCTTTTTACTACTGGGTAATTTTTAGAAGGACTTGCCCGACACGTAATGTGAGCCACTAATGAAACAAATAAACGAATATGACCTAAGCATTGACAAATTATACAATAAACTGGTTTTAGTTCAAAAATAATGTTGGAAACATACCTATCTCAAACTTGTCACTCATTTTGTCTTTGGCGTCAATCAAAGTGGTGGTGAAACGACTCCATTGCTCCTTATCGGGCAATAGTTCGTTCACCCAACCCATGTCGGGAAGGCCATCTTTCCATTCAGCATATTTCTGTGATGAAAACATTTGGTTTCTGTAATACTTCACTGCTTCTCTTAAACTCAAAAAAAATTATATATGTATATTTATTCATTTATAACCACTAAACTATGATCTTGACGCCTTTGATAGAAGCAAGTCTCAAAGGACTCTATCCATATAAAATTTGCTGAATGCTGAATGTTGAATGGTCAGATTTAGGTAACAAAACAAAATTATCATAGAAAATAATTTTTGGGCTACCTTAGAAATGTCTTTCTTTCCGTAAACAACAAATAGTGACAGAGGGGATCTTAAGCAGTGCAAGTTGAGAGGTGTTGATAAATAGACCATTTATGGTAAGTCAGGTTGACAGTAAAACAATTAATCTTCAATCACCTTATTCAAAGTCATGCCACCCCCTACAGCTCCACCCAGCACCAGGTACCGTATCTTCAGTATTCCCCGCACAGCCCTAGCGACCAGCATGCCATACTGTCTCCTTGGCTGCATGGGAGCAGGCCGGTGAAGCAGCATACTTCTTCCTGTCCATATGGAGAATGCTACCGCTCTTGTGTCTACAGCTTTCCATGACCTTTTAGATCTGTGGCAGTATTATAGGAAAAAAATCATGTTCAAGCTATTCCTATGAGTAAAACTACAAAATAATCATAATTATGAAATCAAAATATCAGTTTATGTTTTTTATTCAATAAAATTACATGGATTTTGACTTTGGAAATGTACTTATACAAAATCATTATTAACACTATTAGGTAATTCTTTGTGGTACAAATTGTAAATCAATAAAAAACTACATTCTAACATGATCAGCTTGTTTATTGTTATACCATGTTCAAGGTCATTATGAATACTCCTTAAGTACACTATCAAATCAAAGACCCAGACTCAGAAACATAACAGAGTCATAGTATTCAGTCGTATTACGTTACGACCTTACACCTTGCAGACAGCCAATATTATTACTGCATTATTGAAATTAGAAACCAATGTTTATGATGAGGTTTCTCGGTAATATTACCAAGTAATTGATGGTCTGCAGCATACCTTATACGATTATGTAGTATCCTCGACATTGTTTACGTAATTTGTTCAGTTTATCGTTTATTTCATAACCAGTCAACCTGACTTCAGGGAAAAATAACACCGTGAAAAATATATTTCATAACCTCTACCGGCAGTCGTAGATAATCACAAATCACCTACAATCGTGTCTAATTCAATATTATTTGGTATAAGAGTACACAATCAACTTGTAAATAAATAAAAATCAATTCATTTTTTCAAATTCTTTCTCTGACAAAATCACCCAAGAGAATTCATTCTGAAATTCTTTCTACTCGTAATATAAATACAGCACAGACTAAAAAGCTAGGTTTGACTTTGAAGTTTGACATTTTATTTTGTATTATTTACTGAATTGCCATATTTGCGTTTTGTTTTGTTTCTGCATTGCATTAGGTAAAGAAGCTAGAAGTTCAACCAAATAGTAGTAGTAATATCAAATTCGATGCTGGCATCACTCACTATCCTATCCATGAGTAAGTAAAGTCAGTCAAACGTCAAAAATGGTAAATTTTTCATGAATTACTTGAAAATTATCACGTCGAAAAGGAATTTCATCTTAAATCCGACTGAAATCTACAACAAATAAACCATAATAGTGATCTGTGCCGTGTTATTTACCTAGTGTTCAGCTGCAATGGTCTAAAATCCACCCACAAACAGAACAGTGTCTTCGCAAAATCATTGTGAGTGTTTTTTTGTAAAAGTTCAAGTTTGCTCTTGTAATAAAATTATTCGACTAGGAAGTGGTGATATCACAGTCTGTTATTTGTTATGGAGTGATGTAATGCGGGGCTCCGTACGTGGGACATCCTCTGTATTCAATAGTGATATTTGTAAATTGTGTTATTTTTAGAAGTCAAGTGTACATTTGCTCTGCGTCTGTTTATTTGTATTTGTCTGGTTACGGTATGTAGCATAGCTAGCTTTTATAATTAGTACGTAGCGCGGTTCAAGGTGGGTCGAAGAGTCAAAGGACATTTTTAATTTAAATTATTTCCTTTTCAATGTAGGTACAGGAAATAATATAAAGCGTATAAAAAGGAATGAAAATATACTACATTCTGTCCTGTTATTCAAACTGTCTGTAATTACCTACATAATTTCATATTACATACCTACATGCTAAAGTTCCTTGTACATAACATATACTAATTTTATGTATATGACAACTTCTGTAGCGCAGTGGACTAAGGCCCAGCTGAGACGCAGTAGGTTGCGGGTTCGATTCCCGCCGCGGGACAAATGTTTGTATGATCTGCAAGTATTTGTCTCGGGTCTGGGAGTTTCTCTGTGTAAAATATGTACGTATTTACAAAAAAAAAATATGTTAAAGTAGTATATCAGTCATGTAGTACCCATAACACAAGCTCTGCTTACTTTGGGGTCAGATGATGCTGTGTGACATGTCCGGGTTTATATATTTATTATTTATATTTCTCAAAAGAAGCTTCAAATAAGAAAGTATTATACTTTGATTAATTTAACAATTTGCAAATATATCCAACTATACTCACCAATCAAAAATTGATACTTTTTAATGAACAATATCCGTAAGTACTTAACTAGTTTATTCCTTACCAGTGGCTGCCCACATCCTTACTTGCATGGTACAAAGATAAAAAGTAGCCTATCATTATTGTGGTAGCGAGTAACAAACAAATATCCAGACCTTCATATTTATAATGTAGGATTAAATGCAGTGAGAAATTATAGCTACTGTTTGTGTAGGTAGGTGTGGGGTCAGTGACCCTGATAAGTGGTCTGCCATGGAGTTAAATTCATTCCATGAAGCGTGCTATCTAAATTTAGCAATTAAGATAGTTAGTTTTACAACTATTGAGGAAATTACTTTGACATGTTGAAGATGGAATTTCAGTGCAAAGTATGAGCATATGTTGAAGTGCATCTGACTAATTAACGGGAGATCTGAGGGGGTGTATCTGTAGGTATATTGTGATAGAAGTGATAGCAGTTGTGAGTACAGTTAAAAGTCCTCATACATGTGTTAAGTGCTTGAAAGGAGCTTCTGAGGATCACTTTAATCCTTTTAGCACACTGGTTCAAAATAACTAGTGACACAATAAGAAGATGAAGTGGTGAGCATGTTTTTTTTTTTGTAGAAAGTAGGTACAGATGTTGAGTGAAAAAGTTTCTAAAAATTAAGAAAAACCATCTGTGTAGCTAAATCAAATTAGCTACCAACTTGCTTTAATTGGGTTCATTGAACTGAACAACAAGCTTTAGGTATGGTTTACCAGGTCATGGGTATGAGCATTGTAGGCATTGTATTCAAAATGCAATTGAAAACAGTGCTTTTATAATGTTTATTTACCCCTACTACAAATGAAACAGTTCTTGGACCCAGGAGCTTAAATACTAATGTTTAGGCTTCTAGCTAAGTACCATGCAAGCAAAGCTGTGGGCATTAGTTAGTCCTAATCACATTTTAAATAAATAAATAATGCTGGACATTTCACACAGCATCATCTGGCCCCAAAGTAAGCAGAGCTTGTGTTATTACAAAATTTATAGTTAGTGTGGATGTTTGAATATTTGTGGCTCAATCACCCCTGAAAAGATTTGGAAGATACATATTTCAGTTTTTTTTTTATGTATGTTACCTCATAACTCCATCATTTATAACTACGTCATAATACCAAATTAGAAAGTATATTTTTTATGTGAAAGAATATTGAATGTATTGAATATATTATGAAAATTATTAATATGTACATTGGGGTTAGGCCTATTAAAAATTCAGCAAAATCGGTTTAGTAGTTTGGTTTTTATACCAAAATATAATAAAATATGTGAACGTAATATGTGATCCAAGTGAACGTAATTTTGAATTTTTCGGTGTTTAGGAATTTCAAATTATAAAGTACTAAAAAGGGTAAAATAAACCTTTTTTTACCGTCTTCATAAAAATAAATTAGTAATCCTGGACATAACACAGCATCATCTGGCTCCAAAGTAAGCAGAGCTTGTGTTATGGGTACCACATGACTGATATACTACTTATATACTTTTTTTTGTAACATATTATACATAGAAACACCCAGACCCGAGACAAATACTTGCAGATCATACAAATATTTGTCGGCGGGTTCGATTCCCGCCACGGAACAGAGTAAGGAATGAGTACATAAGAGGAAGTGTGAAAGTGGCGTCAGTGAATGAAAAGATTAGGAGCAACAGGCTAGTATGGTATGGGCATGTAATGAGAAGGGAAGAATGGCATGTAACTAGGAGAGTGCTTGGTATGAATGTTGATGGATTTACGAGTAGAGGTAGGCCAAAGAAAAGATGGATGGATTGTGTTAAGGATGACATGAGTAAGAAAGGAGTGAGTGTTGAGATGACGGCTGATAGAGGAGAGTGGAAGAAGAACACATGTTGTGCCGACCCCACATAATGTGGGAAAAGGGCAGGAAGATGATGATGGCGGGAATCAACCCGCAACCTTCTGCATCTCAGCCGGACCTTAGCCCACTGCGCCACAGACGTCATCGAGGAGGAGTAAGGTTGTCAATTCAGTTGTATTTCTATGGGCTCAAATTTCATTCATTAAGTTTTTTTTAGTTTTCAAAACGTAATTATTTATGAAGAAACCAAGGATCCAAAGCCGCAGGCGCAAGCGGTATAAAAATCTGAGATCATAAAACTGATTCATTTTTATCATATAGGTAGGTATACGGCTAATTAAGCAATATTTTGATTGGGTAGCTATAGGTACCGACAAGGAAAATGTTTAATAATGTAGGTATGTACTAGGTAAGTATATATGTACTTTGAGTTGTGTATTTATAGTGGAGGCATTTATTATGTTACTCTATATGTACCTATTTGACCTATATTTACTAAACTGTTCTAGTAAGTACTACTTACTATGCATGTTTTTTCGAAGGAACTTACTTAAAAACAAACATCCATTTTTTTTTTAAACCTTCAAAACCAAACGTATAATACGTACACGTATACAAAACACCACGGTTGCTGTTATGCCTTTTCTCAAGCTTTGTACTACGCATGCGCGCACAAACACCTAATACCTAATAAACACGTATAATGCTTCCTATTTCATTTTCTCTTACGTTAAATCTTATGAATATATGTGTCTGTCTCTTTTTACTGTCGCTTTTTCGTTTCATCGACTTTCAAATCACAGCTAACTAAGGAAGTTTTCACTTCAAAAATATTGGTGGTCAATGCACACAACACCATCTAGTCCCAAACTGAGCATAGCTTGTACTTAAGTACTTTGGTGACCGGTGACTGATAGAATACTATATATTTTTAAATAACACACATACTATTTTTTACACCCAGACACAGAACAAATACACACACACATCATTTTGTTCATCACACAAATGTTTATCTGGGAGGGAATTGAACCCTCAACCTACAGCGTAGAAGACAGAACTACTACCAACTGAGCCGACAGGTCTTATAGTTTCGGAAAAAAGTAGCTGTGACATACGGACGGACAGACAGACAGACATGACGAATCCATAAGGGTTCCGTTTTTTGCCATTTGGCTACGGAACGCTAAAAACCACAGTAGCGACATACTACACACTAGTAGCGACACAATGGCGACATTAAAGGAACATACGTTTCTATTTGATTTTTTTATAATGTCGGATATTTTATGCAGCATCATCTGGCTCCAAAATAAGCCGAGCTTGTGTTATGACATGACTGAAATGCTACTTATATATATTTTTTGTAAATACATACATATTTAACCCAGACCCGAGACCAATACTTGCAGATCATACAAACATTTGTCCCGCGGCGGAAATCGAACCCGCAACCTTCTGCGTGTCAGCCGGACCTTGGCCCACTGCGCCACTGAGTTCGTAAAATATATATACTTGTATAAATATTATATAGAAAAGAAATATTGTTTATTTCATATACTTACACATTAATTCTATCAACGACTAAAAAAAATTTATTATCATCTCAGAACAACGTGTATGTGTAAAACTCATTCAAAATGCACTATTTCAATCTAAAAATAAGTATTATGTACCACTTGAGATCATAAATCTCAATTTAGCTTCTATGCCCTTGTGTATAAAGTTCATATTACTCATTCACCTTGTATGAACTCTATCTATAGGTATAAAGATATAAATACAGTTCAAGAGTTCAGCCTTTAATCTTTTTTACTCATAAATATATCTAAAGCGAACTGTAGCTCAATATAAATAGAGTTTAAAGTTCGAGATAACATTGAGATGAGATCATCAGTACCCGAGATGTTTGGGTAAGTAAACAATATGTAGATAGATCTAAGATGCTTAAATGTGTAGGTACCTACTTTAAGAGTGCACAAATAAAAACCTACTTATCAATTTCAAAGTCAAAGATGGCATTAAGGCTATACCCTGAGTAAATGACCTTTACACGTTTTGATTGATTGATTTTGATATTTTCTTCTCCGATTATCTTCTTAAGTTGACGTCATTTCAATTGAATTGACTAATTAAGTAAAACGTGTAATGTTTTAATTAGTTTATTACCTACGAGTACTAGTGTAGGCTTCAAGTTAAAATTACGCAAACTTTAGAAGAACATCTAAGTATGTATATTATATAATATTACATATAAAAATGAATCACTATTTATTTATCTTGATCACGGCATTACGCGTAAACAGCTAGACCGCTAGAACTCTTTTTATGATGTGTTTGTTATGTCAGGAGAATTGTTATTACGTGGAAAATTAAAAATTTAAAAAACTTAACGACGATATTAACTTTTTTAATGTATCCTAATGGCTTTTGACGTAACTGTCTGTCGTTTGACAGTTATAGATTATACCAATTCGAATTCAATATTCATAGTTAAGACAGGACAATGTCTGTCGGGTCAGCTAGTTATTAGCTGGTTAACAATAATTTTATAAACAATATAAAAAGGGAAGCAAATATTGAAAGTACATACCATATGCCTGTGACGCAGAAAGTTGCAGGTTCGATTACCTCCAAATGTTTATATGATCTGAAAATATTTGTCTAGGGTCTGGATGGTTTTCTATTTATAACAAGTATGTATTTCCAAAAAATAGTATTTACATAGGTAGTATATCAGCTTGTGTTATGTGGTTTCTATTACACAAGCTCTGCTTACTTTGGGGCTAGATGATGCTGTGTGAAATGTCCTACATTATAATTTATAGTATATATTTTTTATAATTGTTATTCCTTCAACTAACGAGCAGATATCCTCTAAATAGCGGCAAAACAGACACATATTTTCATACTTAAGGTCATTTGCTGAGGGCATTGTCTTAAGTGTGCAAAAATAACATAAATATTGGTGCACACAACACCGTCTAGCTTCGAACTAAGCATAGCTTCTACTATGGTTAGCAGATTACTGATATAATAATTACACGTTTTTACATACGTACTTTTGATATTTTATAACATCCATCGCAGCAGGCAGAGCTTCTACCAACTGAGATACACTATTTATCAGACGTGGTTCCCATTACAACAAGCTCTGCTTACTTTGGGGCTAGATGCTGTGTGAAATGTCAAACATTATTATATTATGTTTTAACCAACCTTTAAGAAGGTTACCTCATAACCCGTCATTTATGAACCAATTTGAAAAAATCTGATTTCATGTAGAAGATATACTTCCCGATTGGTGTCATATAAATTTCTGAAAAATCGCTTCAGTAGTTAGGTTTTTTAATCAAAAAACTGAAAAAATATGTGATCCACTTAAATTAAACGAAATTTTGATAGTTTGCTTTCCTGTGCCTTCTAGTGGTGTTTACGATTTTCGAAAAATTATAAAGTACCTACTAAAAAGCGTGAAATAAAAACTTTTTCAACCAGCTTCAAATTTCATTCAATGAAGTCGGTTTTCTTTTTAGTTTTTAAATAGTAGGTTTGTTTCATAAGGGAGCAAAAAAATATTTTGACGGCGAGGGCGCTTTTTTGAATACAGAGCAAAGTGAGGGATTCTTTAGTAGAATCCTGAACGTAGCGAGGGATTCAAAGTACGTCGCCCGAGACAAAAATATATTTTGCGCCCGAGTGATACACTCTACTTTTCATCACCCACTGTGAGAAAATAAAAGGCGCCTCATATTTTATTGTAATAAAATTACCATAGGCTTTCATATACCTATTTCTCCCGGGATTTTGCAGGTAATAGATTATCCATCACATTTCTTGCGTTAGTTCTAATACTTTCAGTAGTTAAGTAATTCTATACTTTCACTGTCACTTGAAGAACTCATATTTCAAAACAAAACCATGAATTTCTAACAATCCGTGCAAATTTACGAAAACGCGGGCTGTAGTTAGCGCGTTTTGGTTTGATTTCTTTTATTTTATTGAGCTGGCGGCGCGACTATGGGCCGTCTAGTCCGGTCAATTTAGACATTCGAAGTTACATAAAGTCCCAACAAGCTGAATTTCTGTGAAGTTGTTCAAAACATAATTATAAACAATGTCTAGAAGTTCCCCATCATTCCCCTGTTAGGAAAAAATTTAATTCAAGGTCAAAGGTAAAAAAAATGAGTGTTTCGCGATTTTCAGCAAAACGGTAAGTTTTATCATAAAAGTACTGCAGACAAAAATTGTAGATCATAAAATTATCTATAAAAATGTATCAATACTTTTTTTCTTACGAGCCACCGTTTCTGAGATATAACGATTCAAAAAGTTATAAAAGTTGTTATCGTCATAATATACACACGTTTCCACGCCACCTATGAGGTAGTGTACTTAGCGCGTTTTTAACGTGGTTTCCCCAGTAGGCCTACTCCACGGGTCAGTTGTGATCCTGTTTAATGTAAAACTATTACAAAATAACGGAAATTTTCAAAGATTGGGAAAGATAAGAGCGATGTAAATGAAAAAAAAGTGGTGAATTTTATTCGTCTTATTCGTAAGTTTCAAATTCTTGTTCTTCTTCTTGATCTTCTTCTTGTTCTTCTTCTCCTGCTTCTTCTTCATCTTCATTTTGGATGCAAGTAAATTGCGTTAATAGCGATGTATCGCATGATACTCCGTCGGAGTCAAACGAATCCTCCATTGTTTGTGATTCAATATTAGAGCACGACCGGCCTTGACAATTTGTGCATGCCAAAGAACAAGACAGTCCGACTTTTTTGCAACCACATTTAGCACTGCATCCCTTTTTGCAGTTGCAAAAAATAGTGCTCAGCAGTTTTTCCGGCGCAGGTGGAAGTAAAGTTTGAACTGGCTCTAATATATTGTTGACCAACTTCCAACCCCAGTCTGTAGGGTCTAGCTGATAACCAAGCCACACTTGAACTTGGTAATATACTCGAAAAAGATGTTGGTGAGCAGCAACTGAGGTTGGAGGAAGACAAGCTAATTGAACTTGTTTTTTATTTTTAGTATTTTTAACGAAACATGCATATCGATGCTTAACTAAACAGGTCGTTTTTTTAGGAGCTCCGTACATAGAAAGAAGAAAGCGGATGCCGTTGGTAATAACTTCTTGTTGAGTTGAATTACTCTTTTTAAAAACTTCAGCACAAATAGCACAAATAAAACAATATTCAGACATTTTTAATATAAAACTCAAAACAGCACAATATAGGTTTGGATAAACACGTGTTTTCACTACAGAGTGACGCTCAAGACTAACAGTATTTCATTTATTATAGCAGGTATAAGACCCTAGCCACGCACACAATAGAACAAGAGACAGATGTCTCGAAGTTAAAACTTATGTATATTTTATATTGTAAGTATAAGTTACAATGACCGATAGAAAAATATTTAAACATTTAATATATATATATATATTAAATGTTTAAATATTATATATAATATATATATATACACACACATATATATATATATATATATATAATATATAATATATATATATACATACATATATATATTATATAAAATATTACAACTCTAGATGTAGATGCGTGGCGTACTCATGCATATTATGACGATAACAACTTTTATAACTTTTTGAATCGTTATATCTCAGAAACGGTGGCTCGTAAGAAAAAAAGTATTGATACATTTTTTATAGATAATTTTATGATCTACAATTTTTGTCTGAGGTACTTTTATGATAAAACTTACCGTTTTGCTGAAAATCGCGAAAAACTCATTTTTTTTACCTTTGACCTTGAATTAAATTTTTTCCTTACAGGGGAATGATGGGGAACTTCTAGACATTGTTTATAATTATATTTTGAACAATTTCACTGAAATTCAGCTTGTTGGGACTTTATGTAACTTCACTCTCATTTTTTGGTCTAAATTGACCGGACTAGTCGTACCAGCCAGTCTTTATTCATAGTAGATTGTTGCACCGAGCGCAAAGTGAGTTATTAATGCACGAGTGTTCGCGAGGGCACTGTATTAACATGAGTGCATGAATTAATCTCTTTAGCAAGGTGCGTAATTTACTTTTCTTGCAACTACCAATATACCTACTCAAACTAAAAAGAATCAAAGTTTTACAATGGTATACAAAATGCGCGCCATTTGCTTTTTTTTCACCAAGTCGGTTTTATTCAGCCGATTTTTATTATCAGCCAGTATCTTTTTGATCTAATGCAAACATTTTATATTAAACTTAATGAGAGATATTAAACCTTTGTGGTAAATTTATATCAAAATAAAAAGTAAAAAACAGTGCAATAATGAGATTTCATATAACATTACTGCACTGTTTTGGTTCTAAACAAAAAATACGTCCTTTGTGATCGGTTTTGTAGTGATTTAATGATAACATTACTACGTAGTTGAAAGAAAAACAATATATGCGTCCGATTTCTTTGGCACTGAACACTAAAATGTTCCAAATTCAAAAGTGCGCGGCAAAGATAATTGCGGCACACTTATAAAGAGGATTAAAAACTCATTATTGCCCGCTAAAAGTTTCTTATAGAAAACACCACCTAGGTGGTGCACTTAAAGGCGAACCAAGTCGTCCTTTTCGAATAGATGGGATGAAAACGTAATTATTATAAGTAAGTAGGTAATTGTTACTCCTTCACCTAACGAGCACTAAACTACTACCACTAAACAGCGCCAAAAAGAGCCAAAAAGAGTTTTTTTCCATACAAAAGATCACTTTGTATGTGTATAGTTATAAGCGTGCAAAAATAAATACGTATCAAAGCCAAAGATGGTATTAAGACGTGCGTCAGCTCTGGTGAAGGAGGATATGTCGCTCGAAGGCCTACATCTATTTCACTACTTTCGAACAGTTATAGCCGTGTAGCCTCCGAAGCGCTCATAATGTAAATGCCATTAGCTGTCACGGTCACCTATCCAAGTAATGACCGCGCAGACCGTTGATCAGTTAACGTTCTCGTTAAGACACCGCTACGGGTAACAAAACTAAAAATCAATGTTTCATAAATAAATTGTGTTACCAAACTAGGTCGCCGAGACACAAACGTAAATTCAAATAGTTTAAAAGACGATTCAAACTGATTCTTATGGATTTACGAATAAAGTTCAATTGACTTTGATGTAGGTATTCGATTTTGCCTGTCATCCAATCCAGTTATCCACAGCAGTAGCTTCTGATAGAT
This sequence comes from Lampropteryx suffumata, assembly GCA_948098915.1. Taxonomy (NCBI): domain Eukaryota; kingdom Metazoa; phylum Arthropoda; class Insecta; order Lepidoptera; family Geometridae; genus Lampropteryx; species Lampropteryx suffumata. The sequence goes on along the minus strand of OX402571.1, from coordinate 12,180,199 downwards.
AAGACCGTTCCCTTATATACTTTACCGATAACGACGGCACTTATGTAGCTTAAAATTAACTTATTATATGATTGTAATTTTATGACGGTCTATCGGTTGCAATAACTATTTGTAGATGGTATGTGCATAAAAGTCCGTATTTTTTATCTGACTTTAAAAAAAAGCAGGAGGTTGTCAATTTGTTTGTATTTTTTTTGTTACTACTTTAATTTAATAGGTATTTTTTAATTGGTCCTATAGAAATTTCATTAAATTTGATTCAGTTGTTTAGTTTTTAAATCAAAACAGTCATCCAAGTAAACGAAATTTCTTAAATAAATTCAGTTTTCTTAATATTTTTTAAAACGAAATTATTGTTTGCATTGACTTGGAAGTTAGATTTCTCACATGATTTTTGTATTGTAAATAATTTCAACTCCATACGTTCCTCCATATAGTCCATATATGATACCTCCACACGTTCCTGAGACACAGACGAGGAAGTAATCCCATAAGGGTTACTTTTGAGGTACGGAACCCTAAAAATACCAAATTGAGCTGAAGGTCTACTGTTATAGTAAGGTAACCTTCGCCAATACGAATATATGTGCTAATTACGAGTAGGTAGTAGCAGGTCACAGAATGATTAATATTTAAGTAACTAGTTTCAATACGAATCTGTTTTATTCATGTTCTCATTCGCACAATATTGTTGTTATACATTTCATACTTACTCAGTTTAATGATAAACATGAACTTTCCGTAATACCAATTCCTCAATAGTAACTGAATGCTATTATTATTAGTATTTCGAGTATCAGAATTCCATAATCGCCCGGCTGACAACTATTTAAGGTTGTTTAATGTTTCCTGATATTTTTAAATAATATCTGATTTCTTGGTTTAAAAAAAATAAAAATAGTACTTATTACTGCAAAAACAGAGTAAATCCTATGACTATAACAGTACCCTTTTCTTTATGTTAATCATATATGTAGCTTTTTCCTTGGCTGCGGTCTATACAATAGCAATACTATTGCTATTGCCGTAAATCGCTTGATGTTGTCGTGACGTCATAATTAGCGAGTAAATATCCTGGGCAATCAAGGATTGAGCAATTTCTATTGCCCGTGCACATTAACAGATGATCGCGTGGTGCTATGATACTCCTAACACACCCTTAGCCAGCTCCCAAGATTACGTAACGACAATTAGCAATAAATTATATTGTTGGACAATGCACACAACAACATCTAATCTAGCCACGAACTAAGCATAGCTTGTATTATGGAGACCAGTAGGGCGATTATGGAACTCTAATTACAATCAATGTCTATCGAAACGTCAAATTCGTCAAACGAATGATTGAAATTACGCCAAAAACTGATAGACATTGATTTTAATTAGAGTTCCATAATCGCCCTACAGATGACTGATAGAGTAGGTACTTATGTATTTTTAAATACATATTCGTACTTATGATACTTTATAACACCCAGACACAGAACAATCACCTATGTTCATCACGCAAATGTTTATCCTGGGAGGGAATCGAGTCCCCCATCTACAGCGCAGAAGGCAGAGCTAGACCAACTGAGCTGAGAGACCACGGTATTGCGCGATCACTGCTGTCAAACACGCTTTTTGTACGCGAAATCTCTGTTTTGTGCGTATTTTCGCTTGCGGGTGGGCGACAGATGGGTAATAGGCAGCTTCCGTAATAAGAGTTTTTTTACGATTTGACTGATGTTGCAGATATGGTTTTCGCTATTGCTCTTTTTACGTAATAACTCTGCCTAAGTTCCTAATTCGTTAACCTAATTCTTTTCCGTATGCAAGTGCACTTATATTTGTTAATTTTAGTAGTCTATTCACGAAAGCCTCTGGCGCCGACACGAAAATCCCAGCCCGGCGGGTTAATGTTGTGTTGACGTTACCCCGCCGGGCATTACTTTAAAAGAAATACTCTGAAATAATGCCGCTAACCCGCCGAACTGTCGACTGAATCGGCGGGTTTGGTATGTAGACTGTAGCCTAATGAAACTTATCCACAGGAACGCCCATAAACAAATAATACTGTTCTGATAGCACCCGCACTGGCTTCCGATTGATAAGCCACTCGTAGCGTGTGACTGATAAGTTTTTGCTTTGATTTATTAATAACTCTGATTATCTTGTCTGTCACAACAGTGTATTATTTTGGGATTATAATTCGTTATTTACTTGTTTTTTCTATCTGAAACAAACGTATGTGTTATATTCGTCTTCGTTCTCTTATCTTATATGTCGGCAGATGCGACTTAAAAGCATCTTTAATAGCCTTTGGAGATCTTGCTAGTCTTTCGCTTGGGTCAAGCTGCTCCAGCTTCAGACACATCTCCCATCTCCCATCTCCCATCTCCCATCTCCCATCTCCCATCTCCCATCTCCCATCTCCCATCTCCCATCTCCCATCTCCCATCTCCCATCTCCCATCTCCCATCTCCCATCTCCCATCTCCCATCTCCCATCTCCCATCTCCCATCTCCCATCTCCCATCTCCCATCTCCTGTCTCCCGTCTCCCGTCTCCCGTCTAATAAAATAACACAACGATCGAACACATTTGCACACAGGCCATTTTCCTTTAATCCAAGATAATCCAGCTCAACACAACACACCACCTTTCCTGCCATTCTGCAGTCTCTTTCTCATTTTTCTTTCTTCCTCAATAAATTACACCTGACTTTGCTAGCAAACACCAATTGGCATGACAGGCAATGACAATTGACGCTGCCCTAATCCCTTGATCAAACCTTGGCTACGGCCAGACACGGTATTTGTTTAATTATAAAAATCAATCGACGTGCGTTAGTCACGCAAAAACTTAACAAATTTAAAATGGCTCGAGCCATTTTTTTTTTAAATATCTAGCTTAGTGTTTTTTCACTCATAGATCCTTCAATTTGTATCCAATGAACAAACTGATCGAATGAAGTAACGCTAAAGCTACTGTTTATTTGTTCCGTCAGAGTGAGCCATGGCGTCGGTGTGGAAGCGGCTGCAGCGTGTTAATAAGCGCGCGGCGAAGTTCCAGTACACCGCTTCCTACCATCGCGTCGACTTGGAGACTTCTCCGAAATGGTAAGTTCGTCTTCCGACCCCTTCGTACAATTTTTCGTTCATCAAGAGCGTGCGTCACAGCGCACGTGTACAACAAAGAATAACATGCCGCTGTGAAGCACGTGTTCCCACGATCAGTGGATTTCTGTGGAACAAAGGCAAAGTTTTCTATTACTTTACATAAATAAAATAAGGAAAATAAACTTTCGGTTGGTTCTTATTTTGTGGATATTCTCATGATTAACTGCTCTTATTCAAAAGCTTGTAAAATGTTGACTACCGGAACGAATATAGAAGTGATGCCTGACGCTGATGCATGAATCGTAAGCAGAGTTTGTGTTATGGGTACCACATGACTGATATACTACTCATATAATTTTTTTTTGTAAATACGTACATTTTATACATAGAAGCACCGACACCCGAGACAAATACTTGCAGATCATACAAACGTTTGTCCCTCGGTGGGAATCGAACCCGCAACCCTCTCAGCTGGATCTTAGTCCACTGCGCCACAGAGGTCGTCAGAATAATTATTATTTTGAAAACCAAACACCCTAAAGTTAAAATTATACTTTTTGTTTCAGGAAACCCAACAAGTTGAGCGTAGTGTGGACGCGCAGATCACGGCGCGTGAACACAGAACCCTTCGAGTGGGAGCCTTCTCTTAAAGACCCTCTAAAGTACGTTATTCATAACTTATCAAAGTCATAGCCAAAATATACTTTATTCAATGCTAGCTGTTGCTCGCGTCTTTGTCCGCACTTATTTGAAAGGAATTGTAGCTTAAATCCTTCCCCAGGATGCAATTTATCTCCTTGCCAAATTTTATTGATATGTTTCAAACCAATCACACCCACCCATTAAAAAGTTTCCATACATATCTGTATGGAATTCACTCCCTATTTTATTCCTTTATGAGAGTTATTTTTAAAAATCCTGAAACACGTGTCCATTTATTCCATTCCAAAAAGGACATACAAGTTAACTGTGTGTATCTGATAATCTTGATTCTTGAGTGGAGGCCGCGTGTTGGCAAACGTAGTGTAAAATTTGGTATCCTGCTACTTCAAAAGTATTACAAGAATATGGTAACCTTGACCTGCAACATCATCTGGAATTTATAAAATATCCAACTTCTCCCAAACTTAAACAGAGGAACCGTGTTTGGGATCATTGAAATTGACATTGAAATAGCTTATAGATGCTCAGATGCTATTTTCGTGACGGGAGTTCTTAAAAATAATAATTTATACTAATTTTAAGAATAAAAATAGTCGTATTTTTAGAATCCTATCAAATAACACCACTGATACCAACCTATGTTATGTTGCCGGGGTTGGCGGGTTATGTTTTTATGTTCCGTACTGGAAGTTGAATGGTTGAAATGAACAAGTTGAATGATCCTGGCCTGGCTTACAATGTTAGCTAGGCATGCTAGGAAAATGTTTTACGACGTGAATTGGTTTATTAACCAGCGGTCAGAGTAATATGTTCGCCGAAAGATGTTTCCCTTTGTACTGATCAAGTATGAGTCACATAATTTTCACTCAAAACGGGATATTTACCATGATATATGAGTTTTTCTGCTTCTCGATATTTCGGCACAGTTGCATGCGCCATGATCACAAGATAAACATAAAAAAAAAAAAAAACTCATATATCATGGTAAATATCCCGTTTTGAGTGAAAATTATGAGTCACGTTTTTCAGTACTGTCAGGGTTTCGGTTCTTAGTACTGGAAGTCTATGGGTCAGACACTAAATAATCGGTGGATGCCCTTCGAATTTATATTCATATTTTCCGAATGATGTTGGGATTACCCCGTTACTGTAGTGCATGTAGATGTTTGCACCACACTGGCTTTCATGCTAGCATGCACAAAAAATGTCGTCTCTGATCAGCTCAGTATGGAGTAGTCAAAACAGCATCCTAATGACTGTGTTATCATGTGTGATAATGGTTTTTCCCTTGGTTAGTCAGTTTTGGTATGTCTGTCGGTCTCCTTCCACCTTTAGTTGAATCACTCAGTATATCCTACCTTACAAATTCAAATTCAAATTAATTTGAAATGTTAAAAATATTCTTTTTAATATGGACTATTTAAAACTGCAATGCGGACTGCAATGCGACTATAACATTGCAGAAAAACTGGGAAACAACCATTAAAAGATTTCAGCAGATTGGTGATATCTGGTTATAAAACATTTGATAATTCTTTGGTCGAATGTGCACTTGCACAAAGCATCCCTCCTATTTCGCCGAGCGCTATTAAACCGTGACGGGATCTGAATAGATATAGTACGACATAATTTTGTGTTTTATTAACCGGCTCATAATACTAATGTAAAGGGATCATAAACAACGAAGAGCAAAGTTCTGCGAGGTCAGGACTTGGATTCGAGCGCTCCTAAGTTTCGGAAGCACGTTAAGCTATCGGTCCCGGCTGTCGTTGTTAGCCATGATTCCCTTATACCGTCTATGTACTCCATCCCCAGAGTTGACCACTAACTCAACGATCTTGATTCCAGGGGGTCAGTGATATACCCGGTGCCTGAGAACCAGACTGTCACAGTGACTCTGTTCAAAGACTCCAGAACCAACGAGCTTGAGGATAAAGACTGGACCTTCGTTTTGGAAGATGTGAGTATCCTTGGACAAAAAATATAAATTGGTAGACTTTTTTGATTTCATTTAATCTCCATTTAAAAGTCCTATTTAAAGTAGAATACAGTGTCTTATGTATTTAGTTAAAAATATGTTTCTATACTAGTAATAATTACAAGCTATGCTTAGTTTGGGGCTAGATTTTGTTGCTGCGTGCATTGTCCACCAATATTTATTATTATAATTATGTTTAATATTTAAGCAAATCTTGTAATATGTAAACCAGATGACTGATATTTATATGCTTATTTTCGTATATATTTGTTATCTCCTTATCTTAACTAGTTCCTTCGAAAAAGTTCGGTGAAATTAGTATGTATTTACAAAAATAGTATATAAGTAGTATATCAGTCATGTGGTACCCATAACACAAGCTCTGCTTACTTTGTGACTGGATGACGCTGTTTTAAATGTGCGGCATTATTAATTTATTTTAACTAGCTTCTACCCGTGGCTTCGCGTACTTGGTACTTACATAAAATGTAGTCCTTTACTAAGATACAATCTAGCTGCTTACCAAAATTCATCAATATCTATCTTTTAACCAGTCTTTTAGCTGTAAAATAATAAAAAACAGACAGAGAATCTTTTGTTTTTTAATACTAGTATGGAGATGGATATCGCTTTTTTACTAATGTGGGGACAAGATTCAGCTTAGCAGAGACAAAGAACAATAACAAATAATAAAAACTGACCTCACAGTTCAGTTGGTAGCTCTGCCTTCTGCGCTGTGGTTGTTGTTGTGGGTTCGATCTCCAGGATGAACATTTGTGTGATGAAAATAGAGGTTATAGAGTGTTATAAAGTATCATAAAAATATATTTATAATAAATTTTCTATCAGTCGTACGGTTTCAATACTAAGAATTCTTTAGTTTGAGATCAGGTGGAATTTTGTGATTATCCAGCAATATTTATTTAACTTATTTTCAGGTATCAATAACAGGCAAGCGGCGCCGGCTTGCCGTGGCTTCGATAAACATGCGGAAATACGCGAGTCTCGAGCCGTCACAACGTCCTATAGTAGTGCCACTAGACCCCACAACACAAAAGATAATCGGAGCATCGTTACACCTCACGCTGCACTGCGTTTTACTCAGAGAAGGACAAGCCACGTGAGTAACTTTTCCTCAAGGCTGCGCCAGATAAATATTTTATTTGGCGCAGCCGTGAAAAAAATATGAGTTTGTAGTTTTAAGCATCTTTTATAGCTGATTTAAGGCGTTTATATCCCACATAAGTAGATCGTAGAAGACATTTTGTGAATTATTGATTATGTGCGCCACTAGAGGCTCCTTTCGTGCACTTGCCACATGTCTTAGAACTTATGAAATTTTGCGATATGCCGGTTTACGCACGATGTTTTCCTTCACCATTTGAGAGTACTGCGTATATACAATTATCGAACAGGAAAATTAATTGGTTCACGACCGGATTCGAGTCCACCACTAGACCACCAATGCTTTTGTGCTTCCGAGGGAAGTTAAGAGCTTTGTTTCAAAAAATTATTACGCTTGTCTGTTTTGACAGAGGTCTTCAGATGGTTTTGAATAGCCGCACCAAAGCCTCCGTCACCAGGCCGTCTACTCGGAAAACCGATTTTGAAACATTGAAAGCATAACATAATTGAAATTTTCGTCAAACTCAGTCGGATTGACAGTCGATTCCTTGTAAAATTCAAATTTTCGTACCTTCTGTTGCGGAGGATTACGATATCGATTAACAAAATGTTCGTAGTACAAACGAGTCGACACGATATATTATCTTTTCCCGAGCAAATCCCCAATGCAGCCACTTAAGCCAAAAAAAGGGGCCAACCTCGCAATGAGATAATAAGCTTCAAACTCGTATACACCTTCATTTTGACGTTCTTATAGTTTTTTTTTAATGCACAATATTAATCATACGCTAAATAATAATATTACAATCTAGCCAAATAGGCTAATGAGTAATTTTGCTTTAACACACCTATTAATAATTCTCCTTAAAAATATGTTTAATAGCACTTTTTTTAGTCTATAGTTAAGGGGAAGACACTTTTTTCTTGTTTTTATGTACTTAATTATCATTTTACTATTGTTAAACTACACTAACTCAAATAGACTTTCCGTTTGAGTCTTCTCTCACAATATCTTCGATGTCGAGGAGCTGGATTGCCTCGACGTCCACATGGCGAAAAAGCCTCTGTTCATGAGCTTCTGCATACTTTTGTATTACCTTATCGACGAACTCTACTCTGACGTCCCGGTGGAGATTGTCCATGTACCAGGGGACATTCACTATTTTCTTCTCACGAAATTTTATGAGACTTTTGAGACAACTTTTAGAATGCCAAAATAAAGTTGTATATGAGTTTCGAGCTTATTTTCTCTCATTCCGAGGTGAAGCCCCTATATGAAGACTACGGAATAGGCCAATGACTTGTCGTAACATAATTACAGTGATGAGGATATGCAGTCGTTAGCCTCTCTACTGTCAGTGAACAATAACTCTGATATCGCGGTGCTGGAGGATTTGGACGAGGATTGGCTCTCAGATAACTCTACAAGACAGGTAAGAAATAGTTTTTATTATACTATGATAGCATAGGCGTTTATTAACGCGAATTCTTCACTTGCGCTGTAAAATGAAGTTCAGTTACTTTTTTTTTTACTAGCATCTGCCAGCGGCTTCGCACGCCTGGTAATAATATTAATGCCAGACATTTCACACAACATCATTTGACCCCAAAGTAAGCAGAGCTTGTGTTATGGGTACCACATGACTGATATACTACTTATATACTTTTTTTTGTAAATGCATACATAGAAACACCCAGACCTGATGAGACAAATACATGCAGAATATATAAACATTGGTCCCGCGGCTGGAATCGAACCCTTTTGCGTCTCAGCCGGGCCTATGTTCTTTCCCAAATTACAACATAGATCCGTTCAGCCGTTTAGCCATGAAAACGTATCATACATATACACAGAGACACTTTCGAATTAATTATACGAGTGTTAGTATGCATTGATGTCCTCTGTGGCGCAGTGGGCCAATGCCCGCCTGAGTCGCAGAAGCTTCTGCAAGTGTTGTTTCTATGTATAATATGAATGTGTATAAAAAAGTTAATGTCAATCATATGCATCATCTGTTATGGGTAAACTGAGAGGGTATACAAGCTCTTCCTACTTTGGGGCCAGATGATGCAGTGTGAAATGTCCGGCATTTATTATTATTATTATTTTTGATATAGATTACAAAAACAACAAAATAACGCGCTTACGAATGTATTCCCCGGGCTCGGCATCTCCTCAGTTCTCTAGTTATTCTAAGAGGGATGGTCAGAGGCACGTCCAACCATTATTTGACACATGCCGACGCTTTGCACAGTAGTCAATATTCCGTGACAAGCTGCAAGCTCATCTCTTATAAGAATACTAAACAATATCACACATTCCTAATTTTGTAGGCTCCAGGCTGTTCCAGTTTCCTCACGATGTGTTCCTTAGTCGTTTGAAAGTACTGGCATTGCGTATATACATTTTTTGAAAGCAATAATCCATTGGTACGCGTACCCACGACCTTATAATCGGAAGGCAAGGCTAGCGCCAGATGCTCATTAGATAAACTTTAAGGGGATTCTCTAGGACCGTGAGTCTTATGCCCAGCAGTGGGCAAAGCCTGTGTATCATGATATTAATGATTGAAACATTCTTTCAGATGTCAGATCTTCGTCAACAAATGGAGGAAATGACGCAGTCGCTCACGAACAGCGACATAGCAGCGACCCCTAACAGTGTGCAGAGTCTTAACTTCGATAACTCGAGAACCCCCACTGCCCCTATCTCCCCAGAACCTAACACCCCCACTACCCCCACCCCTCAGGAGAATACTCCCAGAGATAATGAGTATAAGGTGAGTTAAATATAAATGTACCTCTATTCAGACTTTGGTGCAAATAAAATAAGACGCCAGTGATAATATTTTGAAGGTTTTTTACGTCAGTTAATCAATGGTAGAATTGCTAGTGTTTTAAGACGTTTTTTATCCTACCTTGTCCTTCAATCATAGATATTTTGTTGAATGACATCAAAAAAGGTCTTAATTTCTCAATTTGATTTATATGTGTATAATTCCGTCATTTATAAATATTTTTTTGATTGAGAGGGTGTATACTTCCTGTTTGATTCTATTTAAATTTGAGCAAAAAATACCACCACTAAGGTTGCAAAAATAGTAGCAAAAATGTTGTATTGAACTTTTAATTCAGTAATGTATACCTATCTGAGGAATTATAAATATAAATAAAATAAATACATTAGAAAAAACAGGAAATTTCATCAATGCCCGTTTAGACGTGAAAAGGTAATAAACAAACAGACAGTCAGATAGAGCCACTTTTAAATTTATAATGTTAATAATAAAATATCTATAGATATATAAAATTTCCATCGACAAAATAATATGTGAATAAAACCAGTGTTTATCAAATAAAACAGCTCATGAAAGTTTTGAAAGTTAAATAATACGAATAAATAAATCAATACATATTGCAGGACAATGCTCACAACACCATCTAGTTTCAAACTAAGCATAGCTTGTATTATGGGAACTAGATGACTGATAGAATTCTTTTATTAAAATACATACTTATGATACTTTATAACACCCAGACATAGAACAAATACCTATGTTCTTCACACAAAATGTTTATCCTGGGAAGGAATCAAACCCTTAACTTACTGCGCAGAAGGCAGAACTACTATCAACTGAGCTGACAGACCAGTCAAAAAAAAGCGCTAGGACCAGGACGAGTTACTTGCCAGTTCTTCTCGAGCTTGGGTTAGGAGGAATCGGCACTTAAATTCACCTAGTATGTAAGACCTTTCAAGGTGATCCTTGTGATTGTATTGAATAAAGTATCTTTTGACTTTGACATTGACTTGAGTCATGTTTATACTATCTTATAACCACATAATTAGTAAACGTGGTGTTAAAATATGGTCAGTTCTTGTCATTCTAATGTCAAAGAATAATGATGGCAACAGATTTACACAACACATTAACTAATATGTGAAGATGCACCATTTTTATCATAATTCTAATTTATTGTTACAACAAAATTGTTTTTTTCCAGTTGGACTATCAATTCGAGCCAAACAGATACGATTTAACATCGACGCCTATAGACAACCCGTTCAGAGAAGTAGTGTTCAAGCCGAAAACCATCGCGAAAAGGAACCTTAAGCCGCTAGAGTTAAAGACCAATTTGAACTCAATCGGCCTGGATAGAAATGACAATGAAAAGGAAGATGGGGATAAAACGCCCACAGCTGATATGGAGAAATTGTTCCCGGGGAAGTTTGACAAAGATAAGACACCTGTACGTTTAAAAATAGTATTTAACCTATATCACCCTCTTTTATAAAGCTTATGTGGCTAAAATTTAAAATTTTAGCGCTAAAAATGTGTAATAGACGGTTAAACAAAACACTTCACTAAGAAGGTCAAAGTTATTCTACAAAGAGATTGTAGTCGTCAATGAATAAATAAAAAAAAATGTGATTAATCCACAAAACTTGAATTAATTAGCTAAATATTTCTAACTTCTAGGTGCAAGATCTTCTAGAGTGGTGTCAGTTCGTGACACGAGAGTATAAATCCTGTAAAGTCACCAATTTGACGACCAGTTTTCGATCCGGACTTGCGTTCTGCGCTATTATACATCATTATAGACCGGATCTCGTGTAAGTATATTGATGGTGTTATATAATTAATAATACGAGTGACTCTGTGAGCTGTAGACCTCGCGAACATTTTTCGAAATAACTGAAATGTAACTTTTTTTACGTTTTCATTAAAAAAAAAATTAATTTTGTAAAATCCGCCATTAAAAAAAATCTTAATACTGAATCGACAAAAAAAGTTCAAATTAGTTAAAATTTAACGAGAATCGGTTGAGAAATGCGACCTGTAGACGATAACATCCCGACAGACAGACATACGAAAGCATTTTCGCCTAAGCTAAAACAGAGACACTCGCTTCGCTCGGTCAATAATATTGGTAGACAATTAACACAACACCATCTAGATCCATTCTAAGCATAGATTGTACTATGGGAACCAGATGACTGATAGAATACTTATACATTTTTTAATCCATGCTTATGATACTATTTATCATATCTAAATGACCGCGATCAGGAACTGCTGTGTAACGACGTAGAGATCGCTAGCATTCCTGAAGAGAAGAATGAAAATCTTATCCACACTGTCACCACTCTCAGCCTGAAGCTTGGTGTCAATATATCTGACCAGGACTTAGTCAGCGCCACACGGGTGGGGGTGGGGAGGATCAGTGAGGCCGAGGCCGATCGTCGTGCGGCTTGGCAGGCGCGCCCTGAAGGATTTGCCGTGGCATTACCACTGAAGATACCGGTTTGCCTGCTCCGATCCGCCGGTTCTACATCAATGAGAGGTTGACGAAAGTAAATCGGCTGCTATTCCGGCGAGCACGTGAACTCGGAAGTAAACTGGGATGGCGGTTCATCTGGACTAGGGACGGCAGAATATACGCACGTAGACACCAAAGCGCGGACTCGCCACGCCATCGTATTCGTACGGAGAGTGACCTGCGCCGGGTTTTTGGTGCTGATACTGTTTACGCGACTCACTCAATCTCTAAAAAAAATTGATGGCTGCATGTATTTTTGTTATCCAGTGTGCTTTATATTTTTATTTTTCTGCATATTGCTGTCACATATTAAAGTGCAGGAAGTTATGGCATCGTATTATGATATCGTGGGTATCGTAAGTATCGTATTATACTTTCGATTAATTTATGCTTTTATCTGCTCGCTGTATTTTATTTTGCTAAATGTTTTCTTAAAACTTGTATTGCTTATGTTTACAAAATTTTCGTTACCTAATTTACATAAAATAGATAAGATAAAAAATTACTTTGTTTGTACCGTGTTCAATAACTTTAATACTCACGATGTTAAAATTTGTTTTGTATCTTTTTATTTGATTTTTAATAACATTCAATTGTTGTGTTTGCATAACGTGTGTGTTACAGTACTACATTTTGTCCATCATATAACACTTTCATTACAAAATTACACACCCGCTCGCTAGACCATCAATATTCTTATAATTATAATTTACTTTGTGTATTACGTTATGTCAGGTCCTGAGTTAAAATTTCTTAAGTTAGGTCTGTATAATGCGGGATCATTAAATACAGGACATGATAACTTCCTTATTGCAATGGATCGCTATGGTGCAGATTTAGTTGCAATCACAGAATCGTGGATTCCAAGTGGACAAGAAGCGCGTGCGCCGGCCGTTCCCGGCTACCGACTGAGGGTCACTCCGCGGTCGAGGAGGCGGACTTGCATTTTATATTAAACGCAATGTTAATGTGCGGTATTTGACTAGGCCTAATGATCTGATTGAGCAAATGTGGCTGTCGACTCGCGTAAATGGATATCGTCTGGCAATAGGGACTGTGTACCGACCACAATGGGTAAATGTTGATACGTTTATCGACGCCATAACTGACTCCATTAATTGTTTATCCAAGTATGATTTCATTGTGTTGTTAGGAGATTTTAATATTAATATGTTAGAGGGATGTAATAGTAGTACCATAAAACTAACCCAGTTCCTTGAGTACATGAACCTACGGCAGGTTGTTACTGAACCGACACATTACACATCGCATACCGAGACTCTGATAGATCTCATATGTACAAATGCACCTGTGCGTGATGTCAGTGCTAAAAATATAACGGGTTCCAATGGGCACGTGATGGTTAATGTGACACTATCATTAAAAAAGCTTAAAGTTCCACCTAGGACGTTCAATTTCAGACCAATTAAAAATAGAACATTAGATGACTTTAATAAAGATTTGTACGCAATGGACTGGAGCCAGATAGCTATCTTAACTACTGTGGATATGATGGTGGATAAATTTAATTCAATGATTTCGTCTCTTTTTGATAAACATGCAGCATCGAAAACAATTACTATAAAAAGTCATCATTCACTACCATGGGTAACAGATGTCTGCAAAATGATGATCGATGAACGCAATGGGGCTCACACCGTTTATCGAGAGACAGGATCAGAAGAAGATAGGAAGTATTATAAGGAACTAAAAAATCTAGTTTTAACAAGCATTGCTAGCGAGAAGCGTGCTTACTTTAATGACTTAGTTAATTCTCAAGCGAATAATAGTAAGATATTTTGGAAAAAATTGAAAGAAAAAATTTTAATTGACCCCTGTAAAGAAAAATCGTTGCCAGCCCACTTCAGCGATCCAAACAAAATTAATGACCATTTCTTGAATATCCCGGGTGATAATGTGGTTTCCGACACTGATATATCGTATTATGAGCAAAATAAATTCATTAGAGAGGAATTTACGTTAGCGCCTGTCAGTCCAACAGATATCTCCAAATATATAATGTCTATAAAATCAAATGCCATTGGTCAAGATACAGTTAGTAGAGACATGGTCTTGTTTTAACTTCCTTGCACTCTGGATGCAATCACGGCTATAGTCAATAAGTCAATTTTATCAGGCATTGTTCCCGGTAAATGGAAAGAAGCACTAGTGACCCCTATATGACAACCAAAATGACAACCCAGTAGAACTAAAAGACCTTCGCCCTATTAGCATTTTGCCATTCCTTTCAAAGCTACTGGAGAAAGCTATTTGCGAGCAGTTGGCTAAATTTGTAGAAGTAAATAACATTTTGCCTCCCTTACAATCCGGATTTCGCAAGGGACGTGGTACGACGACGGCTTTGCTTGATGTTATGGACAATGTATTAGCGGATCAAGATGTTGGCCATAGTACTGTTCTGGCGCTATTGGATTTTTCCCGCGCTTTCGACTGTCTGAATATCCGCCTCCTACTCGCCAACCTATCATATTATGGTTTAGACAAAAACTCGATTTTGTGGTTTACCAGTTACTTGAGCAACCGATGTCAGTCCGTAAAATTGGTAAAGAGTGATGGTTCTAGTGTTTGTTCTCACCCAAGGCTCATTAATCGCGGCGTCCCTCAAGGTTCTATACTTGGTCCACTTCTTTTTATCATTTACAGTGCCGATCTTGCCAAGGTTATTAAACATTCTAGGTACCACTGCTACGCCGATGATGTACAAATTTTCTTATCAGATACGCTAGATGAAATACCACAAGCTGTAACACGGCTTAACGACGACTTGGGTGGAATTGCTGACTGGTCAACACAAAATGCTCTTGTTTTAAACCCTACAAAATCAAAGTTTATGGTCATGGGCACAAAAATGCAAATTAATAAGATCGGTGGTGATCTGAAAGTGAAGGTACATGGTGAACAAGTGGATCGTGTAGATGAAGCTAGAAACCTTGGTATAATCTTCGATGGTCAGCTGAGATTTGAAAACCACGTGCTTAGTATGGTCAAAAACTGTTTTTACCGTCTCAAGGTGTTATACCAAATCCGGAACCAGCTGTCTGAATCTTCACGTATCACTCTCTGTGAATCATTAGTCTTATCCAGGCTAAACTATGGGGATGTTGTTTATGGACCTCAGTTACTCAGTAAGACTCAGCGGTTAGTACAGCGCGTGCAAAATGCATGTTGTCGATTCTGTTTTAATGTCCCCCCTAGGAATCACATTACTCCTTTCTTAAACAATGCCTCTATGCTAAATATGGACTCTCGCAGAGAACTCCATTTAGCTGGACTTGTCTTTGATGTTCTTAAGTTTAAAAAACCAGAGTACACGAAGATTAAGTTTGCAAATCAAAACTCTAAAAAAGAACTTAGGTCTATAAGGTCAGCACTACTATATCACAGTCATAAAACAGCGGCATTTAAGGGTAGTTTCCGATATTTGGCGACGAAGTGTTGGAATAATATCCCCCACCCATAAGACATCTCAATACAAAGTACACCTTTAAATTTAAATTCAAAACGTATCTTCTAGAAAATCAAACACAAGGCATTCCAAAACACTTCGTTCGCCGACTATAGGTAATCTGCCATCTGAGTGCTATTGCACAACCTACACATTACTAAATACACTCGCCCTTAACTTCCACATGCACGTGGGCTTCTTTTGTTAACAAGACTCTTAAGAGACTGCTGCTATCAGAAGAGACCACACTACACGACACGAATACAAATTCATTCTCCCACTCATACACACACACACACACTTTTTGCACGCCTCTTTTCACTCATACACACTCGAACAGTAGGTATACTGAATGTTGTATTGCGCTCGTTTTCGACTCGTCATCTCGAGGGTAATAGCTGAAAATCAGTGTTTGCTTCTTAAGCAATATTATCGCTGAGGTATGACCGTTATGATATTGCAACACACATGCCTTTTTAGTTTTAAGTACCTAGTATCTAACCTAAAGTTTTATGTATTTACCATTATGTACAATGGTACCATCGATTGTACGTGTGTGCTGGTTTATCAAATAAATGTTGTATATATCTATCTATCTATCTATCAATCTATTTCGAGCCGGGTACTGATAAAGTAATGAAACCGTTCGGTTTTACCACACACTTCCCACTTTACACTCCCTAATTGAACTTAATAAAGGTTACAACACAACGGATACACTTCTAAACAATCGCACTTGTATCACTAGACTGACTGTAACAGCACATTACCGCCGCTTTCATATGAGCGGCAAGTGCGACGCGTTAAACCTAGGCGCTACTCGAACGTTCCAAAACGAACCGGAACGGACTAATCTATTCGCTTGTAAGAAAAATATATATCCATCTCGTTTACTCATATACATAAGATACATTAGGTTCTTTATAGTGTAAAACTCATACACAAATATTGTTTTTCAATACAATCACAAGGATCACTTTGAAACGTCTTAGATACTATGATTCATCTTATAATTAGTTTAACTACGAACAACGAATACTAGATTATAGTAGTTTACACATTTCAAATGTGTCAGTTAACTGTCTGAGGGCAGAGCAACTTAAGCCCATGCATGCTTATCAATAATATAGTCAATTATATTATAATACCCTTTCTTCAAAAGTCTACCCTTTAAATTGTACTCGATATTATATGGCGCTGTGCTGATTATTTAATGCGTCCGCCCGACAACAGATGCAGCTGCAGCTATGTAGCCCAACATTACTGACATATTTGTCATCTGATGCGTCTTTTGATGTGTCTCTTATAGCTTTCGGAGACCTTGACTCGTCTTTCGCTTGGATCCAACTGCTCCCGATTCGTCATCTAATAAAACACTAAAGAGTTTCGTATGTCAACTGGACTTTTCCTGGACAATCGCACAACTATAATGATAATAACATAATGATAAAAAAATAGCATTTGCACACAGGCCATTCACCAAGTATTTATTAATCCAAGTTAATCCATCTCAACACGATGCACCACCTTTCTCTGCCGTCTCACATTTTTTTGCTTCTTCCTCCTTTCTTCATAAAAAATGGCACCCGAATGTGTACACAACCAAAGTCATGCTAGTTGACTGGTCAAATCGTTGTCTTTAAATCACTTGGCCATGGTTTTGTTTTTTACCTTTGACAGTATGTCTTAGAGATTTCTGACCGTATACTGCAGCAGATTTTGACTACACTTACTAATGTCGTATAACCTCTGACTGTGCTGTTTATTGTCGTAACCTCCGATTGCAGCGTGCTGAACTGGACATCTAATGTCGTAGCCTATGCTCGCGTTGTAACCTCTAACTGCACTGTCTCTTGTCGTAACCTCTGACAATACTGTCAACCGACCTGACCTCTGACTTTGTGTCCTGACATACCTACCCTCGTGCATTACGTCGAGATGTAAATGTAAGAGTGGGTGTTGCAGAGACTTTTCGGGACTGCAGCCAGATCTTGGCGCCGACAACGTGCGCTGTGCGCTGGAGGCGAGCGGCGCTCTCGGCATCTCGCCCGTGCTGTCCGCTGCCGACGTGTGCCGGCCCGCGCCCGACAGGTTAGCGGTCAGTACCCTACCATCTCTAATTACTCTAATTCTAATTCTAATATTTTTATTCAATACGATCACAAGGATCAAATCAAGAAACGTCTTACATATTAGGTGAATTTAGGTGCCAATACCTTTTAACCCAAGTCCGAGAAGAACTGGCGAGAAACTCGTCCTGGTCCTAGCGCTTTTTTGTATGATCCATCTTAAAACTACGAAAAGCTAATAGAAGATTGTTTCTGTAGCTTATACATTTCAAATCTGTCAATTAACTAAAGGCAGAGCGTCGTGAGGCCATGCATTCTTATCAACAATATAGTCATTTGTATAATAATACGCTTTCTTCAAAAGGCTATCCTTTATGTAAGCCTTAAATAATGACTAATCCTCGGGCTTGATAGACACCATCTTAATCTAAGTTACTTAGATCCTTAAGAATGTCTGGGGGTAGTCAAAGGCATGTCTAAACATTATATTTTCTCTAATTATATTGATATTTCCAGATCATGACGTATCTATTCCAACTCCGAGCACATTTCACGGGCAGTGAACTACAAGTTGAACAACTAGGTAAGCTCGATTTCTAGTAAGTGACTAACACTAATTGTGTGAATTATTTGTGTGTATAATCATCTTTTCGTAGCTTCTTCTGTTTCTTCTTATCGTGTAACTTATTATTTCTAACCAGTGTGGTGAAACGATTTTTCGTTGCAAAATGTATATTTATTTGATTACAAGTGACTTTCTTCGCGTACCAACTTTGACGTGCCATTTATTAATTAAATAAAATAATAAACAACAGCTGTAATAACTCTTCGACTGTCCTGTCGGCTCAGTTGGTAGTAGTTCTGCCTTTTGGAGGTTGAGGGTTCGATTCCCTCCCATCCCAAGACAAACAATTGTGTATAATTTTCACTCAAAACGGGATATTTACCATGATATATGAGTTTTTCTGCTTCTCGATATTTCGGCACAGTTGCATGCGCCATGATCACGAGATAAACTGAAGTCTTTGCGGGTGGATGTTATTGGCAGACAAAACGGTCTACCCTCTTTCTCAGTCTTTTACTGCGAACATTACCCCTACTACCGGTTTCACTGTCACTAACAACTCGATCACGATTACGACACACAACACTCACGGTATCTGGACGCATAACTGGTACCTCACTTTTACGATTTCCACACATCCTCACCACAGGGTTCCAGGCTCCAGACAATTGAAAACCGTCTTCTCGATTGAAATTCCTGTGTTTGGTAATCTCTATTGCCTCTTGTACCAATCTTGGGATGTAATGTTTTTCAGTTGAGATTACCTGTGGATTGTGTAACTCGATCCAGTGGTTTGAGCCAGATTCTAGTAGATGTGTAGCTATGGCCGACTTTTGTGTGTCCATATTTTTGACCGCCCGGATGTGTTCTGTCACTCGACAAGCTATGGTACGTTTTGTTTGGCCGATGTAAGAGCTCCCACAAAAGGCTTTCGCAATTTTGTCCGTCACTCCTTATGAGCATATAGCCAGGTACTCAAAATACTCCATCCATATATTGGCCACTACGGGAGCGACGGGACTTCCCATGGCAACACCATCAATTTGTAGGTAGTAATTTTCCCTATACAAGAAATAGTTTGTGGCCAGAATATGGTATAAAAGCTTGACATATTCTGCTGGGATACCATTTCTCTGTATTCTAGTCTCTATCACCTTCATACAGTCGGCTATAGGGACGTTTGTAAAGAGGGATTCCACATCAAAACTAACCATCACCTCACTCTCATCAACCGTTGTCTGCATAAAGATGATGTCAGGCCTACAGAAGGTTGCAACACACCCGCTACATGCTTCGCCAACTCGTAAGTAGGTGAGTCAATCTGACTAACGATGGGTCGTATAGGGAAAATTACTACCTACAAATTGATGGTGTTGCCATGGGAAGTCCCGTCGCTCCCGTAGTGGCCAATATATGGATGGAGTATTTTGAGAACCTGGCTATATGCTCTGCCCCCTTGCCAATGAAGTTGTGGAAAAGGTACGTTGATGATGTTTTCTGTATTGTAAGAGGCAATAAACATGAGATTGAACTCCTTTTGGCATACCTAAATGGCGTACATACCAAGATGCGGTTTACGTATGAAATGGAAAGTGAGCGAAGCTTGGCTTTCCTGGACGTGATGGTACAGATTCGTGATGATGGTAATTTAGGCTATTCGGTTTATAGGAAGCCGACCCATACGGATCGATATCTCCATGCTGATTCACACCATCACCCTCGGCAGCTTAACTCGGTTGTAATGTCTCTCACGAACCGTGCTTTCGACCTATGTGATGAGTACTCCATAAAGAGTGAGCTAGCTCATGTTCAGCATGTCCTACGTAAAAATGGATATAAGCTTCGATCTTTTCCAGTTAGACAAAGGCCTAAACCCCACAGATGTATAGTAGAACGAAAACCTGCTTTTCTACCGTACATCAAAGGAGTGACGGACAAAATTGCGAAAGCCCTGCAGAAATTGTTCATAAAAACAATTTTTACTCCTTTAAAGAAGATCTCACACTACCTGCGCTCACCTAAAGATAAGATTCCTCTTCAAACACCAGGAGTGTACAAGATTGACTGCAGCTGTGGGAGCTCTTACATCGGCCAAACAAAACGTACCATAGCTTGTCGAGTGACAGAACACATCCGGGCGGTCAAAAATATGGACACACAAAAGTCGGCCATAGCTACACATCTACTAGAATCTGGCTCAAACCACTGGATCGAGTTACACAATCCACAGGTAATCTCAACTGAAAAACATTACATCCCAAGATTGGTACAAGAGGCAATAGAGATTACCAAACACAGGAATTTCAATCGAGAAGACGGTTTTCAATTGTCTGGAGCCTGGAACCCTGTGGTGAGGATGTGTGGAAATCGTAAAAGTGAGGTACCAGTTATGCGTCCAGATACCGTGAGTGTTGTGTGTCGTAATCGTGATCGAGTTGTTAGTGACAGTGAAACCGGTAGTAGGGGTAATGTTCGCAGTAAAAGACTGAGAAAGAGGGTAGACCGTTTTGTCTGCCAATAACATCCACCCGCAAAGACTTCAGTTTATCTCGTGATCATGGCGCATGCAACTGTGCCGAAATATCGAGAAGCAGAAAAACTCATATATCATGGTAAATATCCCGTTTTGAGTGAAAATTACTTACTCACTTATCATCATCTTCTAAAGTTTACGTCGTCTTAACTAGCAGCTTATACTAATAAAAAGAGAAACAACTGTATATTTTTTTCTGATATACGTGATGCTGAACAGATACTCAATTCTCCACTAGTCATACTTAATTATATTGTATTTAATCGATTGAGTCAAAAAAGACTAATATATTATTTTATGTAAGCTACATAGTCAATCGATCTCATTTATTTATCTATAATGTAAATATGTGACCGTACCTAGTATACAAAATGTATCAAAAGGAATTGAAAATTATTTGAATGTGAATTTGAAATTTAAAGATTCAGCTTTTACGACGTGATTGAGTATCAAATCCAAACCTTCGCATTTAATATTAGTGTGATCGTACAGGTAATGATGAAACGGAGTCGTCGTACCTGGTGGGTCGGCACGACACAGACGGCTCGTTGCCGCGGGAGCTGTTCAGTCGAGAGATCAGCACCAGGAGGTCTAAGAACATGAGCGACAGACCGCGCCCTGTGTAAGTATTCTCGTCAAGGACGTTGCATTCTCTACACTCTAAGTCTATGAAGTAATAATAATAAGCTATTTTAATTAACAAAACAACACATAATAGAACAGCATGGCGGTTATGCAACGTTTTATATAATAAATGTCTATAAGTTTCGATTAGCAATAGTTATCATTATCATTATTTTGATTATGATTTGAGTAACTGGAACCAGTTTTTATTAGATGGATTAGCATTGCGTACTTCTTAGTTTCTATCTCAGACCAAATAAAAATAAGGACGGGGTGCCGCGAATAACCAAAGTGAAGCTTCGGAACTGTGCTCCTCTGTGTGCTCAGCACCCACGCTCCCTCGCACACTCATACACCCAAACCATGCTCCTTGCTCTTAGTTCACGGTTCGCACTATAGATGAATCGAAAATATAAATCGAAACAGTGTCGGTGCCTCCATCCGCAATACGTGAGTAAAACCCGTGTTTATAAAAAGTATATTCTATGGTACTTACTTGTCACATCGTCATCGCCTTGCCTTGCCAGTACGATGCAAAAAACGTACAAAAAAACCCTGTTTCGTTGTGAATCATTGACATTTAAAGTGTCCTCGAATCACTTTTCTCTCAAAATAACTTCTTACTTTCAAATATATATTGTAAGTATTAGGTAATTTTGAAAACGAAACATCATCGAACGCACTCGACCTAAGCGCGAGAGTTCTGTGCGATGTTTACTGGACAACAACGTAATATGTACTAAGAGTAAGTGGCATGGTTTGAGTCTATGTGTGTGTGCGTGGCAGCGTTGCTGCGTGTATTACACACGGTTTTGAGTCTTCACTTTGTTTGATCACGGCACTCTCAACTCAAATCTTTATAATTATTAGCATATCTCACAATTAACATCAACCTTCCGTAATACCAATTCATCTATAGTAACTGATGACTGTAAGTAGCAGTGTGTTGATAGTATCAGAATTATGAGTGAATGAATGAATGAAAATTCTTTATTGTCACCTAACAATTTGATAACTAAATTTACTTACGAAAAATTATGTAAAATGGGCGGTCTTATCGCTAAGGAATCGATTTCTTCTAGACAACCTTTGGATGGAGAGTGTTTAATCGCCTGACTGTACCCACTTATAATAAATAATAAATAAATAAATAAATGACCTCGGACACAGCATCATCTGGCCCCAAAGTAAGCTTGTGTTATGGTACACATGACTAATATACTACTTATATACTGTTTTTTTTTTGTAAATACATACATATCATACATAGAAACACCCAGACCCGAGACAAATACTTGCAGATAATACAAACATTTGTCCCGCGGCGGGAATTGAACCCGCAACCTTCTGCGTCTCAGCCGGACCTTAGCCCACTGCGCCACAGAGGTCGTCAATAGATAGGTACTATACTTGATTCCTTAATACCTGGGGTTATTCTGTCTGAACGTATTTTCCTTCTTTTCTTTAATGTTAAAACGAAAATGTATTGACGTGCTATATCAAAATATTTTTTTCAGTTTATTTAATGAAATCACAAGTATCTTAAATCATGTTGTAGACTTGATAATTCTAAGTGCCGGTTCCACCTAACCGTAGCTCAAATGAAATCCGTAAAGAAACTCGTCTGGTCCTAACGTCTTTTAATATAATCCTGATTTTGTTGCGGATGCCGAATCGTGTTGGAGCAAATTTATCCGAAGCTGTTTAGTCATCTGAATAATCGAATATTTTATGATATTTATGCGATAATTTTTGTTTAATAAAAATTTGCCAATTGACAAAACTAGCACGTCGTTGGAACCTTGTTTTAGAAGCGTAAATATTGCCCTATTAACATACAAACTTGCCCTTACACACACATCTTGCGTATCAGTATTAAATAATACAATACAAATACATTTTTTTAAATAAAATTAAATTAAATGCAATAAAATCACAGGGACCACTTTGAATCGTCTTCTTACGTGCTAGTGAATCTATATGCCGGTTCCTCCTAACCCCAGTTCAAGAAGAATCCGGGAAGAAACTTGTCTGGTCTTAACACTTTTTTGTATGATTCTTGACAATTTTGTTACGGATGCCGAGTCGAGTTGGAGCACAATATAATAAATATAAGTGGACAATGCATGCAAAACCATCTTAACCACAAACTCAGCATAGCTTGTATTATGGTGAATACTAATATTTTAAATACATACCTACTTATGATACTTTATAACACCCAGACACAGAACAAATACCTATATTCATCACACAAATGTTTATCCTAGGAGGGAGTCGAACCCTCAACCTACAGCGCAAAAAGTAATTGTAATGGAAGACGACCGCGATACCTTGAAATGTAGCTTACGATAATCACCTTTTAACCGACTTTATCAAAAAGGAGGAGGTTCTCAATTCGACGGAATCTTTTTTTTTTATGTATGTTCACCGATTACTCGAAAACGGCTGAACCGATTTGGAAAATTCTTTTTTTGTTTGAAAGGTATACTTCACAGGTGGTCCCATATAAATTTTATCAAAATCGGTCGAGCTGAAAAATAAACGAAAATCTAAAACTTGTATACATCGATGATGTTTTCATGTATTTTCATACCTCGCTGTCTCATCGGAGCGGTGCGTTTATTTGGCCTACCCATATTATAATATACAAAATACATTTACTTTCCACTAAAAATGTATTATAGGCTCAAATTTCATTCAATGAAGTCGGTTTCTTTTTAGTTTTTAAAACGTAATTATTAAGTATACAATAAGTTAGTATTAAAGTAGGATTCATCCTCTTTTCGTGTCGACGCACTAGCTGCGGCCGCGATAAGGTCGGTATCGCGGCAGGCTGGAGGATTGGATGTGCATCACGTGTTGCAGGCAGGGCTTGATACCGGTACCAATAATATCGGTATTATAGTGGTAGTAACGATACTTTCATTTCGATACATTCGAGTACCGATACTTTTAAAGTATCGATACTTTGCTCTAAAATACCGGTACTCAATAGCGGTTCTCGCGACGCCGCGACGTTGCCAGCTCTCCGGTGCTAGCGTACGGACCGGAGCGAGCGCGTCTTTGCCAGTTCGTGCATATTTCGCGCGCGGAATTTTTGCAAAGCACACTCATTTCAAGTTTCGACAGTGACCAACGCGCAAAGTGAACGCCAAAAAAAATGGGACGACCAAAAACAAATAATGTGTACAATTATTTTGAACTGACGGAGTCTACAGCAAAGTGCATATTGTGTGACAAAGTTCTGAAGGTAAATATTTTATTTTACCTATGTTAGAAAACTTGTGATTGATATTTTATTTTGGAAGTATAAGTACCTAGGTATTGTTGTTTTAACGTAAGATACGTAGCTACTGACTTACCTTTTCACATTACATTATGTATTATAAGTACCTATCTAATTAACTTTATTTACCTAACTTCGTAAATAGTATGTATGTAATAGATAGGTAGGTAATAGTAATAGGTAGATAAACTAGTATAAAGTAAGAAACTTACCTTCATCTATGACACTTATCAATTTCATTTAAGTAGGTAGCTACTTGAAAGACTTTATAGATGCAAGAATTCGTCAAAATTGTCAGAGCCGTACCTATACCGTAGCCGTTTCGCATTTACTTATATAAATATATTTATATACAAGAATTGCTCGTTTAAAGTACTTATAAGGTAGGTATGTGAATCGGTAGATAGGTAGTGGTTAAATAATAGGTTTCTACTCAGAATATACTCGTAAATAGGTCCTCTTAAAACTTTCTTACTTACCTACTAGACATTATGAACACACGAATTACTCACGTTATGTCGGTACCTATCTAAATCGACAATAACTTTACGTGAGTAATTTCCGTGTGTTCATAATAATGTCGTTGATACTTGTCCACCTACTTATACCAAAATATCGGTTACAGAGTCAGCATGGAAGTAATTTATTAAAACATCTACAAAAACACCCAAGTACACACGCACTCGTGGTAGAAAAAATACAGAGGACGAGTCAGTAGTCAAAAAGCTCAAAATTGATATAAATACCACTATTCTCCAGGAATGTGTTAACCTTACTACAGTACATGGCAGACCTTTCAAGCTTGTAGATGACCAGGCTTTTCAAAACATAATCAATTTAATCCCTGGTCATAGTAAGCACACCATAAACTCGAAGAAAGTCAAGGAATGTGTTTCGGAGAGGGCATATACCTTACGAAGAGAAATAGGTTTTGAATTTAAGAACAAATTGGTGTCATTGAAAGTAGATGCAGCCACCTTAGGAACAAGATGTTTCCTAGGTATCAACATTCAGTATGCCTTAAATAATAAAATCATGACAAGAAATTTAGGCGTTATTGATTTGTATGCAAGACACACTGGCGAGTACTTAGCTGACATTGTTATACAAACACTATACCGTTACCAAATATCGATTAATCAGATATACTGCTGCACGACCGATAATGGTGCAAATATGATTAAAATGACTAACTTTTTGCAAGAAAATCTGAGAACCACTTTCAATGACTCTCTTGGTCATACTAGTTTTACTGACAATGCCATTGTTGAATCGGGATCGGATACAGAGTCAGAATCTGATGTTATAAGTGAAGATAGCGTAGATGAAGAGAGTTTACAAGACAACCTCGATAGTGCATTGACATCGTCTCTGAATGACCCGGATTGGATTCCATCTGTCAGATGCGCAGCTCACACGCTGCAATTGGCTGTCCGTGATGCTTGCATCGATAATGTAACACAGGATCTGATAAAGACTGTAAGAAATTTGG
Source organism: Lampropteryx suffumata (assembly GCA_948098915.1). Lineage (NCBI taxonomy): Eukaryota > Metazoa > Arthropoda > Insecta > Lepidoptera > Geometridae > Lampropteryx > Lampropteryx suffumata. The sequence goes on along the minus strand of OX402571.1, from coordinate 12,153,976 downwards.
TTAAAAAACTCCGCACGCAGAACTATGCAATGTTTTTGAGGGCTAGTGGCAAGAAAAAACCATTATTGGATTGCCCGACTCGGTGGGGTTCTACATTTGATATGCTGGAGCGATTTCTGGCCTTGAAAGAAGTTATCTCCGGAGAACCAAATAATGATCTTTTCTTTCCAGTAGAAAAGTGGCCGATTTTAGAAGATGTCATTAAATCGCTGAAACCGTCAAAGGTACCTTACCTTAACTTAACTTAACTTACCTTAAAGTTACAGATGGAACAACTTACCTCAGGAGATTTTTATGGAGAGTGGCTCAAGTGTCAATTGGAAAACAATGAAATTAGTACTAACCTTAGCAGAAGGTTAGTTCAAAAAATAAAAGAACGACAGAAATTGCTCTTTAACAATAAAGCATTTCTAAGTGCAGTATACTTAGATCCCCGATTTAACTCAATATTGACATCAGAAGAACAGACAACTGCTCGAAACCACCTCATCAAGACATACCACAGAATGGTTTTCTTAGATAATGACATAGAAACAAATGATTTACAATCAACAGCAGAGAGTACAGGACACGAAGATGTTACAGCAAATGAAACAGATACACTACAAAATAAACTGAAACATTTTATGACAACCACATATAAAGAAGCCCATCAAAGTTCCTCTGCTACAACAACAACATCCCAAACTGAAAAACTGAAAGACTTGTTGGTCAGTTTTCTGAATGAACCGCTTCTCGACCATTCAGCAAATATATTTGATTACTGGCAATCCAAGAAATCATCAGATCTATTACTAACTCAGTTAGCTCAGGTTGTGCTATCTGCACCTGCGACTCAAGTAAGCGTGGAACGCTTGTTCTCAGCGCTTAAGTTTATTTTGTCCCATTTAAGAATGTCATTAAAAGACGAACTTGTAAATGATATATTATTTATTCGGTACAATTCAATGTCAAAATAGGTAAGGCTATAAAAATCTATCAACATGAAAAATTTTAAACAAATGAGACACAATCCGAATTTTTACTATTTGCATTTGTTGATTCAGGATGATTATAAAGTTTCCTTGATTTATAATTAATAATTGTGCATAATAATGTAACCATGAGACTGATTACGATTAGGAAATAAGTGGCGTAACTTTTATATAAATAAACACTAGTTATTATAACATCGAAACCATAATATTGAATATAATAATAAGTTTGTATATTCAAATGTAACCATAAGACTGATTATTGCCATGGTACTAGTTATAAACATGATAATTTCAAATATTATATTAACGAGGCTGCCTCCTACCTACTAGTTATAAATATGACTAAATGTATCTATATTGCTTAATAAGGCACAAATATTTAATATTTTGTTAATATTGTAACAACAAAACCGACATAAATAATACTTATAATAATAAAACCATGATACTGTGATTATGATTAGGAAGAGTGGCTTAACTCTCATATAAATAAACACTAGGTTATTATAACATTAAAACCAGAATATTGTATATAATAATATTTTTGCATATTAAAGTGTACTTAACCATAAGACTGATTGTTGTTGATTGTACTAGTTATAAACATGATAATTAATAATAAGGCTGATTACTGTTACTAATTTAATTTGTTGTTTCAGGTTGATTATAGAATGTTTGTTGACTTATGATTATGTAACAATTTTAAATCTAAGTAATAAAAATTTAATTAAAAAAATATTGTCAAGGTTAACCACAATTTTCAAATAGTTTAATTATTTCATACATAACATAGCGTCTTTTTATAGGTGTTATATTTGAAAGCTCCAGGGCTACGAACCTCCCGAAGGATTCATTTGCCACTTTCATGTTCGTTTCGTTGTTTTCTTGAGGCAATGGTGTTTGTGTACTAGACTCTATCGTCTTCTTGCAACCTTTTTTTTCTTGTGACGTGTTTACAAAAGTTGACAGCGTTGTTGAGCATCTGATTGAACGAGGATCATCATCATAACTTTGTCCATGTTGGAATTCATAATCGTTTGTATCTGCAAATAAAAGAATTATTTTTGTTACTTTTTTTTTCTGTACTTACCCACAGCTATTAATAAGCGAGCAGGTAGGTACCTATTTAATAGAAAGCTACATACTATTAAAATGACATATTATATGTGTTCAGTTCAGAGTTAACTCATACGAACTTACTTTATATGTGAAAATGGCACGAATGAAAAAATTAAATAATTTGTAGGTCTGTGAGTAGGTTGGACACCTAAGACTTTTTTATAAGTAGGTCCTTACTAAAAAATACTTAAACGTAAATAACGTAGCTCTGAACTGAACTCTGAACTGAACACATATAATATGTCATTTTAATAATTCCAGATTCCATAGGCTAAGCAGGTAGCTAAGCCTATGGAATCCGGAATTTATTTTCGAAAAGAGTAGGTAGGTACACGTTATGCATCAGTACCTACTCTCTAACGGTGGAGGAAAAAATCGCGAAGAAACCTGCAGTTTAGGTACACACATATTTCACTTTACGCTGAAGGTTTAATCATCTAAAAGTTCTAGAATAGATAGCAAACGGCCTGTTATCTCACATTATTATTGCACACATTAAAAGTATAAGGGAAAGTACTTACCATCCATTTTCACTTAGTTTTCAGCCTTCTTCACTGGATCTAAAACGCGCGTGCGTACGAATCTATTACTACGAACTAAAACATCAAACACAAAATCCACCGGCAGCGACGCTGTGTATTTCTAATAAGTTTTCCCTCTCGCTTGCACAAAATGCAATTGCTTATACCGATATTTTACGTGCATAATATCGATACTTTAGTACCGATACCGATGAAATTACCGGTACGACAATAAATCTGATTATATCGGTTCTTAAAAATACCGGTATAATTTATATCGATACCAAGGATGTACCGGTACCAGGCCAAAGTCAGTCGAACCGGTATTTAAATATACCGGTAAATCAAGCCCTGGTTGCAGGTCGGGCGAGTGCGAGCGGACGACATCGGGCGACAAGCGGCCTTCCCTCGCGCAACAGTCGCGCCACATCCTCGGCCGCGTGCTTCCCGTCTCCGTCTCCGTCTCCGCGCCGCTCGCCTCGGCCAAACCCAGCGCCAAGTGGTTCGACGAACCGTTGCAACTCGACGTATGTATTCCCTCATTATACTACTTATATACCTAACTCTTCTCATCGTGTCACCGGTTCCAACCGGTGTGGTCGAAGGATTATAACGCGCCTCGGAGGCTCCTTTTATGGATAATTAATACAGGTGGGACTTTGCGGAAATCAATTTCAACAAATATCGCGTAGACTACCGGTCTAGCAAATCGATGTCGATATATCACAACGATAAAGCAACACTTGTTCTTTAGGGGTCGCTCAACAACAACTAATTTATCGTTGTTTATCAGTGACGTGCTTAGGAGAATGGAGTCACGAGCACAGGTTGACGTGGTCTACACTGATTTTGAAAAAGCATTCGATCGTGTAGATCATGTCATCCTTCTCCGCAAACTGTATGAACTTGGCATACAAGGTGATCTTTTGCGCTGGGTCAAATCATATATTAGCAACAGAAAACAAGCCGTTGTAGTTGGCGGCGCAAGGTCAGACTTCATGACTGTGCCCTCGGGCGTCCCGCAGGGATCACTGCTTGGCCCTTTGTTGTACTTAGCCTACTTGTATGATATTGGTGTTTGCTTCATGCATGCGAAGTTTTTGATGTTCGCAGACGACAAAAAAATTTACTACAGCATCCGAACAGTTGATGATTGCATGCGACAAGAAGACTTAGATCGACTATCGGTATACTACATAAATAATCGCATAGGTGTCAATGTAGGTAAATGCATGCAAATCACCTTCACACGAAGCAACAATCCTATTTCGTACGCATACACGCTTAACTGCTGCCCAATAACGAAAGTGCAGATGGTCCGAGACTTAGGTGTATTTTTAGATCGTAAGCTTACTTTCTCAACACATATTGAGCATATTATCAATAAAGCTTACAAAAATTTAGGATTTATTTTACGTGTAACAAAAACTTTTAAGAATATAGCATGTATAAAGGTTCTTTATTACGCGTACATACGTAGTGGGAATATACTCGAATATTGCAGCTCCGTATGGAACCCACAGTATGTCACATATGACCATGCTATAGAATCATTGCAAAGAAAATTTGTGAAACATCTGCATTTCCGTGATAGGTCAACTTTCGAAAACTACGACGCATCATGTCGTGAGTACGGACTCATATCACTACATGACAGAAGAACTGTGCAAAATATGTCATTGCTGCACGACGCATGTACTGGCAATCTGGATAATTTGTATTTAACATCTAAAATCTTAAATTTGAGAGCCCCGAATACTCCAGACACATCCAATTGTTTTATGTGCCCACACACCGTACAAATTATGCGTTCAACAGTGTTACCAGTCGGCTTCCTAAAACATACATCAAACAGTTTAGCGACCTTAACATATTTAACATAAGGTCCAAAAAGTATTTAAATCAAAAGTAATCAATCTTTGGTTAACAAGTCAACAAGTAAAATTCAATAGGTAAGTATGTGCACTTCTTGAAATCTATGCACCATGTTAAACACTTCGTTTAATACTGTGCAGAAACAGGTTTTTGGTTGTTATTGGCTCAATTTTAACTAACTGCAGCAAACTGTTTCGAGTATATCTAGCTACTTAAGTCTAATTACCTACATACTTGTTGAGTTATGGTCTCTTTAAATCATACTTTTATCATCTACTCACCTCACTACACACATTTTTCACACACACTTCTCACATACACTTCACACAAACACATCCATATAATGCGATTGGTATTTAATCAACCTAAAACATATTTTAAATTTATGATATTTTTAAGGAAAAGAAAAAATATTATTGCTTATGTTCTATTTTTGTTTTTGTTTTTTGCAATTATTGTAGTACTCAGTTTTAATTGTTGGTTTTTCTTTTGTTTTTTTAATTTAAATATTCATACATACCTATACTGTCCATGAGTTATAAGAGAGTTGAATACAAAATGTGGATTCAAATTGGTTAAAGTTTGGCATATCTACAATTTATTATATTAAACTAAATTAATAACTGAGAATCCTAGATTACGATAAATAAATAAATAGATAAAGTCCTCGAAATTTACATCGAACTCAGTCGCATTGACGGTTGTTTCGTTAGCAAATTCTAACTATTAAATCGTCTGTTCTGAAGGATTACAACATTGATTGTCAAAAATAATGTCAGTCGTTCCATCGCTCAAAACGAGTCGAGACGATGTAACCAAGAGTAGGGTTTTCTACGCATATTGACCCGATATATCGTTTATCGATTTCAAGAGTAGGCCCCCTGCATCCGTGCGTTTGTACTTAACTACGAGTTAGACATATATGTACATAGCTTAGTCCCTAGTTATAAGATAGACATGTATTCGTAGACTTTTTTGTGGGTAATGATGTGTACTGTAAACATGTAGTACATTATTTTGATCCTATATCTTGTAAGGAAGCATGAGTTCAGTACCTGTTTGTCCGCACATACATCACATACCATGATAGGTACTAAGTTGACAATCTGTCCTGGTTTCTTTATTTACCTATGTAAGGTATGTTCCGGTTTTACGTTCTGTTCTGTGTTGTCAAATAAACTTTATTCTTTCATTATTGAAGTGAAAACTTCTTTAGCATCGTTGTGATTTGAAAGTCAATGAAACGAAAAAGCGACAGTAAAAAGAGACAGACACATAAATTCATAAGATTTATAGAGGGAGAAAATGAGATAGGAAGCATTATACGTGTTTATTATTAGGTGTTTGTGCGCGCATGCGTAGTACAAAGCTTGAGAAAAGGCATCACCGTAGTCTACGTATTATACGATTGTTTTTTGATGGATTCACTTTACCACTTTTATCACTTTAAAAAAAATACAAAAAAAATCCGTGCAATTCCGTGTCGATTGCACACAAGTTTTTTTTTTTTTTTTTTTTTGTATATAATGTTTATTATAATGCCTTACAGCCGATTCCAGCGCCACCACAGAAGCTGATGACGCGTAAGGAACTAACGGACCCATTCGGTTCGGATGAAGAAGATGACGAGCTTATTCAACAGAATGCACCTGCCAGTGAACCCGGTAAATATATCTAATCAAAATATTCAATTAAATCACAAGGGCCATTTTTCTTACATGCTGGTGAGTCTAGGTACCGGTTCCTTTTAACCCCAGTTCAAGAAGAATTCGACAAGAAGCTTATGTTCTTGTATGGTCCTACTTAATTTTGTTAATGAGTTAGAGTCGATTCATCCATTGCTTTTTTACATCTAAATATACACACACTGGATGCTGCCCGAGGCTTTGCCAAATCTACATCTAATGGATATGTTTAGATAAAGTATATCAAAGTAGTGCGTGTGGATGTTTGATTGTCACTCGTGATTCAGTCACAATCAAACATCCACACAAACTTTAATATTAGCAGAATAAATACACTTATGTACAGTACAGTATCGATGCCCGTATTGGCATTTTCATCTAAGCGCTTTCGTGCTTCGAAGGGCTGGTTAAGCTATCGGTCCAGGCTTAACAAAACTTGTTAAGCCATGATGGAGGTCTTTAATCAGATTTATAACTCGAACATAGACAGACATTTACTTGCTTCTTCGCACACAACACACAGAATACAAGAAAAAAAATAAAAAAAAAGTAAAAAATAAAAAAAACATTAGAGTTGGTCACCGACTCATACGAAGAAGAAAAATAACGCTTGAAATTCAACCCTTTTTGCACTACTTTGAGATACAAAAGAGATTAGAAAGTGTGTAAATAAAATTAAACATCCTCACGTGTATTTTGCATTTACACAAAGAAACACGGTTTTGAGACCATATTACACATATTGCACAATAAATGACTTTGATTTGATTTGAAACTTCATTGTAGTCTTTGTTTTTATTTGGTCTGAGGTTTCTATTCATATGACAGCATGTTACTAACAACATCAACCTTCCGTATTACCAATTCTACAATAGTAGCTGAAAGCTGTTCGTATCAATGTTTTGATTGTATCAGAATAACTTAATCACCCGGTAGATCGCTAGGTGCTTAGATTTTTGAGGTTAGTCAGAGGCACGACCAAACATTACATTTGACACATAGTTTGTAAGAAAATAATCGCTTTAAAATTAAGTATTTCTTTTTCTTTTTCAGTTAAACAAGATATCAAACCAGCTTCAACGGAATCAGCGTTCACAGACCCGCTGACGTCACTCGTAAACGAATCCCAAAAAGAACCCAACCTTCTACAAATCACTGAAAACTCTGAAACCATTGAAAACCGAACCCTAAACAAAAACTCTCAAAGCACTAAGTCCGAAGCGACTAAAGTTTTCGGAAATCAATCCAACACGTTTGAAAACCAATCGTTTAGTTCAACAGGCGCGATGGTATATACTAATGGGACGAGTCTGTTTGATAACGGGACGAGTCTTTTCGAGAATGGGACGAGTTTGTATGGAAATGGGTCGAGTTCGGTGATAAACGAGAATAAACCTACGACGCCTGATCTGCCTAAACCGACGCCGGTAAGTTTTTATAAGTTTATTTTGGAGTTAGTGTTGTGGCTGTTGAAATCTAATGCTATTTTAGTGTGCGAGTTTCATCCGAATTGGTACAGACATTTAGTAATATTCACCCTTGTTATCTATGTAATAGATTTCAAATTTGACTTTGAATGCAAGCGAGCCTTAGAGTAGTCGCATATGATGTGTAACATCTGACATCTCAGGAAAATGGGTTGGTACCATCTGATGGCCAACTCTACCTCAAGCGCGCTCATTGCTCAAATCAAACAGCGCGCGCTTCCCCGGCTTCCTGCCACACACTTCCGTCCCTTTTCTCACAGATAGCAGGAAAGCGAGAGAAAAGATATTACTCATTTAATATTATGGGAACGACTGTAACCCCCAGGCTTGGTAGACACCTCCTCAGATCTCTTCTTACTTGATAGTCTTAATATAAATTAGTTTTTTTAACCTTTCGCGATCATAATTTATATTGTTATAGTAATAAACGGATATTTATCGCGTATTATCTTTTAATTAATTCCCGTCGTTTCTGTTATTTATTTATTAAAAACAAACAGGACAATGAAACTTATAAACAAAATCACTAAAATATAACAATCCAGTAAAGTTTCAACTAATAAGTAAAGCTTGAAAATTGCGCTGATACCTACTAGATACTAAGTATACTACTAGATACTAAGTATAATACTAGATACTAAGTATACTAAAAAGGAAAAAGGAAAAAAATCGGTTTTAAACATTAGACAAGTTAGTTATTTAAAGACTAGTTCTTCACTGATAACGTGTTTCAATTTGGAAAGAGAGGTTAAAAATATGTTACATAGAAAACAAATCATTAATATAGTTCATGGTACGGTTAATAAAAGTGTTGAGGCGTAATTTGTACGAATTATACTAGATTGGAATGTGTGGTTCTTTCTACAATTAAGTCTGGGACATCGAAAGCTTAATTTATTTAATAAATAAGGGCTGTCAATGTCGCCATTGACAATTTTATACAAAAACACATGATCACGTTCAACCCTCCTAGTCTTTAGTAAAGTTATTAATTCAGGCGTTAAACCTATTGATTATGTTATTGATTGTTATTGTATGCTATTCTATTTATTCCCTATCTATTTTTTTAACTTTTAAGTACATCCACAATTGTTACTCTTACGGTTCAGCTAATCTTTTCCATCCTTCTACAACATCTTATAACCTTCAAAAAATAAGTAGAAGGCCCCTAAATAGTATTCAAATTCATCATTTAGTAAAATGAACCAGAATTCTTAGTTAATTTTATAATTAGATTGAAACCTACATTTATAATATTTCTTTCCATTACCGCCGCGAAAAAAACATGGCTTTGTGTGACGTCATCGCTTCTCATATGGATAACGCTTGGCCCTGATTGGTCGAAACATCATCGCTCCATCGAACCCTGTTACGTCATTGGTTGAAAATCAACGCTTCGAATGGTCGAAACATCGCAACTCATTGGTTGAAATCCAACGCTTGGCTATGATTGGTCGATGCCTTGACGCGTCATATCCCTGCATTCTCATTCGTCGGATAGCAACTGCTATCGCGTCACGACGAGCTCAAGGAGAGAGCGAGACAGCTGCTCGAGGCCACCAAACGTGAAGCGAGAGAGAAGGAAAGAAATAGAAAACAGAAAGAGGAGAGTGAAAATGAGAAAAATGGAGACGTTAGTCCTAAAAAGGTATGTTTTTTTCAACATCAACAGGGTTCTTTAAAGGGCTTTTAAAGAGTCGGCAGCGTATGATGGCTGGTAAATGTATCCACTTACTATCAGGTGGGCCGTATGCTAGTTGGGTTTGTGGTAGAAAAGTTAATATCTATTTCTGATTATTCAAAGCGGTCGATCGAGCCCTTGTATTATGGTGACTAGATGACTAATATAATACTTTCTATGTTCATAACACAAATAGTTGTCTTCCGAGGGAATCGAACCTTAAACCTACAGCGCAGAAGGCAGAATAAATGTACCAATACATCTTGTCAAAACACAAAACTGGTTTCATAACTATACTGGTGTTTATATTTTTATGTCTTAAAGTGTTGGTTAAACATTTGCAGCCCGTGACTGAGGAAGAGAGACAGGCTATATTGCGAGAGAGAGCGAGAAAGCTGATCGCTGATGCCAGAGCGGGAATAGTCAGGTACGTGTCATTGGTCAACAGCTTGCTACTACTATTCTAAATGTGTTTTGTGTATTTATATGTAAGGTAACTGCAGAATACTTTTGGAGAAAATAAAGATGTATTTTGTGATCTGGAACAATATATCGACTAGTAGGTAGAAGCTAAAAGAATTTATTAAGATCTAGCTTCCGTCCTTTGCTTGCTTGGTATCTACATCAAGAGCCTATCGTCTATTTTAGGTTACAAGCTACACCTTTACCAAGTTTCATCGAAATTAGTACTATCGTTACAGCATAATTGAACATACACATGTACAAACTAGATGGCGCCACTGGAAAAGTAAGAACATGCTATCCTTGCTTCAAACTTTAAAGTAGGATTAAATTATCTGTTTCTTCTTGTCTATCTATTATGACATTTGTCTTTGCAACAATCTTGCCAATGTCAAAGGTTTTGTTAAAATAGTCGATCGTAATTTCGAAATGGCCGTCTAGAATTTTCTTAGATTCTTAATCGTACAAATTACTAAGCAACATAATACATTTATAATTCAATCGTCTACATTTGTGCTAAGAATTTACAATTTATTGATCAAAATTCCGCAAATAATGAGATTTATTTATAATATGAAATTAAATAATAATGCCCGATATTTCACACATTATCAACTATATAAGCAGTAAGCAAATATTGTGTTACGGGTACCACATGACTGATACTTATACGTTTTTCTTATGTAAATACATACATATTATACACAGAAACATACATAATATGTTAATTATGTGAAATGAAGAATCAATGATGTGTTTATTGACGAAGATTGGCGTCGTGCGGTAGAGGAGAGAGTAGCGAGAGTAGCGAGTGTAGCGAGAGTGGCCTCCGCACAGGAGGGTATCGGAGGCTGTGACGGCCAGCGAGCCGGTAACGAGTGCTCTGTGTCCACCACGCATACTCGCATACCCCTATAACCCAACACATAGATCGCATCGGCTGACTTTACAAAACTGATCACTTTTCTTTTCATCTAATATCATTTGTCTTAATAGTTTGCCAGTACAAAGTTATTTTTACTAATCTTACTAATATTATAATTATCTGTCTTGTTATCACATATTTAGGCATGGCGTAGGAGAATACTCTGTATTTGTCATTTTAATGCCAATGTCTTAACAGATTTTAATAGGTCAATAGCTTGTTTATAAGAGAGACTATAAATGTCTTAACCAGGTTCAGTATTTCAAGATATATTTAGAAATTCCAAAACGCAACGATTGCGTTCTAATGTTTCCTGTGGTGCCATCTAGTATTAAAAAGAAAATGTGTTTATGTTTGTTTGTGGTTCGATCACGCCGGATCAGCTCAACTGATTTGGATTATTTTTTTTTAGTGTGTGACCTAGTTGTTTTTTATCTACGTGCCTTGCGGGAAAAGCAGGCAGCTGCTAGTAGTTTGATAAGTAACGTCGGAAAGTGGCGGTCAATCGTCACTGTCATTCTAAACATTATGGCTTACCCTGACTTTATAATTATAACTACGAGTATCCTGAATTATTTTCTAAATCAGAAAGCTGCCTAAGGCAGATAATTTTTGAATTATCTACAGAGTCTACAACTTGGTATCAGTTAGACTTTATTAGTTAATATTTTGATTAACCAATCAATGTAAGTTTTCGAGTGAACACGAGAAAAACAATTATAATAAAAAAGCTGTTCATTGACATATGTAAAAAAAAATATTATTTAATAACATATCAAATTTATGCGCTATTAACAGTCAGTCAGTCTTAAAAAATAAAAATATTTATATTCAATACAATCACAAGGATCACTTTGAAACGTCTTACATACTAGGTGAATTTAGGTGCCAATTCCTCCTAACCCAAGCCCGAGAAGAACTGGCAAGAAACTCGTCCTGGTCCTAGCGCTTATTTGTATGATCCTTCTTATAACTAGCTTAACTACGAAAACTACAAAAAACTAAGACAAGATTACAGTAGCGCATACATTGCAAATCTGTCAGTCAACTGAGGGCAGAGCAACATGAGACCATGCATTCTTATCAATAATATAGTAATTTATACTATAATACGCTTTCTTCAAAAGACATTTCAGATGGACTTATGATTTATTATTTTTAATAATTTTGACAAGTTACATAGATCTTTTATTTTGATTGTATCTCGTGTTTATTGGGTCAGAAAAGATGAATGGACTGTGTTGAAGACAATAATAATAATGTCGGACATTTCACACAGCATCATCTGGCTCCAAAGTAAGCAGAGTTTGTGTTATGGGTACCACATGACTGATATACTACTTATATATTTTTTTGTGAATACATACATATTATATATACAAAAAAACCTAGACCCAGAAGATATGTGTAAGAAAGAAGTGACTACTGAGAAGACGACTGATAGAGGGGAGTAGAAAAGAAGAACCTGTTAGACCCCACTCAACCCTACTTAAAGGGCAAGAAGATGATGCAGGGTAATTTGGGGCGGAAAGTGATAAATACGCTTAACTTCATAGCACAGGTGTAGACGAGTGAAATAAATGTGTTCTTGAACATTTTAAACAGCAGTTGAGAAAGAAACGAATAATTTCGTGCGAAATGGTCGTGATGAAGATAGATGCTGTTAAATGAAGAGAAGAAGCGTTACAAAGTGTTCGCTTTTATGAACTGATACGACCTTCAAACCTAGCTCTACCTACATCTAACTACCATCTGTTACAGTAATTACTAACAGACATTTTCAGAATTTTCCAAACCGGCTAAATCAGCGTTTTGAGGGTACCTGAAATGTTTTAAAAATTTAAGCGTATATGATAGATACATTAAGATAAACACGGGCTTTACTCACGTGTTATTTTGTCGATGGAGGCACCTACTGTGTTTCGATTAATTTAGAGAAACTTTATCAGGGTGATTTGGACCCCGGATCAAATTCACCCTGATGAAGATTCCCTAGATGAATCGAAACTGTTTTAGGTACATATCTCTATCGACAAAATAATACGTGAGTAAAACCCGTTTACAATAAAAGGCATTGCACAGCGATCTCTGACAGGCACTTTGGATAGATTGGACTATAAATAAACAGTAGGGGCATGTTTGTGTGGTGTTTAAGTTTAGTTTATTTAATTAACCATTTCGTTACATTAACATAACATTGGCATGTCAAATTGTACAATACATTGAATTATTATTATTTTACTTTTATTCTAAACTAGTTTTATTGCTACTCACGTTTGAAAATCGGAGAACGAACAACTCATGTACTCATTTGTATGGTAGAATGGGTGGCATTCAAAGAATGACTTTAACTCATTTTGAACTCATTTAGCGGGAGCCTTGAGATTTCTAAGGGTAGCTTATTGTAGATGTCGAGCTTCATGCAGAAACCTTGTTTATTAGTCTTGACAAGTCTGGTTCTTGTACATGTAACTTTTCTTTATTACGAGTATTGTAATTGTGAACATGCATTTTCATTTGTAAATCATCCTTTTGTAAATGTACTTCTATAAGAGAACTATATAAGAACAGAGATATAACTGTCAATATTTTTGATTATTAAAATATGCTCTCACTGAAGTTAACCTATGTAATCCGTATATAATTCTAATTGATCTTTTCTGGCAAATAAGTACCTTTTCAATTTGGCCAGCATTTCCCCATACTGTTATAGCATAGTTGATAATAGAATGGCAATAAGCATAATAGACCGAAATAAGAGTTTTCCTATTTATATGTAATTATGTACTTACATAATCTGTATATAAACTCAATAAAATACTCATATAAATAAATACATACATACACAATAAGTATAATAATAAACAAAAAACATAGCACATAAATAAATAAATAAATAATGCCGGACTTTTCACACAACATCGTCTGGTCCCAAAGTAAGCAGAGCTTGTGTTGTGCTTGTATTATGGTTTTTCCACATGACTGATATACTACTTATACCAGACCAGAGACAAATACTTACAGATAATACAAACATTTGTCACGCAGCGGGAATCGAACCCGCAACCTTTTGCTTCTCAAGCGGGTGTTCCCCTACCGCGCCACAGTCTTCTTAAAAAAATATGTACAATACAGAAATAATTAGGTACGACAAATGTTTCATGACCATGTTCTTGAAGATGGGGAGAGACTTGTTTATAAATATATCGTGTATGTTAAGTTAATTGTTTGTTTGTTTATAATTAGTCCCACGTCGCCGCTGTCGCCATCTCGCAACGCGCGTCCCACTCTCGAGATCATCAGCAAGCATTCTGTTATGGAAGAATTTGCAGCAGGTATAAATAACTTAATATAAATACAAGTAGGTTTAAGTGATAAGAGACAAGTAACAAGCATTATTTTGTTTTTAGCAAAAAAAAATTGTTTCGCCTTTTACTAGTTTGAATTACAACACCAAACACTTGAAGCTCCTTATTTTATTTATATTATTCAAATATTAATAAGGTCTAACTTCATGAATACTTGCGGTAATTGCTAGCAATTAGTCCCTCCCACACCGGCCAATATCAAAATCTTCTCTCCACTTACCAAAAACACAGCCTGATTCAGTCAGACAGCCGGGTCAGTTAATAAACTATATTTATACAGAAAAACTAATTAACAATGGTATTTCAGCCGGTGGCGTGGAACAATTGGACGCGTTACTGTCTCGCGATGGATCTACTCCCAACTCCAGGAAATCACTGAGCCCAGACAGATCTGGTGAGTTTCTGAATTCATACGATTCAATGGCCAATTCTGGTGACAAAGATAATAGTCAAAAACATAATAAATAAATAAATATTAAATATTGGTGGACACCATCTAGCCCCAAACTAAGCATAGCTTATGCTATGGTGATCAGATGACTGAAAAACAAGCTTCTATGCTCATCACACAAATGTTTATCCTGGGAGGAAATGGAACTCTCAACCTACAGCACAGAAGGCAGAGCTACCAAGACCAACTGAGCTAATCGGCCAGTCATGGCTCATGGCAAAAAAATTTAGAATAGCCTGGACCGACAACTTAATTTGTAGCTGGGAATTTCCATCTGACGTTGTTGAAATCATCATATTCATATTTTTATATTAGAATTTTCACTTAACACATCGTTACAGATAAAATGTTGTAATTTTGGCGTTTGTCCACGTTCGTAACTAAGATTCCATGACTAGTTATGTATCAGGACTTTTTTCACTGTTTCAGAACTAGTTATTAAACAAGACTTTTTTTCCATTTTTATAACGAGAACTTCTTAATCATATATGGTCTCCTGGTAGACTGGACAAATTAGCGACCGGACAGAGTAGATTCAGTAGAAAAAGTTAAATCAGATCGAAACCAGTTATCTAAGAGTGTAGAAAAAAACGCGCAAGGCCACTACGCATTATCGCAAGAAAGATTAATTTCACAATATTAATTATTATGAAAAACTACATGACTAGTAAGTAGGTTCTCGTTATAAAAATGGAAACAAAAAATCCTGATACATAACTAGTTATGAAATCTTAGTTACGAACGTGGACAAAAGGAAATTTAACCTAGATACAGACAGGATTTTTATTGAATATTTTTATCCCGAAATACTAATCGGGATTTCAAAGTTTATTCGCTAACGAAGTCTCCATTACCCTAGAATAACTATTGGTCTCTCAGCACAGTTGGTAGTAGCTCTGCCTTCTGCGCTGTAGGTTGTGGGCTCGATCCCCAGGACAAACATTTGTGTGATGAACATAGATGTTTGTTTTGTCCCTAGATGTTATAAAGTATCATACGAGTATGTGTCGTATGTATTTACGAGTATATACGAGTAAGTATTGTAACATTTGGTTTCCATAGTACAAGCTCTGCTTAGTTCGATACTAGTGTGCTCCGCTAGTGTAATTCATCGAAATCCCTTCAGCCGTGTAAAGGTAACAGATAGACAGGTAGAGTTACTTTCGCATTTATAATATTATTAGGGATAATCACCATTACCCAATTGTCTCCCCCTGCTGGGCAAAGGTCTCCTCTTGATCTCTCCAGTCATCTCGCTATTGACTATTTTGTAATCATAATTATTTAAATTTACATTGTGTTTTCAGATTCGCGTAACAGCGAGGACAGCAAAAGCGTAAAAAGCGCCGGCAGCGGTGAAGAAGGACGCTTCACGCTTCACTCGTTCTGCGCACTCGTCGACAGGCTCACGCCGGACAAGGAGAACGTGGACGATAACGAGGTACGTCGACAGGCTCACGCCGGACAAGGAGAACGTGGACGATAACGAGGTACGTCGACAGGCTCACGCCGGACAAGGAGAACGTGGACGATAACGAGGTACGTCGACAGGCTCACGCCGGACAAGGAGAACGTGGACGATAACGAGGTACGTCGACAGGCTCACGCCGGACAAGGAGAACGTGGACGATAACGAGGTACGTCGACAGGCTCACGCCGGACAAGGAGAACGTGGACGATAACGAGGTACGTCGACAGGCTCACGCCGGACAAGGAGAACGTGGACGATAACGAGGTACGTCGACAGGCTCACGCCGGACAAGGAGAACGTGGACGATAACGAGGTACGTCGACAGGCTCACGCCGGACAAGGAGAACGTGGACGATAACGAGGTACGTCGACAGGCTCACGCCGGACAAGGAGAACGTGGACGATAACGAGGTACGTCGACAGGCTCACGCCGGACAAGGAGAACGTGGACGATAACGAGGTACGTCGACAGGCTCACGCCGGACAAGGAGAACGTGGACGATAACGAGGTACGTCGACAGGCTCACGCCGGACAAGGAGAACGTGGACGATAACGAGGTACGTCGACAGGCTCACGCCGGACAAGGAGAACGTGGACGATAACGAGGTACGGCGATAGGCTCACGCCGGACAAGGAGAACGTGGACGATAACGAGGTACGTCGACAGGCTCACGCCGGACAAGGAGAACGTGGACGATAACGAGGTACGTCGACAGGCTCACGCCGGACAAGGAGAACGTGGACGATAACGAGGTACGTCGACAGGCTCACGCCGGACAAGGAGAACGTGGACGATAACGAGGTACGTCGACAGGCTCACGCCGGACAAGGAGAACGTGGACGATAACGAGGTACGTCGACAGGCTCACGCCGGACAAGGAGAACGTGGACGATAACGAGGTACGTCGACAGGCTCACGCCGGACAAGGAGAACGTGGACGATAACGAGGTACGTCGACAGGCTCACGCCGGACAAGGAGAACGTGGACGATAACGAGGTACGTCGACAGGCTCACGCCGGACAAGGAGAACGTGGACGATAACGAGGTACGTCGACAGGCTCACGCCGGACAAGGAGAACGTGGACGATAACGAGGTACGTCGACAGGCTCACGCCGGACAAGGAGAACGTGGACGATAACGAGGTACGTCGACAGGCTCACGCCGGACAAGGAGAACGTGGACGATAACGAGGTACGTCGACAGGCTCACGCCGGACAAGGAGAACGTGGACGATAACGAGGTACGTCGACAGGCTCACGCCGGACAAGGAGAACGTGGACGATAACGAGGTACGTCGACAGGCTCACGCCGGACAAGGAGAACGTGGACGATAACGAGGTACGTCGACAGGCTCACGCCGGACAAGGAGAACGTGGACGATAACGAGGTACGTCGACAGGCTCACGCCGGACAAGGAGAACGTGGACGATAACGAGGTACGTCGACAGGCTCACGCCGGACAAGGAGAACGTGGACGATAACGAGGTACGTCGACAGGCTCACGCCGGACAAGGAGAACGTGGACGATAACGAGGTACGTCGACAGGCTCACGCCGGACAAGGAGAACGTGGACGATAACGAGGTACGTCGACAGGCTCACGCCGGACAAGGAGAACGTGGACGATAACGAGGTACGTCGACAGGCTCACGCCGGACAAGGAGAACGTGGACGATAACGAGGTACGTCGACAGGCTCACGCCGGACAAGGAGAACGTGGACGATAACGAGGTACGTCGACAGGCTCACGCCGGACAAGGAGAACGTGGACGATAACGAGGTACGTCGACAGGCTCACGCCGGACAAGGAGAACGTGGACGATAACGAGGTACGTCGACAGGCTCACGCCGGACAAGGAGAACGTGGACGATAACGAGGTACGTCGACAGGCTCACGCCGGACAAGGAGAACGTGGACGATAACGAGGTACGTCGACAGGCTCACGCCGGACAAGGAGAACGTGGACGATAACGAGGTACGTCGACAGGCTCACGCCGGACAAGGAGAACGTGGACGATAACGAGGTACGTCGACAGGCTCACGCCGGACAAGGAGAACGTGGACGATAACGAGGTACGTCGACAGGCTCACGCCGGACAAGGAGAACGTGGACGATAACGAGGTACGTCGACAGGCTCACGCCGGACAAGGAGAACGTGGACGATAACGAGGTACGTCGACAGGCTCACGCCGGACAAGGAGAACGTGGACGATAACGAGGTACGTCGACAGGCTCACGCCGGACAAGGAGAACGTGGACGATAACGAGGTACGTCGACAGGCTCACGCCGGACAAGGAGAACGTGGACGATAACGAGGTACGTCGACAGGCTCACGCCGGACAAGGAGAACGTGGACGATAACGAGGTACGTCGACAGGCTCACGCCGGACAAGGAGAACGTGGACGATAACGAGGTACGAGCTATAGTGGCCGAGCTGCGCGAGTGTATTCGCTTCAGCTGAGGCATGTCTGTCCGGATGTTCTCCTCTACAGGTCGCATTTCTCAACCGATTCTCGTGAAATTTTGTGGGCAGGTTCTATAACTATGTAGATTTTTTTGTCGATTTAGTTTTTAGAAAATTTTCAAAATGGCGGTGATATGAGGGTTGAAAACGTATAAAAAGTTATATATCAGTCCTTTTGAATAATGTTCGCGAGGTCTACAGCTCACAGAGCCACTAGTCTAACCCTCTATCCTATAATCACGTTATTAGCTATCGCGGCGCTAAAGTATGCTTAGTCCTTGTCATTATAATGTCAAAGAAAAGAGATAGCAAGAGATTTAAACAACATATTACTTAGTATTTATTTATTTATTTTTATTTGGGAATCCAATATATAGAAATAATACATAAGACTAGAATTTAACTTTAATTCATAGAATTTATTTATTAGATATACCCTAACTCCATAAATAATCTAATGGCGGTAATCCCTACTAATATTATAAATGCGAAAGTAACTCTGTCTGTCTGTCTGTTTGTTACGTTTTGTTACGTTTTGTTACGTTACGCCTAAACCGCTGAACCGATTCTGATGAATTTTGGTATAGCGATCGATAGGACCTTGGAGAAGGACATAGGCTACTTTCTATGTAGGCACCACGCGTGCGAAGCCGCGGGCAGCAGCTAGTAACTATAGGTTTTGATGGAGAAGATCCAGTTACACCCAGTTACACCCAGTTTACATAAAGTTTGTATATTCTCTGTTAAATCGAATATATCGCGCAAGGTACTATCTAAAGTCAGTATATACCGCCTTATTTATAAACGCCTCTCAACTTAAACACAGCTTAAGATTCGTCCTGTCACTATTTGTCACTCTTACAAAAAGGGATGGCACTACTTTAAAAGTGATTAACGTTTGGCAAGAATGTTTTATATTAAACCATACTTTCCCACTGCCGGACAAAGGTCTCCCCCAATTCCTTCCATTTGTCCCTGTCCCCGGCCACTTTCCACCAGCATTTCTCGAAGGTATCGAGATCATCACGCCAACGTTTCTTCGGCCTGCCCGGCTACGTCGCCCATCTGCAGGCACCCATTGTGTGACGAGCCCCACGTTGTAAACGGGCAATATACACATATCAATGAGTTTTCGCTTTAGAGACAGAGGATGCTTTCCCTTCATTTGCGATTTCATGGACCAGAAGCTCCTCCAGGCATTTTTGACACGTCGTTCGATTCTAGACCACAAACCACCTTCATACGCTCAACCAAATTATTGAAAAGTTCCAAGAATATAACAAACCATTATATTTAGCCTTCGTGGACTACACGAAGGCTTTTGACAGTATTAAACATTCTGCTATTTTACAGCTCTTGAAAATCAACACATTAATAAAACATACATAGACCTTATCAAAATCATTTACAATAACAGCACAGCTAATATAAAACTCACAAGCTCTAGACCCCATTTCAAAATTGATAAGGGAGTTAAACAAGGTGACCCGCTCTCTCCAATACTATTTACTAGCACTTTTGAAGAGATTTTCAAAACACTGACTCGATCTTGGTCTAATAAAGGAATATCTATCAGAGACAAGAAGCTTACAAACTTGCGCTACGCCGATGATATTGTGCTTTTCGCCCCAACTGCATCAGAACTCCAAACTATGTTTGAGCAAGCCTGGAGGTTGGACTAATGATGAATCAGTTAAAGACACATAATGACCAATAGCGTTGTGACGACGTGTGAACGACGTTGTGTAATTTTTGCCCAACTACCTTGATCTTCTGTTACCCAACACCAACCCAACCCAACCCAAGTTGGGCAAGAATTACACAACGTCGATGAGTGTATCTATCTGGGCCAGATAGTCTCCCTCCAAAACAGGCAAGACAAACAAGAATTGTTTATAAGTACATAATTTTTTACAAAAAACCGACTTTAAACAGGAAACTAAAAAGTAAAAAATCCCTTCACTGTCTTTCGTCTTCATCAACCGACCCCTAATGACAGTCACAAACCATCTAAGTGTAAAGTTCTCATCAATACAAATTAATCGAGCCCAAACAATAATTAAATTGTAATTGCTGAAAACCGTAAAGGAGTTCCTTCAACTGTCTATCGGCTCTATTATCAGATCAACTCCAGACCCAGACCAGAATAGTGCTTTAAAATAATGAAGAAATTTAAGAAACGCACTAGTCGCCACTATTATTTTCGAAGGTTCCCCTCGATTTCTCTGGAATGACATCATCAGATCCTGGTTTCCTTATCATGGTACCACCCATAGAATATCTCCTTTCCAACAAAAAAAGAATCATCAAAATCGGTCCATTATAGACGAAGTTATCCGCGAACACATATAATATATATACATTTACAGTCGAATTGAGAAACCTCCACCGTTTTTTGAAGTCCGTTAAAAAGTAAAGGGGATAATGAATAGGTAGGCAAATGGTAAGTGTGCTAGTACAATACAAAGTCCTTTCACTCGCACAATACTAATATCAATATTGTGCGAGGGAGACGACGAGTCTTAAAGTACAGCTAGCTTAGACGTCCTTAACAAATCTACGAAGCAACCTTGTAAACCTTGTGGTGAAAGGAATAAAGTGGACTCTTTTCGTGCACTTGGCCATTAATAGGCTCCTTTCGTGCACTTGGCCAATAATAGGCTCCTTTCCTGCACTTGGCCATTAATAGGCTCATTTCGTGCACTTGGCCAATAATAGGCTCCTTTCCTGCACTTTGCCAATAATAGACATGTCTTGCCAAATATTATTCATAAGTTTCAAACCAATCACACCCACCACCCACTAAAAAGTTTCAAAAAATCACATTACCCGTAAAAAAGTACCCATACAAACTTTGAATCCCCATTTTACCCTTTTGTCAGGGTTATTTTGAAAAATCCTGAAACACGTGTTCATTTATATTGCATTTTATTTATTCATATCAAGTTTCAAGCAAATCGCACCACGCGTTAAATGTTTCATACATTAGTTTTCACCCCTTTTAACCCTCTTAGGGGTTGAATTTCAAAAAAATCCCGCCTTCGTGGATGGTTTTGCTGTGAAAGGAGGCTACCTTCCAAATTTCAGCTTTCTAGCTTCAGCGGTTTCGGCTCGGCGATGATCAATCAGTCAGTCAGGTTAAGCTCTATTATAGCTTTAGATTAATTAATAAAAATATAATATTTTCCATAGATTCCCTTCCTCCAATTGTTTCTAATGTTATTATAATCGTCCGTTACTCAGAATGCATCCTTAACTAAGAAGTAAATAATAAATGATATATGTTTGTAGAAATTAGAGCCTGGCTCGTACATCGCCAGCGAGGTGGCCGCCTTGGAACGAGAGCAGCGAGCCGTGGATCAGCGAGCCGCCTCGCTCGAGAAACAACTGCGAGCTGTCATGGATGCCAAGGACAACTCTGAGGTAACATACTTACATTTTGACTTCTAAATTCACCCTTAATGTCAGACCAACAAGGTTTACTCCATAATAGACGCCTGGTGGGCATACTGCTGGGTCTCGTGCAATTGAGATATCACAATACTTTCAATAGTATTATTTTCACAATCTCGCTTCTACATTAACTTTTACTTTCAACAACGAAACACAAGACAGTTATAAAAAACGAGTTCACTCGACTGTGACAATGAGAATGTGAGCCCGACCAACTCGCCGATACCAATCGGAATGCTCGTCCAATCACAGCGTAGCTACTTGAGTTTCGTACTTGACTGTATTCATGACCAGATGCAACAAATACACCGGATTTAAGTCGATTTAAAGTGATCCTTAATTCTATTGTATTAGAATTTGAAATACATTGCTATTTCTACGTATTATTTTATCGATGAAGGCATCGACACTGTTTCGATTCATTTAGAGAATCTTCGATCGCGAACGCAAACAAACCTAGCTCAGTTGGTAGTAGTTCTGCCTTCTGCCATGTAGGCTGTGTATACGATCCCCAGGACAAACTTTTGCGTGTGTGATAGTAGAAGATATATTTAGTTTGGGACTAGTTTGGGTATAAATGGTCCACAGTCAAAATCAATAAATATTTTATCAATACAATCACAAGGATCACTTTGAAACGTCGTACATACTAGGTGAATTTAGGTGCCAATTCTTCCTAACCCAAGTCCGAGAAGAACTGGCAAGAAACTCGTCCTGCTCCTAGCGCTTTATTGCATGATCCATCTTATAACTACCTTAACTACGCAAATCGAATACAAGAGAGTTGATACATATCAAACGTGTCATTTAACTGTCTGAGGGCAGAGCAACATGAGGCCATGCATTCTTATTAATAATATAGTCATATATATTATTATAAGCTTTCTTCAAAGGCTACCTTTTATGTATGCTTTAAATTTCTTAATAGGTAGTTTAGTAGCATTTTCAGGAAGCTTATTATAGAAGCGCACCGTGTTCCCCATAAAGGACTTATTTACTTTTTCTAGTCGAATCTTAAAGATGTATAATTTGTTTCTGTTCCTAGTATTGATTCTATGAAGATCACTATTTTCCTGAAACCCATCTCAATTTTGAAGAACTATTAAATTATTTTCTTTCAATTGTAGAAAAAATGGCGAAGAATATTATTTTCCTGTGTTCAAGCTCCGCCGTGTCTGGTAATTCTACCATATAAGATGCTTTTAAACAGTGAGCTGTTATATATCTGAATTTGTAACATGGGATATTATATCCTAGTAAAGTTAACATTATTTGACTTTTCATTATCACATTATTAGTTAACGTGGAGTAAAAGTACTGTCCTTGTTTTAATGTTAATGAATAAAGGTGTCAACAGATTTTTATCGCCACGTTAATTCGTGATTTTGAGATAGGCCTACTATTGTATCCCAAAATTTGTGATGTACAAGTTAGTTGTTTGTAAAATTGTGCTTCACTTTTTGAAGATCTTGGTTTAATTTTTTAGATCCAGGTTTTAGAAACTTTATTTGAAACTATACTCCTAACTTATATTTTGTTTAATTAGATAGCGATTTGATTAGAATTTTGTGTAAAGGTTGTGTTATACTCGCAGTAATAATATGTATTATCAAATTCTTTAATCAATTTAAAAACATCACAAACATTTTAGTTTTGCGATCCTTTAGCTCATATTACTTATAATTTTATTAATTAACTAGTTATAAAATGAGTGTTATTAACGTTTTAGGAGGAAGCACATTTGATGTCCCAATGGTTCAACTTAGTGAACAAAAAGAACGCGTTACTCCGTCGTCAGATGCAACTTAACATACTGTGAGTACTATCTATATTGTACACTAGCTGCTGCCCGCGGCTTTGCCTGCGTGGTATGTAGATAAAAAGTAACTTATATGTTAATGTAGATCAACATAACAAATTTCATTCAAATCGGTTCGTTCGTTATCGTGTGATTGAGTAGCAAATACTCAAACATGCATAAATTAGAACATATTAAATTTATATAGACTTCGTTTTATGATGCCTATTAGAAAATGTAGTGCTTAATTTGAGAGGTGGACGCATCGTTATTATGTAATTTATGTAGCATTTTGTGCAGTTGTAATTACGTTTATTTAAAGATATATAAATTACTTGCGTACATACTCGTACATAAAAAGTAGCCATGTCCTAAGACTACTAATATTATAAATGCGAAAGTTTTTATGTATGTTTATTACTCATTCACGCAAAAACTACTGAATGGATTTTAACGAAACTTTACAATAATATAGCTTATACATCAGAATATCACATAGGCTATAATTCATAAAGATATTGTGTGAATTGTCCAAAATATAACGAAATATAAAAAATGCCGTCTCGCATTTATTAAAAACTTGTTTTGGAATTTTGGCTTTATATAAATAAATATGAACAGCTTGGGCAAACCAAGGCAACTATAAAGTATACTAATTACTATTTATTAGTATAGTATAATCTGCAAGTATATATCTCGGGTCTGGGTGTTTCTATGTATAACATGTATGAATTTACAAAAAAAAGTATATATGTAGTATATTAGTCATATGGTACCCATAACACAAGCTCTGCTTACTTTGGGGCAAGATGATGCTGTATGAAATGTCCGGTATTATATAGTACTATATATACTATAATTTTTTTTCCCCATACAATAAGTCAAAATAAGAGTTTCTTGGTAGTAGCTCTGCGCTGTAGGCTAAGGATTCGATTCCCTCACAGGACAAACATTTGTGTGATGAACATAGGTACTGGTTCTGTGTCTGGGTCTACAAATACAATACAAATCTTTCTTTATTCAATAAAATCACAAGGACCACTTTGAATCGTCTTCTTACATGCTAATGAATCTAAGTGCCGCTTCCTCCTAACCCCAGTTCAAGAAGAATCCGGCAAGAGACTTGTCTGGTCTTAACACTTTTTTGTATGATCCTTGCTGATTTAGTTATGGATGCAGAGTCGAGTTGGAGCAGATTCATCCCAAGCTTTTTGCCATCTTAATAATCAGATATTTTATAATATACAATAAGAGACAGTTTCTGTTTAATTAAGTTTTTAAATTTGCCAATCGACAAATCTAACACGTCGCTTGGGACCTTGTTATAGAAGCGTACACTTTGCCCTATAAAAGACTTATTAACTTTAGCGAGCCTAATAGCGACCCTTATTATAATTATCTATTTATTTGACATTGACAAAATTGTCATCAAGACAGCCATTATCAGAAGAGTAAAAGATTATAATATGTGTTACAGTGAACAAGAGGAGGATCTCAGCCGTCGTTGCGAGTTGTTGGCGCGGGAACTGCGGCTCTCTCTCGGAGTTGACGAATGGAGAAAAACTCCCGGACAGAAGCGCAGGGAACGATTATTATTACAGGTATATTATTCTAGCTTCTGCCCACGGCTCTACCCACGTACCAACAAAAGTCAAAAAGTCAAAAGATACTTTATTCAATACAATCACAAGGATCACTTTGAAACGTCTTACATACTAAGTGAATTTAGGTGATAATTCCTCATAACCCAAGCTCGAGACCTGGCATGAAACTCGTCCTGGCGCTTTTTTGATCCATTTTATAACTACCTTAACTACGAAAACCGAATACAAGAGAGTTTATACATTTCAAATGTAACGGTTAACTGTCTGAGGGCAGAGCGACATGAGGCCATGCATACTTATCAATAATATAGTCATTTATATTATATTACGCTTTCTTGAAAAGATTACCCTTTATGTATGCTTTCAATTTCTTAATAGGTAGTTAGGCTACTTAAAGAGTTGCCTATCTTCTTATCCAAGATACAGTCTACCTCTTTGACAAATTGAAAATTCGCGATATAATACAAAAATTACGTAAAACATCCTCACAACTGTAATCCCCAAGCATTGTAGATACCTCTGTATTTAGATTTTTGAAGCTGTTGTTTTTCAACACCATTTGAGAGCACTGACAATACAGACTTTAATCATTAATATATTTCAGGAGCTGTTATCAGCTGTTAATGAAAGAGACAGGCTTGTACAAGAGATGGACGAACAGGAAAGAGCGTGAGTATTTAATAATAAAAAATAAATTACTGAGTGTGTTTACTGCGTCAGTATTTACTTCATATTATGAACTCCAAACAGCAACAGATATGTTATAAGATTAACGTGTGTGTATGTGTGTATGTCTGTGACATCTAAGCTCCCAATTGCAACACACATATTGTAATCTTTAAATGATGCCCACGATACAGTTATAACCTAGTGTGAGGACCATCGATATTTATTTTAACTAAAACACAGCCAGCTTAGTGCAATGCGACGGTGGTGCTCCAACACAATCTATGGCGCATCTAATCGTGTGCCCTCTCTGTTCAAATACTTGCACAAGGGTAGACCTTATCGCGGGCACAGTGAGTGCGATTCAGATCGCCACCTAATACTCTAAAACCATGTAACGACTGAAGCATCGACAGTAAAATAAGATGAACTAAAATAGAAACTGTGACTCAGCAAAATATTAAGCTATGTATTAGTTAATAAGTTCCTCGTTTTTGGTACAACAACATTTCGATATTCGTTTTTCTGTTGTTTTTCAATGGCTGGACGATTTGATTTAGTTTTTTTGTGAGAAAGTTTACTTCACTTCGACTTTAGTAGGCTATTAGTGTATGTGACTTTTTTGTATTTGGCCTATCAGTTCCGTTGGTAGTAGCTCTGCTTTCTGCGCTGTAGGTCGAGGGTTGGATTCCCTTCCAGGATAAACATTTGTGTGATGAACGCAGGTGTTTGTTCTGTGTCTGGCTGTTATAAAGCATCATAGCTATTTAAAGATATATCGCGCCAGTTAGCGCCAGTTTATTATTTATAATAAAGGCCGGGCTAAGGTCAGGCTGTGACGCAGAAGGTTGCGGGTTCAATTTCCGCCGCGGAACAAATGTTTGTGTGATCTGCAAGTATTTATTTCGGGTCTGGGTGTTTCTATGTATAATATGCATGTATTTACAAAAAAAAGTATATAAGTAGTATATCAGTCATGTAGTACCCATAACACGAGCTCTGCTTACTTTGGGGCCAGATGATGCTGTGTGAAATGTCCGGGATTATTTATTAATTATTATTATTATCTTTTCAGAATAGCAGATGACGCTGAAATCGAGCATAACCTATCTCAAGTTGAGATGGACAGCAATAGAAAGCAAAATTGTATCCTACAGTAGACACGAATAGAGTATAAAATCGCATGGTTTTTATAATATCTCAATGACTCAGACGGGACTTGAACCCGTGACCTCGTTTATATAAGAATGCGGTATTATAAAAATCATTGTAGTGTTTATGCCGGGTTACTAACATGCAATCGTCCGTTGGTTGCAAACCGTTAATTAATATAAATTTTAAAACTATAATGGTTTCGAACATAATTTTCACTCAAAACGGGATATTTACCATGAGCTTGTCTGCTTCCCGATATTTCAACACAGTTCCATCCGCCATGATCACGAGATTAACTGAAGTCTTCGGATGTTATTGGCAGACAAAACGGTCTACCCTCTTTCTCAGTTATATATAAGACTAAAAGAAAAACTCGTCTTACATAAACATAAACATAGACATGGACATAGACATTTGTTTATTTACTGAATAAGCACACATACACATCAATAATAACAAAGAGGACTAAACAACATTAGGTAAAAAGGAATATCATGGTAAATAACCCGTTTTGAGTGAAAATTACGATAGTTAGTATTTCCATAAGACATTATACTGTCACTACTAATTTGTATCGACTGACGCATGTTACTAACGAATTGTGTTATAGTAAATCGCGCTTCACTAATAAAAAAAAATGGTTATATCTCGCGTCCATCATAGATTTTAATAAAATTCATGGGTAAAAACTGATTCAAGTTCCATAGATTATGTTAAAGATTACATAATAACTAATGTGGAGTTAGAATGTGCTGACATCTTTATGATGACTGACTGGCCTGTCGGCTCAGTTGATAGTAGATCTACTTCTGTAGGTTCGAGGGTTTGATTACCTTCTGGACAAACAATTATGTAATGAACACATGTGTTCTGTCCGGGTGTTATAAAGTATGATAAGTATGTATTTTAAAAAATAAATAAATATATGTGGACAATGCACATAACACCATCTAGTCCCAAACTAGGCATAGCTTGTACTATGGACTAGATGACTAATAGAATACTTATATATTTTTAAATACATACATAAGATACTTTATAACACCTAGACACAGAACAAACACCTATGTTCGTCACACAAATGTGTGTCCTAGGAGGGAATCGAACCCTCAACCTACAGCGCAGAAGGCAGAGCTACTACTAACTTAGCTGACAAGCCAGTCAAGACATATAGGTATTCTATGAGTGATCTGGTTCCCATAGTACAAGCTATGCTTAGTTTGTGGCTAGATGTTCATTGTCTACCAATATTTATTTATTTATTAAAATTACGGATATACCAAACTTTAACTCCACATTAGTTGATTATGAGATACACGATAATATAATAAACAAATTTTTAATATTTAATAAAAAAAACTAGGACCATTCTGAACATTAATACTAGGTGAATCTAGGTGCCGGTTCCTCCTAACCCCAGTTCAAGACGAATCCTGCGACAAACAAACGGCAGTTGGAGCAGAATTATCCCAAGCATTTTGTCATCTTAATCTGATACTTAAATAAGCTTTTTAAGTAATTTTTTTGTTCAAATTTGGCAATCGCTTCGTTTGGGACCTGGTGGTCTAGACAACATACGCTTAGTACTCAGTCCTCCACGCTTTCGCCTGCGGAAAGATGAAATTGTATATAAATGTCACACTTTACAAGTAAGTGTTGACCTCTGTGGCGCGGTGGGCCAAGGCCCGGCTGAGACGCAGAAGGTTGCGGGTTCGAGTCTCGCCGCGAGACAAATGCTTGTATGATCTGCAACTATTTGTCTCGGGTCTGGGTGTTCCTATGTAAAATATGTATTTACAAAAAAAAGTATATAAGTAGTATGTCAGTCATGTGGTACTCATAACACAAGCTCTGCTTACTTTGGGGCCAGATGATCCTGTTTGAAAAGTCCGGCGTTTTTTATTATTTATATCCATATAATTTGATCTTCCCGCAGACGACAACTGTAACTGGTTCTTTTCTAGACTCTCTTGTTATAAAATGTCCTTAGATTTTGCTGCGGTTGCTTAGCTTAGTTCCAAGTCATAATACTCATTATGTTTCCTATTATTAAATTATAGTTCTAGTTTAGTAGCTACTTATGTATTTACATAACGTATATGCCAATATACTTAACTGTATATTTCACTAGTTTAACAGATTGGTCAGTTTTTGTTTAATATATCAAAACAGTTTGATTATTGAACAGTTTTGGAAAGAAATGCCCTATATGTTTAACTGTAACGTATTGGTAAAATGTCGTCTGATATACTTAACTATCAAAACAGTAGATTAGATGGAAATAACAGTGGAACTAGTTTAACAGATTCGTCAGTTTTCGTCTAATATATTCAACAATTATAACAGGCGCTTAGTTTGAAAATAAATGTCTAATCTGTGTAAGTGGTCTAACGGATCGGTCAGTTTTCGTATAATTTCAAAACAGTTATATATAACTAGTTTAACATATTGGTGATCTTTTGTCTAACATATTCAATTATCAAAGCAGTCGATTGCTTGGATCTTAATGTCCAATCTGTTCAACAATTTATACAATTTGGAAACAATTACGTCTAATATAATAATAAGTAAAGTAACTTCTAAAACAGATGAAACAGTTTTTGAAAGAAATGCCGTATCTGTTTAACTAGTTTAACAGATAGGTCAGTTTTCGTCTAATATATTTTAGTATCCAAACATTCGATTAGTTCAATCAAGATCCAATCTGTGTTACTTGTGTAACAGATTGGTAAGTTTTCGTCCAGTAAATTCAACTATCAAACTAGTTTACCAGCTTAGAAAGTAATGTCCAATCTGTTCAACTAGTTGAAGAAACAGTTGAACAGATTGGAACAAACGTTCAAATAACATGTTAGGTGATTGATTTTACATACAAAGTTTTAACCCCACACTAGGACTTTTTCTGTCGTGAGTATCAGAAATTACAAGTAACCACAAAACCTAGACAAGAATCAGATATATCCTATGTCCCGCAGCGGGAATCGAACCCGGTATTACTAGTTTGTAACATATTAGTCTTATTTTTAATGACATACATTCATTAACATAATTTCTGAATATTTTTAGTTATTATTATTGACATACATTCAAGTGACATATTTTTGTAATTTTTCGAGTTTCATATTACTTGGAGCTCCAAAAATATTTTGACAAAGTTTTAAAACTGCAATGTTGGCTCCGCATTGAACCAAATCATACATTATTTTAAGTATTTTTGGTATTTCAACCGTACCAAAGATTTTATTTATATTTTATATTCGTTAGCGTTACTAATACATTTAAAAGTGATATTTAAGTACAATTCGCCTTATATTAAATATTTTTTTACGCTGCGTAGTTTAGCATTTTTTTTTATTCAAATTAGGTTATTTAGATATTGACACAGTTATTTTTAATGTAAAATATAATTAAATATATTTATTTGTTCTAGTTAATCGTCTTGCCTTTATGCCTGATATAGTAAGTGCTATAGTGTTCAATGATATTAGAATCAGACATTTTAATAATAATATCAAAAGATCCTTTACGAACGCAATAAAATCATTCTATTGTTTCAAAATTAAATGTATGGTTATAATACAGTACTTTTTCCCACTAGTTATATAACAATACGTTTCCCACTAGTTATATCGAAATATATCTTTAATATCATGCGATATTGTCCATTTTTGACGATTTGAAAATAAATTAAATTGATTTGTTAAATTTAGGGGGTGCTACTCATAATAATTGGTACTGAAACATGTAGATCGTGCAATTTTATAGAATAGAATGAACGTATCGCTTGATAATGTATATAGACTCGTTTTTATCGCTGTATTAATTGATTATTCTTATTTTTTAACTTCATATTATTAAAAATATAATAAAAATTGTTTTAATCAATCCTATGCCAATCAAAATTAAAGCTCTTATCTTATAACTACCCTTATAATTAATTAGCTAATCTGTTGGTATCTCTATTCATTGACATAAAAATTACAAGGAAAGAGCATACTTTAACGCTACGTAATTTTGTGATTATAGCATAGACGGTAACCATAAAAATGAATAGTATTTTTTTTATATATTTGAAAATACATGTTTATGTATAATCAAGTTAATATTATATTTTATTAAAACGGCGATAAAGTGATTAGTTAGGTATTTAGGTTCACGCTTAAAAATGTCCAATAAAAGTAGGCACGAAATGTAAAAATTTGAGATTTTTTAAACTATAAGAAACACAACATCTTATGAAAAAGCAATCAGAATAATCGCTATGAAATATATTGGTTATGATTTTTATAATTAAAAATTAAATATAAAAAAAAACAGTTATAAAGTTTCCTTTATGTCTGACATTATTTTCTACTTGTTGCATTCGGATGTCCTGATTCCCACTAGTCCTACTGAGATGTCAAACAGAAGAATGGAATTCCTACTTGTCCAGTGTCTTTTGCGAAGATATCCTATAGAATTAAAATCTCCCACATGTCATATTGAGCAAAGTCAAACAAATGTTGTTTCGCTATAATATCGTAAAAACACGAACGATTTTATGTAGCTTACACCAAAGTTTTAGGGTAGCAATTTTAATTGCCACTTCTGAAATTGACTAATGTGACGTGTGATTCTTTAAGTTAATTTTAGTCTCCATGTATTTGGTGTTGTATAAAAAAGCGCAACTCTTGGGAAAAACCGTTTAATAAAGCAACATCATGTCAATTTTAACTATTTTATACATGTCATTATAAACTCAATTTAGACTTGTAAGAAAATAATATCGTTCATGTTTTACGATTTTTTAGGTAGTCAGTCTGACAACAAAATGTTTTCTCATATGTATTTCCACTTGTCCTATTGAGATGACCTACTTACATGACATGTGAAAAGCTTTATTTTGGACATAAGTGTTCAATTTTCACTTAACTGTAAACCTGCGCCATAGTCGTCTGTAATCAATGTAATAATATATATCGTAAGCTATTTATTGTATGACCCGATAATAAAGTGATATTGTACTTTACAAGATTTTTCATTTTATCCCAATAGTTATGTTATGATGGTAAATTCCTACTGCTTGGTTACGACTTTATTTTATTTATAAAATTAACTTTTAACTTAATGTTAAAAATAATAGTGCGTGGAAGAAGTGAAACTTCGTAATGTGGAAATGAACTTCGCTGCAAAGCAAGAATACCACGCGCATGTGCTTGGGATCTACCGACTAACTCTCTTTCTCTCTCCTACTTTCTACCATTGTGTATCTTTCTTTCTCTCTCCCTCTTAGCGTTAAACGCGTTAAACGTTAAAGGTTTAACGCAACCTTGTTGGAAGTCGCAGAACAAGTTTCACTTCAAAAATACCTTAAAAATCTAAATGTGGTTTGTCTAAGGTGTAGAGTTCCTCTATAACATAAAAGTGCAAAAGTATATAAAAGAAATATTGCCGTAAACAAGTTACAAATGATGTGTACAAAATAATGTTAACGAATTTCACGAATAGCAACTATTATTATGGCGTATTAACTTAGTATAAACTATACTAAGCAAGAGAAAACAATATTTATATTAGATAGTTAAATAGAATACAACATTTATTTGATGAACCAGCGCGCTCCTACAATAAATGCTACCATTGTACAAAATGGTAAACACAAAACTTTAGGTTAGACACTAGATACCTAAAAGTAAAAGTAGTTTTAAGTATCTAGTGCAAAGCACATAGCACATAGCACATAGCACTCAAAATTTGCAAGTTGAAGTGGCAATGGGCAGGCCATATAGCTCGCAGAACTGATAACCGTTGGGGAGTAAAAGTTCTCGAATGGCGACCAAGGACAGGAAAACGAAGCGTAGGACGACCCCCCACCCGATGGACTGATGATATTGTAAAGATCGCAGGAAGTCGGTGGATGGAGAGGGCTCAAAATCGTTCTTCCTGGAAATCAATTGGGGAGGCCTATGTCCAGCAGTGGACTTCCTAAAGGCTGATATGATGATGATGATAAGTGCGTGTGTGTTGCAATATCCAAAGGGTCAGTATAATATTGCTTAAGAAGCAAACACTGATTTTCAGCTATTACGACGATTTTTACCTGTGTTCAGTGTTCAACTGTGTGTGAGTAAACTAGTAGGTATTACACACGCAAATTCACGCACATACACACACACATACACAAACACACCCTACCTCCCTACTTTACCTAAATACATGTAGGTATAAGTTGTCAGTGTGTATTGTTTTGGAACTTTGTATTTTTTCTCGGAGGAGGGCGTTGATGTCTGCTACTCAATTTTACACTTCTTTCTGCAGATGTCATCGACTTCACTGTTTATGTACCTACCTCTTGTTTATCTGTTCCAAATAAAGTTTATTATTATTATTGTTATTACAATTAGAGAAATGCCACTAAGTAGATATATAGGTACCGTCAAACACCCTAAATTCGCCTACTTTTGAAACATTTTCGTTGGCTATTATTCTAGATCTATGTAGTTTAGAAAAAAAAACAAATATACCAGTCACTTCCTTTTCTTTCAGGTAATCTAAAAATAATAATAAAGATACAAAATGTGAACTATTTTCATGCTAAAATTAGCCGCGAAGATGCCAGACGAATTTAGGCACTTGTGCCTAAATTCGCCTATCCTAATTTTTTCGGTCCCTGTAAGTCGTAGAAATGGCTTTGTTAGAGAAGTTTAGTTGTGCTTTAAACGAATTTAAACTCGTAACGTCTCATAAACAAAGCTTAATTAACAAAAAATGGGGTAGGCGAATTTAGGCACATCTTTGAACTTTGCGCAGACCAGCTCCATACATTGAACGAGCTGGGGGTAGGGCTGCCACAAATAAATTTTGACGTATAGTGAGAGCAAAATGTACCTCTACGTCGTCGGTCGTTTGCGCGAATGTAAAGCAAATCTAGTAGGTATACCTATCCTACTTAAAATATAACTTTAAAAAGAAGGGACAGTTGAGTGTATATAAAAAAAAATATTATTATACAATGTTATTCTCATAAGTAGGTAGTATCTTATCCTAAAAATTAAAGTTAGTTTATTATGACTGTGTCACATAAATTTTATTACTTTTAAGTCACATATAGAGTCTTCAATAAATCTAAACAAATATATAAATTAAAAAAAATATGGTTTATTGCATAGTAAAATCTTATGTTTAAGTTGTACACATTGATATTGGGCACATTAATTTGCCTTGCGCAATTTGGAACTAAAATAAGACGGTTTTTTTTTATTACAACACGCGACAAAATCATAACCCTTAATTTTGCAGTCGGGTAAAGGAAGTGACAACCCTAAGCCCAGGCGAATTTTGGAACTAACATGCCAGAAATTGCACCTCAAGTTATTCAAATGCATTTTTTACCGCAACCATATAACTTAGCTTGCAAATTAATACATTGTTAGAAAGCCGGCAAAATTCGGGTTTAGATTAATAGCGTTGCTCTGGTCTTATCTCTTATTTACTTCGGTTTCCAGACGAAGTTTTGCAGACCACAAAAAAAACTTGCCTTCTTTGGCTTTACTTAAAATGTAACTGTCATCTCCTACGTAAAGTTAGCTACTATTCGATTGCAAAATATTGCCTTAAAATAAATTGTCTACTAAATGGTAGGTTTAGGAACCGATATCTATGTTACATTCCATTTTATGACCATTTAAAAAAAATTAGGCGAATTACCTTTGGAATCATATGTTAATTAACATTAAACTTGAAAAAAAATACATCTTTGACCACCATTATCCATATCTGAGGGTAATTAGAGTCACTATGGGGACAATGAGAGTCAGCCTAGCCTAAAAATTGTCACATACGTAACCTTTTGGTGAGTCCCATCCTGTGCAACTAGCGTGTGCCCATAAGCCACAAGAAGTGCATCTGTACCATATCTCATTGTTGCAACCAAATTCATGGCAAAGTGTTGCAGCCACTCAAAGAATAGATGTTCATTAATCCACCCATTATCTGAACATTTGTATATAGTTCCTACAGGACCGTCTTTCTCAAGAGGAGTCATACTTTTTTTCGGAAAGATGAACATTGTTGGGACAAAACTACCAGCAGCGCTCATGGCACACAAAAGTGTAATATTTTTTCCTCTTTCCCAACTTGTTATGGAGCCAACTCTTTTCATGCCTTTGGGAGCTAATATTTTTCCAGGATCTTGCACTGTGGAAATGCCTGTCTCGTCGCAGTTATAAATATTATTAGGAGTAAATTTATATTTGTCCATTAGATCTTCTAATAGTCTGTAGAACAGTTGGACTTTTTCTTTATTGAAAGCTCTTATTCTGTTGATACTTGTAGCTTCAGGTTTCCGAACAGAGATGCTATTTTTTTTTAATAAGCCATCTAGCCAATCGCGTCCAGCCATTTTAGCACTCTTGTCAAAATTGTGTGAAATTTTAAGTTCTTCTGCATACTGGTATGCTGCTTTCCTTATTTGAATCACTGCGACTCCATAAAAAATATAAGATAAGTATTTTATCCGGTCTGACAAAACCTTTTCCACATCTGCTGTGAATACAGGAAGTCGTCCGAGACGTGGTTCCGATGAATTGTTCGTCTTTAGCCGCTTTTGGAAGCTTGAAAATGGTATATTCATGGCTTTAGCAGCACTTCTCATAGAGTGGCCTTGACTCATGAGAGCCTTAGCTTTTGACAGTTTTTCAGATGACCACTGAGCCTTATTTGTGAACCTGTGACGTATTTTCGGCATTTCTGGAATAGTAATTAATGAGAATTAATTTGTTTAGGTATGTTACAATGATTGCGGGCAATGGGAGTCAACTCTCATTGCCCGCACTGCAGTGACTCTTATTACCCGATCGTACTAAATGTGTAAAAAATTAAAATAAAACTTTAATTTGCTATTAAAATACCAAAAATGTTTTTAAAATCGATAATATAAGCTTAAAGACACACAATAATCTACTCTAAGTATTTAAATTTTATGTATTGATGTACTTACCGCTTATTTCGTGCACACGTAAAATTACATCAAATGAGCGCGAAACTGCGCAATGGCCTTCCCGTGCAAACGATGGACGCGTACTGAACGGGCAAGCGGGGGGCCGCGAGTTGTCACTTAACGAGTCCTTATGGACGATATTCGTTTGTTTAGCTACTTTCGTCTAGGAACTAGAACGCTGACCACCATTGCCCTCTGACTCTCATTGCCCCTTTTTCCCCTACTATCAATGTCAATCAGTTACGAAGCTAAATACTTCGAAGACACGTTCCAAGTGCACGAGCGGAGCCTCTGATACACACTTATCCTTTCACCACACTGGTTTGGAATAACTAGTGATAGTAAGAAGATTAATCTGTTTCAATATGCATTATTTTAATCATTAGTTTGATTGTAACTGTAACCAGTTTTGACAAGATCTATGAGGAATGTGATAAAAGTGAATGAAGCATAGGTATGTCAGGATCGTAATAAGTGGAAATCCGAAGTTTCTACCTACTCCATCAAGAAACTAGCGTGATAACAAGTACGTTGGATGGCGACCAGCCATTTTCAGCCTTGCCATCCATCCGATTATTCAACGTCTCCAATCAACTCCACGTTTGGTAGATAGGTACTTGGATGGCGGAATTTTAGTATTGCAGACCTTTTACTTCTGCAGACGCCGTGAATTGATCAATCGTATTTCTGCCAGGGTAGAAAAACCGCGTGACCCAAGAGCTGGCTCCTTTCTGGTCCAGCGTATAAGCATTGCCATTCAACGTGGCAATGCCGCCAGTGTCTTAGGGACGCTTCCCTCTGACAGTGATCTGGATCAGTTGAGCTATCCATAGATCGTTTTAAATTGTCATAGATAGCTAAACTGTTTCACATGTATTTTTTTAATATTATACTATAATATATTATATAATAACAATGGTATATATTAACAATAAATGTAATATTATATAATAACATAAATGAATGTTTACGATTTATGGTACCTATGTGGTATGTAGGTATGTTTTAAGCTTAATTCTTTGTTATTTTTATTTATTTTATTTTATGTTGGGTTGAAAGAACCCTGACTGAAATGGGGGGGTGTTGAAAAAAAAACTGAAAATGTTATGTAAAAGAGAATTATTTTATTATAATTCGTTGTGTACAAGCATTTATATCGACACTCTTATTATCGCCAACTTAAATCTGCCAAGTATGGCAACACTAGCCAAGTCACAAATAGCATCATAAATACATCAACACTAGTACGACGACCTCTGTGGCGCAGGGGGCGTAGGCCTGCTTAAACTGCAGACGGCTTCGACTCCCGCAACGGGACAAATGTTTGTATAAACTAGTTTGTATAATGGATAAACCTAAAAACAAATTACTTAACTGATTTTAAAAAATCATTCATATAGAAAAAGAAACATTATCAACGGGTAACCGTAACGGGTTGTATTTTAAATTTTAAACAAATAAGAGATCCTTACGGAAAATGCAATTGTAACTCAGGTTATCAAAGTTTTGCCTACACAAGTCAATATGTGACTTGCGTTGCTAAAATTATTGATGAAACTTTTAATGATATCTACATAAAATAATGTACTAGACCTTTAAGTACTCAACATTACCCACAAAAGTCTGCGAGGCTATATGCCTTAATGTTATAGTTTAGTCACAATACCTCACCGCTTCATGTTCAAATTAGTCAATCAAACGCGGGTAGAATCGAAAGATGATTGATGACACATCATGATATGATGAACCCAACTAAATAATTTTATAAGCAAAGTTGATAATGTAATTGACAATTTGACAGTTGACATGTAAATTACAGCTCAAATAGCACCCGTGCGAAGCCGGGGCGAGTCGCTTATATTCAACTAAATATGATGTGAAGTTAGAATGTGTGGTGTATATTAAAAAAAATATTCTTTTACGTTTATGATGTATTTGTGACTTAGTTGCTTTTTAAATACATTAAAATTAAACAACATTTTTTTGAATTAGTAACTAATAAATTGTACTGGAAGAACTTTGTTAAAAATTACAATATTTTATTATTTCTAAGTTATCATATATTTTAGAATGTTATTAATAAAGGTACACGGGTACTTAATTAAAGTTAAAAACATAACAAATCTTTAAAAAAAAGTTACTATATAACGTAAGTACCTATATTATTATTAATTGTTATAAGAATAGCCATAAGTTATAAATGTATCAGCATTTTTTATATTAATACGTTTTATAATATTTTATATTTTAATAGGTTTTATTTTTATATAGGTATGCATAAAAAGTAAAATTAAGGTTTACTTTTAATCGATGTAATAACAAAAGCTAAAATGTAAAAATGTGAGTATTTTCT
Source organism: Lampropteryx suffumata (assembly GCA_948098915.1). Classification (NCBI taxonomy): domain Eukaryota; kingdom Metazoa; phylum Arthropoda; class Insecta; order Lepidoptera; family Geometridae; genus Lampropteryx; species Lampropteryx suffumata. The sequence goes on along the minus strand of OX402571.1, from coordinate 12,115,477 downwards.
ACCGTGTGAATATAGTTTACCTAATATATGTCATAACTATTGGTCATCATTGTATAAACATGTTTATATACAGAGCGTCACTAAATGTATATTATGTTACAGTCAAAACTGCCTTTGAATACACATATTTATTTAAGAAATCGGTCAAAAGTTTTGACTGAAAAATATTGGGCTTAGAGTGTTATATTATTATATGGTTTTGTATGACTATTAAATGTACCTACCTAATAATCATAATCATAAAGTACCCAAGTAATATAATTTAATATTTATTTGTTCCACTCTGTCGGGAAATATTGTATGAAATAGAAATTGGGGCTCCTAAATACCATGTACATTTAATTTATAATATACCTACATAATGACCTAAAGAATGGTCTGAAAAAATCCAAAATTGGACTTGTACGAGTACACTACCGCGAAACTTCACGTGAAGATTAACTTCAATATTTTATATTTTAAGTAAGTAAATCTGACCAGCAGACGTTATTCCAATGTTTTATCTAAAATAAAATCAAACGTTATTTTTCTTTTTCTTTTCCTATAACAGTTTCAGAGATGTCAAAAACTACTAATTATTGTATATTTATTTACAAATTATCCAATACCAACTCAATATTTTATTTATAAGTGTATGTACTTGTCTTGTATTTCGATCGCTTTTAATATTATAAAACTTTAATTTTAAGACAATTTTTTTTTACACCTAATCATTTAAATCATTTATTTATGTTTTTTTACCGTATATTTTAAAATTTAGGTTCATAAGAACTTTTTGTTCATGTATTAGTATTTAAATTAGATCACCGAAGTGATTTAAAAATCTTATGCTAAAATATTGCGATCCTCTTTCATTTAGTTATAATTGCACAGGACGGCAATACTTTTTTTGCATTAACTGCAACACCGAAATCACTACCAAGTAAATACCTACATCACATAGATTTTGAAGTTACTTTAGTCTTTTACTTAAGTTTTAATTGTCAAATCCAAAATGACAGGTGTCATTGATGTCACTATGCTCGAGTGTGGTTGTTTGAGGTGACGGGAGGCGCTTCCACCTCTGCTGCTCTGGCTTCGGCTCTGAGTTTCCGGTATTTTCCTGAAATAACAAAACATGTATTCTAATGCTCACAACTACATGGCTAAGACCTATGTTGACCTATGACATATGACCTATGTTTGGAAAGCTAAGGAACGTAATGTTTATTGGAGATTAAGAGGTGCACCAGGATATATGTTTTCAAAATGTCTCTGTAACCTCACCATTGAAGATGGTAAAATACTTTCCTATGCTGACGACACTGCGATCACTTTCACGGGTACCTCATGGAACGACGTGAAAAATAAAACTGAAAAAGGGCTAAAACCTATAGCCTATAGGTGGTTAAAACTAAACCTGCTCACTCTGAACGTTGATAAAACACACTTCACGTGCTGCACTATGTACAACCGAATCCAACCAGAATCTGATTATACGATCAAGATACATGATTGTGATATGAACTCAGAGGCGTGTCTCTGCCCTATTATAAATAAAGCTGAGACTATCAAATACTTAGGTGTTACCATAGATCAGCGTCTATCGTGGCATGCATATATTGAGTTACTTATAAATAGGACGAGAAACCTTACCTATATATTTAGGAATTTAAACGTGGCAAAACCCGACCTATTAAAACGTGTATACATTTCTCTAGCGCAGTCAATCCTAACATACTGTATACCGATCTGGGGTGGAGCTACAAGGTCTAATTTTCTGAACCTTGAACGAGCGCAAAGATCATTACTTAAAGTAATGTTAAACAAACCTTACAGATACCCAACTGAACTGCTATACTTAAATTCAAATATACTCACGGTTCGAAAACTTTATATATTGCATTCGGTACTAAAACTGCATAAATCTCTCAGCTATAACCAACAATTACTAAATAAAAGAAGATACTTTACTATAACGGACAGACAAACTATACATTCAACTTTTGCATCACGTCAATTCTCAAGCCAATCTGCTCATTTATATAATAGGATCAATAAAATCATTAACATATACCCGTTAAATAATCAAAAATCTAAAATGACGCTAACTAAATGGCTATTGCCAGTAAAGTACGATGAAACTGATCGTGAAAATCATATAATACGAGATAATTCATTGTACACACCACACCAAAACACACACAATCACACACACACCACACTACACACTCATACACACAGACACACCACACCCAGTGGTTACGACTGATACACCGACTCACATTAGCCTGGTGTTATCAGACGAAACTTTTACACTTGGACCATACATCAATAGGTACTTACAAAAACTTACACCTACTCACTCATTCAAACATCGACACTTCGTGACACTACACAACATTATTTTTCTACCCACAAAAATTGCCTACACCCCACCACAGCACTCGCGCTGAACTTCAACATTCACAACTGACTTTGATAACTGTCTCAAATCTACCCTCAAAATTCACATGAATGTTATTTACTATAAGTAGTTAAGTAAATGTTTTAATGTATGTTACAGAAATATAATAGCTATAAACCACAATTAGGAAGAGCGATATTCTCCTAATACAGGTATTTTATACTTAAAAGGAGGTATCTAATACTGATAAACAATGTTACTTAAGTTACAGAAATAAAACATTTTGTGTTTATTTTGTATTTGTATTTGTAAAATTAACAGTTAAAATTATTAAAATCTATAAAATAATAAAATTACTTGAACGAAATCGCCGGTAAGCGAAAATCTAGAATTGGCGCCCAACACGGGGCAATCGTTGGGCGCCATATTGAAACATGTATAAAAGTAAAACGGAAACTTACGTGACAATTTGACCATGATGACACCCCACCAGATGGACCAGCCCCACCCCACCAGGCAGAATAGTACTGTGAATAGCTGAAGGACTCCCACGAGTAAGTTAACGACGAATGAACCTGTAAAGAAAAAAATTAGAAATTATCAATATGACGAAACGAAGAAGTGTTTAACCTGTTCTGTTTCAATATTATAATCTTTAATAGCGATTGTAGTCGTGTCCTCTAACTCGCACAATAATGTAATAGACACAAGAGAGGGCTGGCCACTCGAGAAGAGTGACTCATTCCGGACCAAATGGAGGAATGGCACTATATCTACAAGAAGAAGTTGTAGTCAGTTCCACATAGTCTATGTACATACCTATCCTATATTTGGCTCCGTCGTGGACTCCAAACCTGGGTATTCCGAAGCACAGACAAAACAACCCACTGAAGATTGAACCTGAAATGAACAGAAAAAATGCATTATCAGAAAGAGCATTAGGAGATTGAAGATATCAGCGCAACCTGTTATGTGCCAAGTTCACGGAAGGAGTCTTCAATGCGCAACTTAATCCTTTTACCACATGGTTCGGAACATTCAGTGACACCATAAAAAAGAGAAAAAAGTTAACGACAAGATCCAAGGTGACTATAGTTTTTCAATGCATTTTCCTTCATGCTCAAATAATTGAAACCTCATTACATCTTGGTAAATACAACAGCGTCAATCTGTTTGATGAATTTTGCCCTATCAGGATTAATAATTATTTAATTGTATCGCTTGTTATGTAAATACCTTACTTATTGAGGTAGGTACTATTACCTACTATTGTTTTCACTAACGCTAGGAGACATCATCAGATTTTTAAATTACAAAAATAATGTTTCACCAGATTGGGTACTGCTGTTAGGCAACTCATTGACTATTACTTAGGGTCAGGTTAGTGAAAAATGAGCAATAATGTAAGTGTTTGACAACTTACCTAGCCCAGGCACAACCACGTTGCACACAAGACAGAAGTACGCCAGCACAATAGGCAGTATTGGCACGGCTGCTCGGATCAGACTCATGTGTTCTACTAGAGAGGGATCCAGTTTCTTGCGAGTATCCTGAAACGTACAGCATCGTAAGCTTTGTCGCCAACGATGACGACTTTGTTAGATCGCCCGAAGCCTTTATTGACGTATTGATTCGAATTGTCAATGTCAATTTCACTTTAAAGCACGCCTGTATTCAAGAGGTTTTGGGTTGTGACTTAAGTTGCAAACGAGAGCTTGCAATTTTGACAATATGTATACTGCCATTCAGAGATTTCTAGCTATGCTTTGTCATTGGCATTTGTTAGCGGCTTTTTTGTCAAAACATAAGGTAAGGCACGTGTAAATAAATGTTACCTCAACATCTTCCTCGATATCTGTGTCCTGTTTCATGAACTCGGTGGAGAGTGAAGCTCTTGATCCTCTTGAGGTTTTTGATTTTATTGACGGATTCGGAGAAGCCAAAGTCGGCACTTGCAAGAAGTTACTCATTATGATCTTTTTTAGCACTCTTTGTACTATAGTTGGATTTACTTCGTAAAACAGAGCAATAGGCAAAGTTTTAAATCGGTAACTGATAAGTATGAAAGTAATCTGATTTGAAGGTACTTCGGTGATAACAAGTGATTTCGAACACTGTCAAAAGTAAACTGAATTATATTTTCACTTTGTAATTTTGCGAATCATACGTTGACAGCGGATTGTAAAGCTATCGATTTCTCGGTCATTGTTGAAACTGACCTTGTGTTTTCTTTGTAAAAAACACAAAAAGAGTCAACTTTTATGCATGGGTGTAGATACAATCATGTCATTGGTACAGTTTAACACGCGAAAACTTTTAAATAAAATTTATGAAATGCACCACGTTGGGCGCCAATGTTATTTATTTTAACACATTTATGAATGTAGCTGTGGCTTTAAAGATTGGACGTTTGACGACATTTTCAACTAAATCGTGACCATAACAATCACATTGATAGTTCATAGGATCTCTAGATTAAATACTTGGACAAAAATCTATAAAAAATACAAATCTATTCATGTATCTAGATGTAGAGTTGGCCATTGACTAATGCGAAGCAGTTTTAAAAGTAGTTGTCCCAATTAGTACTTTTTTTTACTATACGCGGGTTCAATTCCCGCTACGGGACAAATATTTGTATGATCTGCAAGTATTTGTCTCGGGTCTGGGTGTTTCTATGTATAATATGTATCTATGTACAAAAAAAAAAGTATTTAAGTAGTATATCAGTCAACTGGTACCCACAACACAAGCTCTGCTTACTTTGGGGCCAGATGATGCTGTGTGTAAATGTCTGTCATTATTATTATTATTATTATTTTGGGAATATAACACCAATATTGGTTTTCATGTGAATTGTAGAACTTTTGTTGTCTAGTGATTAAGAATAAGATTCATTTTTGTTCAGTTATCATTTTGCAGAAACTTTGGTAACTACCCAGTAGTTATTAGCAAGTTTAGCAAGCCAATAATTATGAGTACCACGGACCTTGAGTCAATATTTCTAGTAGAGTTGCGTGACAAACCGTCGCAATAACACAGGGTCATTGATATATGGACGGACGGTAAGGTCAGATTTTTGTGTACTTGAAACTTTAGGTCTAGATTTTAGTTTAACTATTATAGTTTTAACGTGATCAAAGCACAAAAAAGGTAAGCATCCTTAAAACCATTATAATACAGTTTAATAAAAATCCAGACACATTTGTGTCAGGAGCGTATTTACACTCCTGTTTCCTAATCGAGGCTGGCAAAATCTCTTTTGGTTAACCCGTGATAATAAATACGTAATTTCAGTAGATACATACTAAGTTTCATAATGTGGGCTTTCTTACTAACATCACTCAGGACTTTTAGTACAATGGTACAAGAACATCGACGGGCCCTCCTCGGTGGGCGCATTCATAAGAATGAGATACAGTTATGTGGCAAAAAGAGAGGCACTATTCAGGTATATATATATATATATATATATTTATAATGAGCATTAAGCGAGCTGAATCGCACTTTGTTGCGTCGCAGCAAGAGTTGTTATTAATATTAATGTTTTCGCAGGGTCTGCCTTCTGTACTTGTACTAATGATATTCGGAGCTAATGGTAAGACCACACAGTGGGTACCAACCTCTGGTGGTAATGTTGGTGAGAGACTCTTGTTCTTAGAGAACAAGCTGGCGCGTCGGCTTGTGGGAGGCTCCACCTTCCGACGACACATGCCTCGGAGCCAAGTGCAGAGGCGGTTGTTGCAGCAACTGTTTCAAACAGATGTTTCATTAATAAGATATACATACATACATACATACATGTAGATACTTTCTATATCTTATTAATGATGATATGATAATATCATATTCGTAAAGCCATCCTTTATTTCATTTTATTAATACGTAACAAAGAGTAAAAACCTGACAAAAGTAGCCCCATGGTGGGCGCCAATGTTATTGAAATGATAATATAACCTTGTTGATAATAACGCCATGAGCAAACATTAAAAAATACATACGCTGTGGATACTCACTTAAAATCTCCTGACATCAAAAAATATGTTGGTGCCCAACGTGGTGCCAATGCTGTCTGTACAACGTTGGGCGCCAATCAAACGATTGATTAACTAAAATATGCGTCGCCTTATAAAGTTTGAGACAAATACTCACGTTATTGGCGACCGATCACTCAGTATGCTATCACGCCTCTCAACTTGTCGCTTCCGTCCACAGCATCCAGTCTCAGTCGCTACACTGTTTGACATTGACAGATCCTGTCGCAGCGACATGGTCACGTCAGCGATATTCTGCACGGGTATTCCCGAGTCACCTACACGACGCCGTCGTCCACAACAGCAGATAATGTCGCGGAGTTTTCGCTTACGCTTCGTTTCGTCTTCGAACTCGATTGTTGCTCCCTGTGGATATTAAGGTTAATTATCATCATCTCACAAAAACCGAATTTACCAGGTTTTTCAAAGTTATCCACTTTTTTACATTTAAAATGCGCTGCCAGTTTTTCTTACCTTTCCAGCAGCCCTTTCGATTGCTGTCTCAACATCCTCCTCCACTTTACTTTTCTTCTTACAACAGCTGAATTTACTCATCATTCCCTGCTTCTTATCCCCGGTTAAATCCTCTATCATTTCTACTTGCATCTCTTTCTCATCATCCGCCTCGCCTTTGACACAACAAGGGCAGCATTTAGTCTTGCATTTGCCCATAAGTCGGGAGCAGATATTGGGTTTCTTTTCCTCATTTTCGGGGGATGTTTTGATTTCATTTTCTGGAGATTCTGTCCGCTTTTCTTTTTCTTTTTGTTCTTTTTTCGTTCGCGCTGGAGGTTTAGGTGTTGTGCTTGTGCTCTGTGGAAATCTGTAAAAATCATAATAAAAATTATTTGAATATAACCAGTGTTTGTATCCAATATTTGTTCCTGGGTAGAGTATAATATTTTGTATACTGTAAGTACTTAAATTTTTTGTTGTGGTGTGACGTCTTGTTTGTTGTTTTATGGTTCGTTATAATAAATAAGTAGATACGTAGCTTTAATTATTTTGTTAGGTTGCTAACTTATTTGATATTTTTATGGTTTTAAGAGTTGTTTTTCTTCCTCGGCGGCAGATACCTGTCAAACAAATCATCGACATAAAGATTCCTTGTATATCCCAAGATCACGTTTGCAACAGTCATGCTGATCAATAATGCTTTATTAATAAGTTGGACCGTTTATTTATGATTAATATATCAATCACGTTTTACGACGTGTTAGGTTTCCCTTGAAGTTTGCGTGTGAAGTCGAAAGTATACCGATAGAATGTCAGGCATGCAACTCGAAATATTTGCCTTTACCTGAGCAGCGTGGCCGGGCCCGGATATCTAGAATATGGAAAATTTTGAATTTAGAAAATATAGGTTTATTTATTCGTTTAATATAATTGTTAATTTCCCTTTAAAGTCATTATCGCAACCACGATTTCTGTTTATCTAAGACGCATGAACAATTGCAAATAATTGCAAATTATATTCGCAAAAATGTGTAATTTTTTGAGACACATCGAATGCATATAAAGGGTTAAAAGCCTTATGTTTTAAGAACATTTATTAAGGGGTTACTCTAGGCAGTTTTAGCTAACAAACTAGGTTTTACCCTGTTTCATTGTCGTACCGCTTTGGCAGCAACTCATTCGGCAGTATGTAAACAGTCCTGTTGTGCAACATTTTTCAATAAAATAACTAATATTACACCATTTTTAGTTAACTACCACTTTTACGTCCACATATGTGTAAGTTATCAAAAGTAACTGTCCAGCTAATATTTTGTAAAACGAACGTTGACATTTTGTTTTTAAAGTTACACTTTATTTAGCTTTATTTTACTTTATTTATATTTTACGACTTGTTCAACCGGAATTTCTTATACTATTAATTTGCAAAGATTTTGTATTCTCAAAGGGTGGATTTCGCGCCATTTTCTTACCCTACCGAGCGGGTGCGAAGCAAGGCGGACGAGGTCGAACTAAAGCTCGGTCTAATTTCTTAAAAGTGGTATCGAGTGCCAACTGCCAGTAACCATAGTTTGTAGCGTGCTAGTGTAATGGGCCTTGAACAAAAAAAAACAAGTTTTTCTACAGAAATATGCAGATGACATTCTTCAGACGGTTTTTATGGCAACACTAGCAATGCTGAACTGCGGTTACCTAGGCCACCTACCCACACTTTAGGCCCACAGTAGACTCAAATTTGGCGGGAAAATAGATCTTGAAAAGTGTTCGACAATGAGTCAATTTGTAGAATTACATTAGTTAAGGTAAATGAATGACTTTGGATACCTTATACACCTACTTAATATATAAGGAACTAGCTTCTGCCCGCGGCTTCGCACGCATAGTACATACATACATAAAAAGTAGCCTATGTCCGTTCCTAAGTTCTCTTGATCCGATCGCTACAAGATCAACCGAAAATGAATGAAATTTTTAGGAAATTTTCGGAGTCTATAGGGAACATACATACAAACAACGCCTTTTATACAAGGTGTCTCGGAACTAGTATTTTAAGCCTGAACGAGGTGATTCCGACCATGAACAGATATGCGGGTAAGATTCCTAAGAATTCTTATTGTCCATACAAAAACAACTTCTGAACAAATGAGACCAGATACCTAAATATTAAGGAAAAACAAGTGCAGGCAGTAATTCCGCGAGCATCTTAAAGCTTAAAGCATTGGATGACACTGCAACTGTAAGTCAGGCGGGGCGTCAGACAAACATGAACTACCTACTCAAGCCTACCCAAAAAAATAGATAAAACATTTTCGTTTAATTTCCAGTAATATTCATGACAGAGAAACATACAAAAAGGGTAGCTACTAACATTTGGTCTACTTCTAGGTTGACACTTTCGTACGAGTGGCCAACTGACGTTTGCCCTAAAGAGGGACGCCGTAGGCGGAATGAAATAAATAAGTTACAACCACAGTATAATAATTGTAGGGCCATGTTATAGCAAAATTTGTGAACTGGGGTCATCAGGGCTGGCCCTGGCTAACTTCAAACTCATTTCACGCGGCGGAAATTAGTTTAGCCACACAATGTGTGTAGGTAGGTAGGTACTCCACAAATGTGGGTTAGATTCCATGAAAATGATATGCTAACAGAAGTGTACCTACCTGTAGTTTCAACAAAGTAGTGTAGATAGATAGCAGGACTAAGTATTAAGTACATACTTAGATACCTAGTTAGCATACAGATTCATACATTCATACCCTAATCTATAAAATAAAAATCAATTGCTGTTCGTTAGTCTCGCTAAAACTAAAGAACGGCTGGTCTGATTTAGCTGATTTTGGTGTTAAAATGTTTGTCGTAGTCCAGGGAAGGTTTAACAGGTGAGAAAATATGAAAAAATGCTTGCTTTTTTATTTATTGATTCTGAGGCGGTACGAAGTTTGCATGTTTGTCAGCTAGTCATTTATATAGATAAGATAGATGGATTGTGTGGACGACGACATGAGTTGGAAAGTCGTTAGATGACTGATAGAGCAACATGGAAGATGGAAAACCAATCTCACTTAGCGTGGGATAAGAGCAAGAAGAAGAAGAAAGGTTAGGATGAATAATAGAGAAGATTGTGATGAGCAGGTTGTTAGGAATACTAATTTAACTACACGCTCGAAATATTTATAAAAACTTCAACTTAGGCGCAATCCGTACTTTAGGCATGAGGCTACAAGAACATCACGAAAAGCCAAGAAAGAGACGTACAATGTAGGTAAATATAATGTTGGGTGCTAAGCGCTTGTGCGAGCTGAATTGCAGTTTGTTGCGTCGCAACAAAAGTCGCTATTTATTTCAATATTTTCGCTGATCCCGTCTTCTGTACGTCTAATGTACAGTTTTGTGGTATTGGTAAGAAACAATAAAACATAATCAAGAACCATATTAAGTCAAGAGACAAAGACGTTAGAATCAAATGCTTTACAAGCTAAGTACCTACGCCTGCCCCTACGTCGTATGCTAATCAGCTATGTGGTCACGCCATGGCTCGCTCGATACTGTCCGAACACGAGGGTACTGTCCAAGACTGAGTTCAAGACTTTTGCCCGAATGATGTCATTGGCATACCCCAGAGGGGACAGGGGCCTTATGTTCAAAGAGTGTCACGAAATATCATTGGTATAGATGACGCTTCATCTCGACAAGACAAGTCAAAGGTGGAGATTAATATTGGCCGACTTGCGAAGCAAACATAGTGCTCTTATTTTGCTCTCGAGTTATTAACTCGGGTGTGAATAATTGTAATAAAAGGTTTTGTGTTTCTTTGTGATTCGGGCAAAAATAATTCATACTAAATTCTATAAATTCTACTAAACTAAACTTTCTAAACTTTCCGACTTCTATTAAATCTATTCACTTGACATTGGCAAAATTGTCAACTATAATGACACAAGAAGAAGTCAGACTTTATTAGCTTCTTCATCTTCTACCAATAATTTCTTAATGATAGTTTCAAGTGATTTTATTTTACTAAAATATCGATACACCGTCGATTGTTATTTTGTCTATTCTAAACGTCAATGCAGAATGGTCGTCTAATTTTTTCTTAGGTTCTTCATCGTACATATCACTACTAATACACTTATAATTAAATTATCTACTAGCACGAGCTCTAATAATTTCATGATTAAAATTCCGCTAAGATTGCTCAATAAAAGTTGAAATAACACGAGAAATCATAATTAATTTATAACAGATATGTTACTTCTTAAATGACAAACGAAGAATCCGACATTAATCTCCCAACAACGACGTTCACGTGCGTTCACGGACCATAGACTACAATAATGAAAAAGTAATCGTTAAAACAAGTTTAGTTTTTCTAAACTATCTTCCTAATTCTACTTTCAACAGTCTAATATTTGCTTGGTAGTTCGGAACGGAAGCCAACTATTATAGAATAGAATAGAATAGTATTTATTTGCAACAGCATGACACAAATAAGTAAGTTACAGTAAATAATAATAATAATAACAATAATCGTAATTAAAATGTAAAATCTACTTACCCAACTGTTAAAAAAAATATCAGTTTCACAATAAAGAAAATGTATTTAAACTAATTTATCATTAATTAACATAATATGCCGTTACGTTTTATTTCTATCTTCTTTCTTTGTGTTAGGTTAAACCACTTTCATCATATTTTTATATTTTATAATATCTTCAGCATCTAGTCTCACTTTAACATTCGAAACCGTGGGTTAATGCTAGTCAAAAGAGACAGTTGCAACCGCACCTATTGTATCTAATGCTGCGGTTTCTATGCATAGCGCGTTTGTCCATGGGGTATTGCAGTGAAACGCACCCCAAGCGCACTTTCTTTAATCTATTGGGAGTTTGTGGTGGGGAATTATGTAAGAAATAAATGGAATCAGTTACAGCGTGTATACAGCTCTTGGTCTTAATATGCATGAACTGTTCGCGTTGCTTGTTATGTGTATTTTTTTGACAAGAAACAAGGCCATGAACTTTCCATGAATCCTGCACGTACTGAATCCGACATAATTAGTGATGATGATAACAAACAAACAGCAGAAACCTAAACTTCTAACATCCAAGCATCCAAGCATTAAATTAGGATTAAGATAAGAAACAATTCCAAGAAACAATCTATATCTATACTAAATTTTATCATCCATTTAGCCGTAACAAATATACGGACACTATTGAATTTATCATAATGTATGTATATTACGTACGGATACATGGATTACCCAAAGTGATCCTTACAAAATATCATCAACGTAAGTATTTTATGCATTCGTAAAATAATTATTAAGAAAATCAACTCACCCATTACTCTGTGATTTCTCTGATCCGTTCTCCATCTTGCTGTCCAAATGTATCTTCTCAACGCCAGGAGTTGACACATTAGAGCTCTGCACTTCTACCTCTGCTTCCCCTTTCACCAGCTCTTCGTTTATTTTCTCAGCCGGTTCTTCTTTTTTCTTCTTTTCCTTTACAACTGTAATTATAGGCTCTATAGCCTTTATTGCTTCAGGTTTTGGCAGTTCCAGGACCTCTTTCGGCTCTTCGACAGGCGTTATGATGCTTTCAACAATTTTGGTCGCTTCGGTGCGAATTTGAGTAGTTATTGTGTCACTTGTTTTTTCTTCTGTTGGTGTAGGTTCTGGCTCTTTTACTTCTGAAGGTTTTACTGTTGGTTCTTTCGTTGGTTCTTCTGTTTTTTTGTCTGCTTTTTCTTTCTCTGCAGTTTTAGTTTTTGCTCTGAACTTAGCAGATGCAGTAAGAATATTTTCTCTGGATATTTCTGGAGTTTTCAGTATATCGTCTATTTTCTGTCTGACCTTTTCTAAGTGAGGATCGTTAAAAGGCCCTTGTAAAGGTTTTAGTTTGTGATCATCTGTGAAAATAGGTTTACGTTTCACATCATCCTTTTTCTTTTCGTCTACTATTTTCGCATCGGAGTCTTTTTTATGGTCGTCTTTTCCTGTCATAGATTCTCTAGAACTGTGTCTTTCAAAAATACCTTTCTCTCTAGCCTTCTCAAACGTAGTTGGCAGTTGATTAGTAACAGTAGTTACTATTTCTAAAGGCTGCGATGTGATTGCAGCTGTTGTCATTGAAATTATACTTTTCTTCGTCATTATCACAAGTTCACCTTTCTCATTCGTTATTTTGTCATACTGTGTTTCATTATCTTGTTGCAAGTTCTTGTCTGGGTCGGTAGCGGTATCGGTCGTTTGCTTTTTAGTTTCCCTTATATCTTCCTTTTCATCGCTGTTTGTTTGTTTTACGCTTTCTTTTTTTCCAACTTCATTAACTTTGCTAGTTGATTGAGATTTTCCAGACAAACTAGCTTTACTACCAACCCTTTTCAGTGGAGGTTTACCACTTAAATTACTGGGAGTTCTTGTTAGACTTTTCATGCTATCTGTTCTAGTAATAGCTTTTCGACCATCGACTTTGCCAGACACTGGTTTAGTTAAGCTCTTGTTGCTAGGAGTTCTACTGATAGGTTTGTTTACAGTCGATGGTTTTGAAACTAGAGTTTTAGCAGCAGTCTTACGTTTGTCAGGACTTGTATCTCTACTTGTTGCTCTGTTAGGTTGTCTAGAACTGACTCTAGATGTAACAGGAGTGCTACCAGTAGTTTTAACTGGCTTCTTTGTAGTGGTAGGTTTTAGGGAAGATTTTAAAGAACCCGGCTTGAGATCATCTACAGGGCTTTTGTTGGGAGTGCCAACTATAGGAGAGAGACGTTTAGCGTTGATACGTTGATTCGAAGGTGGAGGCCCTCCTCTTCCGGGTGAAATAGGAGGTTTACCTTTAATATGTTTAGGAGATATGCTTAGGTTCTGACTGCTTTGACTTATGTTTCTTTTATCATGGATTTGACTGCCTACCCTGATAGTCTCATGAATGCTGCTTGTACTGCTTGATATAAACCTTTGGTTGTTGCTCAGGTTATTTTCGACAGGTCTTTTTGAAATATAATGTACCTTTCTAGCTGTGAACCTCACGGGAGACACTGAACTTTGTCTTTTAGGTATTTTGGAATGCTTTGGTGATCCATCGTTTGATTGTGGCTGTGATTTGGAGATGGATCTACTGGTAAGTCTAGATCTATGTGCCACAGGCTTTGACATACCATCATTCTTATTGATAAAAATAGATGGTTTTGTTTTCACTTCGTTAGTCATGTTGGATTTAGTCAAAGAAGATTTAGTCATTGTAGGTTTAGCAGATTTAGATGCGTTTGCTTTATTTTGAGCCGTCGATGGAGAGTTGGATCTTGATCGAAGATTGATCTTGTTTGGTGAATTACTTCTCGAGTTAGCTCTTGAGTTACTCCTACTATTCACTCTGGACGTGCTTCTGGAATTCGCTCGAGACCCAACCCGAGACCCAACAACACTTTTAGAAATCTTGTCTTGCAACTCCATTTCTCTTTCCAACGCTTCTTCTTCTTCTCTTCTCCTTATCTCTGCTTCTGCTTCATTCTTTTCTCGGTTCAATTCACTGAGTTCTCTTATTTCTTCTATGTTTTGTCTCACGAAGTCTCTCGGAGAGTGAGGTCGTAGCATTATCGGAGGTGGTAGAGTCGCGGTCGCCATTTTGTCTATTCGTGATAAGGAGTTTGTTCGTCGTGGTGGAGAGCTGTTCCTGGAGTTGGCTGCGGAGGTTTTTGGTGTGCTGTGACGTGATGTTTCTTCTCTGAAGCCTCGACCTATGAGAAAATACGGTTAATTATCTTCTTAGAATGTTCTGAGATTACCCCATGGACGGGAAGGCTCACGATTTTGTAACTACAAAAGAAAAATATACCTAATAATAATAAGTTCATTTAGTTTTAGTACGTATGTAAGACTTATTTCTAAGTTAGTGATACACATTACAATATAATACAAGTGATAATACATGAACTTTAGCAAATTTTCAAGTAATTGACATTATATTTAGATACCTAAGCCACAATATAAATTGTCTACAGTAATTTTGGATGTTTGTACCAAAGTGCATCTTACCTCTGAAAGGCGAGACCCGTTCGTGTCGGACGGGTAGGTCGACGGGTAGGGATCGCGGGCTGGCGGGACGCGATGAGGGGGTCGTCTCCGTGAGGATCGCAAACGACTTCTCGTTCTTACGCTTCGGAGTTGGCACCAATACACTGCGGAAACATGTAATTTGTTAATAACCCGGCTGTCATTTCACCGGCACTTAAGGAACTCAGTTATGTAAACATTATCGTGACAAAACTGGAAGTAAGACTTGCGTATATGTTTATATACCTATTACACACATTATATTTAAATATAAATTAAAGAGGGTAGAGAGAGAGGTGGGTAGAGAGAATGAGAGCCTGGCACGTTAATGATTAATTATGCCAACTCTGCATACGAAAGGGATTTCGTTTCAAACGCGTTCGCGTTCCACGACACTTTCAGTTTTTTAGTTGAATTATGGTGTACATCATCATCATAACAGCCTTTATGAAGTCCACTGCCGAACATAGCCCTTCCCAATAGATTTCCAGGAAGAACGATTTTGAGCCCTCTCCATCCACCGACTTCCTGCGATCTTTACAATATCGTCAGTCCATCGGGTGGGGGTTCGTCCTACGCTTCGTTTTCCTGTCCTTGGTGTACATGGTGTACATAGGTAAACAAAAATGGTTTAGCCGTAGAGCCTCTCACCACTCAAAACACCTATCTACGTATCGTAAAAACAAATATTTTAGTCAATTAAGTGGGAGTGTGGGTAAATACGTACATAATCTTCTCAAAAACCAGTCGACGACTTGGTGTTCGCGATGAGACCTTGAAAATCAGTAGCCTTGCAGTCACTTCAGCACTAGACCGTACATTCGGCAGTTTGGTAATTTATTGTAAGTCAAGTGACCGTATAACAATGGAGTGGAATTTATTACTGTGATCGCCACGTTATAAAAACTGCTTTAGCACATATTTAGCATACACGCTTTTCCCCTTTTTAAACCATTTAAGGTTGTTTAAGTTGTCGCAACTGTTTTCAAAAAATGGTGTATGAGATGGGTCGACAAAATGTATACACATAAAAAATATTAATAAATGGTTATAATAGGAAATTTCATTCAATTCTTCTCCAGTGATACAATGTTGAGTGATGCTGTAGGTGTAACATAAAATTATACTTTTTTGACGACCCATCTCCGACACCATTATTTAGACTACTATACCTAGTATTTTTTTTAAATTTATTTTGATAAATTTACTTTTATGGAAATCAAAACATTATAACTGCATTTTAGCTTGTTCGCTCTCTATATTACGTAACTCCCGACAACTAGCAATAAGCGAGAATTTTACGATCATTGCTGTAAAACACACTTATTGTTGACTAATATCTTTGACGACCTCTGTGGCGCAGTTGGCCAAGGGCCGTGTGAGACGCAGAAGGTTGCTTGTTCGATTCCGGACAAATGTTTGTATGATCTGCAAATATTTGTTTAGGGTCTGGGTGTCTATGGGTGACAAAAAAAAGTATATATTATGTAGTATATCAGTCATGTGGTACACTTATAACACAAGCTCTGCTTACTTTGGGGCCAGATGATGCTGTTTGAAATGTCCGGCATTATTATTATTATTATTTTATTATAAGCATATTTTTGTCTTCAAGTGGGCGGCACTCGAGTGATAGCTGCGAGCTGGCTTCCGTATTAAAGTTTACGACTTGAGACTGATTTCGCATGATATTGTTATCGTTACTGCTACTTTTACGTAATAACAATGCGGTAGTCATCGGAGCCATTTTATAACCTGTAAAATATTCTAGCATACCTCAAACGTCTTACAAGCCTAACCTTGGGTCTACATGTCCGCCCCGACATTTTAAACCGTGCTACCATTAATCTAGTAAGGCGCCTATTTCACGCACTATGTAGTAAAGGTAGGTTTAACCTACGAGTGAATACGCAGGCTATCATTATGCTAGTTACTTTCGCTCGATGTGCGTCGGTGGTCGGTGGGGATTATGTGGGAAGAGGTAGCGAGAACACATACAGAAATTCATTTAAAGTTAAAAAGATGTTTAATTGTTATAATTAATCATTTCTGTATATTTTTAGGATTCTGTACCTCAAAATTGAAAAAGGAATTCTTATAAGATCAGTTCGTTGTCCGTATGTCTGTTTGTCTGTCTTTCAATTTCATTTTTCTCAGGAACTAGTGGAGGTATCGAGTTAAATTGATATCAAATAATGAAATCTACGGTCTCTGAAAACTGTAAATAATATTTATTAATTGAAAAATTATATATTATAATTTATGTCGCATCTCGGCATAGGGTAACTCCTGTTGACCTAAAATCATAAAAAGTGACAAGAAGGATATATACGAAAATCATTAATTTGATTTACTACAGAAAATTGTTTATTACGATTATAAACTTACATGACCGTGAAGCAGGTACGAGTATATCGATGTAAGTTTGGTGCTGTCGTAGTTTAAGCAAAAGCAATGTTTGGTGCTGTCGTAGTTTATGGCGGTATAGTGGTCATGTATTGGACTATAATTATAACCGATGGCTGTTTTTTATTGTGCCGATGGTAAAAGAAACAAGAAGTCAAAACATTATTTATTCGATAAAATCACAAGGACCACTTTGAATCGTTTTCTTACATGCTAGTGAATCTAGGTGCCGGTTCCTCCTAACCCCAGTTCAATAAGAATCCGGCAACAGATTTTGTATGATCCTTGCCAATTTTGTTGCGGATGCTGAGTCGAGTTGGAGCATATTCTTCCCAAGCTTTTTTGTCATCTAAATAATCTGATATTTTATAATATGCTTTAAGAGACAGTTTCTGTTTTATTACGTTTTAAATTATAGATTATATGGCAAATGATGCCTCTAATTGGTGCATACTCCATAAAATGTTATTGTTCATATATTAGATTCAAACATATGTTTTTTATGCGTACTGTTGGTGATACCTAATAAATAAATAAGTAAAAATAAATAAATTTGCCACTCGAAAAAACTATCACGTCGCTTTAGACCTTGTTATAGAAGCATACACTTTGACCTGTAAAAGACTTATTAACTTTAGCGACCCTAACAGCGAGTTTATCTTTAGGATGAAAATTGTATGGCATTTAGGTACGGTACCTTCTCAGCCGCGACTTTTACACTTGTCCATTTTAAGGGTTCCGAAGTCTATAAGGAACCTTTATAGTTACGCTATGTCTGTCTATCTGTCCGACCCTAAAGAGTATTTGCTCTCAGGCTCTTACTTTTACAATGATTAAATTTTTCATCTTTTTTTTATATTGATGTCTCTACAAAGTTATGACATAAAAATCTTCGTTAAAATATTTTTAGATACCTTAGAGTGTTGAATTGGTTTGGAACCTGACGACTAGTTGTTTTGTCTTTACTGACTTCAGGAACCTTTACTTCGACTAAAGACTTACTTTGCAAGAGAAATTTAACACCATAATATGTAGTTAGCAAACTACAAGAATAGACACAGAAAGTATGAACCTTGCATGATTTTTTTTGAACGTCCGACACGCTACCGCTCTTCACCCAGACCGCCACCATACCTTACGCACTCTGCACACACCCGTATAATTACGGCTGAACCCGCACTGGCCTTATTAGTTGTGTTGTCCACTTGTGCAAAATGAGGATAGCACTGTGCAATATGGTGGATATAGCTAGACTAAACATAACATTAATTAATCAACGTATAGCTTATAACATCTCAGTTTCTTACAAACAGTAGCTTATCATAAATCTAAAACTATTTTAATGTGAAAGGAAAACTTCCCGAATGGTCCCATAGAAATTTCAAAATCGGTTCAGTACTTTCGTTTTTAAATCAAAATAACTGGAAAAAATATGTCATCCAAGTAAACGAAGTTTTGATATTCTGCTTTCTTGTGACTTTCCAGTGGGTTCACGAATTTCGAAATAAATGATAAAGTACTAAAAAGCGTAAAATATAAACTTTTTAACCGACTACAAAAAAAGGAGGTTCTCAATTTGGTTGTATTTTTATGGGCTCAAATTTTACTCGGTTTTCTTTTTAGTTTTAAAACGTAATTATTTTTACAATAAATAAATAAATAAATAATCCCCGACATTTCACACAACATCATTTAGCCCCAAAGTAAGCAGAGCTTGTGTTATGGGTTCCACATGACTGATATACTACTTACATACTTTTTTTTTTGTAAATACATACATAGAAACACCCAGACCCGAGACAAATACTTGCAGATCATACAAACATTTGTCCCGCGGCGGGAATCGAACCCGCAACTCTCTGCGTCTCAGCCAGACCTTAGCCCACTGCACCACAGAGGTTGTCTAATACAATATAAAAATACAATATGGTTAAGATCTTTTTCTAAATATAAAAATACTTGAGTTAGAAAACCCCGTTATTTTATATTGATTGTAAAAAGTTACAGAAAGGCACTTAAATAAAACTAAAATAGAAGTACTTACTTAGTTTAGTTGAATAACACTTTCTTCTTATATTTGTTATATCTCTACTAATATTATAAATGTAAAAGTAACTCTGTCTGTCTGTTTGTTACGTTTTCGCGCCTAAATTTTGATGAATTTTGGTAGAGTTACTCGTAGATGGGATCTTGGAGAACGGGCAGCAGCTAGTACTATACATATTTTTAGTTACACCAAACTAAATACTAAACAATTATAGTAAGTGTTTGAGTGTGTGAGAGCGAATGAGAGTGTTTGACACTGTAATTAGAACTGTTACATGTAATTAAAATTGCCAGAAAACTTATATTTAGAGAAAACATTACGTTGATTCTTTGGAAAACCTATTTAACATAGGTGAAGTAAATCTAATGTATCAAGTAAACATTGATACTAATATTATCTTCTTCTTATCGTGTCACTAGTTATTTCTAACCAGTGTGGTGAAAGGATTAAAGTGCGCCTCAGAGGCTCCTTTCGTGAACTAAGGTAAGCCTTAATGTAAGCTCTCTCGCTTGCCGACAGGACTCGCATGAAAGACGAATCAGTACATGCGGTGTCGGTTCGGTTGCAGGGGCATAACGGCTGGCACCGAGCCGGGCTTGTTTCAAGTTTTCCTTCTCAGACTATCGCAGTCATCTCCATAATCATTCTCCAAGCAGCACTCATCTGGGATCAGTTCCACATAGAAATCCTTACTCGAAGTGTTATAAAATTCAGCGAAAATTACCAACCTGATTTTACACTCAGATGCGGGTGCTGAGCCATTTTTGATGATCCTCAGCTAATCGTTATTGAGTAGGTACAGCGGAAGGTAAAGTAAGGGACGTAATAAATAAAGGACACTATTAATTTATGTATACCTATGCACTAATGCTTACATTTCTTATTTTCTGTTTGTAGTGTTCTCAAGAAAGTTTTTATTATAATTTTTTTTTATATTTACGTCAAAATACACTGAAATTTAACAAAATAAAGCGTAAGATCACTCTTAGTTTTCTCTCTGAATAGTTTATTTCGCCTAAGCATTAGTTTTCTCTCAATGTATGTACGATTACACTATTGTACTTATCGAATACTGGCCTGTCAGCTTAGTTGGCAGCACCTGTGCCTTTTGCGCTGTTGGTCAAGGGTTCGACCTGGGAGAGATCCCAGGACAAACATACTTGTTTGTTCTGTGTAAAGTATCATATGTATTATTTAAAAATATATAAATATTCTATCAGTCATCTGGATGCATACAAGCTATGCTAAGTTTGGGGTTGGATAGTGATGTGTGAGTTATCCATCAATATTTAATATGCTTTGTGAATCTTAGCTAAAAAATACTGGCATCGTATGTTTTCACATTCCACCACTTAGTTAAATTTATGTCTGCGTTGACATGCTGAGTGCACTCCGCGGTGAGCAGTGCGGTCAAAGAAAGTTATGGCTTTACCGTCAATGTCATGGCACGATCACTCTGTCTCCATGGGAGCTCTACTTTAAGTATTCTTCATGTATTTTCCTCAACACACACACACTCTACTGTGGCTACATATATGAATGAATGCAACGAAATTGCACAAAAGGAGGACTGGGTCAGAATGAGAAGAATGGTACTGAAGAGTAATCAAGTAAATTACATGTGAAACAGTCGAGCTATCTAAAGACCGTTTAAAACAATTTATAGACAGCTCAACTAATCCAGATCACTGCCACTGCGTCCCCATGAGACTAGCGGCACTAGCATTATCATTGCCTCGTTGAATTGCAATGATAATAGGGCGGGTAAGATAGGAGCCAGCTCTTTCGTTCCTGCCACACAATATACACAATATAGAATGCTTTTTACGACCGTCTGGTAGAAACATGCGTGACCCAAGAGCTGGCTCCTATCTGGCTCAGCGTATTAGTATTGCCATTCAAAGTGGCAACGCCGCCAGTGTCTTGGGAACGATCGAACGAGATCTGGATCAGTTGAGCTATCTATAGATCGTTTTAAACGGTCCTTAGATAGCTCCATTGTTTCACATGTATTTATATTAATGTATATTATTCTATTATTATTATTTCTGTAATTATTTTTGTAAATAAATGTAATTATACTTTTACAACCACTTCACCTAAGGTTTCTCAAAACATTACCAAGAGACTCGGTCTGGTTCCTTCTTGGTCTGGGTTAGATCTAAGTTCTTTTTATTGTGCCACTAGTTATTTCGAACCAGTAATTCCAGAAAGGAATTAATAGCACCTCAGAGGCTCCTTTCATGCACTTGGCTCATGTCAACTTTTTACGTTTTACGACATGCCGGTTTCCTCGCCATGTTTTTCATCTTCTTTGAGGTACCATCATGATAGATCTTCTAATGTTTCCACATTTAGGCATTTAGCTACTGTCAATAGAATGCTAAGGCATTTAGCTACTGTCAATAGAGAGTGATATACTCGTAGGTCACACGGGCCCAATGCGGGTCCGTTGATGGTAATGTCTTTCGAATTTCAGTTGATAGACATGCCGGTTTCCCTTCGATGTTTTCCCACACCATTCGAGAGCACGGAAATGGTACTCAAAATATTTTTGGTGTCTATTCTACAGGGTCCTAAAGCTGGGTTCCTTTGTGCGCTGTATAATCAAGGATTCTACAGTTGAATGTAATGTGTTTATGTATGTAGTTGCATGAAATAATGTTTATATTAATATTGTTTAATTTAATTCGCTCTCTTCAAGCAGTACAAATTGTATACCTATTACACACTAACAGTGCCTGTGGTAAGGTTTAAGCTTGAAAGACAGTGATTGGTACCTACACCACGGACTCTTGCTGGAACTGATGAGTTCTTACCACTTTACCTAAACCTGAAGATACAAGTCAAAGGGTATCGAATCGCACACAATGGATTGCACAACAAAACAATAGCGTTCCGTGGGAGGTGTGGGACGCGAGGTTCCGTACTTGCAACATCGTACAACGCATTCGTTACTGGCTTAATGAGTCAGGTGCAGCCAGGCGTGATCAGTGTGCGAGTACGCGTATTAGTAAACTCAATGAGTGTAGGTGTAGTGGTACGGTGGATAGAAGTCGCCTTTCCTATTTTAAGGTCGTCAGTTCAGTCCCCTAGTCAAGTTACAATCTCTATTGTTCCCACTGTTAGGCTTGCTAACAATAAATCTTCTATACGCTTCTAAAGTCATGAGTTTGAATCCGGTCGTGCACTAATAGCTTTTTCTGTTCGATAAATGTTAGTACCAGTACTCTCAAATGGTCTACTCTGCGAACCGATTTCGATATATCGAAACGATGAAGTCGTTGTAATGTACGTCGAATGAAATATAATTGACAGTTGTTTATTGCCAAATTCAAATTATCGTATCGTCTATTATGGAGGATTGCGACATAAATTGTCAAAACTCATTCCGTTCGTTCCATCGCTCAAAACGAATCGAAACGATGTAGCTAAGAGTAGAGTTTTGCACGATTATTGACCCGATATATCGTTCATCGATTGCAAGAGTAGATAGGCCCTCAGCGTCGTAAGACCGTCGTAGGACCTATATAGTTCGTAGACGTTGCGCCAAGTGCAAGAAAGGAGCATCTCAGACGCATCCATTCGCCATACTGTTTGAAATAACGAGTCACAAGATAAGGAGACTCTAGACATTTAAATTGGCGCATGCCGTTTTGCCCAGTAGGTATGTGTGGTTTGAAGCCCTTGATGGTAACAGTTAATCAAAGATCCGAAGATAAGAGCTATTATCCATCAATCCGTCTGTGGGTGGCGCAGCATCCATCTGCAGCCAAGGCCAATGTCTACACTCCCAGGCCCACGCGCTTGCGAAATTCGTAGTTAATTGTAAAATTATATCTCACTCATCTGCCCACAATCTAATGGGTCTCAAAGAAACTAAGTGCCTGCTACCAAACGATATAGTAATATATATTCGTCTGTACTGTCTATCGACAGCTTACTATGCAATTTGCCAATAGATTTTATGATATATACTACTAGCTGCTGCCCGCGGCTTCGCACTCGTGGTAATTACATAAAAAGTAGCCTATATTCTTCTCCAATATCCCTTCTATTTCTATAACAAAATTCATCCAAATCGGTTTAGCGGTTAGGCGTGAAAACGTAACAAACAGACAGACAGACAGAGTTACTTTCGCATTTATAATATTATAGTAGGATTACTCTATCTATCTACTATTCCCTTGTATTATTTGAATAGTTATATTGTTCGTAGATAGTATCAGGCTACTTAGTATGATACATAAAGTCACTAGGACCAAGACGAGTTTCTTGTCTGATTTTTCTCGGTCTTGGTTTCGGAAGAATTGAAACCGTAATTAAGAGTCTTCACTGAATGTGAAACTAATTCTAGAAGAGTCTTGTGATTGTCTAAAGTAATATTGTAAAGAGAAAATTTTAGATTTTTTGTAATATAAAGGATAAACTCTGAAACTACTTAACTGATTTAAAAAAATCCTTTATCCGTTAAAGTTGAAGCATCAGCTTTTAACATGGGCTGTATTTTATTATCAAAATAAATAAATTAATAATCCCGGACATTTCTCACCTCATCATCTGTGTGAAATCATCATAATTATACGACTATTGCAATTACCTAACCCGTGTACCCGTGCAACTGTGTGAAGTCGGGGCCGATCGCTAGTATTGAACTAACAGTTTTGAATTTCAATTTGAATAACCCCACTGTCAGGTAACGAACAAAACCATAACCGACCTATATATCGCTATGCGAATGTACGTCACTATGATGAACGGTTCAGTACATGTGTATTTAATATACCTAATTTCGTAATTACAAGGTTTTCCTTAAAATAAACTGAGAGATGCGTAGATAATCCTAAAATCCATTCTTTTATTATTTGACGAGGAATCAAGACGATCAAAGTTTATGTGTGTAAATATGTAATTGTAAAATGATGACTACACTATTGTATTGGGTGAATCCTGTAAAAATAGTTGTTAGAAGACATATCTAAAATAAATAAATAAAATCTCTATATGATAAAAACGGATATTATGTTTTACCTTTTCAGCAGACAATATCGACATAGAATATAATATAATTTAGAATTCGTGCATTTGACAAAACAGAAAACAGGGATAAGGATAACAGGTTATAGAAAGGTTAAGGTAAGGTACAGGTAGGTTATATATAGATATATAATACAAGAAATATAAATATGTTTGTTTTTAATATAAAATTATCAAATAATCTACATTTTTATATAATTTAATGTAGGTATTGCCAACCTTATCGCCATAAAATATTCCGTGTTTTAACGCAAGAGAGTTAGTTTTGACACTAATATTTCGTGAATCTACTTTTGTCCTACTTTCGTCGCTTCGTCGGAGGCCTTGGACATAGTAAATAGAATAATTAATATACTAACATTTATTGCAGTAATTTGTGTGGTATATTTAAGTGTAATAAATTGAGTTTTATTGAGTTTCTGGACGGTTTATGGGTTACTATTGCTTCATTTGCGTCTATTTGGCTGCAATTTTGTTGTAAAACCACTTACGGTATTTTTATTAAAAGGTGCCTTGCAACTTTGTACTAAATAGATCAGAATAAGTTTTAAGTTTTTGAAGTGAAAACTTCTTTTACATATTTTTAGATGAGATAAAACCTCTGGACTCGCCACACCGTTACCGAGATGCTGGGCGGCCGCGCTCGCCCCATTTGATTATAAACCTTAATTCACATGTTTACAGTCTACTTTTGTATGGAGAAGTTTACTAAGCTAGGTTCTTTAATATATTATCTACATTCTGAACAAAAACATAAAGGATATTAAATGTATTTTAAAGTTCCTAATAATAAAATACAATTCATAAATAAAATGCAATTCATAACCCAATAACCCATAACTCAAATAACCCAAATAACCCATCTAAAAAATGTCTAACGCGCATAAATAAGTTTTCACTTCCGGAGTGCAACCCGTAATTTTTTTTTAAATATCCTTTTTACAGTAAATGCCTCAGAGCAGAGCAAATGTTCAGAGTTATAGTATAATATATATAATGTAGGTAAATAGGATAGTTAGACGGATAGACAACTTCGAGAAGATCTTATTGAAACATTAGATAACCAGTAGAAGACCAGTAAAACCTGTCAAATATTCAAAACATCTTGAAAAGAAAAGATGATCAGAGACCTACACGTGGCCACCGGTTTAAACTCATTCGTGAGCCTGCCCGCTTTACTTGTCTCATCACTTCTTCAGCAACATAGTGGTCCGTCCACAACTGGAATGCACTACCAGATGACGTTTTTACTGCTACCTCTGTCAACGCGTTTAATAACAAGCTCAATAACCACAAACTAACAAATCAGTGCTCAAAAAGATTAAATAATAAATAAAGAATATTTCAACTCTTCAAATTCCGTGATATAGACATATAAGCGACAGCTGTTCGTATGTCATCGATACATATATAAAATACCTATTTACATATAAAAAAAAACTTACACATCGGTTTATAGTTTATTAAAAAGTTCAAAATTAAACTGCTACATACCTACTTGTATTTCAAAATCTTTATGTAATTTCTAGCTTCTCCTATCTACCCGATATATTTAACCCACGGAACCCTGATAATATTAAAAAACAGTTACGTGCAATTCGTTATAAAAATCCTGATTCACTTTCTACACTCGTTCAATTAGTAAACAAAAAAAACGTTTTGCAAATAGTGTTTTTACAACAACTCGTTTCGTAACATTGACGTGATTCTACAAGTACATTCACTTTGTTTCTTACGTTATTTAGAAGTTGAAAAAGTCTAGTTTAACCGAGTGTCCGACCGGAAAGATCGCTAATTCCAGATTGTAGTAAAAAACTGTAAATTCTATTAGTTTCTTGATCTTGCACTTCATCCATTCAGTCTAGTCACGCTGGCGTAGAAGTAACATAGGTTATTCACTCGCAGAATATCGTTTTACATTCTGGGTATTTCTATTTATAATATGTATGTATTCATAAAAGCAAGAAAAAAAGTATATAAGTAGTAAACAGTCATGTGGTTCCCATAATACAAGCTCAGCTTACTTTAGGGTTAAATGACGCTGTGTGTTTATTATATTCATTTTATTATATTTTAGTTTTAAGCGGCGATGGGTTTGAAACCAGTATCAATAGTGCAAAATGTGTAAAATAAATATTAAATATTGGTGTATAATGCACGCAACACCATCCAGCCACAAACTAAGCATAAGCTTGTATTATGGCAACCAGGTGACAGATAGAATACCTATATATTTTTAAATACATAGGTACATACATATGATACTTTATAGCACCCAGACACAAAACCATCTTACGTTCATCACACAAAATGTTTGACTCGAGAATCGAAACCCAGCCTACAGCGCAGAAGGTAGAGCTACTATCAATTGAGCTGACAGGATAGTTATACAATTAATGTAATGAAGTGCCCCTGTCTATATGCCTTAGACATAAGTACATAAAGTAGCTAGAGATCTCAGGTGTCTACCAAGCCAGGGAGATTACAGTATTGAGTTCAGTAATGTTGAATATAACATTTCTAGGGGGCTGTAAATACATATATTTATTCTACCTAGATGATTTGGACAACTTGATGATATCCTCAATGTAATTTTTTCTCAATGTCTGACGATCCGCTTGTTCAACCAACGTATTCTGCTCACCATGCCTTACGGTGCCGGTACGGTGCAGGAAGCGGTGTACAGATCGAGAGTTTCACAGAGAGCCATGGAGGGTCACACTCGACATCAAATTCATAGACAGAGTTCAAAATTTTGAAATCCAAGGACGAACTAAGGGTTCAAGATGTCGGAAATCGGATTATGGAGCTGAAATGGAGTTGGGCAGGACACGTTGCAAGGCGTGGTGACGACAGGTAGAGCAAGGCAACTGTGGGTCAACCAGCAGCGAGATGGGTGTACGACATTATCAAAGGGGCGTAGTTGGTTGAGACTAGCGCAGGATCGAGGTGGATTGTACGAACAAAGGGAGGTTTATGGACTTGTTATTGAGGCTGTGACATGTTTAGATGGAGTAGGCTTGCGTCACCTTCCTCTCAGTCTGGTCAGCCGTATCCACAGGAAAGACATGCTCAATTACTTGCGGAGCTGACTAAGCCGCGCGTTTCCTCAAATATTCCTACACGTTTCCGAGCATTGGCACTGCACACATTATGTTGAAGCGAATAGTAATATTGTAATTACACACACTAGGCAATATAAGTTTTTAAACATACGTGAAGTTAACCTCGATTGAAATTTGTTTACGCTGTTTCTGTTTTCTGTCCTCTGTTTTATTTTCGTTCGCGTTAAATTGCCCGTGTACGTACACACGGGCAATTTAATAAACAATAAAGCCTCGGCATTTATTATGGATCATTCTGGAATAACTAGTTTCATAAATAGCTTTATATTTAAATGTTTTGTCAAAGGGGGATGTTGTAATAGTGGGGTAAAAGTAATAGGGATGTGTCGATGGTTTGTATTTGAAGAAAACTGGTATAAAAAGTGAATAGTTGTGTAGTCCGTAAGAAAAAGTTCATATCTTTGTAAGTTTTCACGTGATCTCCTTGAAATAAAAACCAAAAACTAATTCCTCTTTTCGCATTGTTTTGCTATTACCCCTCATTTAAAACTATCTAAAGTCCTAAGTAATTGAGCAACATTATTACATTTACCCAGAAAAGGGCAAATGTAATAAGAGAACCAGAATTATTTACTTTAAATTATAAGAAACTAAAAAGTTGAGTATGGTTGAATGTGTAATTCTAATGGTATATTTAAATAACACTGTTTATTACTATTATATTATTATAATAGTCCAATGTATTTTGTGGTGTGCAATAAAGTAATTCACATCTTTTATCTATCTATATATATTCAATGGTACTAGCATTTACCTTATAATAAATAAATAATTGAAATAATAAATAAAATATTAGTGAACAATCAACATAACATTATCTAGCCCCAAACTAAACATAGCTAGTAATAGGAACCAGATTACTGATACAATACTTATATAAGTTTAAATATATACATGAGACACTTATATAATGCCCAGACAAAGATAAACATCGATGTTCATCACACACAGTTTGTCCAAAGAGAGTCCAAAGATTGTGTGGAGCAATGATTGCTCAAATAAATACTCTAATATAGAAATCGCGGTGTAACTCGTCTGATTCAAGTATTACCTGATATTATATTATATTTGAAGATCACATTAGATACCTACCCGTACTTACCATAAATTTGTCTAATGCCAAAATTCTCCCGGTAACCTTTATTATAATTATTAAAAATAAGTTTATAAAACCTTTGTGTAACCGAACTTAAATTTCAATAAAGGTTTGCATTGTAACTATATTCCAAGGTCTCACCCAATTAAAAAAATGATTTATTCAAACAATAAATGGAGCCACACCGTGTGGCAGCTTATACCATTGCTACATATTGTTATTGCAATTAATTGCTTTCTGTTGTCGTGACGTCGTATTTGGCAAGTATTGCCCAGGGTTGAACAACTTTAATTGCCCGTGTGAGTATACCTTCAGGAACTTTCGGAGAGTCTGTGTTCTCGTAAGCCTAAATCCATTGCCAGTAGTGTAGTTATTATGAAAACGCTCTATGGTCTCCATGAATAACATACACAATAATGGTCGTATTGTAACTGGCCACATGTCCGTCTGTATGTCACAATGTTACTGTAATTCTATTGTTGTTAATTGAATTACCTTCCTTTTTAACTTTTACTTGCGTAAGATGGATTGGAATACAACAGCAACCGACATTACACACTAACTGACAACTGACTGGCCTTGCTCAGTGCTCAGTGCTCAGTGCTCAGTGCCTTGTAGATTGAGGGTACAATTCCCTCCCAGGACAATCTGTGTGATAAACATTGATGTTTTTCTTTGTCTGGGCGTTATATAAGTATCTTGTATATATTTAAACTTATCTAAGTATTATATCAGTATTTTGGTTCCTATTACAAGATATGCTTAATTTGGGGCTAGATAGTGTTATGTTAATTGTTCACCAATATATTATTTATTATTACATACCACTATTTTCGTATGCATCAGTAGCTGACTGAGGTAACGGAGTTATTTGCCCACTCTTTGGCCACCGTCATGGCTTGACCACCTTTGAAAAGCTTTTTATTTTGTACTATTGTAGGTATAATTCATAAAACTATAAAAAAATATTACAATCTAGCCAAGTAGGGCAATGAGTAATTTTACTCTGACTTAAGTAGTAATATAGTATATACTAAAAGTAAAATATAGCGACCTTTGCGGCGCAGTGGACAAAGGCCTGGCTGAGACGCAGAAGGTTGTGGGTTCGATTCCCGCCGCGGGATAAATGTTTATATGATATGTAAATATTAATCTTGGGTCTGGGTCTTTCTATGTATAATAAGTATGTATTTAAAAAGAGTTCCTATATAAGTAGTATATCAGTCATGTGGTACTCATAACACAAGCTCTGCTTACTTTAGGGCCAGAAGATGCTGTGTGAAATGTCCGGCATTATTTTTTTATTTATGTCTAAGAATGTGTCCGATGCACATTTTTTACTGGCTCTAGTTAAGGGGAGGACACTTTGTTTATGTGTTCTTTATATAATGTATAGTTACACTATTTCAAAATTTTCGTTTGAGTCTTCTCACTATATCCGTGTTGTCGAGGAGCTGGATTGCCTCCAAGCTCACGTGATGATGAAGTCTATGGTCATGAGTTTCTGCGTATTTTTTAATAGTGACCGACAGCTTACCGTGCCTTTCGAAGCATGGGACATCTTTGATAGAAATATCATCGGGGTCACCCATCCAGGTACTGACCTCGCAAAGCGTTGCATAATTTCGTTAAATTCAAAAAAAAAACAATAAACATAAGATGTTCCTAGAACGTTCCTTATCGCACGGTTCCTACGGACTTTGCAGGGGCTAGGAGAAAAAATGTGTAAGATAACTCCGTCAGGAATATCCGTCACGACCCTTTATTTAATGTAGATAAACCAATTATTACTACGATTGATTGTACAAGTGGATAATGGACTTATAAAGTTTATAATTAATTAGATGAATTGAATAATGTACAATAAAATATTTATTTTCACAACTCTTATGTGTAATATTTACTATATTTACGAAATTTCCTACCATTTGGTATTCTGAGTTTCATTTAATTGATCTCAGACGCTAGTAATTCAATCATTTGTATTTTTTAATCAATTATATATACACTTATCACTAATAATATACTACAATAGGAACTTCGTTCCAACCGAGTGTTCACGACAAATCTAATATGACACGAGCGTTTCGTGAATCCCATATCATATCCCATAGCTACGGGCACATTACCTATTGCGTTATCCATGTCAGTCAGTCAGAACTAGGATTATTTTTAAGACAAAGCAATGAACAGCCCGTGACTTCGTTCACCTAGTTATTTGCAAACAAACATTTACTCCCTGAGTTGAAATTCTACAGTTGTCTACACACTATAAAGAACACACCTTTTTTTTAAGTCTCTACGACCAGCAGTTGAGGCGGTGCGTTTATTATTTACTAGCTGTCCTGTACGCGACTTCGTCCGCTCGTTTTAAAAAAGAATATATATCACAACAAAACATTTTGTTTAATTTCGCTTCTATATGACACAATTATTCATGCGCGAACAATGGCACCTGTCACAATCTAACAAACCGGAAGTCGTCAGGTTGTATAAAACTGAACTCACCTCTTTAAAGCTTAAATGGGTATTTAATATGGCATTTTTTAGTAATTATTGTGCTATTCTGGGCGGAGACAAATCCAACAATACAAAAATCATAAAAAATCGGTCCAGCCGTTCTCGAGTTATAAGCGGTGTTAGTTACACCGCTTACACCGCAACACGTCTTTGTTTATATAAATAGATTATTCAATAATGAATAATATATGAATATTGATAGACAATTCACACATCTTATTCAAGCCACAGACTAAGCAAAGCTTATGCAAGGACCAGGTAACTGATAGAATGCTTATATATTTGTAAATACATACTTATACTTACTAATATTATGAACCTCACGAATATAATAATCTTGCGAAAGTGTCTCTGTCTGTCTGTTTGTTACGTTTTCACGGCTAAACGGCTGAACGGATCTTGATGAAATTTGGTAAAGAAATGTATCGCATTTCACATAGACTACTTTTTGTCTCAAAAAACTACCTTGAAAGGGGTAAAATAAGGGATGAAAGTTTATTTGGGCAACTCATATTTCCTGACGTTAGGGATCTGAAAATTCATATTTACGGTTTTGGTAAGAGATCTCTACTAATATTATAAAAGACAAAGTAACTCTGTCTGTCTGTCTGGTATATTTTCACGCCTAAAACCGCTGATCCGATTTTGATGAATTTTGGAATAGAGATGGCTGGGACCTTGGAGAAGGACATAGGCTACTTTTTATGGAGGTACCACGCGTGCAAGGCCACGGACAGCAGCTAGTGATTCTATAAGACACGTCGACACAGAACAAACATCTAGGTACATATGTTCATCACACAAATGTTTGTCATGGCAGGGAATCGAATCCTCAACCTACAGCGCAGAAGGCAGAACTACTGTGATTTTGCTACGTTCACAGAATCATCAGGGCTTTCTAACAGTTCCAACATCTAATCAAACAGATTAAGTAAGTAAGTAAAAGTTTATTTCGACAAACTATACACAGATTAAAATATGACAATAAACAAGTTAGCATACATAAATAGCACTGTCTGTGTACAGCAAGTAAAAAATGGTTCTGTGTTCAGCTTAATGCTGCAGTAAACTGCAACGCTGGTTTTCAACACAGATTAAGATTATTCAGCTCTCTACAGTATAGAGGAAAAGCCTAAATGTCGATCTAAATCTTGAGAAAGTATTCCCAGACTCTGATACATGACAAGATATCCAGCTACAGAACAATAAGAACGGAGATCCATACTGATAAACCACATACTGGTGGTGATTCTGCTGTTTTGCCTGACTTATTAATAATTATTTAAATAATTCGGATGAATTCTTATAATTTGACATTCGTTCGAACAAATGTCAAATGAGGTATAATTTTATTCCTGTAGAGGCCTAAGAAAAATATAGGTCCCCAAATATTTATTAGCCGAATGACAAATATGAAATAGGTATGTAGCACTATACGAGCTCTATGGATAAAAAAATATATTAGATTCTATATCAGTCATGTGGTACCCATAACACAAGATCAGCTTACTTTGGCAGATGATGCTATGTTAAATGTCCGGCATTATTTATTATTATTTATTTATTTAATAATATTTTGAAATTACATTTTATAACAAGTAAATATTCTTATTTTATTCAATTGACGCTCTGTGGCGCAGTAGGCTAAGGTTCAGCTCAGACGCAGAAGGTTGCGGGTTCGATTCCAGCCGCGGGACAAATTGTTGTATGATCTGCAAGTATTTGTCTCGGGTCTGGGTGTGTCTATGTATAATATGTATGTATTTACAAAAAAAAAGTATATAAGTAATACATCAGTCATGTGGTACCCATAACACAAGCTCTGCTTACTTTAGGGCCAGATGATGCTGTGTGAAATGCCTGAGATTATTTATTTATTTATTTAATTCATGAATAGATTTTCAAAGCATTTTGCAGTTTTGTTCAACACCAAATTGACGAACATGACATGACGTATTGTCTTAAAATACAATAAAAATATTATTATTATCATTATCAGCCCACACTGTCCCACTGCTGGGTAAAGGCCTGTCCTTATTCTCCCAATCGTTCCTCTCCCGCTCTAAGATGGTCCAGTCGGCACGGAATTTGGTGAGTTAGTCCCTCCACCCTTCACAATTAAATAAATTTAGTCAATTTAGGAAGTGGCATTCAAAGACTTTGGTGCAAACAAATTAAGATCTTTCGTATTTTACGATGTTTTAGTTAGTCCTGGGGCAATAGAATCAAGGCCACTACTCTAGTAAGTAGGTATGTGGGTTTGATACTGTAATTTACTATAATTATGTAATTGTCAAAACAATGGAAAAATTGGAAGCTACAGAAATTGTTGGGCAGTACAGGTAGCGGCTGTGTCTATGGCACATCTACCAAGACCGGCTCAATTAGGAAGTTACTACCACTACCATGCGTACTCTTACTTAACGTTTCGTACGTTACAAATACATTTGCGGCGCACCCATTCTTTTGGGCTAATTTGTAGAGAAGTGCCGCGCCAGACGAGATTGAGTTACGCCATAGAAAGTACTATGTATATATTGCTATTAAGAGCCATGCGCGTGTGCACACTGAATTATATTTTGTAGCTATTGATATAAATATGAAAATATTTATATCAATAGCTACAAAATATAATTCAGTCCTCGTTTTAAACGGTCCTTAGATAGCTCAACTGTTTCACATGTGTTTTATATTATTGTATATTATTCTGTACATTTCATATGTTTAGGTACACTGTTAAAACAGGTACGTTTAGGTATTTTTTTTTTATTTTTGTGTTGAATTCGCTTCGTGATGTCACTCTGATAATTTTTGTGTTTGTGGCCCCTTGGGGCCTATTTTTTCCGCATATGTTTACATTTTTGTTTTATCTGTTCTAAATAAATGTTTTTTCTTTCTTTTCTTTCTTATTAGTAATCTTAGCAACTACTTCGTATGTTTGTTGCTAACTCTGGTGACGAGGTAATAGTCTAATAAGTAATGGCCTAATTAGTTTTGAGAAGTCAGGATCGACAGCTTAACGTGCTCTCCGAAGCACAGAAGCGCTCAGATAAAACTGCCATTATGGCTACCCATCATTGTTACCCTTGCCGTATGATAAAATCGTACTGTCACCTCGACATACACACAATCTTGAAAATATACGATTCACACACCGTATAAAAAAAGCAATAATAATAATGCCGGACATTTAACACAGCGCCATTTGGCTCCAAATTAAGCAGAACTTGTTTTATGGGAATGACTGATTTATAACTTTTTTGTAAATACATACATATTGTACATATTATACCAATCATAAAGCTTATGAGCATGTTTTAATATTTTTCCAAATGTGCCATAGCAACAGCCGTAAACTGCTCTATTATTTCTTCTAGCTAACATCCAATTTGATGACGCAACACGTAGATATCTTACTATTGAGCAGGTTTTTGTGGAATCTATGTTTTAAAATTAGGCAGTTAAGATAAATCTTTGACCTCTAGACTCTTAGTAATAAAGTTAAGAGTCTGTTTAACATGAGAAGAGTCAATAATCATAGCATTGTGTGTCTTATGTCATTGTCATAGATGTCATCCTGACACTCTTTTCTTTGAGATCAGAATGTAGTCAATAACACACTTTCCCTAAGTAGTAAGTCACTTCATCCCCACTTTTTAAGGCTTGCTGACACCATTAAATAATCACATACGAGAATGCTTGTATTATAAATAATATATATAAACATATTGGTGGACCATGCACACAACACCATATAGCCATCAAACTAAGCATAGCTTGTATTTTGGTGACCAGTAGGGCGATTATGGAAGTCTTAATACAATCAATGTCTATCAGTTTCGATTAGCAATCAGCATCAATGTCTATCAATTTCGATTAGCAATAGGCATTATTTAAATCAATCATATACGATGTATTTAAATGCTTAGTACGCTAAACAAGGTTCCTATCACAATCGTACTTTGTAAATTGGTCGAGTTATAGTTTGACACCAACTTCACATTGTAACTAGCGATAGAAGCCGTTAGAAATCGCAGCGATCCATAGTACAAATTCATCAATAGTAACTGAAAGCTATTAGGTATTAACGTTTTGATAGTATCAAAGTTCTATAATCGCCCCACTGGTGACTGATAGAATACTATATATTATTAAATAATTACATACTCCAAATACTTTATAACAACAGACACAGAACAAACTTCTAATTCCATTGCACAAATGTTTGTCCTGGGAGGGAATCAGACTCACAGCCCATGCTTAGTTTTATCTCTGAACCTTACTGCCACGCTTAGAGTTATTAATGACCGCTTACCATCAGGCGGGCCGTTAGCTTGTTTGCCTTCATTGTGGTATTAAATAAAAAGGTTATGGATTTGCAAATCTGTCAGTTAACTGTCTAAAGGTGCTCCCTCACCGGGAGCATTCGCGTGCAATGTAACATATAGATTTGACTTTGAGCATTACATTACAATACTACCTCCCTGACTGACGAGCGTTTGCGTGTAATGTAGCATTATAGATTCGACTTTCAGCATTACATTACAATACTTCCTCCCTGACTGACGAGCATTTGCGTATAATGTTGTAAAACACATTGCATCATTACAAGGTGTGCATTGTAATGCTCGGTTCTCCTCCTTCACTGATGTAAACTCGTTTTGTATCATAACAGTTTGTGCACTGTAATGCTCAGTTCTCCTCCCTCACTGATGTAATGCTCGACTCTGTAACGTTACATTACACGCGAATGCTCCCGGAGCACCTTAAGAGCAAAATTACATGAGGCCACGCATTTTTATCAACAATATTCATTATATTATAATACGCTTTCTTCACAAGACTACCCTTTATGTAATCTTTAAATTTCGTAATAGGTAGTTTCGTTCGTCTCTATATCTAAGCTCCAAAGTTAAGACTTCTATCACTTAACGTGGAACGCAATACAAAGTTTGGCGATCTGTGGCCACTTCCTAAAACGTTCTCGTCTAAATAGATATGAAAATTTTTATCTTCGTTTCTCACGCCTAGTTCTGCTTTTAACAACTTCTAAAACTATCTTATAATCAAAATAGAAAACAATATACATAAACAATAGAAATAGAAATAATTTGTCTGCATGAAATATGGTAGGTAAGAGATATTGAGTCATACAGTAAGTTCACACATTTCACCAAAGAACATTGGCATGCAAATTTTTATGTTTTCAAAAACAATAAATCAAACTATATAGTATTCTATTTTAGCATCAAAGAATTATATTCATTACTTTTCAAGAAATTCGTTAAAAGTTTGAATTTTTTTGCCAAAAATTCTCTATTTTATTGGAACGACGTTCCTTATCGCACGGTACTGACTTGGCGGATGGGCGGATGGGGGCTAGTCCAAAAAGTGTAAGATTTTCACCCATTTTCTTTAGTGTAGACGGTTATCTATAGATATCAATAATAAATAAATAAATAAAATAAATATATAATCCCGGACATTTCACACAGCATCATCTGGCCCCAAAGTAGGCAGAGCTTGTGTTATGGGTACCACATGACTGATATTACTTCTTATATACTATTAGTATATAAATACTTATTATACATAGAAATACCCAGACCCGAGACAAATACTTGCAGATCGTACAAACATTTGTCTCGCGGCGGGAATCGAACCCGCAACCATCTGCGTCTCAACCGGACCTTAGCCGACTACGCCACAGAGGTCGTTAATGAATGAATTAGATGAATTAAATTATGTACAAAAAAATGATTATTTTCACAACTCGAAAAATTATAGATATTAATTACAAAATTTTTAAATTTACTTCTTTATATAAGGCAGTTCTAGACACTCTTGAAAGAACAATTCTCTGAGGGTTTCTTACACATCGTTAGTTAGCATTTGCTAGCGTTTAAAGTAAACATCATGTCAATGAATTACGATATCAACAGATTAAAACAAGACATTACCTAATGTGTGATTGTAGGATAGACTTTTACCCGAAGACCAGCGCTACTATCCTAGGAGAATAGCATCAATGCTGAGATTAGACCTGTTTGGTCAATCTACACACAGGAGAAGGGCTAAATGTTTTTAACCCACGTTGTACTATAATGTTATTGTACTGTATTGTATTAACTCTTGAAATAGAATAGAGTAGACTATTTATTTAATGCTACATAATAATAAAGTGCGAGTAACATAGTTACGTTTTAAAAACTAAAAAGAAACCCGACTTCATTGAATATAAAAAATATCATTGACTTTTAGATTTTTGTAGATTTTATAAAAACTGCTCGACCAAATTCGATAAAATTTATATGGTAAAATTTAAAAACCTTAAAAAAAGATTGAGAACCTCCTCTTTTTTTTAAAGTCGGTTAATAAAGTTGTCTATATGTAGGTAGGTATAAGATGGATCATGCAAAAAATCGCTAGGACCAGGACGAGTTTCTTGCCGGTTCTTCTCGGACTTGGGTTAGGAGGAATTGGCACCTAAACGTCTAAGTCTAAGACGTTTCAAAGTGATCCTTGTGATTTAATAGTGATTTTTAATAAAGTATCTTTTTACTTTGACTATAATATAATGTGACGAAAAATGGCTACCACTCAGCATATGATATAGAAGTGTGAATGCTGCGGTATCGCTGATATTGAGCGGCGCCACGATGAGTAGCGTGAATTTTTGTATTAACTTTTGTATTAACTTTTTGTATTAACTTTTGTATTACTTTTGAATTTTTGTATTAACTTTTATCTCGTGAACATGGCGCATGCAACTGTGCCGAAATATCAGGATGCAATAATACTCACTGGTAAATATACCGTTTGAGTGAAATATATCGTATTTTATTCTTTGTGTTCTTTTATTTTATGTAATTGTTTTAATCACCTAACTGCTTGTTTTTACTGTCTTAGAAGTTTCGTGTGTTTGTATAATAAATAATGACGGACATTCCACAAAGCATCTAGCTCCAAAGTAAGCAGAGCTTGTGTTATGGGTACCACATGACTGATATTACTTAAAACTTTTTATTCTTTTAAATAAATACATATTATACACAGAAACACCCACACCCAACACAAATAAACGATCATACAAACATTTGTTTCGTGGCGGAAATCGAACCCGCAACCTTCTGCGTCGCAACCTTCTGCGATTTTTGTCTCAGCCGGGCCTTGGCCCGGCTGAGACAAAAATAATAAACTATATAATAAACAAAAATAATAAACATATATATAAAATAATAAACATTTAATCTATTCTATTATTTATTTATTTTTTAGCCAAGTAGGTGAAATTTTTTTAAGCGTGATATGTTTGCCGCTAACTTGCATAATGATAAGCATTAAGTACTACTTTTACATTCATATTAGTCTGTGTTCAATTGTAGTGAAGGAGTAAATAAGCATAAACCTCACGGCTTTACAAGCTTGAGTCAAAGTCAAGTCAAAAGATACTATATTCAATACAATCACAAGGATCACTTTGAAACGTCTTACATACTAGGTGAATTTAGATGCCAATTCCTCCTAACCCAAGCCCGAGAAGAACTGGCAAAAAACTTGTCCTGGTCCTAGCGCGTTTTTGCATTATCCATCTTTATGATGACCTTAACTACGAAAAAATTTTTCATCATATTTAATTCCTGTCTTAATCTGTACTTTTATGCCTATTACTTGTACAAAATAATTTTGATGTTTCACATCTGCCAGCCGTCACGTGAAGGCTTACATTTTTTAAATTATTTTTTCATATATTTTTAGGGGCTGCTTATTATGTTTTACCTTACAAAAATTACGATAAGACTAACAGTCTGCGAGCAATACATCTGATTAGGGACGAGCAGACAGACAGGCAGATATACCTACCAAAACTATAAGGCTTCCTAGTCGACTTCGGAATCCTAAATAGATTATGATTAGTATTTAATTCGTAGTTTCTTCCTTACCATGTTTGGAAGTAGCAATAAGTTTTACCTCACTTTAAGAGAAGGACTGATTCATAATACCAACTGTAGATAGTAAACTTACTCGTGTTTAGTGTTGCCCTATTTTTTTTACATGTACTTCTATTTTTTCTTTTTTTTGTATGTGTCAAATAAACACTTTCTTCCTTTCTTTATTGCTTGGTATAGTTATTTATTTACCCTAAAGGTATTCTTCAACATCGGTATATTCGAGAAAAGAAAACAGAGAAACAAATGGCATAGAGTAAGGCAAGACGATGTCTACTCTGATATTCTGATATATTCCTCTTCCCCCCGGACCGCGAAAGCGCTAAGACGTGTGTAACCCGAGTTTATTTTTATTTTTGACTCAATATTTTTCAAAAATTGGTGGCAGAATATTCGCTGTAGTACCAGGCGCCCATAACGTGTTGGAAGCTATCGGAACTAGACGTAGGTATATCCTACGTAACTGAGACCGGTTTCGCTACGCCCGCGCTCGCTTATTGTGTGCTGTTTTGTCTCTGTGTGCGTATTGTCGTTTGCCACAAGCTCATAAGCGATAGCGATTGCGGTAGCGGACACACTTTTTCATTCGAATCGTCGTACTTTTCCTGGAAATAGTACCATAGCTAGAAACACAATACACTAAAATGGATAAATACTTGTCGACAAAAAAACTGGCCGACAAATCACCCAGTGAAGGGAACATAAATAAAGCATGTCAAAGCTCAGAAACTACACCTCCAAACTTTGTTTTTCTACGAGGGAAAAGAGATAGAGACTTCGACTGGAATTTAGAACTCAACGAGTTCAAGGAAGAGATGAAGACCCTGATGGGAGCCCTGATGGCTGATCAAGAATCTGAACTGAAGAAATTATTCACTCCAACTCTAAACGAAATCCAAAATACAAATAGAAATATTGAAAGTTCTATTGCTCTCCTAATGAGCAAAAATGAAGAACTGAACAAGAAAGTTGAGAAGTTGGAGATTGAACAAAAGAAAGACAAAGAGTACATTTTTATTTTGGAAAACAGGATGGAAGACATACAGCGGACAGATCGAAAAAATAACATAGAAATCAAAAATGTGCCTAAGAGTAAATCTGAGACAAAGGACGACATGATAAACATGGTTCTGCGGCTGGGAAAATCAATTGATTGCAACATCAATAAAGCAGAAGTCAAAGACATCTACAGAGTACGTGCGAAAAAAGAGGGACAAAGCAACACTCCAATCATAGTTGAACTTTCTTCTACCATCCTAAAGACTGATGTACTAAAGATGTGTAAGGCTCATAATATCAAGCACAAGGGAAAGCTCTGCGCAAAACACCTGGGATTCACAAAAAATGAAGACACTCCTATATTTGTCACTGAACAGTTAACTGTGAAAGGATCGCGGCTGTACTTTCTCGCAAGAGATCTTGCAAAATCGAAGGCTTATAAATTTTGCTGGACTTCCTACGGACGGGTCTACGTAAGAAAAGACGAAAACTCACCAATCATCACCATCAGCAACGAGAGCCAGGTGAACTGCCTCATCCAGGCTACATGACTATTTCACTTTACTATAACTATTGGATTTTTACTAAACTCTTGCCAATCAAAACTTTGTTTAAGATTCCCACTACCACACTTCACACTCACAAAATACACACTTCAACCTACAATTTACAACACCAAAAACCTTACATCTGTCGTTTATTGGATTTGTCTGAAACTAAATTCAGAGATCTTTTTACATTATAGCCTACTTAACACGAAAGACAAGCTAATTATGACTGTAATTACTTCTTCAAATTTAAGTTATGGATAAGCCTGTAGAATCTGGAAATGAAATAGACAACGCAGAAATCGCAAAATCATTTGATTGCAAAATAGAAGATCTTCCTAAACGGATACAAATAAATGCTTCTGACCTTAAGATCATAACACAAAATATTAGAAGTATTTATTCAAATATGGACAGCCTACAACTCACGCTAACTAAACTGAAATTTGAACCAGATATCTTAATACTGACAGAATGTAGACTTAATACAAACAAACCTATTCCACTCATAACAAATTACAATTCGTTCGCAACAACTAATCATATAAATCAAAACGACGGTGTGGCTGCTTACATAAGAAATAATCATAAGGCTCATACGGAAGAAGTAAAATTAGAACATGCATCGTGCTTAAAAATTAATATTTATAACACTATTTTTCTATGTGTATACCGTTCACCGTCTAATTATAACGCTGAAAACTTTTTAAATTCACTTAGCATTCTTCTGGAGAGTTTAAAATCTTATGAGAGAATAATAATAGTCGGAGACATTAATATAAATATTGCTTCTAAGACTGGGGAACGAACAAGCGACAAAAATAATAGATTGAATTACTTAAATACCTTATCAATGCATGGCCTACTACCAGGTCATTACCTACATACCAGAGAAAATAGCTGTCTAGATCATTTTATGCTAAAATTAAATAAAACTAAAAATCTAGCCACAATTGTTGTTTTACACACATCTATCACTGATCATCTTATGTTGCTACTTACTCTCTCTAAAACCACTTATCCACTAAATAACCGTAAAACCAAAACCATTATAAATTTTGAAAATGCAATAAATAATTTGCAGTCAAACATAACAGACCTGCTTCAGCTTAACGACCCTAATATCCTAGCTAAACTGCTAATAAGTAGAATACAAAAAAGTCTGACAGAAAATACTATTATAATTAATATACCTAGAAGCAAAATAATTATTAAGCCTTGGATAACTCATGGTATTCTACGTTGTATAAAAAACAGAAACAATATGCAGAAACAATTGCGATGTGATCCTCAAAATAAAATATTAAAAATAAGCTACAGAAGATACCGTAACTTTTGTAACAACTTAATAAAAAAAACTGAAAAGGAAATATGAAAGTCAACAATTAGAAAGCTCATCCAAAAACAGCAAAGCTCTTTGGAATAGTATAAATAATATAACGCAGTATAAACCCACTAACACACCAAACACGCAACTACTTTATTCAAAAGAAACATCCATTGAATCTTTAAACTATGTTAATACCTATTTTGCTAATATAGGAAAAATTCTAGCTGAAAATATTACCCTGCAAACTAAAACCATCAATGACATCTATAACCTGTCCTATAATCAAACTTCGTCCCTAGTCTTACT
The DNA here is from genome assembly GCA_948098915.1 of Lampropteryx suffumata. Lineage (NCBI taxonomy): Eukaryota > Metazoa > Arthropoda > Insecta > Lepidoptera > Geometridae > Lampropteryx > Lampropteryx suffumata. The sequence goes on along the minus strand of OX402571.1, from coordinate 12,073,179 downwards.
AGAAACGAATAAAAATGAAATATTTAATATAATTATGAACCTAAAAGTAAATAGTGCCCCTGGTTGGGACCATATTACGTCGAAGTTTCTAAAATTGTCTAATCACATTTTGATTCCTGTAATTTGTCATTTAATAAACCTCAGCTTAAATCAAGGCATCTTTCCTAAAATCCTCAAACAGTCTGTGGTAACACCAGTGTACAAGAGTGGAGATAGAGACGATGTCAGCAACTATAGACCGATCTCTGTATTACCGTCAATATCAAAAATACTAGAAAAAACTATTAATAACAGGCTACAAATTTATTTGAAGAAATATAATATAATCTCGAAATGTCAGTTCGGATTTAGACATGGATTCTCAACTGATGACGCAGTTTCAGCTTTATGCAATCACATTGTAGGGCAAGTAGATAAGGGACGAAAATGCTTAACAGTATTTCTGGACCTCAAAAAGGCGTTTGACACCGTCTCTATCCCTATTCTTGTACACAAGCTAGAACAAATCGGTATCAGAGGTACCCCCCTTGCTTTACTGACTGACTATCTTCATGATAGAAAACAGAGGGTAAAGGTGGCTGACATTGAGAGTGACGATGTCTATATTAACTACGGGGTCCCACAAGGTAGCGTTCTGGGGCCAACTTTATTCTTAACTTACATCAATGACCTCTGTAACCTCACCATTGAAGATGGTAAAATACTTTCCTATGCTGACGACACAGCGATCACTTTCACGGGTACCTCATGGAACGACGTGAAAAATAAAACTGAAAAAGGGCTAAAATCTATAGCCAGGTGGTTAAAATTAAACCTGCTCACTCTGAACGTTGATAAAACACACTTCATGTGCTTCACCATGTACAACCGAACCCAACCAGAATTTGATTATACGATCAAAATACATGATTGTGATATGAACTCAGAGGCGTGTCTCTGCCCTATTATAAATAAAGCTGAGACTATCAAATACTTAGGTGTTACCATAGATCAACGTCTATCGTGGCACGCACATATTGAGGTACTTATGAATAGGACGAGAAAGCTTACTTATATATTTAGGAATTTAAGACATGTGGCAAAACCCGACCTTTTAAAACGTATATACATTTCTCTAGCGCAGTCAATCCTAGCATACTGTATACCGATCTGGGGTGGAGCTACAAGATCTAATTTTCTGAACCTTGAACGAGCGCAAAGATCATTACTTAAAGTAATGTTAAACAAACCTTACAGATACCCAACTGAACTGCTATACTTTAATTCAAATATACTCACGGTTCGAAAACTTTATATATTGCATTCGGTACTAAAACTGCACAAATCTCTCAGCTATAACCAACAATTACTAAATAAAAGAAGACACTTTACTATAACGGACAGACAAACTATACATTCAACTTTTGCATCACGCCAATTCTCAAGCCAATCCGCTCATTTATATAATCGGATCAATACAATCATTAACATATACCCGTTAAATAATCACAAATGTAAAATGACGGTAACTAAATGGCTATTGCCAGTAAATTACGATGAAACTGAAAAACTTTTGGAAAAAATCATATAATACGAGATAATTCATTGTACACACACATCAAAACACATACACACACACACACACACACACACACACACACACACACACATCACACTACACACTCATACAAACAGACACACCACACCCAGTGGTTACGACTGATACACCAACTCACATTAGCCTGGTGTTATCAGACGAAACTTTTACACTTGGACCATACATCAATACTTACTTACAAAAACTTACACCTACTCAAACACTCATTCACATCGACACTTCGTGACACTGCACAACAATATTTTTCTACCCACAAAAATTACCTACACCTCACCACAGCACTCGCGCTGAACTTCAACATTCACAACTGACTTTGATAACTGTCTCAAATCTACCCTCAAAAATTCACATGAATGTTATTTAGTATAAGTAGTTAAGTAAATGTTTTAATGTATGTTACAGCAATATAACAGCTATAAACCACAATTAAGAAGAGCGATATTCTCCTAATACAGGTATTTTATACTTAAAAGGAGGTATCCAATACTGATAAACTATGTTACTTAAGTTACTGAAATAAAACATTTTGTATTTGTATTTATTTGTATATTAAAGAAATCAAAGCTGGAGTACCGCAGGGAAGTGTGTTGGGCCCGGTCCTGTACTTGCTTTATACCTGTGATATTCCTGAACTAAGAACCAACACCATCGCAACATTTGCTGACGACACAGCTATAATGGCTTCTGGAAGCACTCACGCAGAAGCCGCAGAAAAGGTTCAAGTAGCTGTCAATAAAATCCATAACTGGACAAAGAAATAGCGTATTAAATGAAACTAAATCAGTTCATATAAAATTTACAAATAAAAAAGAATAGTACTGTCTAATATATATGTATAAAGAACAAGATTATACCATACGAAAATAAAGCAAAGTACTTAGGAATGACTCTTGACGCAAAGTTGCGCTGGAAAGCACACGTCAAGAAGAAAAGAGTTCAGCTAGAAATACGCTTCAAAAAGATGTACTGGCTGCTTGGACGAAACTTCGCTCTGTCAGTGCTCAATAAGTTATTATTGTACAAGCAAGTCCTGATGCCAATTTGGACCTATGGAATTCAGCTGTGGGGCTGTACCAAAAAGAGCAATATCCATATAATCCAAGGATTCCAAAATAAAGTTCTAAGGGAAATAGTGAATGCCCCCTGGTACATAAGAAATGACGATCTCCATAGAGACCTCAGAATAGAGTTCGTCGATAAGGTAATACAAAAGTATGCAGAAGCTCACAAACAGAGGCTTCATCGCCATATGAACGTCGAGGCAATCAAGCTCCTCGACATCACGGACATTGTAAGAAGGCTCAAACGGAAAAAGCCATTTGAGTTAGTGTAGTTTAACAAAAGTGAAGTGGTAAATAACTACATAAAAACACAAGAAAAAAGTGTCTTCCCCTTAACTAGAGACTGTAAGAAAAATGCTATTGGACACATTCTTAGTATAATTTATTTTATAAAATTATGTCAAAACAAAACTACTCATTAGCTTATTTGGCTAGATTGTAATATTATTTAGCGCATGATCAATATTGTGCACTAAAATAACAAAAAAAAAACATATATAGTTGCAGTGGGCCATATAAATAAAATAATATAAATAAATAATGAAAACTCTTTACAATAGGCACTCCTTTATTGTCCTTGTCTATGCCAAGGTCTTCTAAACTAGCTCGTACTATGGGAACCAGATGACAGACAGAGAGAAAATATTATACAGACAAAATACTTATATAATATTTTCAAATACAACTAACATCTAATTTTACACATCTTATGTACGAATGTACAAGTAGGTACTTATGCAAATAAGATTGTTGTTTTTGGTCTGAGACAAAACACAAGTAGACGTTGTCTAATAGGTCGACCATTGTATAATAGATTACAAGGAAACTCAAGGTTTCCGCGCAGCGGCATAACGCGACATCTATTAACAAGGTCACTATTTTAGTTCAAACTAGTGAAGTCACGCCACTTCGCTCGCGTAGGCAGGTCTGTCTATAGTATGTCTTATTAATTTTACCGTAGGCCAGGCGTACTCCTCTATTTAGGTACGAAGTTAGGCGTACATTAGCGCACGCAAACTGTTGAGAAAATTCGTAGAGAAGTGCCGCGCCAAAAGAGATAGCGCGATTGAAAGAGACGCACTATGTAGGTTAATATAATGTTAGGCACTAAGCGTTTATGCGAGCTGAATTGGACTTTGTTGCGTCAAAGTAAGAGTCTCTATTTATATAAATGTTTTCGTGAAGTCCGTCTCCTATACTTGTAGTCTTCTTCTTCTTCTTCTTTCGTATCGTTGTTATATCCTATTTGACCACATCTACAGCATTATCAAAGCAGGACATCAGATCACCTATAGTGCATGAGTTGGGGCAAGATAGACAAACAAGTACGTGTGACATATTTGTAGTACCTTTTATTTGTAACTTTTATCAGTGTGTGTGTGTCAAAATAAATTTATTTCATTTCATTTCATTTCATTTCATTTCATTTCATTTCATTTCATTTCATTTTTACCTAATAATTATTCTGTGCCCCTTATAGGGGTTGTCCACCGGAGAGGAGATTGCGTGATGATGACCACATGATTCTGTTGACCGATTTGACTCATCTCCACTCCGCTTAGGTAGATCCAGCTCTTAGGGGTTGAATAGGGGTTTCTTTTCTCTAGACCTCTATATAAAACATATTGTTTACGGGGGCCATGTTAGGTATTGATGGCTAAAACGAGTTTCTTGCTAATTGTTCTCAGACTTGAGGAGGAATTGGCACCTTAATTTATCGCATGTAGAACGATCCAAAGTTATCCTTGTGATTGTAATGAAATCTGAGACACAGAAGGTTGCAGGTTCAATTCCCGCCGCGGTACAAATGTTTGTATGATTTGCAAATATTTGTTCTGGGGATTAGGTGTTTTTCTATTTTTTTTGTATGTATTGTATGTATTTACAAAAAAATATGTAGTATATCAGTCATGTGGTTCCCATAAATAACACAAGATCTGCTTACTTTGGGCCCAGATGACGCTGTATGAAATATCCAGCATTATATATTTGTTTCTTTTAAACTGGTTTCAATTCAAATTTGAAACGTCAGTCAGAGTAACTATTTTATTTATTTAAATTTGAAGTTAATTGTACATTAATTATATTCGTAAACCGATGAACGCACTGAAAGTTGCGTAACTTTATTGGCCAGCAATGTACTGTAATATTACGTTTTAAAATATCTACCGACTTCATGTAATTAAAAAATGTCATCGATGTATACAATTATTCGATTTTTGTTGATCTTTGTAAACCGCTGGACCACCTGGGAAGTATACCCATTAAACAAAAAAATATTTATGAAATCGGTTCACGCGTCTTTGAGTAATCGATGAACATAAGCACATAAAAAAAAGATTGAGAACCTCCTCCTTTTTTTGAAATCGGTTAAAATTAGGTTGTCTACGAATAGGGCAGACCAGTACTTGCAAGCAGAACAAATTAAATAAATATTTATCTCACATCTTTATTCATTTAAAATGAGCAATGAATGAATTTTACATAACACCAAGGAAATGAATAATTTAAATAACTGTAGGAAGTTATGTAGTTTTTACTGTCCACGCTCTATTAAAGCTGAAATTGAGTATTATTGTTTGAGTCGGTTGTTTTTCTTAACCCAATGAGACCTTGGAGGGAGGTGATGCGTTTACAACCTCCTTGAGTTACCGTAAAAACTATTATCAACCTTTGTATTTAGTTACACAAAAGTTTTAATAAACAGTGTTTATATAATTCGAGGTTTCTGTAAATTAGAACTTTAGCCACACAAATTCATGGTCATCTACCATGAATTTGTCTGGCTAAAGTTCTAATTTAGGGATTATAATGTGATGTTCAATCTATCTATCTGTATAAATTATACTAGCTGACCCGTTCGCGACTTCATCCGCGCGTTTTAAAAAGAAAAACAAATCTAATTGTAAATCTTTAGATTTACAATTATTCTCGAATCCACTTGAACACACACAAAAAAAAAACATTCAAATCGGTCCAGTCGTTTAGGAGTTTAATTACAAACACACGCACATAAGCTTTTTACAAACAAACAACAAAATAATGAATCCCTGTTTCCCTTGGTCACGCCATAACTTAATAACTTTTTATGTTCCAATACTTTGTACTTGAAGGTTCTTACGGGAAAAGTATAAGAAAATTGCGACATAGGCTACTTTTTAACCGACTTCATCAAAAAGGAGGAGGTTCTCAATTCGTCGGAATCTTTTTTTTTTATGTATGTTCACCGATTACTTAAAGACGCATGAACCGATTAGAATTTTTTTTTTGTTTTTAAGGGTACGCTTCACAGGAGGTCCCATTTAAATTTTATCGAAGTCGGTCATCAAAATTATAATAAATCAAAATATACTGATGAGATAACTTGATAAGGTATATCAGATTCTATGTTAATAAGCTCTTCTCTGCATCTGGCCCCAAAGTAAGCAGAGCTTGTGTTATGGGTACCACATGACTGATATACTACTTATATACTTTTATTTTGTAAATACATACATATTATACATAGAAACACCCAGACCCGAGACAAATAATTGCAGATCATACAAACATTTGTCCCGCGGCGGGAATGGAACCCGCAACCTTTTGCGTCTTTAATAATAATAATAAGGTTACATAAGTCTTTCCATAGTTTAGATTTTCTTTGTCAAACCTATACCTATACCTAAGTAGTGACTTAAGTATGTATAAGACCGAGCTTTTAAGGTTCCAGAACCAGAATTTATATATATATCGTAAATTAAGCATCCGTTTTTGGCAGTATTTGACATTGAGGTGGTCTTTCAGCAAAACGATAAATGTTATATCAGGACAATTATCTTACTAAATCCTACTGTTAGTGACCTTGTTTCGACTCGTTTTGATCGATGGATCGAACGAAATTACCTTTGACAATCGATTAAGTAATCCACAACAGGCGATACGAAAATTTGAATTTGACAGCGAATCATCTCGACTGACCAATCACCAATTCGACTGAATTTAACGAGCATTTCAAATATGTCATCGCTCTGATATATCGAGATCTGTTTGCCGAGAACTTACTTATAGAGTTTTATTAGTAGATACTAGTATGTACCTACTACTTAAGTAAAATTAAAAATATCAAAAATTGCTATGTTATATTTTTTGACGTAATAACGTCTTAAAAATCGATGAACGCCGGCTGCACGCACGAAAAAGTATGTCTCATTGTCACGTTCCACCTGATCCGAGCGTGCAAGCGAGAGCGTGGAACAAGCGATAAAAAGGCACGGTCGGCCAAAGCGTTCGGCGTGTGACGCCGGTTTTCTTATGACGTTATCACGTAAAATTATCGTCCGTAAGCCAACTTTACAGACAACCATTTTTATACGCTTTATATTAGCTTCACTTGTATGTATGTTTGTTTGTATGTTTGTATGTTTGTAACTCCTTTTGACTCCTTAGGACGCGATTTTGACCCACTTTAAACGGCCAGATTTCATTAAAATTTTGCACACCTGTCAAAGACCGATGGCAATGCAATAATTCGATAAAATAGAAAAAAAAAATGAAAAAAAAAAAAACGTTTATCCTAAAACTAAAAAGTAGAAAATAAATAATAGTTTAAATAAACTAAAAAACAAGCTTTATATAGAAAACCAAACTAAAAAATAGAAAATAAATGTAATAAATGTAAGTAAGAAAAAAATGTTTTATATAAAAAAAAGCGTGCGGTGCTTTTTAAGATATTATCGAAATGATAATCCTTCTTCTCAAATCTGTCAATGAAATATTTATAACTATTGACACCATGCACTCCACGCTTTTTTTTAAATAAAACATTTTTTTCTTACTTACATTTATTAAATTTATTTTCTATTTTTTAAGAGTTTCTATATAAAGCGTGTTTTTTAGTTTTTTTAAACTATTATTTATTTTTCAAACTTTGAAACAAACAGATTTTTTAAATTGACAAACTGTTTCCTTTGCAATTTTTTCTAAACACGAAACAAAAAAATTATCCACACGTCTAACAACCAACTTCGTTCCTCTTCGACAAATAATCACATGTTGTGTTGATGTTCTTGTATAATATACACGAAACGTTGCCGCAAACCATTTTATAAAAGATCGGCTCATTTAATGTCAGTGACTTGACACCAACGCTTTTCCGAAAATGGCTTCAGACAATTTTGTAGCAAATAAATTGTCAATCGCTTGTTTTGGGCATTGCAATAAAATAATGAACTTTTGAAGAATATTAATAGGTTTATCACGTCATGTTAACATATATATATATATATATATATATATATATATATATATGTCATGTTTATGTAAATAAGATTGAAAATTGGAAAGACAAATATAAATGGAATAGAATAGAATAATTATTTATTTAAATAAATACTTGAATAAATATTCTCCTAATTTAAGTAAATAATGGAATTATAGAAACCAAATAGAATCTATAAAGGCGATGTGTGTGTGTATGTTCCCTATAGACTCCGAAACGGCTCGACCGATTTCGATGAAATTCATGATTTTACATTAGATTCTTTTTCTCGAAGAATAAAACAACGCCTGGAGAAACTATGAGTATTAGAACGCTGTTGATGTGCTACCTATATAATACCAACTTCTTGGCCAACCAATGGCCAGTCAACCTTATCCATAGGAAATACATGCTTAAATTAAGTAAGGCCTAGAGTCGCTTTATTAAAACAACTTTAATAATCACGTTTTTACAAAACTAAAACTAAAACCGTCTTTATTGAATGAAATTTGAGCCCATAAAATATAACCTCCTCCTTTTTATGATGTCGGTTATTTTACGCTTTTTAGTAAGTACATTATCATTTTTCCAAATACGTGAACACCACTGGAAAGTCACAATAAAACAAAATATATCGTTTACGTGTATGACATATTGAATCCAGCTATTTTGAGTGAAACCCAAACTACTGAACCGATTTCGGTGAAATTTCTATGAGACCAAACGGAAAGTACCTATATCCTGTCATATGAAAAATATTGTTTCAAATCGGTTCATAAAGTTAAAAGAGTTAAAACAGTAACATAAAAAAACAACTAAATTGAGAACCTACTCCTTTTTATGAAGTCAGTTAAATAGGAGGCGGAACTCAATCCAGTTTTTGTTTTTATGTTTGTAGCCTTAGAACTTCGTCATTTATTAACCGAATTGGAAAATTCTTGTTTTGTTTGGGAGGGAATACCTACTTCCCGATTGGTCCCATTTAAATTCGAAGAATAAATACCATCCCTAAAAGCAAAACAAATAGTAGAAGAAATGTTGTATTGGACTTGAGAAATGTATATCTATATAGGTATGAATACATGAAGCAAAAACTTTGTACCCCTTTTTACGAAAGTTGAGCGCACCGAGGAGTATGAAATTTCGCACACTTATAGTTTATATAGAGAAGGAGTGCAGAATGCTAAGATATTTTTTAAATTATGCATAACATTTTTATATAAAACATTAATTATAATTAATTATGGTCGAATTTCGACCAGTGGACGACCACTAGTATACAATAAATAGATAATGAAAAAACAAATTAGCATCCCTAAGGGCGGTAAACAGAATAATGTTATTTTTATGGGCACAAATGTTATTCAATGAAGTCGCTTTTCTTTTTAGTTTTGCAAAATACATAATTAATTAAATACTCACGGACACGGTGTGGAGCACAGAATAGGCGCAGGCGCAGAAACCGTCCTCACTTCACCATCACAATTCAACACTTCAAATGCGTCCACTTCACTTGGCGTCCGCACCTGTCTTGGCAGGTCTACCGGTCGCGACACCGACTGCCTCGTCTCCGACTGTAAATCTGACTGTATCAAATCAACCGACTGCCGCGAAGACAGATCGAAATATCTATCCTGAGCGTGAATTAATTGTGTTACTGTGAACGCTGGCGCGTCCGCCGCGGCTTTGAACAGATCATCGTATTCTAGGCTCAACTTTCTGTTAAAGAATCTATTGTCTTCGATGTCCTTGGAGGGTGATACGTGGGTTCTATCTATGGTTATGTCAAGTTGGTTCGCGCTCCGCAGTGACCGCTCAGTCGCGAACGCGTAAGGCGTATTCGCTAACTCCTCTTCAATACTGTTGTACCGGCTACGAAACAATGATGGCTGGTCCCCACTATGTTTGGTCTCCCCACCTGGTTTTCCCCGATCCCCACTCAGATCTTTCAGCTCGGGCTCGTATTTACCACCGAAGAGGTCGTATTGCCCGAATCTGTGGTTTATGGTGTCGAATTTGGGGTTTTCGATTTCGGGTTCGCGTGGGCTCGACTTGGGGGACATGTTGATGTGGACTATTCCGTGCTCGTCTGTGTATTTTAACTTTAGCGCCATTTTATCTTGTCATCTTTGATGGGGTTTATCTGAAAATAAAAGAGCAATTTCTTTTTTAGTTAATTTTGTAGTGGTTTCTTGCGCTAGCTCTGATTAACATTGAGAGAAAGACTTAATTATGTAGGTATAACAATAAACTTTTATGATACGTATGTTTTTATACCGTAAGAACCGTAAGAATTGCAATAGGTAGGTTCTATTTATTAAATTGTAAATAATGTAAGTCATTATGTATTTGATATTATGTTATTTTTTTTTTCAAAGCATAAAAACTAAAACATGTATACATGATTTACATGTATGAAAGGAGTCTCTAAAACCCTTCACCACACTGGTTTGAAATAAATCGTGTCAATAGTCACGATAAGAAGAATATACATGCATTTATTGAAATAAAACATTTATTTACAGAAATAATTACAGAAATGTACAGAATAATATACAATAATTGAGCTATGTAAGACCTGTTTAAAACGATCTAACGATAGCTCAACTGATCCAGATCAAATGTATTTATTGCTATTGTATGTTAATATTCTGTACATTTCTGTAAATAAACCAAATCAAATAAATTGTTGAAATAAAATAAAATTGTCGTATAAAAATTGGTATGAATCATTCATTCATTTTGAAATTAGCTTTATTCCCATAATATAAAAAAATTACATTAGAAAACTATTTGCTACCGTGTATGTAAGATTAACCTAATTATATAACAATAGAGTTTAGACATGCCACAATAATTGTGTACCTATATTCGGCCTGAAGCCCGAAGCCCGAAAATTTTACTAATATAACCTAGTCATCATACCAGCCAGTAGAAGTCTGCTGAACATAGGCCTCCCCAATTGATTTGAACAATTGTAAGCCCTCCACATACACCGACTTCCTGCGATCTATACAATGTCGTCAGTCCATCGGGTGGGGGGTCGTCCGATGCTTCACGCTAACACGTTTCGCGACTCTAAGCTTGTGTATGAGGCCAATAGTTAGCGACCAAGTCTCAGTTCCATATGTCATGACTGGCAACACGCACTGATTGTAGACTTTGTAGACTTTGCAGACTTTCGTCTTGAGGCTCTGCGGTATCTGTGACGAGAAGATGTGTCGTAATTTCCCGAACGCTGCCCATCCGAGTTGGATTCGTCGGCTAACTTCCTTTGTCCTAGCCTAGTCACTGTTTTCTAACCTAAATAAGACCGGCAGTAAAGTACAGTAACCGCATGATAATAGTAATTATAAATAAAAAATCATTCATTTATCTATCGATAATTTTAAACTGTATTTAGATAGCTCAACTATTTCACGTGTATTTTATCCCGATATATTCCCGAGACAAATATTCGATCATACAAACATCTGTCCCACGGCAGGTCGTCTCTGCCGAAAAGTTCGTCAAGCAAAATTAATTGTTAAGATATTATGAATCAGAGCCGAAAAGGAAACCGAACCGATTTAGCCGAATAGTCGCCACATCTCTAAACATACACATAAAATACCAATAGCACGTGGTCATTATAAATATTAACAGAGCTCCACAACATTTCTCATTCCATGCAAAGTTCGTTAGACTTGTTGTGCAGGGTGAGCTATAAAAATGCTTTCATCAAACTATAAAAAATAATTGACGAAGCGCATGTGACTTCCGAAGTTATTAAGGATATGAATGACTTTTTTTTATTTTTCATTAAAACCACAAAGACCACTTTGAATCGTCTTCTTAGTGGTTAGGTCTCAAACCAATGAAATAATATCTACTTAGAAAGCAGAAAGCACAGGTCTAGTAAATATATAAATAATACCGGACATTTCACACAGCATCATCTGGCCCCAAAGTAAGCAGAGCTTGTGTTATGGCTACCACATGACTGATATACTACTTACTTATATACTTTTTTTTTGTTATATTTTGTAATACATACATAATATACATAGAAACACCCCGACCCGAGACAAATACTAGCAGATCATACAAACATTTGTCCCGCGGCGGGAATCGAACCCGCAACCTTCTGCGTCTCTGTCGGGCCTTGACCTACTGTACTACAGAGGTCGTCAAATCCTTTCACCATACTGGCTCGAAACAACTAGTGATACGATAAGAAAAAGAAATAAAAGTAATTAGAATGAGCCTTACTACCCGTAATAATTGTCCTTATAAACTCACTAAGTACCTATATAATATTCATAAAATAGAAACTTTTTTGAAAACAATTTCCAAACAACGGTAAGTAACGGTGGTAACGGTATCGGTTATTATATTATAATTATAATATTATTATGTTTCTTTTATTTTAATATTGTAAACTGTAAATAATTGCAAGCCCATAAAGGGTAGATTACAGCGAATACACTTCTTCGTAAATGGCATGTGGCATGATGTCAGTTTTGCCAATGTCAAGTGTTTTAGATTGTTTATACAAACAGTTCACCGTAAGTTGTCCCCTGCCGTGATGTTGGCACTATTGATTGTCAATCTGTTGTCTAATTCCACCCAATCAAATGCGATCTCGCGTCGCCGGCATGACAGGTTACTAAAATAGGGATACCAGCTTCCGACACAATGCCTTTAGTATAGGTAATTAGAATTTACTGACATAACTAAATAAATATAAACGCGATGACTGCATGGATAATATTACTGATAAATTCATAATTAAACTAGGGATTGACAGCAGTACAGATTCGGATACGACAGATGATGTTGACGTTTATGCAAGTGACAGTGATATATTTGGAATCGTTGCTTTCGACCATAATTACTGTCAGAAAAATATAAATCAATAAATAATTTAAAATTTAAATTGTGTCATCATTTACAACCTTACTAGTCTTATACCTGTATATTATTTAAAAATATACAAGTAAAACATTTATAGATAATGTTACCGGCAACCACCAATCACCAAGTGGGGTAAATACTACATATATTGTTGACAACATCGTAGGCAATGCAGCCAATTCCAAGGCAGGGGAAATCACACAGTGAACGGTCTATAGTAAGGTAAGACGTCGATGTTTCTCTTCGTTTGTCATTTCATGAAGTAACAGAGCTCTGCTAATTTAATATTTTTTTACTCGTTTTATTGCATGTTCTATTCAGTAATCTTAGCAAAATTTTAATAAATAAATTGTGACTACATGGGACAAGTATGAATAATTGAACGACGAGGAATCCCAAGAAAATTTTAGTCGCCATTCCACGATGACGTCTAGAATTGACAATTGACCATCGACTATGACTTTAATAAATAAATTGACTATACACAAATATAAACACTTGACACTGGCCTCAATTCTGTTGGCACCGACCTAACAAATTTTTGCTAAAATTAGGTTTAGACTGACAAATGAAACTTTGGTATTCTGCTGTTACCAACTTATTTTAATTTAATTAAGCGTCCCTTATTTAGTTAGATGTACCAACCGAATAGGTTTTACAAAATGCTAACTAAATATATTTTAGACTAATTTTAGAAATGAACCAACCGAATTGCCACCACTGGCAAAATTTACATTATTATGTCACATGACTCACATGCCATAAACAACGAAGAAGAAGAAGTAGTAAGACGTCACAGAGTCCTATGTTGTCGTTCGTCTATTGGTATTATAGAAGAAATGATGTCTATTTTATAAAATAATTGTACCGATTAGTTTTGCTGGAGTCACAAAGAAACAAAAAACATTTATTCCAATTATTTACATCCTTTATTTGAATAAAATAACCAAAATTACAAATATAACCCGAAATAGAGATATATAAATAAATAATGTAAGAGCGCAATGTTTGCAAAACAGCCAAAAATAATCCCCGAATCTATACAAATTGTAACATCTTTTTTGACATGTAACGCAATAAATATACATTGACTTTGACTTTGAGGAGATACTAGAGTATATTAAAAATGAACATTTAAAAAGTACGTTAATATAATATTACTTGATTTTCCTCTAACAATACGCCATATGATATGGTAGTAAAATTAATCAACCCCTGAAAGAAATCTGCGAGCAAGAGCTATAAAAGGTGCACAAACAGACTTTGGAACCTTAAAAATGCACTGAATTGTTCCTCCATTGTTTTGAAGTATGTTTAACAACTTTTATTTATATCTCTATAAATTAGTCAAAGTCAAAGTCAACAATATTTTAATTCAATACAATCACAAGGATCACTTTGAAACGTCTTACATACTAGGTGAATTTAGGTGCCAATTTCTCCTAACCCAAGTCCGAAAGGAACTGGCAAGAATTTCGTCCTGGTCCTAGCTCTTTTTTGTATGATCCATCTCCAACTAGTTTAACTACGAAAATCTAATACATGAGAGTTTATGCATTTCAAATGTGTCATTTAACTGTCTGAGGGCAGAGCAACATGAGGCCATTAGTAATAATCATCCAACAATACTTTTATACTAATTTTAAATTCAAAAGTGTTTGTCTGTTTGTGACATTTTCACGGCTTAACGACTGAACGGATCATCATGAAATTTGGTAAAATGATAGATTGAATCTTGGGGAAGGACATTCGCTACTTTTTATGTAGGTACCACGCTGGCTGGAACTAGTCAATCAATAATTTAATAGTCTCTACCGATTTCGCGAATATTTGAGCTTTCGAAATTGTGTTCTTAAAGTCTCTAGGGACAACCGCATCAATAAACAATTTGTTAAACTAAAATTAAATTTTGTTTAATCTATTTCACTTTCAAAACTTTCGTGAGTTGTACTGTACATTTTGATAAACACGGGCTTATTATTTAGTCGATGGAGGCACCGACACTGTTTGTCGATTCACTGTCACTGTCATTCGACACTGTCGATTCATCTAGAGAATCTTCATCAGGGTGAGTTTGATCCGCAGTCAGCTCGTTGCCGCTCGAGATCACGGTGATGTCAAACTCACCCTGATGAAGATTCTCTAGATGAATCGAAACAGTGTCCATGGAGACACCCTCCATCGACAAAATAATACGTGAGTAAAGCCCGTGTTTGTTAAATCTGTTAAATTAATCAATAAATAAATCAGGTAGGGTAGGTTGGTGTAACGTTGCGCGGGCGATAAGTTTGCGCATACGTCATTACTCAACACTGGTTTGAAACATCCAGAAAACTTTAGCCGTGTTTTGAATGCTATCTGTGCCGGTATGCGCTGCCGAAAAATTATTGAGAATCCTGTAAAAACGGCGAGTCCAAGTTAGTTCAAAATTTTTATAGCCTTTTGATCTAATATTTTGACATTTTGCAATTATGATTGACAAAAGCCCTTAAGGAATTACAATGTTTTGCTGTTCGTTTTACTTGTGTTTGCCCTCCATATAACGATTAATAAGAACGTATTTCAATAACTTTCCAAGAGATGGCAGTTCTGTTGCGGTATTTACGCAAGGGGTCAAATGTGTAACTTTGCGCATTACAGGGATGGATAGTGTTGCGCGCGCAACCTTACACGCCACTGTGTATTTATCGTCAAAACAACATTATCATCTCACTGCAGTCATAAAATGCGACCCCTTGATCAGGGTTTCCACAGTGCTCTTAAGAAATACTATGCCAGCGAATGTGAAAAATTTGAAAAATGCATCGAGAATGGGTTCAAGGAAGAGGAATAACGTTCCAGATTACTTCAATCTTCGCACCTGCATCTTACAAAGCTGCAACCGTTGAAAGTTTCATATCAATTGGAATATGACCCTGGAATCCAGATGTTTTCATAGATGCTGATTTTGTGGCATGCACTATCACTGATCAGAACCACCCAGAAAATAGCACCATAATTGAAATTGAACATGATGACGTTCCGGCAGAGACCGCAGAGGATACATCATCAGAAGCTGTGGAAAACTATTCTGCTCCGTTTAACTAAAAGAAACCATTGATTGCATTTCAGAAGCCCCAGAAATCTCTTCTGTGGTGTCTGCTACAGCTTCAGCGTCAGCTGCAGCTCTCTTCTGTGGTGTCTCATCTATCTAATCCAGTCTCTTCATTGATAACCGTGGCTGGCTGTTTCGGAATACATCAGCCATCGTCACCTTTACAAACCTCTGGAATTAAAATGAACGTAAGCGTCCATATGAGTAATTTGCTCATGCAAATATTATTCCAATCGCTAAATCTGAATTCAAGAGGGCTACAAATCGGATGCATGAACAAACTGACATCATAAGTAGTTCACCCAAGAAGAATCAAATAGAACGAGGAAAAGAAGGCTAATCCATAAGAAAATCCAAAACAAGCCATTTAAAAAACCATTAACTTCAACTAAAAAGGAATTATGGCGATGCGGAGGCTGCACTGAAGTATTTGGGAAGCCTATCGATGAAAACTGGATAGAGTGCATAGCCTGCCAGGTGTGGTAGTACGAAAAATGCACAGACTACCTTAGTGTCGGAATATTCAAATGCGATTTGTGCAAGTATTTTACCGCACGGATCACTGCGCAATCTTATCGCCCTGTGTGCGCAATTTTACACACCGGTGTGTAAGAAGATTGCGCAAATCCCGAATTGTGAATTTATTGTGAATAACCAAAAAGTTATTATATATGCAAAAATTACTAGCTTTAAAACTTGTAGCCAGATTACTAATGTATTAGTAAAAATAAAGAAACATGTAACTATTCCATCTTTTTTTTTTTATGACCGATTGATTTCAAATTGCCCAAACTTACACCAACCTACCCTAGCCCTTTTTTCGTATAAGACAATGCCCAACTCGGAAAAGGCCGTCCGAAGAGCTCCGCTATATAGATAGTGATCTATATAAAGAGCAATTCCGGTCAGTAGCGCGTTCATATCTTTTGTATGTAAATTATTGTAATTAAAATATTTATAGAGAAGCTGTAGGTCTAGGTTTATATAAATAATTATTAAAAGTATTCTTTTTTGTACCTACATTTTTGTTTTGACATGAAACCAGTCTCGTAACTATAAAAGACTAGCTGGTTCCCGCGACTTCGTCTGCGCAGGGTTAGTACTTTGTGTAATTCTAACGGTTTTTGCAGAGCACGCCAGAATAGCTCGCGGATGGCAGATTGTTTTCCTGCTTACTGACACTTATCGTTATATTTTGGACAATTCACACAATATCTTTATATATTATTGCCGATTTGTTATTCTGATGTATATATTATATTATACTATATTCGTGTAAAGAAAAAATCTTAATGAAAAAAATCCATTCAGTAGTTTTTCCGTGAAAGAGCAACAAACATACATATAAACTTTCGCGTTTATAATAATAGTAAGGATTGGTTCTGGGATGTAGTGGCCAGTGGCTCGTGCCTCACTTTTGGTATCGATAACTATATACCTAATTTAAAAAAATAAAATGAAACCGACTTTATATAAAAAAACGAAATTTAATTTTCAAAAACCAAACTGCTGTACCGATTTTATGACATTTCTATGGGAATCGGAAAGAATATCCTTTCATATAAAAAAATAGTTTTCAAATTGGTTCATCTATGACAGAGTTATGAGGTAACCATACATATAAAACCGATTTGAGAACCTCCTCCTTTTTTTAAGTTGGTTAAAAGTTAACTATATTTTCTTATATATTTATCAAAATGAGCTGTCTGTTTTTTATGTCCGTTATATAGCGGGCACGTGGTAAATTACGTAGGTAAGTATTTACTTATTAATTTACGAACTATTTCTAACTAAAAGAAATACCTACCTAATTTATTTATAAATCTATAAACAACTGTAAATAATTCGTAAATAAAAAGAACTTCATAGCGACTGGTTAAGCATTTAGACTTAAAAATTTAAATGACTAGCTGCTGCCCACGGCTTCGCACGCGTGGAACCTACATAAAAAGTAGCCTATGTCCGTCTCCAAGGTCTTGTTATTAAAACCTCTCATCGCGTCGCGTCGCTGCCAATTCAGTGTGCATTGAGCCATACGCGCCCTTACAGATACACAGATACACACGTTAAACTTAAAACACCCATCTGTTTTATTCGAAAATTTAAAAAAAAACGGTAGTCCAATTTAGTTTAATAAAATGCTACAACAGAATCATTACCACTATAGCTTGCAGTGGTCTCCGAACCCAACCCGCTGCTTAATTATAATACAAAACTTTATTGCTAAGTGGTTCACCGTCCTTAGACAAAGCATTTCTAAGAAGCGGCGAACTTCACGTCACAGTCTGTTTTGGCGCTGAAAGTATGTTCAGTTGGTATCTAAGATCACTTATAAGTGTCCTGTAATTCCCTTGGTAGACTTATAGGTGTCCTGTAATTCCCAGGCTTGGTAGACATATTTACAGACATCTAGTTAAAGGTCTATTTAGTCAAAGAAACTGTAGCGAACTGTGTTTTTATCTTTATCTTTAAAACTATATATTCTACTAGCAGGTGCCCGTGACTTCGTCTGCGCAGGATTTGTACTTTGAGTAGTCTATTTTCGTCTCCAAGGTCCTATCTATCTTTATACTAAACTTCATCAAAATAGTAAGGAATCGTTATATTTTGGACAATTCACACAATATCTTTATAATTTATAGCCTATTATGTTATTCTGATGTAGCTATATTATTGTAAAGTTTCATTAAAATCCATTCAGTAGTTTTTGCGTGAAAGAGTAACAAACATACATACAAACATTCGCGTTTATAATATTAGTAAGGAGTAAGGATAATACAAATAAAGCACTTTCATATGACACTGCACTTGGTACATTTGTATAACATTTTTTTTTTCTCTTTTGGTACCCCGTAGCTTAATAGTCTTAATAACCCCTTGTCAAATTAGGTTTAATAGGTTTGCAGCTCATTTTTCAATTTCTATCTGTCTACCTGCCAAATTTCTTGATGATCCGATTGTGAAAATAATTATTAACTAACATACAAAGCCAAATCACTCAAGTTGCAATTAAGATCTTGGCTCGCTACGCGCGCTCGTTCAACATATTACACGGAAACTTAATTATTGATCAACAATAATAAGGTATTCCTATAGTATTCCTAAAGTATTCGCTATAATTAATTATTATTTAACTGTATGCGAGCAAATTAAAACAACGGAAATAATTATTGTCGCATTTTTACCGCCAGACGTTCTTAAGCGGTCATCAACAAAACGGTCTCCGATTCTTAGAAAACCAAGGTTTTAGCGAAAACTAGAGTGGTATTAATATTAACATACTTAAGTTATGCATGGCGGAATTAATATTTTCTTTGTAAGTCGTAGCGAAATGGAAAAAACAAAGAATTTTAATAAATAAATAGCTTATAGGACTTTGACTCGAACATTTTTAGGAAGTACTTTAGTAGGTCGTTGTGATGCAACATTGTTTAAACTGCAACTTTTAAATTAATTGGTGTTTGGACGTGCCTTTGACTACTCTTTCCATCTGAAAAATCTTATTACGTATCTTGCAACAAATATATAAGCGTGAATAACGCAATCGCTGCTGTCAAACCCTTTTACGCTAATTCCAGATTCTGTTCGCTGGACTAACTAAAATATCATAAAATATGAACGAACTTATTTTGATGCACTAAAGCCTTCATTAGAGTGACAGTTTTAAATGTCTGTTTTAAAATGAAAGTTGTTCTATTATTAGTCCGAAACAACATAATCAGTAAAGTATAGTAATAGTACATTATTACCCTAGGGCTGAAAGTAACTTATTTAGTCTAGAGACGAAGTTTGATTGACTAAATAAGTCTTTCACCCGAGGTAAACACTGTGCTTTTCATTGCAAATACAAGAAAAGTAAAAATAAAAATAAATCAAATCAACAACTTTGGTGAGATATTTATTTATAGTTTATGGTAAAATTAGATTTAGTTAGTTAAAGGTATGTTGATATTTAATTTTTTGTGGGAAAGTTTCTGCAGCATCTAAGGATTCTTAGGTGTATGTTGGGGACATCGATATTTGTTTATTTTCCTCAGCTGTAACAGCAATGTTTTTGGAATGCACCGGATAATCTTTTGAAGTGCTTGGTTATAGAGTCAGTGGAATGCAGATTTATCATTTCTGTTGACAGCTGTCAGTTGAAAACGATTCTCTACTTTCAATCTGTGGGCAACTTCAGGCCTACTTTCCGAGTATAAATAATGAAAAATTACTTTACATCTAGGGGAGGTAATCTTAGAGACCATTTTTAAATGTTTTTATTTTTGAATTTTCCGTTAATACGTATTGCCGTGCAAAATATCGTCATAATAAGTGTGCAAGCGAGAGATCCGATTAGTTGAGGACAGACGGAGATGGCGAAACTACTAGGACTCCTTGTTCAAACCCCTAATGATAAACTTTCTAGGACAAAACTTATTTTTCTTTTGTATTTTGCTAAATTACGTCCGCCACAAGTCGTGTATCAACAGCCCTCATAATAGCTATATAATTTGCGTTCGCCAAGGACGGCAGGAGGCCTTGGTACACTTACTTCCCTAATCGGAGGTCGTGTCAAGGTCTACGCACTGGACAGACGGACATTGGGAAACGAATGGGGGTAATCTAGGTGTAATAAAAGGCGAGAAGCAGGACATTTTAGAATGGTATTTAGCCATATTAATATAAGTACCTGGATGACCAAGTTTTGCTTGGTGTAAACACGGAAAAACGACGTTTTCTGAAAATGAAACCCAGCTAGATCGATTTATCGCCCCCAAAACCTCCTGCATACTAAATTTCATGAAAACCAAGAGAAACAATTTACAAGAATTACTCGTTTAAAGGTATTAGACAGATAAATATGTAGGTCTTGATGAGGCCTAAATATTTTAGCCTCTTGGAGTTGAGACCCTGGGCCCGAGGGGAACAGGAGCCCACCGGGTTTTCAAAATTATCTCACGGCGTCTGGTAGATACATTGCGTGACTCAAGAGCTGGTTCCTATCTGGCTCAGCGTATTAGCATTCAACGACCAGCCATTCAACGTGGCAATGCCGCCAGTGTCTTGGGAACGCAGTGATCTGGATCACTTGAGCTATCTGTAGATCGTGTACTGTACATTTCTGTTATTATTTTTGTAAATAAATGTAGGCTGAATGTAAAAAAAAAAAATCGGAAGTGTCTACCTGTTTGTTACTTTATACCTAGGCTAAACGGCTGCTCAGGTCTTGTTAAAATTGTTTAGTAGATAGATTGTATCTTTATTTTTACTTAGCTCGTAAAGCCTGTGGACAATCTTTCAACCTGCCTGTGGAGCTCATTAAAGCTTTGGTTAGTCCGCTAAAGAAGTGCATACAAGTATCAGTTAAAGAACTGAGTAAACTGAGATTTGCGAAAATACATATACATATAACAAGAATATATAAACCCCTTTTTTGTTTTCATATCTTCTTCGTTATAAATACATACAAGTCATATAATAAACTAGAAATAAAATTAATATGAGAATTTATGAATCCGTATTAATAAAATACATGCAAGTATAATAATCAACTAGAAATATTTTGTTGCATAATAAAAGCAACAGGAATAGTTTTAGATAGCGGTGGCAATTCGGTTGGTTCAATTCTAAAATTAGGAATTGTCTAAAATATATTTTGGTTAGTCATAGCATTTGTAAAACCTATTCGGTTGGTACCATCTAACTAAATTAGGAACGCTAAATAAATAAGATAAAATTAAATTAGATTAATTTGGTAACAGCAGAATACCAAAGTTTCATGACAGTTCTAAACCTAATTTTAGCAAAAATTGGTTAGGTTGGTGCCAACAGAATTGAGGCCATCGTCGTTTCGAGACGACAAAAAAAAACTAAGTAGACTAAAATGGATTAAAATTTTTGAAACTTCTAAATGTTTTTTTAAAACCGTAAAACTAATTTAATACCGATATAACAAAATTTTATTTAATTCTTAAAGAGATAGATAACTTCCCTAGATAGGTAGTCTATCTAAATTCCTTGATCTTAAATTTAATTGCAGCTCATGAATATTTTTATTACAAAAAAAGGGATTGTAATATTACAACAGTTACTCTTTATGTAGCTACCTACCAAACGTGAGTACCGCGGCAGCAATTTGTTATAATATAAGGCAAAGATCGAAATTATGTATTAACGAGTTTCTAACCTTCTCAAACATCCTCAATAACATTGAAGTAGCTTAAGATCTGAGGTGTCTATTGAGCCTGAGTATTCTATGTATAATCTATACCCATAAATGAGCTTAACCTGACTGACTGATTCATCATCGCCGAGCCGAAACCGCTGAAGCTAGAAAGCTGAAATTTGGAAGGTAGCTTCCTTTCATTTTTTAAATAAGGAGGGTGAAAAGGGGTTAAACTAATGTATGAAACTTTTTACCGCGTGGTGCGATTTACTTGAAAGTTAATTTGAATAATTAAAATGTTTTGATTTTTCAAAATAACCCTCATAAAGGAGTAAAATTGGATGTGCATGTTTGTGTGGAAACTTTTAATGGTTGGTGGGTGTGATTGGTTTGAAACTTATAGTTTGTCAAGGAGATAAATTGCATCTTGGGGAAAGATTTAAGATACAATTCATTCAAAAAAGTCGTGGCAACAGCTAGTTATGAATACAAGTACAGAAAGCGAAGTGCATAAACACATTTATATAACTAGCGACTCTTACCACAACGCAACAAAGTATAATTCAGCTCGTACAACACTATATTTACTCACATAGTGCCTCTCTGTCTATCGGGTAACTCTCTCGTCTGCCGCGACACTACTCTACGAATTTGACTACTTAGGACCAGCCGATGTACTCATAGCTTCGTACCTATAGCGCGGAGTGCGCGTGGCCTAGAATAAGTCACCTGGTTCCTTGTTCAAGCAGTGCTTAGCTTGGGGCTAAATGGTGCTATGTGAGCTGTCCACCAATATTGATTTATTGATAGTTTCTGCCCGCGTCTTCGCACGCGTGGTACCTACATATAAATGAATGTTCTTTCCTAAAGAACAATGACTTAACATTTATTTATAGAAATAATTACAGATATGTACAGAATAATATACAATAAAATAAAATACACGTAAAACAGTTAAGCTATCTAAGGACGGCTTAAAACGATCTATAGATAGCTCAACTGATTAAGATCACTGCCAATCTATATCCTTACTAAATATCATCAAGATCCGTGAAAAGGTATAGTAAGTAGGTAAGGTAAGTATAGTATGGAGAATATTAGTACGGAGACCTAGTGGTCTGATCAGAAGTAGTGGATCTCCCCGTAACTCCATTCGCGTTTATAAATGAGTGTCCAAAGGGTTTTCCATACAGTTTTCCATAAGAATGCATGGGCTCATGTTGCTCTGCCGTCAGATAGTTAACCGACACATTGGAAATTTATAAACTCTCTTGTCTTCGTTTTTCGTGGTTAAGATACCTAGTTATAAGATGGATAATGTATGTAATGTAATGTAATGATGATAATGTTTACCTAGTATGTAAGACGTTTTAAAGTGATCCTTGTGATTGTATTGAATAGAGCATCTTTTGACTTTGACTTGACTTAAAAAAAATTATCACGAAAAATATATGTGCGCTATACCAGTACTCTTAAACGGTGTAGGAAAACACCGTAAGGAAATCGTTATGTCGTAAAACCTAAAAAGTTTGAGAACATGCGTCAATTGCACAAAGCGAGCCTCTTGAGCCGCTGAAGCGGGTCCATTCACCACACTGGTTGTAAATAACTAGTGACACGGTAAGAAGAAGTATTTAATTGTAATTAATTGTACCTGCCTATACTTGCAAAAGTAAGTAAACTCGAATACTTATTTAGGCTGTAATGAAATGAAATGAAATGAATGAAATGAAATGATTTATTTGCGTGAAATGTGGTACACAGAGAACTTAAATATATAATTAGATTCACACATTTCGCTAGGAAACCCAGCATGCAAAAATTAAGAAGGTACATATAATAATTTAATGAAAGACTACATTTTTAAACAAATTAAATAAACATTACAATAATTATTACAATCTCGAATAATTAAATTTAGGTATGAATATAAATAAAATATAATAGTTTTTACCATAGCAGACGGAACGTTAATTAAGAAATTCTTTGACACTATAAAAACATTTGTCAACAAGCCAGGTAAGCATTTTTGTTTTAAATTTATTGTGTGGTAATTCTCTTATAGATCTAGGTATTCTATTAAATGTTTTTATACACATTATGTAGCAATTTTTATGACTTAAAGTTGTTTTTCGAACTGGAACTAATAGTCTAGTGGGGTCCCTCAATTTTATTTTTGAATTTATTTGGTCCTCATATTTGTCAAAGAATTTGTTGTGCTCCACAACAAAACAGCATACCTGAAATATATATAGGCTGGGCAACGTAAGCAACTTTAATTTTGTAAATAATGGTTTGCATGAGTCGAGTGGACCAGCACCACACACAGCTCTAATGCATTTTTTTTGGACAATGAAGGCCCTATTGATGTGAGTCGAATTACCCCAAAGTAGCAAACCATACCTCAATACCGAAGCAACATAACCATGGTACGCAGTCAAAGCCGTTTTTTGACCTGATGTTTGGCGCAATGTCTTTATTACAAAAACAAAACGATTAATTTTTTTGCATGTGAAGTCAATATGTGACTTCTAGTTACAGTTTTCGTCTAACTTTAAACGTAAAATTTTTATTTCATTAACATTATTTACGAATTCATCACGACATGTCAATTTAATATTAATATTATTTTTATTATTGTAATTTTGAAAATGAATAAATTTTGTCTTAGATATATTAGCTCGCAAATTGTTACATTCTAACCAATTAAGAATTAATTCAATCTCAGCATTAATTGACTCTACATAACTTATATTTTTACTATTATCAGAAACAACTATTGAAATATCATCTGCAAATAGAACACATTGACATTTAGTGATCAAAGGTAAATCGTTTATATATAATAAAAATAATAGTGGTCCCAGTATGCTTCCCTGAGGCACTCCAAAATTATTATTAAGACTACTAGATTTGAAAGCTGTTGTCATGAGATCTTCGTTTAAACTTTTAATTTCTACATATTGTATACGATTTTCAAGATAACTTTTTAGCCAATTTAAAGCGTGTCCTCTAATACCATATTTCTCACATTTCTGTAACAGAGTATTATGATTTACAAAATCAAAGGCCTTGCTCATATCAAAAAATATAACTGAAACAGGAATACGTTTATCAATACTTTCAATAATACTCGACATTAATTGGAAAGCAGCTAAGGTCGTTGACTTATTCTTTTGAAAACCGTTCTGCTCTTTCTTAATTATTTTAAATTTATCTATAAAACTAACCAGACGCATATGCATTGCTTTTTCAAATAATTTAGCAAATATGGGAATTAAAGTGATTGGTCGATAATTATTCAAATCTTTCTTGTCATCTTTTTTGTGTAGAGGTCTAACTACCGAAAGCTTTAACCTTTCCGGGAAAACTCCAGTAGCTAGGGATAGATTAAGAAGATATTTCAAGATTGGGTGCAACAAGAACAAACACTTTTTGAGGATATGTGTCGAAATACCATCAAATCCTACAGATTTTGTATTATTTAATGAATAGACGATTTTGACGACTTCATTGTCAGTCAGTGGACTAATAAACAAACTGGCATCACAATGCTGTATCTTTGTAAGATAGTGATTATTTGGTAATGGTAACGACTTATTGGTTAATTCTATAAAAAACTTATTAAAAACTCTGCTATTTCGAAGGGTTCTTGAATTGTTTTGCCACCATAATTTACTGCCTCAATAGTATCACAACTTTGTTCATCATCTACTTTATCCTTAATAATGTTCCATGCAGCTTTACATTTATTTTTGGCCTGCATCATATGTGTATTATTTATAATCATTTTAGATTTATTAATGCATTGTCTTAGAACTGTACTATATAATATGTGCGCTATACCAGTACTCTTAAACGGTGTAGGAAAACACCGTAAGGAAATCGTTATGTCGTAAAACCTAAAAAGTTTGGCTGGTCTGTCTCATGAACAATTATAACCTACATTATTTTGACGACCTATGTAACGGGCCCAGCTGAGACGCAAAAGGATGCGGGTTCGATTCCCGCCGCGGGACAAATGTTTGTATGATCTACAAGTATTTGTGTCGGATCTGGGTGTTTCTATGTGTAATATGTATGTATTTATAAAAAAAAAGTATATAAGTAGTAGGTATATCAGTCATGTGGTACCCATAACACAAGCTCTGCTTACTTTGGGGCCAGATGAAGTTGTGTGAAATGTCCGGGATTATTTATTTATTTATTATTTATTTATTTATTCTACGTATAATTTGTATCTGTTTACAAAAAAAGTATATAAGTAGTATATCAGTCATGTGGTTACTTTGGGGCCAGATGATGTTGTGTGAAATGTCCGGAATTATTATATTATTCAAATCTTCTGTTAAAATTGACGTTAGAATGAATGAATGATTTAGCGGATTGGACGGATTGGATTGCTTTGCCGTCGTCTGTCGTTCCTGAAAACTACAATCTGGGTCTCTTCAAAGCAAGAGTAAATAGGTATCTTCTAGCGTGCCCCATTGTCGGCCACATCGTCGTTTAACATCAGACGAATTCGTGGTCAAACGAAGCTCTATCTATGATAAAAAAAACCTTTCTATAACGTCAATTTAGCTATTATGCGGTTATAAAATAGAATTTAAGTTAAATTTAAAAGTTTTCATAATAATCCAATTGTCCAGGGAAACGCGAGCTTAAAAAAATAATGCTATTTGATCTGGCTGCACGTGTATCGATTTTAGCGTTCAGCTCGTACACTTGATGGCAAACAAATGTGTACGGACAGCAGATAAATCACTTCCGGTATAAATATAACATAAATAATTCCCCAAAGTAAGTAGAGCTTGAGTTATGGATACCACATGACTGATATACTGAAAATATGTATAATGAAAATATTTATCAATGCAAAAATAACATTTGAATAGATTTACAAAAAAATCAGAAAACTTTGTTTTTATTTGGTTTTTTATGAATTTTAATGCAACTTGTATTCTAAACTAATATTATAAAGGGAAAAGATATTTTTTGTAAGTTTTTTTATAATGGATAAACTCAAAAATTAGAGAAACCGATTTCCAAAATTATTTCATTTATATATAGCTACATTATCAGCGAATAACCTGAGCTGTATTTTATTTTCAAAAGAGAAGGATCTTCAATAATATAACCGAAGGTATCAAAAATTTGCACATGAAAAGTCATTTTTAGGCGCGCGCTGCGAAAATTATTAATAATACCTAAAATAATGTACTACATGTTTATAGTACCTACTCATTATTACTAATAGTTTATTAGATTTATTAAAACGATATTAATTAAGTACTGATACGAAAGGAGCCTCTTGGCAGAATCCATAGATAGTTTAATATTTACCATGATTGTGTTGTGATAGTTGCGTTCGGCAACGAGATAAACTCATAAACATAAAAATCCCGTCTTAAGTGAAAATTATGTTCAAAACCATGATAGTTTCAAAAGTTATAGAACCTTTACATATTATTTAGTTTTTTTAGTTAATATCTGTAGAACCTTCTAGGCACGATCACCAATTTAGGTAATCACACCGTAAGTACAGTTTGAGGGTCAAAAGGCCATGCAACTTGCTGACTGTATGCGGTTCACGGTCATTATTTCATGGGGTTAGTAATTTGCTGACTGTACCAGGTTCAATGACTCCACTGCAGTCGGTGTGGAGCAATTAACTAGAAGTTGATCGTGAACTGATTTTATTAGCGTTTTCTTTAGCGGGAAAATCTACCACTTTATCCTAATCACATAATTAGTTAGCGGGGCTTTAAAGTTGGCTTTAGGCTTTAAATGACAGGGCTTGCCATTCTTAATGATTCTAAATGATCGAATCGAAATCGGAATTTAAAGCATACATAAAAGGTAGTCTTATCAAGAAAGCGTATTTTAATATAAATGACTATATTATTAATAAGAATGCATGTTGCTCGGCCTCATGTTGCTCTGCCCTCAGACAGTTAACCGACACATTTGAAATGTATAAACTCTCTTAGTATTTGTTTTTAGTTAGGGTAGTTATAAGATGAAACATGCTAGAAAGCGCTAGGACCAGGATGAGTTTCTCGCCAGTTCTTCTCGGGCTTGGGTTAGTAGGAATTAGCACCTAAATTCACTTAGTACAAATATAAATACCAATACAAAACTTTCTTTATTTAATAAAATCACAAGGACCACTTTGAATCGTATTCTTACATGCTTGTGAATCTAGGTGCCTGTTCATCCTAATCCCAGTTCAAGAAGAATCCGGCAAAAAACTCGTCTGGTCTTAACACTTTTTTGTATGATCCTTGCCAATTTTGTTACAGATGCCGAGTCGAGTTGAAGCAGATTCGTCCCAAGCTTTTTTGTCATCTAAATAATCAGATATTTTATAATATTTAATAGACAGTTTCTGTTTAATTACGTTTTTAAATTTGCCAATCGACAAATCTTACACGTCGCAAATCTAACTCGTTATAGAAACGTTCACTTTGCCCTATAAAAGACATTAATTTTAGCGAGCCTAACTGTGGGAACAGCGAGCTTATCTTTATTTCTAGTGTTAATACTATGATTATCGCAATTTTTTAAATTAATGAACATTTTTGTGCACATACATTTAATTTTCGTATATATACTGTCACGGCACTGTCATGATATTCATTTCTTTAAACTTATTTCTAAGTATGTAAGACATTTCAAAGTGATCCTTGTGATTGTATTGAATAAAAAAAAATCGATATCGAAATAGAAGTGCACCGTGTTCCCCATTAAAAACCTATTTACTTTTGTCATATATGACTCCATGTTATTCTGGAAGGGTGGAAACACGTCATTGTGCAATGCTAGAAGTGTTTCTTGAGCTGTTTCATGTTTCATGAGCTACGAAAAAGTTCATAATGCTCAAAACATGACTCATTTGATCATTACTAGGAGTCAGATATTATGCTGACCGTACAAAAGGTCAATGACTCAGCAATCTACTGACTCAGCTAAGCTTGCGAATTCCAATTAACTTATCCTTCAGTGTTTCAGTTATTGCAATTAGCTTTTCAACAGGAGTTCAGTTAATTTAAACACCCTGTTGTGAGAATTGAAGTTTGCCTCGTCACCGTTATGTTATACCTTCCAATTAATAAGCCAAGTGCATGTGAACACGCACAGTGTAGGGTTCCGAAGTCAATAAGTGCGTACCGGACGAGTTGGGCTTGGAAAGGACTAACCTGGACCATACCAGACCATACAAGTGCTAAATCTGGTGGCGGTAACCACAGTACATTATATTAGGTCCTTATTTATTTATTTATTATTCATCATCACAGCCTCTATGAAGTCCACTGCTGGACATAGGCCTCCCCAATAGATTTCCATGAAGAACGATTTTGAGCCCTCTCCATCCACCGACTTCCTGCAATCTTTACAATGTCGTCAGTCCATCGGGTGGGGGGTCGTCCTACGCTTCGTTTTCCTGTCCTTGGTCGCCATTCGAGAACTTTTACTCCCAGCGGTTATCAGTTCTGCGAGCTCTATATGGCCTGCCCATTGCCACTTCAACTTGTAAATTTTGAGCGCTACGTCGGTGACTTTGGTTCTTCTACGTATTTCCTCGTTGCGGATTTTATCACGTAGTGAAACACCCAACATAGCTCTCTCCATTGCACGTTGCGCGACTCTGAGCTAGTGTATGAGGCCAATAGTCAGGGACCAAGTCTCAGTTCCATATGTCATCACTGGCAACACGCACTGATTGTAGACTTTCGTCTTGAGGCTCTGCGGTATCTGTGACGAGAAGATGTGCCTTAATTTCCCGAACGCTGCCCATCCGAGTTGGATTCGTCGGCTGACCCAAATAGACATAATGGTCTACAACTTCGATTATATCGCTCCCAACATGTACCGGTACGGGTGCAACATGAGCATTTGACATGATTTTTGTCTTGCTCATGTTCATTTTAAGACCCACCTGTTGGGAGACGATATTGAGGTCGCTGAGCATTGTGCCTAGGTCTTCCAGCGATTCTGCCATGAGGACTATATCGTCGGCAAATCGAAGGTGAGTGAGGCGTTCGCCATTGATGTTGATACCATGTCTATGCCAGTACAAGAGCTTGAAAACATCCTCCAATGCAGAGGTGAACAGTTTCGGAGAAATAACATCTCCCTGTCTCACCCCTTTATGCAATGGGATTGGATTCGTGCTCTGGTCCTGGAGTCGGATAGACATAGTGGCGTTACTGTACAGACATTTCAACACTTCGATATACCGATAGTCGATTTGGCACCACTGGAGTGATGCCTAATCTAAACGAAACGCTAAACGAAGTGGCCGGTTATACTCTTCGGTCTTCTGTATAACCTGCCGGAGCGTATGGATGTGGTCTATGGTGTTAAAGCCTTTTCGGAACCCGGCTTGTTCGGGAAACTGGAAGTCGTCAAACCTACGAGCAAGACGATTAGTAACTACTCTCGAAAACAGCTTATAGACATGGCTCAACAGCGAGATAGGCCTGTAATTCATTAAGAGGGTGTTATCCCCTTTCTTAAAGAACAGTACCACCACGCTCCTGTTCCACGCCTCTGGCGTAGTTTCCTCAAGGATGACGGAGTTGAACAGCTTCTGGAGGACCTAAAGTACCGGTGTCCCACCCGCTCTCAAAAGCTCTGTCGTTATTCCGTCTTCCCCCGGTGCCTTGTTGTTCTTAAGCTGCTTGAGAGCCGTTCGGATCTCGTATAGGCTGACGTCCGGAATGTCTTCAGTGTAGTGTCGGGTTAGGCGGGCTCTTGCATCGCTAGTCGTGCTTGTAGTAGGACTTTGCGATGAGGTGTACAGTTGTCCGTAGAACTTCTTGAGCTCTCGTAAAACTTCTGGCTTCGAGGAAACAACACTGCCACTGTCGGTCTTCAGCTTTGTCAACAGGCTTTGCCCAATAGACAGATCTCTCGCAAAAACTTTGGAGCTTTGGTTGCGCACTATTGCGTTCTTTATACTATAAGAATTAAAGAGACGTAAATCGCGTCGCATGGACTTAGAGATCTGTTTATTAAGCGGAATTTAGGATTATCGTGTCCTCTCCCTCTCTTCAAACTTCTGATAACCCTATAATATCCCAGTGCAACTTATTTACTACTTCTTCCAGCTCAATCAACTTCTCGTCAGTCCTCAGTGTGCGTGCGTTGTATGTTGCCTGGGCTAGGGGTCGTTGGGATTGGTAGCTGGACCTCTGCCGGAGATTCTTCGCACCCCCTGTTCCGCCGTTACCGTGGCCGCCACCTATGCCAGGAATAGCGGAACTGCCGGGAACTGGGAGCCGTCTTCTGAATGTGTCTCTCATTTATTGGGGGGTTTTGCCATAGTCACCACGCTTGGCAGGCGGATTGGTGACCGCAGATTTAGTGTTAAGTACTCGGGGGGTGCTGCTGCCCAATCCTCCGGTGTGTGTGCCCTTAGTCGCCTTTTACGACATCCACGGGGAGGAAATGGAGGGGTCCTATTCTAATCCGGAACCACCACGGAAAATTATTAGGAAATAATTTATTATTAGGAATATAAAGTCGTTGTTTTTTTGTAAAACATATTTAATTATTCAAAGTATGCGCCATTGTTATCTATGCACTTTTGCCATCTCATAGGTAGTTCATTGATCCCTTTACAAAAAGTATATATTTCAGATCAAAGTGGCCAGTAAGACAAAACGCCAATTTCATATATAAGGACCTAATATATAACATTATACATCATCATTTTTTTATTTGAGTTATTTTATTTAGGTACTTAATTATTATTATTTTGCTTCAAATTATATTAAGATTATAATTTTGACATTATGAAGATGTCAATGTAATTATTAAAATACTAATTTATTGAATTTTCTTATTATTTCACTTTCAAAGGTGCGAACCGTGAACTCGAGCGGCAACGAGCGGGTCGCGGATCAAACACACCCTGATGAAGATTGTCTAGATGAATCGAAACAGTGTCGGTGCCTCCATCGACAAAATAATACGTGAATAAAGCCCGTGTCAAAATGTATTTCTTATTATTATTTGTTACTATTGTGTGATTGAATATTTTTATTTTATTTTTTGCCGTATGACATGTGTTATTTACTTATATTGTGACTACTCTATAGTATTATGGCTAACCTGTAAATAATATAATAAACTAGCAAAAAACGACTGGACCGATTTCGATGAAATTTTAAGGAAACCTTCAGATTGGCCTAGAGTGTCATCCTGTGAAGTTTAGTAGTGATCGGATCAACAAACTTTTATTTTCTTCAATCAAATTTAGTATTGATATCGATTGTATCTTAGGAACGGACATAGGCTATTTTTTATGTATGTACTATGCATGCAAAGCCGCAGGCAGAAGCTAGTTATAAATAATGCCAGACATTTCAGACAACATCATCTAGCTCCAAAGTAAGCAGAGCTTGTGTTATAGGTACCGCACGACTGACATTTAAACTTTTTGTAAATACATACATATCTATTAGGTACCTATACACAAAAACACCCAAACCCGAGACAAATACTTGCAGATCATATCATGCAGATCATATAGTAAAGCATTACTAGCCCAGATAATTTTGCTTATAATTTCATTACATATCCAACTATTTTGAAAACATTTCATGTTTTCCTTAACAGCAGCTTAGCCGTTAGAGGCACTGACCCCAAATGCTCACTTCAAAGCTTAATATTTATTAAAAGAATCTAAAATACCATGTATAATAATGTATCTAAAAACAGTTAAAAAACCTCCTAATATCTTTGAAAGACCTATCCAACGATATGCCAAACGATGAGGGAACAAATTAAAAAAAAACCCCTAGACTACAGTGATTTTTTGACGTGACAACGTCTTATAAATCTATGAACGCCGGTTGCACGCACGAAAAATTGTCACGTTCCGCCTAAGCTGAGCGTGCAAGCGAGAGTACGGAACAAGTGATATAGAGGCGCGATCGGCGTGTGACGCATCTTAATAGGTTAAAAGTATTAAATTTTTAATCAATGTTTTCTTATGACGTTATCACGTAAAATTATCTTCCGTAAACCGACTTTATAGACAACCATTTATTTATCGTAATTTCCGGGTCGGTAGTATTACCGTGCAAAATTGAATCACGACAAGAGTAATAGTCTACAAACAACAGTTCTGATTAGGGGCGGACAGACAGACAGACTTACAGACATATGATGAAACTATAAGGGTTTCTTAAAAATATCGGAACCCTAAAAACGGACGTCGTGTTGTAGGACCATATTGTACCGATAGTTCTATCAGTATATTGGAATATCATTAATCATTTTTGTGGTAAATTAAATTCGTACGATGATGGTGTTGAAAATATAGGTCAGTATGTGCCTCATATCGATACATAATGATTTATAAGGAGCATGCTGAAAATGTGCCTCTGTCTATCCCTATAGGGGTCGGTCTAGTCACTGACCTAACCCTTTAGGGGTAGGCAGAGGCAATCTCGGGTACAGATATACGGACTATTCGTATTTTCAATATCTTCACACAATGGACCATGAAATTTGCCTGTCAACTCAGTTGGTAGTAGCTCTGTCATCTGCGATTTTTGGTTTAGGTTCAATTCCCTCCCAGAACAAATATTTGTGTGATGAACATATTGTTCTGTGTCTGGTTGTTATAAAGAATGATAAGTTATAAAAAATATATAAGTACTATATCAGCTATCACATCACTATGATATAAGTATGCCTAGTTGGCTACTAATATTTATTTATATATATGCAAGCATGAAATATTAGTGGAAAATCCACACAACAATACTAGCTCCAAACCAAGCATAGCTTATGGGACTAGATGACTTATAGAATACTTAAAACACACGTAAATACAAATATGTTCAACATGCGACTTTTTTCCTGGCTGGGAATGGATCCTACAACCTACAGAATAGAAGTCAGAGCTACTATGCTATGAGGCAAAACAAGCAAAATAAACAATTGCATATTTCTCACCTTATTTCGTTTACTTAGTACATTATTACGATAAAATACCTACCTATACACTTAGTTGTCTGTCTGTAACATCTTGTATATATAAAAGTACGTTTACACGGGCAATTTATATTGCTCAATCCTGAATAATATGTCAGTTATGACGTAACGACAGCATCATACATTTTAGGGATATGGCAAGATAAATCAATTGTATAGTGGCGGTGCCTCTCTACAAAGTTGCTACATATTATATTTATTTATTTATTACGCATCACCAACTTATAACATATAAGTCTAATATTTAACAATAGCATTTTATGATAAGTGCTCCAGTTATATTATGTAGTCATATAGCCAATTAAAATAAAATATTATTTACATTTGAAATAATTAACTAAAACTAAAAGAACTAATATAGTTCAAACCAAAATATCTGTAAGTAAATATCTATATCTATATCTATATATATCAAAATATCTATAAGTAAATACATATATGTATATAAAACAAAGTTACACCATTCACTTTTACACACTCGAGAACAGCTGGACCGCTTTTTAAGATTTTTGATTTGTTCGATTTGGCTCCACCCATAGCATTTGACGACCTCTGTGGCGCAGTTGGCTGAGACGCAAAAGGTTGCGGGTTCGATTTCCGCCGCGGGACAAATGTTTGTACGATCTGCAAGTATTTGTCTCGGGTCTGGGTGTTTCTATGTATAATATGTATGAATTTACAAAAAAAAAAAAAAGTATTTAAGTAGTATATCAGTCATGTGGTACCCATAACACAAGCTCTGCTTACTTTGGGGCCAGATGAAGTTGTGTGAAATGTCCGGGATTATTTATTTATTATTTATTTATATTTTATATCAAAATAAATTAAAACATTTAAAACATGCATTTAAAAAATCCAATATAATGATTTCAAGTAATATAACTTTTGAGAACGTTCGGTTAGTTAGGTTATGGCAGTTCTCATTGTACACGCTTGAATAATTGTGTCGTAAGAAGCACAGTCAAGTGATCCAATGTTGTTGTTTCAATGAAATATTTGGACAATAGCCTCGCAGATTTTTTTGTGGCTAATGATGAGTTCTATAAACATGTAGTAGGTACATTATTTTAATGTATCATCATTATTTTTGCAGCGCACGCCAAATAATGACTTCTATTTTGATACCTTGGGTTACATTAACGCTATTTTCGTAAAGATCTCTATTTTTTTTTAAATGAACTACATCCCATATTACACACTGAGAATGTAGCTTTCTATATGTCAAATAATTTTCAAAATCGGTTAAGTAGTTTTTGAATTAATCAACAGATTTTTTTTGCATTATCAAATTTGGTATGGATATAGATTGTATCTTAGGAACGAACATAGGCTACTTTTTATGGATGTACTATGCGTGCGAAGCCGCGGGCAGAAGCTAGTAGTATAATAATAGACATTGACATATTGCTGTGCCCTGCCAGAGTTTGTAATTGGCACTTAAACAATCACTACAAAGTATAAAACAAAGTCGCTTTCCGCTGTCTGTCTGTCCCTCTATGTATGCTTAGATCTTTAAAACTACGCAACGGATTTGATGCGATTTTTTTAATAGATAGAGTGATTCAAGTGGAAGGTTCATATAATACATGCATAATATAGTAGAGGAGCACTGACAATTTTAGCGTTTAGGTTAGCGTATATGGGTTCAACGTATTAGAACTACTGAGCTACAGCAACGCGTGGCCGGGTCTGCTAGTGTATAATAATTAGTAACATCTTAATGTAAGAACATAAATATTTTTATTTCTATTTCATACAAAAAATCTAACCATTTCTCTTTACAACATTAGTTAAGACTATAAAAAATTGCCCGTGCGAGTGTACCTTCAGAACTGGCCGCCCTCCAAACCGCCCAAGGCCATGGCACAGACTAGGTAAGTACCTAGTCTATGAAACGCTTGGGGCATAACGCCTTGCCTGTCCAGATCAAAGTTAAGCTACCCTCTACGAGGTCAGATCTTGGATGGATGACCAGTGATACTCATCTGAGCGCTTCTATACTTCAAGAGGCAGGGTTATAATTTTTTTGTTAGTTCTTAACTGGTTTACTGTAAATCATTTTTTAAGTAATGCTAAAAAACGAAATGTAGCAAATTCACTTTGCCAAATGTTATTCATAGCCCGACTTACATTGAAATTAAAGGAGTGGCAATGAATCTTGAAGATTCCACGATCTTCCTTTATTGATGCAAAACTACAGTGGGGACCACAAATTGAAACACTTGCTGGTAG
The DNA here is from genome assembly GCA_948098915.1 of Lampropteryx suffumata. NCBI lineage: Eukaryota > Metazoa > Arthropoda > Insecta > Lepidoptera > Geometridae > Lampropteryx > Lampropteryx suffumata. The sequence continues at coordinate 12,036,900 of OX402571.1, read as the reverse complement.
GCTTAGTTACGCTGCATATGCAGTTCGTGCGGTACGGTGGCTTACTGATGAAGCTACAGCTAGACTAGATTATTTCAGCTACTTCCATAATATACCATGACGATGAGAGCATGTTTTTAAGTAGAGCATTCGCATCGTCACCTAATTGACTACTGACGAATCTAATATGTAAGAAGGCTACCTACTTTACTGGAAATTTATGTGGATTCAAATAGCAATCCACTGCTGATTGTTAAAAGGTTTATTCATCTTCTTAACGTGTCACTAGTTATGTTACCAGTGTGGTGGATTAAGACGCATTAGAGGCTCTTTTTGTGCACTTGGTACGTCTTCGAACTTTATCGGTTCTACGACATGCCGGTTTCCTTTACGGTGTTTCATTCACTGTTTGAAAATATAACATAGCACATACGTTTTGGAACCAAGAAATCCATTGGGGCACGACCGGATTTCAATCCACAGACCACCAGTCACCTTAGGTGATGATTAGGTTAGTAATTCCGGCGATATAGACCTTAATTCTTAAAATAGTGTTTTATATACTGTGAGAATGCTCTAGGCTCGTTTAGACGGTTCGAAAAACGAGCATACGCGATATTTCTTACAAGGCGAGGTTGTATGCACCCTACCAGCTATCTAAACAAGGTTTAATTAGGGATCTGAGGAATTTCTTTCTATCATGCCAGAGTTATAAGGACCGTATTAAATAGGTAACTTCGCCTTTTTAACCGAATTCCATAAAAGACGGTTCTCAACTCACTTGTATATTTTATTTTCCTCAGGACTCTGTCATTCATGAACCGATTTGGAAAATTATTTTTTTGTTTGCTTGGAAAGACTTTTCGTTTTGCCCCAATTAAATTTGAAGAGTGAATAAGTACTACTCTTAAGGGTGTAATATAGAAGAAACTTTATATTGGACTTTTAGTTGAGTAATGTATTTATAAGGAATTATAGTTATAAATACTTAAATAGATTTGAAAAATACTTATGGGTGGTAAATGAAGTCGGACTTATTTAAAACATTGTAATTTCTTCATTTACATTTTGGTACCTACTAGTATTTTATGGCAAGCCACAATGAAGCTATCAGAACACAAGCACGCGACCTAGTGAGGAGATTTCGACCAAATGTATATAAATCAGGTACCTACCTAATATTCAAGGTAGCCTAGTCAACCTAATTATAGTTAAACAGCTCAAAGCTACGTGTTCATCAATAAAAATATCCAACAGAACGATCGAGACTATGCTTAGTTTTAGCTTAGTTTTCAGCAGTGTTCATCGCAGTCATCATTTTCATAAAGATTGACAATGATACAGGCTTTCAAACAGCCTGGCTACTGTGCCAGTTGGTTGGCAATAGTTTTAAAAGGAATTTAATCGTAATTATTTTGACTGTTGTAGTTGTGACTGCACAATATCTCTTACGTAGTCTAGTTCAAATGTTTAAGGACCTTTTACAGTAAAAAAAGTGGTTTGCATCCTAGGTGTTCCGAGGAAGTAGCAATGAGGTTAATTTGTTAAAGAAATGCGGCTAAGACTTTAGACTTCAAGGACATTTCCGGTTTCCAAGGAGAGCTAAGGCACTGGTAGCTAAAAATAAATTCAACTTACCGGAAGTACTATATAAAATATCCAAAAATTCTAAAACTAACACACAAACTGTCAAGTCTTTTAAAATCTCACAAAGTTCACATTTTCGCATTCATCTCACAACACTAACAAGTTTAAAAGTCGTCATTTCAATTTGATTTTGAAAACGTGGAAAATAACGGACACAGATTCCGCCATGCTGGTTTTTTTGGCGCGAACTATCTTGTCTGTCATTTTGTTTTTTTTTTCACATTCAATTTGATTACAAGCTAATTGCTTAAGGTTATGCTAACCTCGGCCATATCAAAATTAGCACACTGATCACATAAATCCAAAATCGCGGATCGTTCCCACTGCGTTAAAACACCGAACTGTCAAAGTTTTGACAGGTTTGGAAACTGGGAATATTTTTCATTTGCGAAATTATGTTTATTTTTGTTTTGCACTCAGTTTCTAAGGCTACGGACTTCGCCCAAGGCAGCTTCGTTACAACTGACCGTAGTATGAAGAAATGGGGTGGACCACCCCTTACACCCCCAGGGAGGCTCTTAATCAAGTAGTGGGGGAATAATTTTGTTTTTTAATTACGTTGTGCGTTTAGCAAGCTGTTTTTTTATTGCCCTGTTTGAGGTTACGATGTCATGTTCAATAGAAATGCTGGCCTAGTTGCTATTTTTGGGGTTTGTATTTTCAGGATCCGTTAGTATGCCTGGAAACATCTGTAAATCTAAATGTGGCTGAAGGATGGATGGTACCTGGGTTTCTGAAGTTTTATGTACCTTCTTGTTCTTATAGTGTCACTCGTTGTTTCGATCAAGTGTGGTGAATGGATTAAAGTGAGCCTCAGAGGCTCCTTTGGGTCACTTGGCACATATCTTTGAACTAGGTAGGTATTGAACGTTTCTGTGTCGGTAGGTACAATCTGAGTACATTACCCAGGTGTAAGGTGGGTCGGTTTCGGTCTAAAACTAAGTAAGTACCTATCTACAGGGTACACCCTAATGACTTATACATTTCAATTGGTTTTACATCTTACGACAAAATCGGTCAAGTCTTCTTTCGATGGCTTGACCTCAATTTTTTCTAACCCAATATTCGGCAAATCTTATGCCCCGCTCCGTCGCGTCGCCTGGTTCAAAAGTCCTCTACTGTGGTGGTCGGGCAAAGAGGACATAAGAGCAGGTGCTCCATGCTGTAAGAGGGAGATTTGATATAGCCACACTTAACTAGATTGATCCATACCTTATAGATAGATACCTTGTCAGTCTACCACCTTTACGAACAAAGCGCTTTGCTTCCACATTTATAATACGTTCAGCCATGGATTGGAATACTTTGCCGTCCTCTGTCGTTCCTGAAAACTCAGATTGTAGTTTTCAAGCTCTGGGTCAAGTCAAGATTATCAACACACAATAGGTATGTGTCTTTTAGACCTGCGTGCCCCATTGTCGGCCGCATCATCGCTTACCACCAGGCGAGATTGTGGTCAAACGTAGGTCTATCTATAATTTCGTGGATTCAACTCCCAGGAACGGACGTATGCTAGGAAGCACAGAAAAGAGAAAATAATATTCCTGTTCTGTGGTTGTGAGTACTACAAATGCCCATTTTATTAACTCCAAGCTTTTAGAGCTTTTTATAAAGTTAGGCAGTTATGTTATACCTATTAAATTCTTTCTGATTCTTCTAATCTTTTCCTTGAATCAATACTTATTACATCTTACAAAAATTTGGAAGAACATTCACGTTGAAAACAAATAAATCTAAATCCAAAGATTCTCCAATCTAACACTGCATGCATTTAAAACTTTTGTTAGGGCATGGTTTATAGCATCTCTTTTCAGAGGCGAGAAGTCCAGAACGAAATAAAACTGCGAGCTCGTTGAATTTCGCGCTTAGACGCTGAACTTCACCGCGGGACTTTTATCGTCGTTATTGATAAGTACGTACTTTCGGGGATAGGGTCCTGGCAGGCGTTTGACGTTTTTTAGGGTTTGTTGCAGATGCACCAATGTATATTGTCCACAATTATCAAAAATATAGGTACATTCATACAAAGAGCTACCAGAAATACCGATAAAACCACCATTCAAAGTGCTTGTAATATTAGTGGTTAATGTATGAAATCGCCGTTTTTCTAAGATTTTGTATATATATTTAGTCGAAGTATTAACCCTCATTATCTATATCTGCCTGCATATACATACATATCTGCCATTTCATAGGAATATCATTTAAAACCTTGCTATAGAATACACATATACACCAAAAACACGCTCTTTACTCTTATTTCCTGTTGTCAGGTCGAGTTCGAGCAGATTCGCCCAAGATACGCCCAATATTTACTTTTGTAATAGGATATCACGTTTTGCTTGATCTCCCGCGATACATGCCTGGCCTAGTGCGGGGATCACCAGTAACTTGTTATATACGCGGGGAAGTCAAAAAGTTCGCGGAATGACAGTGTAGGGGGTCAAAATTAAAAAAACAATTATTTTTCCTTTTCAATATAATCTCCCTAATACACTTTTCCGATCTTTCAAAAAGCTTAGGTACCTATACCTTCGTAAAAAAATGTTTTGACAAGGTCTTCAAGATATGCCGAAATTGCAGACTTAACTTCTTCATCGTCAGTAATTTTTTTTCCACGAAGTTCTTTTTTAAATTTTGGAAACAAATAATACATTAAACAGATTGACAAATATTTAGTACAATTCCGCTAATCTATTCTTAGAGTTACCTCCAAAAGAAATTCGACACGTGTTTCGTCTCTCCACGAGGCATCCTCAGGAACACTTGACTCACTCCGCACCCCGACGAAAAAACACTCTGCTCTGCAGACTTAGCAGAGTAGACAGAGCAGAGTGTTTTTGCTAAGCAACAAGTCTGCAGAGCAGAGTGTTTTCGTCGGGGTGCGGAGTGAGTCAAGTGTTCCTGAGGATGCCTCGTGGAGAGGCGAAACACGTGTCGAATTTCTTTTGGAGGTAACTCTAAGAATAGATTAGCAGAATTGTACTAAATATTTGTCAATCTGTTTAATGTTTTGTAATGGATTTCCGCAAAGTCACGCCTGAATCAATTATCTAACAAATAATAATCAGAAGGGGCTAGATCTGGACTATAGGGAGGGTGATTTATTGTTTCGTAACCACATTTACGCAAGGCAGCCTGGCTTGCATTGCAACATGGCTCTTGTGAACGGGTGCATTGTCTTGCAAGAGCAGCACACCTCTTGTCCATTTTCCTGGTCTTTTTTCCTTGATGGCATCTTTTTATTTTACCAGTAGAGTGGCATAGTATCCCCCTGTGATATTCAATCCTTTTTCTTTGTAGTCGATTAACAAAATCCCCTCCGAATCCCAAAAATGATCTTTCCGGCCGATTGTGACACCTTGAATTTCTTAGGGGGTGCTCCACCTTTTTTCTTGCACTATATTGATTCCTGATATGATTCAGTCTCATAATGATGAACCCAAGTTTCATCTCCAGTAACAATACGGTTCAAAATTTCCTCCTTGTCGTCGCTACAGAGATCCAAAAACTCACGTAAACACACGACGCGCTGCTTTTTCTGAACCGCTGAGAGCATTCTCGGCATCCATCTTGCGCTGACCTTAGACATGTCAAGATGGTCATGGAGGATGTTCAAAATGGTTGTAGACGATACTCCAACCATTTCTGCAAGTTGTTTCTTATTTAATTGGGTATCTTCATGAACAAGTTCTTCGATTTTTTCGATGATGTCTTAGGTGGTGGCCTCGATCGGCCGGCCGGCCCGGGCGGTTGTCATCTTCAATTGATTCCCTGTCTTGCTTGAATAAGCTATTACACTTTTATATCATTGTTTTTCCAGGGCAAGAGTCCCCATAAACAGATGACATTTCTTCTAAAATAATTTGAGGTGTTTTTCCTTGAATAGTAAAGAACTTTATAACGGCACGAAACTCAATTTTATCCATGTTTAACGATTTTTTTCCGATTGAACTGCTAATGTAGTTATAACTAAAATGTTAATGACCCGATTTGCCTAAAATTTGGTATTAATATCTGTATTGAGTACCTGCAGATTACCAGGTACAATAAATTAACCCCACCCCTTTCTAACCCTTCCATTCCGCGAACTTTTTGACTCAAATTTTCAATATATTGTAATATTGAAAAATGTTATTGTAATTTTATATAGGTATTGTAAGTAGATATTGTAATCATATTGTAAAATTATATTTTTAGTATAACAAATTATATTATTATCAGATATATATACTTCCTATATTCCTATATTGAGCGCTCTTAAACAGCGGCTCTGTTCTTCAGAGCCTTGGAAAAATTAAAAAAAAAAAATTTTTAAATCCATAACTCAAGTGGGTTGGTAGGTAGGTAAGCACTTGAGTTCTCTAAATAAAACGAATAGGTACGTATTTTTTTTGTTATAACGTGATATTTGTGTTAAGTAATTAAATGTAATTTCTGAAACTAAATCCACATCGTGTGGTGTAAATGCCTTCTGCATTGAGAACATTAGCGTAATTGAAACAGTCTATTAGAACTAGGATGCCGCACCCATATCCGACTGATAGGTAAGCTACTCGTACATACAATATAGTATCTCATGGAATAGCTACCTACCTAGTAGCATACTATGCACAGAAACGGCCCACGACTTGAAATATTGCTATTAATTTTAATTTTGAAAGACGTGGCAGGATTAAACATGTCATGTTAAGGCTTAACGGAGAAGATGATAAGAACGAGCTTATGAACAGAAAGTGAAAGGAAACTCCCGACCCAAAATAAATATATAGTTACCCTACCTATTTATAAGCTATTCATTGAGACATATCAATGAGCCCAAACACAATACCTTTGCTGTAAATGGGTGAGGAGTATATCCTGCAGATTCCAGGTGTTGCTCTAGCATCAGGTCAAGGTTATGTACCTACCATGTTCTTGCAATATCATACTTTCATCAACAAGAAAAGAGCTATTCATTTTCATATATATATAATTAAGAGGTTTAAGGATTACCTACATAGAGTAGTCATGGGAAGACTATTATAATATAAATGACTATAATATTGTTGATAAGAATGCATAGCCTCACATCGCTATGCCCTCAGTTAACTGACAGATTTGCAATGTATAAACTACTGTAGTCTTGTATTCGATTCCAGCTCCGGGACAAATGTTTGTATCATCTGCTAGTATTTGTAGCAGATGATACAAACATTTGTCCGGGTCGGACTCGGGTCTGGGTGTTTCCATTTATAACATGTATGTATTTATAAAACAAAAATTATACATGTTGTATATCAGTCATGTGGTATAACACAAGCTCTGCTTAGTTGGGGCCAGATGATGCTGTGTAAAATATCCGGTATTGTTATTATTATTATATCTGGGTTTTCTATCAGTCATCAGAGGGCCTAGAAAGAAGCACTTTCTGTTATCATTCACGACTGTGAAAATAGGGTCGGCCACCATGATCCCCAGGGGATCCCAGTAAACTCTTCGGTTCACCAGCATCCCCTTGAAATAGAATTAAGTTTAAAGATGTTATCACACTGTTTTAACAAAATATTTTACTTAACAATTTCAATGAAATGACCTACGCTTATGTCATTGTTTAATAATTCCAATTGCGTTTCTTCATAAAGAAATTAATCAGATCAAAACCAGTTGGTTAAGTTATGTTAGAGTGTAGAAAACAACGCGCAAGGCGAGCGAGCAAAGGGAGCGTGCCGCGGCAGCGGCCGCCGAAGCGCCAGAAGTAAATAGTTCGTCTGTGTGTACAAGTGTGAACATCTTGAGTAATAACATCTTTATAAATTTTATTTCAAGGTGATTTTGGTGAACCGATGAGTTCACTGGGATCCCCTGGGGGATCGGGTTAGGGGATCCTGGTGGCCGCCATCGTGAATATAATTATTGTAAGGATGTGACACTAGCAAGTCCGTGATTTAAGAGTGACTGCTGCTGTCATTTACATACAGTATGATATTTACGCAGGCGTTAGCGTTAAGGAAAACTAAGCGTCAGGTATTTGTCTAGACTAAACCCAGGTTACGGTGGTAGAAGCTATGCTTAGTTTAGGGCTAGATAGTGTTGTGTGAATTATCCATCTATGTTTATTTATTTCACAAAACACACTCTATAGAGTTGTTTCAGTGGCTTATCAACATAACAATTTCCAAAACGCGTCGATAGGGCGTTCTAGCTTTTCTTGTGGCGCCATCTAGTTTAAAAAAAACTTCAAATTACATAGTTTATTTTATTTATTAAAATTAAAAGAATACACACTATATCGCTGATTTACATTTAGATATTAATATTATGAATTTTTAAATAAAGAATCGTAAAATATTCAAATCAAATTCAAAAACGCGTCGATAGCGTGTTCTAGATTTTCATTTAGCGCCATCTAGTTTGAAAAAAAAACTACTAATTAGATTGTTGTTTATTTTATTTATTAAAATTAAAAGAATACACACTATATCGCAGATTTACATTAAAATATAGATAGGTATGTATCGCTGAATTGCGATTTTAGGAATAATTATTTGCATATTTAATATGTTAAACCTATGAATTTGCCGTTAGTACTGGTTCTATAGAAATAACGTCAAATTCATAAACAAAGATTCTATTCTCTATACTCTAATCTAATATGTAGGTAGCGTGTCGTTTAAATATGCTCTGTCCTTGTCTTTCTAATGTCAATGAATAGAGATAGCAACAGATTTACACAATGGATTATTTTTGTCCGCAAAGCAAATATTCCGCTCTTATATTCTTTAGTTTTCCCGAGTTATTTCCAGTTTTATTAGCAATGTTGGTGTTTTTATTTAAATAAAGCTAGATTTATTGACTCTGTGATTAGAATAAAAGCTTTGTTTCTTTGTGATTCGAGCAAAAATAATCCGTATAATTATTTTATATGAAGCACACCATTTTGTATAATAACAAATGACGAACGACAAGATACGACTTTGTGACATGTCGTATCTTGTGAACAATATAAACACTTGACACTGGCAACATTTACATTATACACATGCCATTAACGAAAAAGAAGAATATTTAAACAACATAAGCTAATAAATGATTATATAACAAACACATTATTTCCTGAACTACAATTAGGCAGGCATTCATTCTTCTACAATATTCATAAATTCTATTCGTAAGCATACATTGGGTTTGATTCTATTGTTTCGTTTGACTAACTAAAATATCCTAATAAATGAACGATCTTATTTTGTTTTTTCATACAACACTTCTTAAATTTAGTAAAGATTGACACCTAGAGCTGGTTCGAAAGAATTACTGACTCACGTTAATTCTTACTGACACAATAAGAATTAACGTGAGTCTTTGCTCATTTTAGTCGGTTCTATTTAGTTTTGCGGCGAATATTAGGAAAATCTAGTATATGAACAAACAAAATGTAATTTTAACTTATTTTAAAACTGTCATTAAAAAATGTTTTTCTAATTTGGACTTTAAAACACGGAAAATAAAATGTATTTTACGTAATTTTAGCTAGTTCATCGAAACAATAGAATCACCATTTTTAGCTCCAATTATTTTATTTTAAGGAATGGACATTATTAATTAATGATAAGATACGTGTAATTCATCAAACATTTAAAGAAATTAATTTTAAAACTACAATTACAATTATGTACAGTATGTCTTCTCACTCGCACATGATTGCTATTGGTATTGTACGAGTGAGAGGGCATTACTTTATCCGCCATTTGATATTCGTTTCTTTATTGAAACTAGTTATAATTATAACCTAATTTACCACAAAGCAGGTACAGAAATAAATTAATATGATTCAAAGCAGAGTAGATACTGATAATGAATAACGAATGTCACAAAAAATACTATAAATGGTATTATTTATTTAATTTATTTAAACAATATTATTAATTTTATTTTATACAACAGTAGGTACTGAAGAAAGTGTTAAGACGTCTTAAAACGTGTATATACCTACTAACTTCAGTATGGCGATTATGGAACTTTTGACAGAATCTATGTTTATAATCGCCCCGCAGATCGCGGTTTCTTACCTTTTACGGGTAAACGGCTGAACAGATTTTAATTCGATTTGTTAAGGAAATAGATTGTATCTTGTGGAAGGACATAGACTTCATTTAATCTATATACCGCGCATCCAAAACCGTGGGCATCACCTGGTTGCTGATATATATTTTTGTTGGAACCTTTTCTACAAGGTCTATTCTGATTGGTTTATTGAAATGATTTTGTGTTGACTACCCTCATTAAAAAAAACAATAAGTCTACAGAAATACTGCTATTATATAATAATTATCAATAATAAGGCACCAAATTAATAATCTATACAGAAATACAAAACTAAAAATCATTTATACAGGCGGGATTTTTTTTAACCGCACCTAGAGGTACTCAATACTGAAGACAGCAAATTTTTCGACTAACTAATTTAATAAAAAAATATTGCTGAACAATGCACACAATTCCATCTAGCCCCAAACTAAGCATAGATAGAACTTTGGTGACAAGATGGCTGATAGAATACTATATTTTTAAATACATACTTATGATACTTTATAACACCCAGACACAGAACAAACCTCTATGTTCATCGCACAAATGTATGCTCTGGGCAGGAATGGAACCCGCAACCTACAGGGCAGAAAGCTATCACCAACTGACCTGAGAAGACCTGAGACCTGTTTTTTTTAGTAAAATATAATAACTTTAGATTTTATGGTTTTTCCTTTATTTAATCAACCATGTTAGAGATAATTGTTATTATGTCAGTTTGTAGCCGATTCGATTCCTGGGTGTGGCGAGCGTATTTTAAAAATCTTTGAATGCAGTTTTGCTTCTTTTGAAATATAAAAGAATGTTTCCTTTCAGTGAAATTGGCTATCTCCAGTATTTAGAGTACTTTTCCTCCAGGTGCGGTTAAAAAAAACCTAATTTAATATATTATAATTATTGTAATAGAATACTATAATTTGAACTTAAGTTGTATATACATTAAAATGCTAAAATAATGCGTTTGTATACTATATTACATTTTCAATATATTGTGCAGCTATTGGAATATACAAAGTAATCACGTGAAATTTTAATGCAATTTACTAATTTTTTAGCAGATTATGAATAATATTTTTTTTATACATTTTTTATTAATCTCAGTGATTGCTTAACTATTTAAATCTGTATTATTTGCAATTTCATGTTACTAAAATCAGTCAAGATAAAATGCTACAAGATTTTTCGACTACCCTCAGTAAGATATTTTTTTTGTATTGAATCCATTTTAAATTTGCAACCTACACTGAACGGAATGCTGACTGAAACTGATCCAAAACTAGACATCCCAAAATTATGTATGGACTTGACTCTGATTACCACCGGGACATCCGAAGATTTGACAACCAAATATTTATATGAACCTATTACAGTTTTCTTTTGATATAGGTATTTATTTTCTTTTTAAGGTAGGTTAAATTTAAAAGTATTAAACTACCCTCAAAGATTTTTTATTTAATTCAGTAATTTTCATTTTCAAATATATAATCTAAATCAGAACTGAAAGCGCTCCCCTGCCATCATATGTCCTTAAGCACGTGTTTAAGTATCGCACCCTCATTATTCCTAGTCTGATTCACCCCGGTATCCAAAGTCTGTCTTAATTCTACAGAATCTCGCGAGAGTTGGGAAGATGTTTCGACATTGTCTATGGCTGTGAAGAGAAGATTGTTAGATCCTGTCGATGCGGTCGAGGGGTTGCGTTTGTGGGTCGCATCGTTAAATGTTGGGTTTGGACCTGTGGACGAAATAATGAACTTGTACAGGGTCAATAATTTAACTATCTGAAATAATAAAAAAGAGAGGTGTGTGGGACACCCAACTCGAAGTTGAAAATCATAAAATGGTTGACGTTACAATACTAAATGTAATTAATGTAAAAAATATCACTGTTCATGTAAAATGTTAATGTAAAAAATATATATATTTAGCACAAAGATATGTAGGGTTCGAACTCGAGGCTGAGTATTGTCAATCGGCGTTGTCAACTGCTCAGCTATCGTGATCATTCATTAATGATTAGTCAACCCCTTGTAGGTGCGATAAAGAACTTCGTTCTAAAAACAGTTAAGGATATAAGGCCAAATTGCGACCAAAAATTGTTATACGCGTCTTAAAGCATGACACGAGAAATAGTCTATTCTGAGAGTACCAACGGAGTAGAAGTTGTATGTTTTGCCTTTGTTTTGTCAAAAGTCCAACTATCTAACAATCAAAAGACAGAATTCTACTCTGAAAGTACCTGCCAGGAGACCAGAAGAGTCTAAAGTTTTTTGCGATTCTTGCCACTGTATTGCTTGGCTTACTCTCAAAGTACCAGGCGGCCAGAAGATTGCAGAAAATATCTCACCAGCTTCAACGTGACAGTAACGTGATTGGAGCCGTGTTTCATAATAAAGTGATTTTAACCGTAAGTCAGGGTTAGGTACTCTGTAAGTACCAGGCAGCCAGAAGTTGGTAAGAAATATCTTACCAGTAGCAGAGATTCTTCGCGACATAGCAGGAGTCGTGTTTTATGATATAACAACCAGTGCTTCTAAATATAAGTCAGAGTTAAGTACTCTGAAGTACCAGGCAGCCAGAAGTTAGTAGGAAGTATCTTACCAGTGGTAGAGCTTCTTCGAGACAAAGCAGGAGTCGTGCTCCGTGATATAGTGGCCATTGGAGGCAAAGGTGGTCTCGGCGTGGATTCGTTCTGCAAAAACTTGACGAATTCAGCGGCTAAGCTATCAGGTGCAGCGGAACGGACTAGACCGAGCTTCTCACATTCCTGTTGGTTGAAGTCTAGGACTGTTGATAGGACGCGCAAGACTTGTAATCTGTAAGTGAGAATATCTTTTTGAAGAGCTGATCAAACTTTCTAAGTTTAGAAAAGGATTTGAGTTACTAGATATCTGCGAGGTTTGCTACCATAACCGACAATTACAGTAGTAAGCCTATCCCTCTTTCCTATAATTACATAATTAAATATGTGATGTTTAAGTATGATTTGTCCATGTCATTCTTAAGTCAATGAATATAGATTTAAACAACTATTAGCTGTTGCGCGGTTATAAGATACACACTATATTTCTTTGCCGGTCTTTTACAAAATGACCTCAGGGACCAAAGGATTTTATTATGTTACCACGGGTTCGCATTACTTGTTCATTATTGCCTTCGCTGCTTCACTGGCGTCAGTGTCTAGTCTACGATCAGGTACACTTAAAATGATCTCGTTATTACTCAAAAACTTACTTGCTGTTAGGGGAGGTCATCACATAGTTGGTAACTAGATTCTTCACGAGATTCTTGTCAACTTTATCCTGTTGGTTCGATATCGCGTTGAGGTATCTCTCTTCGGCAGCCGCGACCGACGTCTGTAGTGTTCTTACTGTATTGTAAATATTTCAATGTGTAAGCGTATCGTTGTATTCATATACAGAGATTAAAATATAGTACAAAATGACTTAAAAAATGGTTAACAGACATAGGTAAGTTTTTTTTTGTGATACAGGGGATTATGTCTACTTCCAAAGTCGAAATGGAAATCGATACAGTTTTATTGAATACAAACACAATCGATCACATTGAATCGATTAAGAACATGAAATAACACATATTTTAAGAAACACGGTTTTTTTCTCTCGATTTATTTTGTCACGAACAAACCGGTAAGGAAGTACACTTACTCTGATGAAGATTTAGATAATTCGAAACAGTGTCAGTGCCTTCATCGAGAAAATGATACTTAAGTAAAAGCCCGTATTTCTCAATACAAGATCATTAAATAACATATTTTTCTTTCAACTACATAGTAATTTTATCATTAATCACTACATAACTGATCACAAAGGACGTATTTTTTGCTTAGAACCAAAACAGTGCAAAAATGTTATAATGAAATCTTATTATTGCACTGTTTTTTACTTTTTTATTTAGATATAAATTTACCACAGAGGTTTAATATCTCCCATTAAGTTTAATATAAAATGTTTGGATTAGATCAAAAAGATACTGGATAAAAATCGGCTAAATAAAACCGACTTGGTGAAAAAAAAATAAAAACGCAAATGGCGCGCATTTTGTAACATTGTAAAACTTTGTTTCTTCATATGTTTGGTTTGAGTAGGTATATTTTATCACAGTGGTAGATTGGTAGTTGAAAGAAAAGTAACAAAAATCTACTATTCATACACGTGTAAAATACAAATCTACTGTAAATTCTTACCATGCACACAAAATGTTCCAGGTTTCGATGCTCGATGCAAACGCGACACGATCTCAAAGTATCATTCAGCCACTGGGCAAGGAGCGGGCACCACTTCTACACTTAAAAGCCTTTCTGACGTCAAACTCACGTTTTTTCCCAAAATCATTAACTTTAATATTGCTTCCTGTGTTTTAGGAAGAACTTGTAATGTTTCAGCAAGCAATAAATCATCCATGTAAATGAAATGTTATATGGGGTGTTGTCTGAATTGTCGTTTGCTGAACACTTAGAAAAAGGTGTATTAGTTAAAAACTAATGCGAAATACAATTATAGTTTTCGTTTGCTAGCTAACACGTGATGTAATAGTTTAATTAAAAACTTATACCATCAAAGTGCTTTGACTATTTGTCAATACATCTCGAGAATGTCGTCTGCTGTAAAGTCTGTAGTTTTATGTCATACTTAGCTCAGTGACAGTGATTCAGGCCCCCATATTTTTACCACCAGTACCTGAAGTAATACTCAGAGACAATGACGCAGTCTTCTAGTTTTCTAATGTTCTACTAAAAGTGGCGGAATCAAACGAAAATCTGTAATGCTCAAGGAACTATTATAGAACATTCTTGGTAGGTATAGTATAAAAGCTATTCAAGTATTTTTCATTCATTATTAAGAAAAAAGGGCATTAAGAGACTATAATAAAACGTTAAAATATTCCTGTAGTTCCGAGAGCATAGAAAACATAAAAACAAACAAAACATCAAAGTGCAATGCAAGACATAAACTTGCGGCAGGCAAAAATGGTGAAAACAACGGGACGACACGATGTGAAGCCGATAGCCTCGATCAAACCCCATATGGTAATCTGAGTGTGACGCGGACGTGCTGTTGTCAAACTGACAGTGACAACTGTGACTGCTGACAGCTCGCAGCCGCGATGGGTAAAGCCTCACAGTTACCAAATGAGATTAGACCGAAGTAGGCAAAAGCTTGCTCTTGATATTTGCAACACAATTGAATTAAATACTTCCTTATCCTTTTCTTGATATGGTTTCTGTCATCTTCTGACTTGATAAACGTTATTTGTACTTTTTTATTTTTATTTTGAATTATCTTATCGACAATCAATCAAGAGTATTACTGTATTTTATAATCATCATAATGGCATGTAACATCGATTAAAATCGTTTAAGCTTATGCAACGTCATTTAAAGAATCCACAGGCACTTATTTCAATAAGGTCTATGGGAATGACTTGTTAAAATTAGTTTATAATAGGTTTACTAAAAATGAGTTTAAGCAGTCTTGTAATATCATATATCAATGAAAGCAATCACTAAAATCAATACGACACACTCATAAGCTCAAAAAGATATCGGCAAAGACAATATCATCTACATACAAAAGCAACATCTAACATTCAACTTACATTATTGTGTGAATTTTTCTATTGCAGTTGTGTCAGTTTTAACTGTATACCAACTGGTAGCCTGGGGTTCTTAGCGCCCAGAATTACCAGCTGATATTTAGTCAGAACCAGCAGGTATAAGTCAGAAACCGGAATACTGATGTCTAACACGTATTTGATGGTACATCTTGACTACATCAATGGTGAAACTAAACAGTGTCAAAGCTTATGACAAAGATTTTAAATTACATAATACGCTACAGTGGATAACAAAACTAGAGCTTTTAAAAACTGCCACGTTGAAACAAGCTAAGTTTCCGTGACATTATAAGTAAAAAATTAATGGGCAGATTAATACAATCTAAGACATGCACAACTGATAATACCTAACTGGTATCAACATGGCATTACATACAAAACTATAAAACGAAATATCTAAAAATAATTTATATAAAATTCCACATTCCACATCTTCAAATCTTAGCAATCTCACACTAAACTTAAGATAAAATAAACAGTACATAATTCAAAACAATCAATTTCATCGTCTAAAATGTTAAATCAAATCATTCTTACTTACCTTGCTCTTTTAGATCGTTCATCTGTGCTGTCCTCGTCTCCAACTGATCACCGAGCCTCGTCGCTGCTTGCAGTCCAGCTAAAGACTCTTCCAGCTTATTGTTAAGCCGGGCTATCTCGTTATGAAGACTACTGTTCTGACGTTTGTGCTCCTCCAATTTGTTGCGAATTTTCTCGGTGGCTGTTTTGATGTCGCGTTCTTTGTCTGCCATCAAAGTGTATTCGTTGTACTTCATATTCTACTGTAAGTTCACTATGAACAAGTAGTAGCAGTGGTACTTCATTACAACAAGAAGCTTAGGTACACAAAGAAATGGCTCACCTAATTGGAACTGCTCTAATACAATTTGCAAATTGGTAAGCGCGGCTTCGCTTCGACTCCTGGCGTCGTCAGCTTCGCTCAGTCTTGCTTGGACCTCCTCTCGTTGTTTCTCTAGTAGCTTTATTTGCGTACGAAGAGTTTCCACTTCTTGGTTGGCTCGGATGCTGAAATTGAAATAAGACAAGCGTCATGTGGAGCTAACCGCAGGAGCATCCTAAACGACCCTATCAACTAGGTTGATTGACGAATGAGTGTAAGCTAACATATGGCGCATGGACGTTTCCAAAAGGTAAATTATTATACGAATGTGTGTGGTGTCTATCTGCATTGCATCTACCATGAAATTTGAAATTTGAAATTTGAAATGATTTATTTGCGTGAAATGTGGTACACAGAGAACTTAAATACATAATTAGATTCACACATTTCGCTAGGAAACCAAACCCAAAATTAAGAAGGTGCATATGATAATAAAATTAAAGACTACATTTTTAAACAAATTAAATAAACATTACAATAATTATTACAATCTCGAATAATTGAATTTAGGTATGAATTACATAATAGTTTTTACCATAGCAAACGGAAATAATGAGTACTATAAACTTGTACATTATTTTACCTCTGTGACGCAGTGGGCCAAGGTCCTACTAAGACGCAGAAGGTTGCGAATTCGACTACCGCGAGACAAATGTTTGTATGATCTGCAAATATTTCTCGGGTCTAGGTGTTTCTATGTATAATATGTATGTACTCGTATTTACAAAAAAAAGTATATAAGTAGTATATCAGTCATTTGGTACCCATAACACAAACTCTGCTTACTTTGGCGCCAGATGATGCTGAGTGAAATGTCCGGCATTATTCGCCAGCCAGGCACAAGCAATCCAAGAAAACATATAATGCCTAACCGTGTCCACTGGAACAAGTTGTCAGAGGCAGTAAAAAGTGCTGCTTCAGTGAAGAAGCTTCAAAAATAGACTTAATAAACATAATAATTAATAGTGTAATGCATTCTAATTAGTAATTAGAAACAATAAAAACAATATAACTTATGTATACTACGAGTATATATATACCTATTACTAGTATAAACAGTACTAGTCTGTTTAGCTCGGTCTTCCACTGTGTGCAATCTCGTCTGGCACTCCGTTAGTTTCTGCTCTGACGTCATCAGCTCCTGCGTGTAATTCTCTTCGGTTTCTACTAAGTGGCGCCTCAGGCGCTCCAACTCCTTGGTCGAGTTTTGCTCTTGTTCTGACAACTGAAATAAAATGTGTTTAATTACAATAAATGATAAATTTATAAATCAATCTATCGGAATTGACTATCTATACAGCGTCAATTATCTTACCTGTATGTTTTCTGCTGTCAATTTCTTTACCACCTCCAGTTGAATTGTAAGATGTCTGTCTATAGTATCACATTTTTCAGTCAAGTTTCTCACGACTTCACTTGCATTTGCTAGCTCAGACTTCGATCTTTCTAATTCTGCGCTATTTTGATTCAATGTTTTTATAATTCCATCTTTTTCTTTTAAAGTTATTCTAAGATTTTCGCACTGTGAACAATTACTAGTGCTGATTTGTATAAGTTTGTCCTTTTCTTCAATAATGTGTTTGAATTCGTTGTCTTTATCTAGAAGAACTTGGTTCATCCTTTGGATTTCAGCATGGTATTGAACGCTTTCATTGTGTTTTAAATTCAAATACTGTAACAGTTCCGTTTTTTCAGCCAGCGCATTGTCAATAACCGTTTTGTAATCTACTTTAAGCCCTTCTAGTTCTTCTACCTTTGTTTTCCATTCAGTAATTTCATTTTCTTTTACTGTTATACTTTTTTTTAATTCTTGTACCTCCTTTTCAACAAATTCCTTTTCTTGCACTAAACTGGCATAGTCATCATTTTGGTGTACATTTTCTGGTGTTTTATTCCGATCTTTGAACTCAACAAGTGATTGATTCAACTCCTTTATTTCTTTATTTTTATTTTCTATAGTAGCTTTGCACTCATCGCAAATAGTTTTTAGTTCTTCTAAACTAGCATTTAGTTTAGATATCTGTGTATTTTTTATAGAAATTTCAGTTTTCAAACTGTCTGACTCTTCGCTAATTTTTCGAGTGACGTTTTGTGTATTGTTTAGCTCTTCTAGAGTTTGATTATATATTTCTGTTGAGTTAACCAACTGACTAGAAAGTGACCCAGTACTTAATTTCAACTTTCCTATACTCTCTTCATTTTCACGAATGGTGTTTTCTAAATCAGTGATAGTTTTATTTAGCTTTATAACAGTAAGTTTGTTTTCATCTATGGTTGAATTAAGAGCATCTATCAATTCATCTTTTTCATCAATGTCTTTTAATAGTTTTTCGAATTCTTGTTCTAAATGAACAATTTTTGCATCAGTGCTAGATAGTTCAGCTTGTAATTGGCTTTTACTATGCTCTAGCTCTTTAATATTTGATTTTAGAACATCGATTTCTTGGAATGATTGATTATTAACTTTTGTGGTGGCTTCTGCTACGATTGAGCTGGTTTTAAGACTTTCAATTTCATTTTTCAGCTCATCATTAGATGTTTGCAATGCTTTAATTTCGGCACGGGCATTCGTTAGTGAATCGACTAAATTAGTATTTTCAGCTTGCAATTTACTATGATCTTCGCTTAGTTTGGCTTTCTGCTTCATACTTATATCTACTTCTTCTTTGTTAGTTGTATCAGCCAATCGAGTTTCCAAAGCGACAACTTGATTTTTTAGTTTTGATTTTTCCGTTTCAATTTCTGTCTTATGCATTATGACTTCGTCTAGCTTGGTTTCAAAATCATGAAGTTTATGATCTAAAGCCAGTTTTAAAGATTCCAATTCTTTGTGTGCAGAAGCTTTTTCTTCTATCGTGTTTTTCAGGTCTTCTACTTGTTTTGTGAGTAAAGCCTTATCGTTTTCGATAATATGAACATCAATAGACAGTTGTTCATTTTTAGAATTAGCAGCCGTCAACTTCTTTTTTAAATCATCAATTTCATTACTCGCTGTTTTGAGGCTTTCATTCTGTTGACTGTGGACGGATTTTTCAAGTTCTTCAACGGCTTCTGTTTTATTCTTACACATGTCTATTTCGCTAAGCATAGCTGTGTATTTCGTTTTTAAACTATTTAAACTCTCATGTATACTATTCTTTTCTTGTCTGACTTCAGCAAGTTCTGTTTCTATCCTCTTTATTTCAGACTCGAATGTTTTATTTACTTTATTACAATCAGCTAATTCAGTTTCTAATTTAGTCAAGTTATCTTCATGGTTTGTCTCTATTATTGGTTCCAACTTAGATGTGTTTTTTAAGGTTGTAATTTCAGATATAAGAAAATCATTATTTTTTTTCATTTCATTCAATTCCCTTTCAAAATGTTGTAAGTCTGTTGTCAGGAAATCGTTTTCAGTTGTCAAATCATCTATTTGAGTTTGCAAGTGGTTAACATTGTGGCTTTTTTCTGAGATTTGGTGTTCCAAAATGTCTATTTCTTTTTTGAAGGAATTGACTGTTTTGAAAACACTTTCCAGTTTGTAAATAACTAGATTATCACCAACTGAAGGAATTTCTCCAACGTAGTCTAACGGTATTTCAAAATTTACATATTTATTGTATAATTGCATGATTTTCTCTGCTTTAATGATTTTATGGTCTGCATCACCTTGACTTTCTACTTCTTTTTGATTTAACTGGTGCCTTAGATCATTGATTTCATGTTTCAGATTCTCTATAACACTCTTAGCATTGTCATCAATATTTATTTCATCTAGATGAACTTGGTTTGCGTTTCTCCGGTCTTTCAAATCTTGTAACTCTTTAAGGACTTCATCATATTTCTCTTTTGGAACTGGCGTTGATACTTCAGAGTTTTTCGTTAAAGTTTCCAAGTCATGTTCTAACTTAGTAACCACTTCTTGTAGCTTAAACACCTCCTCATGCAGCTCTTGATTTTCTTCTTGGAATTTCTCAGCATTTTCTCTAAGCAAAGCATATATCCTTTCCAAATTTTGATACTTGTGATGTAAAGTATCATAATCTGACTTGACTGCTTTGATACCTTCAATTTCCTTATCTCTTTCTCCAACTTTTTCTAGTAACGTTTTGATTTCATCTGTGTATTCATCATTACCGCTTTTCAACTCTTCGTGATCTTGTTTCAAGACTTCAAAATCCTTCTGCAACTCTTTCTTGAGAGATAGGAGTCTATCCATAGCTTCCTGGTGTTGGCTGTCTAGGTCTTCAAGATTTGCTGTTAGGTTCTGATTTTCATCTCTAAGTCTACGGATTTCTTCTTCAGTATCAGGTCTAAGATCGATGGTGTCTCGTTGCTTCATGGAGGTAAGTTCATCTTGTAAGGCTCGTAATTGTACTTGATAATGACTTTCATCGGGTTTTGACGTTTGGGATGGCGGGTCCCAATACCAACTGGACTCTTCTTCTTTGACGCCATTCTGTCTCGCAAGCCTCTGTAAAGAAAGGAGACCACTTTTAGCATTGATATTGCAATTCAGGTCTATCAGACACGGACAAGTGTATAAAAACCAGCCTGATTAATTGGAAAATAAAAACAAGTCGGATAATTTTCTAGTCGCCTAGTACCAGGACAACAGAAAATTACAGGAGGAAAAACACACGGTAGGCAAATATAACTAATTAGTATTTGAAAAAAATTTGTCAAGGAGTTTTTAGAACATGTAATAAATTAATGAACAATGATCGGCGATTCGGTCGAGCCAATGTGAAATGAATGTCGTAGCACAAAGCAAACATTCGTTTCGCGTCTGCGAGTACGAGTCGTGTGTGCAAGCCAACGGACTTATTACTGTTTGCACGAGGCGGGTAACTCGCTCCATCTGCTAAACACAGCAGTTTACATAGCTTTCCTGTCTATACTATGAATCCTGTGTAGTCTCCTGTGTGTCTGAGAATCCACAATTATCGAGTAAAACGTAAGAAGATGGATCATACAAAAAAGCGCTAGAATTAAGACGAGTTTTTTGTAAATTTTTCTCGGACTTGGGTTACGAGGGAGTGGCATCTAAATTCACCTAGTATGTAAAACGATTCAAAATGAACTTTGTGATTGAATAGACGAAATAAATACATGAGTAACACATATAATTAAAAACAAGAAAGCATTTTAACTAACTAGTGCATCATAGGGGTTGACCAAAATAGATCGCGAAAAACCTTTGATATTCTTTAGCCACTGTCTAAGAGATTGACAACATTATTTTGACCTACATAACATAAAATTAACTTCAAATTTGTATCTCTGGTACAAGTAAATTATAAACCAAACCTATCTTCGAGCTACTAGAGTCTAGGAACTAGAGTCTAGTAACTAGACCCGTGTAAACGTAGCATTACGATGCCCCGTCCGATCTCACCATCCACCTTGACGACTGTTTATTCGTTCAGTTTATCAAGCTATACACAGCGTTATTTGTTTGACACATTTTCGATTGTTTCCTTTTGATTACCTACCTAGAGGTACAATATAAAACCGAAGCTTGCACATTCGCATAGCCTACCAGCATGAGCACCGCGAGGATTTATTCCATGTAACAGATCTACAGCGACATTTCGTGTCTCTTCTCTCTCTCTTCGTAAGATTTTTTTTCAAATAGCAATAGTTTTTATAAATTAATAATTTTTTCTCATGTTATCAATAAATTATTTCTTAGCACAAATGTAGACAATTTAATTATACGTGTATTATGTTCCTTTGTCATTTGTACAATGAGAAAGAAAAATTCTAGACAGTCATTCCGCGATGACGTTTAGAATTGACAGGCGACGATCGGCTGCAACTTTGTGACTATTATAACATGACAACATCACTGGTAGATATCAAGACAGATTCTCTTATATGAAGAAGACAATGAGTGACAATTGGTCAAACAAGAATGACACTTTCTGTCTTCTTTTCTAAAAAGATAGCAGTGGCATTTTCATGATAGTGATTCTATGCTTAGGAGGGCATGGGGCATAGGCCCCTATCAAGTAGGCCCTGACCGTTAGGGATAAAAGTTATTAGGCCTATAGGCTGCCTAATAACTCCGTTATAAATTGGCCCCCAACTTATTCCAATTTATCTAGTCCCCAGTGTCGCAAAGTGACTTCTTTTCAACCCAAATAAATACAGTCCCAGCTACAATTAACCACGCTTTCTGTTTGTACAAATGTTAGACCTACATACCAGAGAGTACAATCGGCATCGGAAATAAGTGGCTTTTTCAAAATATGAAAAACATCACCGGCATTTGGAATATATCGTTCAAATCTAATAACTTTATACTTTTACTGCTATCTGGGCGTTTTATTTACTAAACTGAACGTGTAGAATACAATAACTTTTCAAGAACTTTTGCAGACTAATCAAACAAAGATTATGTATTATCAGAGATTAATAAACCTACTCAAACCAATAATACTTTGGAAAAGAGAGTTTGACTAATCATTGTATACATTATAGGCATTGTAGGACAACTCACACATCACCATCAAGGCCCGAGCTATGCCTGGCTTTTTGACAATGGTAACAAGATGACTGATAGAATACTTATATCCGTAAGTTCATGATACTTTATAACACACAGAAATAACATTTACGTGGCAATGAGCCCACCTGCGCAGAAGGGAGATTTACCAAATGAGGTAACTCAGTTACTTTTCGTGCTGAGTATACTAGCTTCTGACTCAACGCTAAAGCCAGATAACTTATCGTATGTTCAAACAGACATACACGCCACATGTTGATACTAGTAAAACGCTCGTGTCATTGCTTTTTTTTTAAATCTCATTGACTCCCCCGGCAAGTTTTTATGTTCGTGTAAGTGAGCGGCCAACTTTAGTGACTGAGTTTTTAGGCCGTCGAGAACGTAAATTGCTTAACGTCATGTCCTATCAGTGTTTGTTCATAGCATTATGACATCTGAAAACCATTAGTATGTTATGCTCAATCGTTGACATAGTAAGTACAGCACATGATATACAAGGGACTTTCTGCACTACTCCAAGCAAAAAACTGAGACCTTTAGGGGCAGTTTCCGGTACCAGGCAACCAAGTGTTTGAATATACCGCCACCTGTTCATCTGCTTAAATATACATATTCCATTAAAAACATTACAAAAAGTATTTATCAAATCTTCAGTAAAATGAAAAAACTGGGTTGCCTGGTACTCACAATTCTAATGCGCCTTTTGATAGCTCCTCGTTTGTTACCACATACGGGTAACATACGTAACATATATATGTTTATGTCTAACTGACTTATAAAAGTTGGGACTGACAGCTTCAGACGGATTTTTCAGATGTAATTGTCTTTAGCCAGTCACGACAGGTGATCTTTGCTCAGTCTACTGCATCTGTTAACAACTAAGCCAGTGCCATCACGAATGTTTACGAGAAGCGTGTTATGGATAGTAATTTTAGGACAATCGTTATTATGAGAAATCAGATACCAAATGTTTATACCATCTATAGGTTAAACGCTACAGAGTTGACGCATGATCCAATGGAATTAAACTGTGCTGGTCCAGAGAATTCAGATGGATTGTACCAACAAGAAGAGCGATATACTTGAACTAACACTGGGTGAAATGGGGCTGTGGATAATCATGATCGTGGTCCAGGGGCAGGAACCCCCATCTTTCAATCCAAGGTCTTGGGTTCAATCAAATCCTGGTAACACAACTGAGTTCTGTGTTTTGGAAGGTACGGCTGTCAGTCCCGGCTTTTCAAAAGTGAAATTTTAGAAGCATTATCATCGTTAGGTTGGGTCTTCTTATACACATTCTCCCAGATACACGAGGAGTTAAAAAGGCTCAAGAGGACCAAATAAACCTAGTTACTTCATTTCACGAAGACCGGTTCATAATTGTATTTTGAATATCATATCAATAATAGAAAGGCTATCGCTCAAGACTTCGTTATTCCATAAAAGGTTGATCTTATAGATGACCAGTGCAATATTCGAATTTGAATATTATTTTAATATCAAACAATCATCTCCAGACTCCGTCAGATTACTCTACAAGAATAAATCACTGTGCTTCTTAACTTAATATACAAAACGTTAACATAAGCCAATTGTGTCTGAAGATGCCTCGTGGGGAGGCGAAACACGTGTCAAATTTATTTTTCGATTTTGTTTCTAGTTATTTCTAGATTAGCAGAATATTACCTATTTGCTTATCTAATTAATATTATGCAATGGATTTCAAAGTCAATTGACTATTACGAACAAAGGATCGATAGCGGCAAACGCTGGTGCTATAGGTGCTCAGCTCATGTTAGCGTTACGTTATCAGTCCACTTTCACGCACCACTTGCCAGCAGGGTAAGTACCTGCATTATGTATTTAAGTATATTATATGTATGTATGTAGTGCTGGGAGTTAATGTATGTAATGTATTCAAGTGATAAATTAAAAGAGCGAATATAACCTTTTAGAGACCCATAGTAACTTGAACCTTCAAATCGTTTCATGTACTTAATGTGCTTAAAACATCTGTGGTGTAGTGGGTCAATATTATGACCTGGAAAAATGATGAAAAGGAGCCTCTAAGGCGAACATTAATCCATTCACCACACTGGTTCTAAAAAACAAGTGACAGAATAAGAACAACTTGTCATTTTGTCAACAACATGCCAAATTGTCATAACGGCTGAGGAAAGAATTAGCGAGAGAACAACCAGGATTCCTTGAGGTCTAGACAAATACCCCACAGTTAGTTTAGCATCACGTTAACACCTGCGGCAATATCGAATTGTATGGAAATGACTGCAGCTGTCACGCCTCAAACACGTGACTTATCACAAGCTAGTATTTTTTTTATCATAGATAGACCTACGTTTGACCACGATATCGTCTGATGATAATCGACGATGCGGCCAACGATGGGGCACGCAGGTCTAAAAGAAACCTATTTACTCATGACTAGAAGATGCCCAGATTGTAATTTTCAGGAAAGACAGACGACGGTAAGGTATTACAATCCTTTCCATTATAAATGTGGAAGCAAAGCGCTTTGTTCTTAAGACTGACAAGGTATGAATGGTACTGAGCGGTACGTCTGCTTGTCCTGTTGTGAAAAGGAGTAGTGCCATATCCAGAAAATGTAATCTTTCCGAATTCGTGAAAGACAATAGAAAGTGTCCCTTGTCTAAGCCCTCAGGGGGCCTGTTCTTCATCGTATTCCTAGTTCATTAGAACAAGTGTGGTAAATACATTCCTGTAATTCCACCTTGCTTGACAGTCTCAGGCGTCTCAGCACTTACAGCGCCAGCGCAAAGGCCCATGCTATTCAACAATGGACCATAAAATTTATACTGCCTCCGCGATTCGAGAAACTTCCATAGTTTTGTGACCTTTTGCGGAAGTTTTGAAATTGTAACCGAGTTATGGCGCTATTAAAGGGCCCTAGCCTAGGGTCTTAGCGTCGAGATGTGAAATACCAATATCCTGGAAAGGTGAGACGAGAGAGTTCAATCATTCATTCATTCAGCGACCGGGGGCAACCACACATTTGTCGGTAAATAGCCGATAACTTGGTAAGGACTCTTGCAACACCAGAGTGTTACTATCTAGACATGGATTTATCTGAGTCTGAGACGCAGAAGGTTGCGGGTTTTATAACCGCCGCGGGACAACTGTTTGTATGATCTGCTATTATTTATCTCGGGTCTGGGTGTTTTTCTAAGTATAATAGGTAGGTATATCAGTCATGTGGTTTCCATAATACAAGCTCTGCTTACTTTGGGGCTAGATGATGCTGTGTAAAATGTACAGATTTTTTAAGTGAAAACTTCTTTAGGCGCGTTGAGCACTTTTTTAGTGAACAAAAATCAAGGAACTCGCATCATCTACACCGAACGCTTTCTATATGTATACTGTGTATATATGTGTACTTTTTGGGTGAGCAAAAAGCGTGAAACTCGCGTCATCGCCGCGAAAATTTCGAATTATTTTTGGTTTTTAAAGGAGTGTTTATGATAAAGGATTAAAGTTTAAATTGGTCATTAACACTTCTTTACAAACCAAACATAATAATCTAATAGCTCTACGATACAGTTCACAAGTTATTTAGTTTTCATTTCTATCGGCAGTCCCCATAGACATCATCATCTAGTCCTAAAGTAAGCTAAGCTTGTGTTATGAGAACTACATTAATTAGTATAGTATTCTATCACTCATCTGGTTCCCATACCTATGCTTAGTTTGCGGCTAGATGGTGTTATGTTAATTGTCTACCAATATATATAATTGTCTAAGGGCATTTGTACAAGTGGCTACATATAGTCAATACTGGCAATAATTCAAACCCTTGTAGGAAAGTTTTGAGTACTTTCAAAGGCCATAACTCTTGGAACTTCAAAAGCGCTCATTACGTCAAAGTAGCCATCCTAAACGGCAATTGTCCAGCTGACCAAGTTACGTGACAATGTCTCGTTTCGACAATAGGTACCGTTACGTAAGACTACGGTCGCTGACAATCGCGGGAATACGGCCAAGGTTCGTCTAGCGCCATCTCGCGGTAGATATGATGACTTGTGTCTAGTAACCAGACGTTAACGACCTTATTTATAAACGCCTCTAAACGAGTGTTTCCCCGTTCAACCCAAGATTTTTCTACCCAGTTGGTATTTTTTCCTTATCGATCCAAAACATTAGATTTAAATTTTCACACCTTATTCCTAATTTATATACTTTAAATTAAAATAAATTACACAGTGGAGGACCAAGTCTCCATGACTTAGTGTAGGTCCTGTCTGAACATTATGTACTGAAACTGAAACAAGCCATCTCTAATATTTTAAGAACAAACCTTGTACTGTATTGCTTGAAAATGAATAAACTATTATTATTAATATTATTAAAAAAGCAGATAAAAATGTAGATACTTATTATAAATACTTTTATTAAATAAGTAATAACTCAAATAAAGTGCGTGTGATAAGATTATTTAATTATTTATTTATATTGGGCCATAAATCGTAAACGGTAAGTTTTACAAAAAAGTTTACTAGAAACAAAAGATGCGAAATTTTAGTCTCTACAATAATGGTCTCCATAACTTTTGTCCTAAAGTGCATAGTTTCTGAGATATCAGCCAAAAACGTTTTTTCAAGATGGCGCTTGAAGCGTCACCTGGATCTGTCAGCATTTTGTGATTTTATGATCAGTAAGTGATCCTAAACCTTATAAAACCAAAAAATTGGATCAGAAATTTAGTGCAAAGTTGACCAAAAAAAACGTTTATTTTGACTATACTACATCTTACAAAAAGGAATTAACTTTTAACAGAAGAACGATTTTGACTCCCTCCTACATCCACCGATTTGCCGCAATCTTTACAATGTCATCAGTCCATCGGGTGGGGGGACGTCCCACGCTTTGTCGTCGGGATTGGTAGCTGGACCTCTGCCGGAGATTCTTCGCACCCCTTATTCCGCCGTTACCGTGGCCGCCACCTATGCCAGGAATAGCGGAACTGCCGGGAACTGGGAGCCGTCTTCTGATTGTGTCGATCATTCATCGGGTGTTTTTGCCATAGTTACCACGCTTGGCAGGCGGATTGGTGACCGCAGATTTAGTGTTAAGTACTCGGGGGGTGCTGCTGCGCAATACCCCGGTGTGTGTTCCCTTAGTCGCCTTTTACGACATCCACGGGAGCAAATGGAGGGGTCGTATTCTAATCCGGAACAACCACGGCAAATATACAAACTCTATATACTTATACATAAAGTCTAGTTATTAGACACAAGTCGTCATATCTGCCGCGAGATGGCGTTAGTTGTACCTTGACCGTATTCCCATCATCTATTAACAAATGGATGATGTTCTTGGCTTTGCACGCGTGTATGAAGTACTATATAAAAGTAGCAAGTCCGTATCTTTGATACAATCCACCTTATTTAATATCATCGAGATCCGTTCAGCCGTTTAGCCGTAAAAAGGTAACAAAATAACAGATAAAACCACTTTCGAATTTATAACGACTTTGAATTGTCTTATGCTAGGGGAATCCATGACAACGCAATGCCTTGTTAGTTCCACGTGACGCTGTAGGTTTTTTATAAACTACATAAATAAATAATGCCGGACATTTCTCACAGCATCATCTAGCCTCAAAGTAAGCAGAGCTTGTGTTAAGGGTACCACATGACTGATATACTATTTATATATATATTTTTATACATACGTAGTATTATCATAGAAACACCCAGACCCGAGGCAAATACTTGCAGATCATATTAACATTTGTCTCGCGGGAATCGAACACGCAACTTTATGCGTCTTAGCCGGCCCTTGGCCAACTGCACCACAGAGATCGTATCTAACCCGCTCGCTACTTCGACTTCGTGTTTAAGTTAGACACGTGATGGGTGAATTTAATGTTGCACGTTTTAAAAAGTCGTATACAAACTTTAACAACTTAGACCTTTTTTCATGCTGGGGGCGAAATGAGATATACTCCAGCATGTAACTTGGAAAATAAGCTAGCATAAAGTGAAAGTCTCATGCAAATCACTCCAGTAGTTTTTACGTCTATCGTGTGCACAGACAGACAGACAGAAAATCTAAAATACCAAATTTTAATCTATTTTAATACGGTCTTATCGACCTCTACAGTTCGTTATAAGACATTATCATCTATAATAGATATATAATAGGCTTAAAATAAGGTTATAATGGTCACATTACCTCGCCTTCCGCTAATGGCACTACGGCACTCCAGACTTCGACTAACCCAAGGAAAACAACCACTTTGAACAGTTCAAACGTCATTTTGACTTCATATTTACGTTTCACAGATTTGACACTCGCTTTCCGAACCGCGCACGAACTGCACTTTTCGGCACACTGGTTTTTTCATCGATCACACATACCTACTACAGGTTTATAACGTAAAAGTAGCAGTGTGAAATCATCTTCAAGTCGTGAACATACTACTAAGGAAGCGAGCCGCCCACCTGAGAATATGCTTATTCCAGAATTAGTACTCGAAGGTAGCATTCAAAAAGTGTATTTGACACTCTAGTGTACGCGAAATTCTTGCCTATTGCTAACTGTCGCGAGTTATTTAATATGGGGAGGTTAAGTTATTTCATAATAAGACGTAGAAAAATAGTGCTCATCGATTATACTCACATTCGGTACGAGTAACAAAAAATTATATGCTAAGTTCTCGATCTTAGTTTGAGTTTCAATCTCAAAAAAATCGTATTTCAACACTGATTTTAGCTCAACATTAGGGGCAAATAAATGACATACGGAGTACGCAAACTTAAAAATGATTCCGATCCAAGCATAAGTTATTAATTCAAGAGCTCAAATAACTTATTTTGAATAGAAACATTCAGTAGTTTTTTCATAAGAACCCTTGAGCCAGCTGTTGATTTTTACATGGTCGTTTTATGTGATTAGAAATCATAATCATGGTATCTACTGCTCATCACTATCCATCGTGTACGTCTATTCTTTTCTGACACAATGCTACGTGAAATAGCATGCATTTTAGCTGCGCCCACTGACGAGTGTGTGCCGCTGACTACTACATTCTTAAGGAACGCATACACGGGCAATTTTGTGAGCAATAATTGCTCGGTAACTAATTAATTAATCTGTAGCAACAGTAGTAGCAACTGTAGTCTTCCTAAATTGCTCTACATCGAGTTATGGTGTTTCTATATTATTGTTACCGTTAATTTTCCGTTAATTGCTTGATGTTATCGTAACGCCAAAATTGGCAATTATTACCATAGGGTTGGGTAATTTCAATTACCCGTGAAAACTTAAGTACTTAAAGAAAAGAATGAGTATTTATTGAAATTTCTGCTTTTTAGAAATGAAACTAGGACATTCGATCTGCCACAGGGTATTTAGGTCCGTCTACAAAGCGTGGGATAAGGCCAAGATAATTAAAAATTTTCTGTACAAGTTTTTAGTTTTTTGCAGCGGAACTATTATAACTATTAAGGATTATGGTAGCCGGTACAACGATATTTCACACATGGCCGCTTCGATATTTTGATATTTTCCGCTCTGTATAATAATAATTATTACGAAACAGGTTGCACGCTTTTTGATCACGAATGATATTTTCAATGAGTCCGTACTGTTTTCAACATCACTTTTTCACTTTGCTGTTTTCAATTCATTCAGATTCTAGTTGTATACAACAAATATATAAATTAAAATTAAAATAATATTCTTATATCAATAAGATTGGGTTGGGCAGACTGAATTCGACTAGGTATACCAATCTCTAGAATATCATTCTACGCTTCTTCAAAATTGTAATTTAGTAATATTTATCAATAACGAAACGCCAAATCACTTATTTCCACAAAAAACTAAACGCACATTTTATCGCGCTATTAATTTCACGATTCCAATTTTAAATTATCCATGATTCGAAAATCGAACGCGAACAATGCTTGGCGCGAATGGCCGCCGGTCAGCGAACAGCCAAGACTATGAGTAGTAGGGTTGGGCTGAAGATGGTAAGCACGAAGTTAATTCGGAGTCCGTGTATAAATTGTAACTCAAAGCAAACGTGGGAAAATATAGAATGAATTGAACTGAAGACACTTGTAGCTCGGTTAAAGATGTATAGATAAAATCAAGAGATTTTTGGACGTCTTCGGACAATATTTCCAAACTTGTTTTTTATTTTGTTTCATTATCAGAGTAAACTCGGATAATAATATTAATACAAGTATAGAGTTGAGTATACTAAGTAATATACTAATATATTAAGTATGGAGTTTCTTGCCGGTTCTTCTCGGGCTTGGGTTAGGAAGAATTAGCACCTAAATTCACCTAGTATGTAAGACGTTTCAAAGTGATCCGTGTGATTGTGATTGTGATTGAACATAGCATCTTTTGATTTTGACTTTGACTGCAAAAAGGCGAACGATGTCTTTTTCCGGCCATCTTGTCAGGAGATGACAAAAGAAAATGAAACGTCAATGTATAAACCGATGTTGATTTATATTGTGATTTACCTGCTTAGTTTTCTGTTATAGAAAAATCATTTTGGTTACTTTATATTTTTCGCGATTATATTCGCTTAATGTAGTGTTGCCATTGTTGTCGCTACTAATACTTTACTTTTGTCCGGTCGGTTTTTGAAGTGATAAATTCTTATGGGAGGGTAAACAGCTTCGTTACGTAACGCGTTACGGTGCCAGTCTGCCTGGCTTCTCTTTTTCTCAGGCATAAGGCAGCGGTAGGCAGGCTCCTTCTCTCTCACTCTAACCCACAGCGCTAGTTAGATTCATTTAAGTTATCACTTCTGTCGGGCGTCCCGAGACCCACACTTTTTTTTATTTTTTAAACAGTGAAATGAAGTTCCCTCATTGAATTTCGGAGTCCACATAGAAACCTCACCCCATCCCTACAATGGTGACTGTAGTTTTCAAAACAACACCTGGGTAAGTTACGCGTGTTATGACTAGACTCGTACGTAATCGATATTATTATTCGATTCTATACATTATTCAATAGACAATAGGGTCTGTATTGTCATCGGGTAACTTACTAAGTATTGAAGACCCATTGATCGATTGCTAAAACGAATGAATCATGCAATAAAAAGGTCCAGAAGAAATTAAAATAAATAAATCTATATAATAGAAATCTATTGCTGTTCGTTAGTCCGGCTAAAACTCGAGATCGGCTGGACTGATTTGGCTAATTTTGGTATTGAAATGTTTGTCGTAGTCCAGGGAAGGTTTAAACGGTGAGAAAATTTGTGGCAATGCAACGCATGCCGGGTACAGCTAGTAACTAAACAAAAACATGAGGTATATCCTTTCTTCTTTCATCCTTTCACATAAAAAAAATAATTTCAAATCGGTTCATAAATTCCGGAGAAATGAAATAACATAAAAAAAAATTACATCTTATTGAGGCTCAACTTTTTTTCAAGTCTGTTAAGAACCACCCAGTTGGTCATAAAACTCACAAATGACAGATATAACAGAATCCAATAAGATGCCCGTCTAATTATTCGACTGTCATGCTGCGAACTTTTTCTCTGTGATTGACAACTAGCTGCTTCCCACGGCTTGGCTCGCATGATACGTATCTCATAATTGATATCTTATATTTATAATAATAAATAATAAATAAATAATACCGGACATTTCACACAACAATACCTGGCCCCATAGTAAGCAGAGCTTGTGTTATGATTGTGAGTTATGTATGACTGATGACTGATGTAGGTAAAAATTTTATACTTTTTTGTAAATACATACATATTGATGCCATATTGACGACCTCTGCGGCGCAGTGGGCTAAGATCAGCCTGAGAAGCAGAAGGTTGCGGGTTCGATTCCCGCCGCGGGACAATTGATTGTAAGAACTGCAAGTATTTGTCTCGGGTCTGGGTGTTTCTATCTATGAAATGTAAAGTATATAAGTAGTATATATCAGTCATGTGGTACCCATAACACAAGCTCTGTTACTTTGGGGCCAGATGATGCTGTGTGAAATGTCCGGGTTTTTTTTTTTTTTTATTAGGTTGGGGAAAAAGTCTTTTCAATAGTATGTATGAACTTGTAATAAAATTTCTTTGGCTATACTATTTGTATCTGGCTGGTTTTGATATCATTAAAAGTTTAAATTTTAAAGAACATAATTCCAAATTTAAATTAGGAAAATGTGTGATTTATATTTGTTTTTCGTACTGTCAAGACGAGTGAATCTAATGAAGAAATTCGATACATTTTAAAATTTTACTAAAAAAAAGGTAAAAATGCAACGCAAGCCTCGAAAGAAAATTGCGATGTTTATGGACCTAGTGCAGTGTCTGTGAGAGTAGCACAAATTTGGTTTAAGCGTTTTCAATCCGGAAATTTTGATGTCAAAGATGCACGTCGCTCTGGTCGCCCTATTACGGATAAAATGGATGCCATTTTTGAAAAAGTGGAGCAAGATCGACATAAGTATTATAATTATAATTATAATTTATAATTGACCACAAAACAGTTTTGGCGCATTTGAAAAAAACTGGTTACACAAAAAAGCTCGATATTTGGGTACCACACGAGCTCACTAAAAGAAACCTAATGAACCTTGTACTCGTTTGTGATTCTTTATTACGACATAATGAAACCGAACCATTTTTGAAGAAGCTGATAACTAGTGATGAAAAGTGGATCACGTACGTCAAGAACGTGCGAAAAAGGTCGTGGTCAAAGGCCGGTCAGGCTTCACAGACTGTGGCGAAACCCGGGTTAACTCGCAACAAGGTGATGCTGTGTGTGTGGTGGGATTGGAAGGGCATTATTCATTATGAGCTGTTACCACCAGGCAGGACCATCGATTCTGAACTCTACTGCGAACAACTGATGAGATTAAAGCAAGAAGTTGAGAGAAAGCGGCCGGAATTAATCAACAGAAAGGGTGTGGTTTTTCATCATGATAACGCTAGACCTCACAGATCTTTAGCAACTCAGCAAAAATTAAGAGAGTTTGGCTGGGAGGTGTTAATGCATCCGTCGTATAGTCCTGACCTTGCACCTTCAGATTTCCACCTGTTTCTGTCTCTTCAGAATTCTTTAGGCAGTGTCAGGTTAACATCACGAGAGGACTGCCAAAACCACTTGTCGCGGTATTTTGATCAGAAGTCCCAAAATTTCTATAGCAATGGGATCATGTCCCTACCTACAAGATGGCAAAAAGTTATCGAACAAAATGGTACCTACATACTTTAGTTAAATGTAAATAAACTATATTAAGAAATGTTTTGAATTTTCTTAAAATATGCGAAGAAACTTTTTCCCCAACCTATATTATATTATATTACACATAGAATATTTGAACTTATTACAAATGCGTGTACCAAATTGACACGTAGGTAGATAAGATACCTTCGAATAGATGACCTCAGTTATATCGTCTGAAGATCCGTTTGTAGTTTTTGCTTTTAAATTAAAATTAAACATGTATTTTGTACTGCAACTAACTGTACTGAAGTGCGAAGGTCGTTTTATTTTTGTTTAATTAGAACTTTTAAACATAAAACTATCATGGTTTTGAACATAATTTTCACTCAAAACGGGATATTTACTATGATATATGAGTTTTTCTTTTTTTTTGCTTTCTGGTCATGGCGCATGCAACTGTGCCGAAATATCGGTAAGCAGATAAATATCCCGTTTTGAGTGAAAATTTGAATCTTTAAGTCCACGGCTGTCATCACCGGCCACGGTAGAATTTCCTCAAATCTACCAGATCACTGTGATCTCAGTTCTACTCAGATCTTAAAAAAAACAATGCCGGACATTTCACACTCACATCATCATATGGCCCCAAAGTAAACAGAGCTTCCAAACTTCAACCGAGACAAAGATTGGTTTCTATCTCCAGCCTGGAAACCATGTCTGCACGAAACGTATTTTAGTAACGATGTGGAGCCGGTTAGTGATAGTTTCACTAACCGGCTCCACATCGTCAAACATATTTGACGGTTCCCAATGTTGTGGGCACGAGTGGCGAAGTCGAAGGGCCAGTACTAGCACCACATTTGCTACCGCCTGCCGTGACAACGTTTCCCCCTCTACCCGCTCGCACGACTCGCGCCGCGAGATACCTCACCCGCAGTGCGAACCGTGAACTCGAGCGGCAACGAGCGGACCGCGGATCAAACTCACCCTGATGAAGATTCTCTAGATGGATCGAAACAGTGTCGGTGCCTCCATCGACAAAATAATACGTGAGTGAAGCCCGTGTCTTATCAAATGTAAGCAGAGCTTGTGTTATATAGGTGCCAGACATGTCTGATATACTACTTATATATTTCATTGTAAATTCATACATATACATAGAAACACCCAGTATATTTTACGAAATTTGAGCTAGTCCAGGGAAACTACAGAATTACCACCATTATGTAGGTTGTATACGAATATTTTTTAATTTAAACCTCACACACTCAAAAGACGTAGTGCAGGGTTCAGATTAAGTAAGATTTCTACACTCATACAATCGTCTTAGCCTGAGTTAAATGCACGAAAGGAGCCTTTGAGGTGCACTTTAATAATAATAATAATAATAATAATAATACCACCAGACATTTCACACAGCATCATCTGGCCCCAAAGTAAGCAGAGCTTGTGTTATGGCTACCAAATGACTGATATACTACTAATATACTTTTTTTTTGTAAATACATACATATTATACATAGAAACACCCAGACCCGAGGCAAATACTTGCAGATCATACAAACATTTGTCCCGCGGCGGGAATCGAACCCGCAACCTTTTGCGTCTCAGCCGGACCTAAGCCCACTGCGCCACAGAGGTCGTCATTAATGCTCTCACCACACTTGTTTAAAGAACTAGTGACACGATAAAGAAGAAGACATAAGTTTCAGACAAAGCATGTGCAAATGGGGCTATCGCGACTGTACTTGTGCCCAATGCAACTCCGGAGCTCCCATCCAAACGATGTCACATCTACTCGTCTGCCTCGTGTGCCCTTATACCTGCACCTAATCATCCCTTGGACGCCACGCCACGGACGAAGGAGTCAGAGTGGAGTATTTTATTCAACATTATAATAATATATTTTATGTAAATAATGCCGGACAATTCACACAGCATCATCTGGCCGCAAAGTAAGCAGAGCTTGTGTTATGGGTACCACATGACTGATATACTACTTATATGCAGTTTTTATAAATACATACATATTATACATAGAAACTTGAGACAAATATTTGCAGATTATACAAACATTTGTCCCGCATCGGGAATCGAACCCGCAACCTTCTGCGTCTCTGTCAGGCCTCGGCCACTTGCGCTACAATGGTCGATTATTTAATTAATTTAATTGTATCATTGACACGCAAGATCTAAAAAGATGTCTTTAAAATATATTTTTAAAGCTGGCTGTAGCTCACTGTGAGAACATAGTCTTTTGAGATACACAAAACATCTTGTAGCACAATTCACTGTCAGATTAATTATTCGAATTGTATATAAATGTAAATTATTATTACAACGACAATATTCACACGACCTTAGATTACTAACTATTATATTAACGGTGAATACTGATTCGATAGATGCGAAACTCGTTTAAAGAATGTACATGATAAAAAGATTTCTCGCGTATACTATTACGTTTCTTATGATCGTCTCCGAGTAGCACGTTTTTTATCGCGTTACGCAATACCTAGTGTCCGTTTCTCAATAGTATAGTTAAACATACTTAACCTCTAAAATAGGACGGTGATATTTGTCGCTAGACATGTCTCTAGACTAGACTCTAAACTCTAGACTCATGTCTCTGGACTCTAGACTCAAGTCTCTAGACAATGCTGAATGTCGAAAAGCCGAATGATAACTAATTAGGCAAGACAGCTTAAATAGCATAGCGGGGGGTTTAACAACTCCGTCACCAGAGTCAGAAGACTTACGAACTAACAGGCTCTTAATTCTGCTGAACCAATCACTTAAAAATCACAATGGTGTCGCGATTCTAATATGAAAATATGGCAGTATAGGTAAGTTCTGGGGCCTAATTATACTAACTATTTAGTAATAAATGAAAGTGAACATGCTTTTACGATTGTTCTTACAGGGACTTACATTCATGACTGGCCTGTCAGCTCAGTTGGTATTAGCTTTGCCTTCTGTGCTGTAGGTTTAGGGCTCGATTCCCTTCTATATTATATTCATTTGTGTAATGAACACAGATGCATGTTCTGTGTTATAAAGTATCATAGGTATGTATTTAAAATATATCACAAGTTTGGGGCTAGATGGTAATGTGTGCATTGTTCATATATTAATATATTTATTTATTTTGGAGCAGTTGGTTCGCAGAATCGACATTGGAGTTTCGTTTCTATACGCTAATGTTACTAATATTGTGTGAACTGCAGTCCAAGTACGAGTTTACCCAACCGTCAATCATTTGTATGACATTGGACTGCACTTCTATCTGACATTATCTCATGAGAAACGCCTTAGCAGTCTACCAAACGAAAATCAACTTTACATCTCTAGACTTGAAGTTGAAGTTTGTATGAATTAATGTGTTATTGAACTTCTTGGGCATGGTTTGAGGTTTGTTTTCAAAGAAGCGAACTGGCTAGCTTCTTGCGGTGGCTTTGCTTGCATGATCTTATGAAAGAAGCCAAGTTTACACAGGATGCAATTTAAGACAGTCAAATATTATATGAATGATGTTTCAGACCAGACTAATTAATCTAATTAATTAGTTATGTAAGTAGTAAATCAGTCATGTGGTACCTACAATACAAGTTCTGCTTAATTTGCGGCTAGATGATGATGTGTGAAATGTCAGTCATTATTTATTTATTTGTTCTATTTCGTCAATATCCATCCAGCAGTTACAACGTTAACTACGAACATACATCCAACTGTATACATTGGTGGGATAGTGACAGGATTTCAATAAAATACTTCATTATTATATTGAGTGCGAAGGTTGAAAATGATTGGGGAAGGCACGCGAGCGTTCCGCTTGTGGGTAGGTGACCAAGGACTTCACGTCATGTGACCAAGTGCCAAGTGCACGAAATGAGCCTTTCACCACCCTGGTTAGAAATAACCAGCGCCACAATAGTAGTTCACATTTTTTTAATAGTTATGATATATTTGACGACCTCTGTGGCGCAGTGGGCTTAGGTCCGGCTGAGACGCAAAAGGTTGCGGGTTCGATTCCCGCCGCGGGACAATTGATTGTAAGAACTGCAAGTATTTGTCTCGGGTCTGGGTGTTTCTATCTATGAAATGTAAAGTATATAAGTAGTATATATCAGTCATGTGGTACCCATAACACAAGCTCTGTTACTTTGGGGCCAGATGATGCTGTGTGAAATGTCCGGGTTTTTTTTTTTTTTATTAGGTTGGGGAAAAAGTCTTTTCAATAGTATGTATGAACTTGTAATAAAATTTCTTTGGCTATACTATTTGTATCTGGCTGGTTTTGATATCATTAAAAGTTTAAATTTTAAAGAACATAATTCCAAATTTAAATTAGGAAAATGTGTGATTTATATTTGTTTTTCGTACTGTCAAGACGAGTGAATCTAATGAAGAAATTCGATACATTTTAAAATTTTACTAAAAAAAAGGTAAAAATGCAACGCAAGCCTCGAAAGAAAATTGCGATGTTTATGGACCTAGTGCAGTGTCTGTGAGAGTAGCACAAATTTGGTTTAAGCGTTTTCAATCCGGAAATTTTGATGTCAAAGATGCACGTCGCTCTGGTCGCCCTATTACGGATAAAATGGATGCCATTTTTGAAAAAGTGGAGCAAGATCGACATAAGTATTATAATTATAATTATAATTTATAATTGACCACAAAACAGTTTTGGCGCATTTGAAAAAAACTGGTTACACAAAAAAGCTCGATATTTGGGTACCACACGAGCTCACTAAAAGAAACCTAATGAACCTTGTACTCGTTTGTGATTCTTTATTACGACATAATGAAACCGAACCATTTTTGAAGAAGCTGATAACTAGTGATGAAAAGTGGATCACGTACGTCAAGAACGTGCGAAAAAGGTCGTGGTCAAAGGCCGGTCAGGCTTCACAGACTGTGGCGAAACCCGGGTTAACTCGCAACAAGGTGATGCTGTGTGTGTGGTGGGATTGGAAGGGCATTATTCATTATGAGCTGTTACCACCAGGCAGGACCATCGATTCTGAACTCTACTGCGAACAACTGATGAGATTAAAGCAAGAAGTTGAGAGAAAGCGGCCGGAATTAATCAACAGAAAGGGTGTGGTTTTTCATCATGATAACGCTAGACCTCACAGATCTTTAGCAACTCAGCAAAAATTAAGAGAGTTTGGCTGGGAGGTGTTAATGCATCCGTCGTATAGTCCTGACCTTGCACCTTCAGATTTCCACCTGTTTCTGTCTCTTCAGAATTCTTTAGGCAGTGTCAGGTTAACATCACGAGAGGACTGCCAAAACCACTTGTCGCGGTATTTTGATCAGAAGTCCCAAAATTTCTATAGCAATGGGATCATGTCCCTACCTACAAGATGGCAAAAAGTTATCGAACAAAATGGTACCTACATACTTTAGTTAAATGTAAATAAACTATATTAAGAAATGTTTTGAATTTTCTTAAAATATGCGAAGAAACTTTTTCCCCAACCTATATTATATTATATTACACATAGAATATTTGAACTTATTACAAATGCGTGTACCAAATTGACACGTAGGTAGATAAGATACCTTCGAATAGATGACCTCAGTTATATCGTCTGAAGATCCGTTTGTAGTTTTTGCTTTTAAATTAAAATTAAACATGTATTTTGTACTGCAACTAACTGTACTGAAGTGCGAAGGTCGTTTTATTTTTGTTTAATTAGAACTTTTAAACATAAAACTATCATGGTTTTGAACATAATTTTCACTCAAAACGGGATATTTACTATGATATATGAGTTTTTCTTTTTTTTTGCTTTCTGGTCATGGCGCATGCAACTGTGCCGAAATATCGGTAAGCAGATAAATATCCCGTTTTGAGTGAAAATTTGAATCTTTAAGTCCACGGCTGTCATCACCGGCCACGGTAGAATTTCCTCAAATCTACCAGATCACTGTGATCTCAGTTCTACTCAGATCTTAAAAAAAACAATGCCGGACATTTCACACTCACATCATCATATGGCCCCAAAGTAAACAGAGCTTCCAAACTTCAACCGAGACAAAGATTGGTTTCTATCTCCAGCCTGGAAACCATGTCTGCACGAAACGTATTTTAGTAACGATGTGGAGCCGGTTAGTGATAGTTTCACTAACCGGCTCCACATCGTCAAACATATTTGACGGTTCCCAATGTTGTGGGCACGAGTGGCGAAGTCGAAGGGCCAGTACTAGCACCAAATTTGCTACCGCCTGCCGTGACAACGTTTCCCCCTCTACCCGCTCGCACGACTCGCGCCGCGAGATACCTCACCCGCAGTGCGAACCGTGAACTCGAGCGGCAACGAGCGGACCGCGGATCAAACTCACCCTGATGAAGATTCTCTAGATGGATCGAAACAGTGTCGGTGCCTCCATCGACAAAATAATACGTGAGTGAAGCCCGTGTCTTATCAAATGTAAGCAGAGCTTGTGTTATATAGGTGCCAGACATGTCTGATATACTACTTATATATTTCATTGTAAATTCATACATATACATAGAAACACCCAGTATATTTTACGAAATTTGAGCTAGTCCAGGGAAACTACAGAATTACCACCATTATGTAGGTTGTATACGAATATTTTTTAATTTAAACCTCACACACTCAAAAGACGTAGTGCAGGGTTCAGATTAAGTAAGATTTCTACACTCATACAATCGTCTTAGCCTGAGTTAAATGCACGAAAGGAGCCTTTGAGGTGCACTTTAATAATAATAATAATACCACCAGACATTTCACACAGCATCATCTGGCCCCAAAGTAAGCAGAGCTTGTGTTATGGCTACCAAATGACTGATATACTACTAATATACTTTTTTTTTGTAAATACATACATATTATACATAGAAACACCCAGACCCGAGGCAAATACTTGCAGATCATACAAACATTTGTCCCGCGGCGGGAATCGAACCCGCAACCTTTTGCGTCTCAGCCGGACCTAAGCCCACTGCGCCACAGAGGTCGTCATTAATGCTCTCACCACACTTGTTTAAAGAACTAGTGACACGATAAAGAAGAAGACATAAGTTTCAGACAAAGCATGTGCAAATGGGGCTATCGCGACTGTACTTGTGCCCAATGCAACTCCGGAGCTCCCATCCAAACGATGTCACATCTACTCGTCTGCCTCGTGTGCCCTTATACCTGCACCTAATCATCCCTTGGACGCCACGCCACGGACGAAGGAGTCAGAGTGGAGTATTTTATTCAACATTATAATAATATATTTTATGTAAATAATGCCGGACAATTCACACAGCATCATCTGGCCGCAAAGTAAGCAGAGCTTGTGTTATGGGTACCACATGACTGATATACTACTTATATGCAGTTTTTATAAATACATACATATTATACATAGAAACTTGAGACAAATATTTGCAGATTATACAAACATTTGTCCCGCATCGGGAATCGAACCCGCAACCTTCTGCGTCTCTGTCAGGCCTCGGCCACTTGCGCTACAATGGTCGATTATTTAATTAATTTAATTGTATCATTGACACGCAAGATCTAAAAAGATGTCTTTAAAATATATTTTTAAAGCTGGCTGTAGCTCACTGTGAGAACATAGTCTTTTGAGATACACAAAACATCTTGTAGCACAATTCACTGTCAGATTAATTATTCGAATTGTATATAAATGTAAATTATTATTACAACGACAATATTCACACGACCTTAGATTACTAACTATTATATTAACGGTGAATACTGATTCGATAGATGCGAAACTCGTTTAAAGAATGTACATGATAAAAAGATTTCTCGCGTATACTATTACGTTTCTTATGATCGTCTCCGAGTAGCACGTTTTTTATCGCGTTACGCAATACCTAGTGTCCGTTTCTCAATAGTATAGTTAAACATACTTAACCTCTAAAATAGGACGGTGATATTTGTCGCTAGACATGTCTCTAGACTAGACTCTAAACTCTAGACTCATGTCTCTGGACTCTAGACTCAAGTCTCTAGACAATGCTGAATGTCGAAAAGCCGAATGATAACTAATTAGGCAAGACAGCTTAAATAGCATAGCGGGGGGTTTAACAACTCCGTCACCAGAGTCAGAAGACTTACGAACTAACAGGCTCTTAATTCTGCTGAACCAATCACTTAAAAATCACAATGGTGTCGCGATTCTAATATGAAAATATGGCAGTATAGGTAAGTTCTGGGGCCTAATTATACTAACTATTTAGTAATAAATGAAAGTGAACATGCTTTTACGATTGTTCTTACAGGGACTTACATTCATGACTGGCCTGTCAGCTCAGTTGGTATTAGCTTTGCCTTCTGTGCTGTAGGTTTAGGGCTCGATTCCCTTCTATATTATATTCATTTGTGTAATGAACACAGATGCATGTTCTGTGTTATAAAGTATCATAGGTATGTATTTAAAATATATCACAAGTTTGGGGCTAGATGGTAATGTGTGCATTGTTCATATATTAATATATTTATTTATTTTGGAGCAGTTGGTTCGCAGAATCGACATTGGAGTTTCGTTTCTATACGCTAATGTTACTAATATTGTGTGAACTGCAGTCCAAGTACGAGTTTACCCAACCGTCAATCATTTGTATGACATTGGACTGCACTTCTATCTGACATTATCTCATGAGAAACGCCTTAGCAGTCTACCAAACGAAAATCAACTTTACATCTCTAGACTTGAAGTTGAAGTTTGTATGAATTAATGTGTTATTGAACTTCTTGGGCATGGTTTGAGGTTTGTTTTCAAAGAAGCGAACTGGCTAGCTTCTTGCGGTGGCTTTGCTTGCATGATCTTATGAAA
Organism: Lampropteryx suffumata; assembly: GCA_948098915.1. Taxonomy (NCBI): domain Eukaryota; kingdom Metazoa; phylum Arthropoda; class Insecta; order Lepidoptera; family Geometridae; genus Lampropteryx; species Lampropteryx suffumata. The sequence continues at coordinate 11,994,164 of OX402571.1, read as the reverse complement.
GAAGCCAAGTTTACACAGGATGCAATTTAAGACAGTCAAATATTATATGAATGATGTTTCAGACCAGACTAATTAATCTAATTAATTAGTTATGTAAGTAGTAAATCAGTCATGTGGTACCTACAATACAAGTTCTGCTTAATTTGCGGCTAGATGATGATGTGTGAAATGTCAGTCATTATTTATTTATTTGTTCTATTTCGTCAATATCCATCCAGCAGTTACAACGTTAACTACGAACATACATCCAACTGTATACATTGGTGGGATAGTGACAGGATTTCAATAAAATACTTCATTATTATATTGAGTGCGAAGGTTGAAAATGATTGGGGAAGGCACGCGAGCGTTCCGCTTGTGGGTAGGTGACCAAGGACTTCACGTCATGTGACCAAGTGCCAAGTGCACGAAATGAGCCTTTCACCACCCTGGTTAGAAATAACCAGCGCCACAATAGTAGTTCACATTTTTTTAATAGTTATGATATATTTGACGACCTCTGTGGCGCAGTGGGCTTAGGTCCGGCTGAGACGCAAAAGGTTGCGGGTTCGATTCCCACCGCGGGACAAATGTTTGTATGATCTGCAAGTATTTGTTTTGGGTCTGAGTGTTCTATGTATAATATGTATGTATTTACAAAAAAGTATATAAGTAGTACATATATCAGTCATGTGGTACCCATAACACAATTTCAGCTTACTTTGGGGCCAGATGATGCTGTGTGAAATGTCGGGTATTGTTAGTATTATTTACTTTTCGGTTATGTTGCAATAACCGTTGTCGTTGACTCTTTTTTTTTTAAAACCATAGAAAAAGTTTCAATTCGACTTTTTTATGTTTGTTACTTTATATCTCCGTTATTTATGAACCGATTTGAAAAAAATATTTTCTGTATGAAAGGTTCATATATACTTTCCGATTGCTCCTATAGAAACTTCATTAAAAATCGGTTCAGTAATTTGGTTTTTAAATCAAATTAGCTGGAAATAAATGCATCCTAAACGAAATTTCAGACTTTTATATAAATTGGTTTTCTTTTTAGTTTTAAAACGTAGCTATTTGTCGATTTTAATTTGCCTTTTCCGGTCCGCAGCGCACAATTGCAAAATTTAAAACTTTCGTGGATTGTATTGTGAAACAGAATTGTCACTTGGTCTAGTGCCCTTCGAACGTACACACAGAAATGCTTGCACTCTACTGCTTGGAGCCAGGATATCTGGCACTGTGACATCCACCAAGACGACTCTTGCTGAAGAGTTAGCTAGCTAGTTAGAAGAGTTACCACCAGATATTGTTAGCTTTTACAAATTTAATCATGAATATGCCGAACAGTGCGGTGCGTGTGACCTCAACGTTTGTGCTCTAATGTTTTTGACAGTTAAGACCTCAAGGTGTTTAGTTACAGAACTCATTGACCTGTTACTATGTAACCACAGCAGTCACAGTCCTGCCACATCCTAAGAATCTCGATGTAAAGCAATAAATTTATACTAATATAAATTCAAAAGTATTATGAAAATATCTGTCTGTTATGTTTGTCTGTCAACAAGGTTAAAGGAGGATCAGCGCGATCGTCAGAGCTAGTGAAATTTGTATCAAAGTCTATCTTGTCGTATAGCAAATCTCTATCCTAGCTATTAACAGTTGGAGGCTTTCGCATGCTTCGCACACAGTGCTGTTTGCTTATTCAGGTTAAGCTTTCCAATACACCACCAGAGTTCTATAGAACCTAGCTAGACGCGATACAGGCGTCGATTATATTGTCAAAACAACTAAATTAGGCGCGAGACTCGTGTTTTCCGAAATACCGATCAATCTCAGTGGATCCAGTGAGATATATTTTTCTCTGTAGATTTTTTTGGATATATTTTTAAAATAACAGTAATATTTATTGGATCTAATGATTATATTGATAATTCTGGACAGGTTAGCAACTGGACAGAATATGACATACGAACTAAGTATATTCTTCTGGCGCTTCGGTGGCCGCTGAAATTCTCATCAGATCCAAACCGACCCACAGTGAAAAAAATATCTCACTAGATCCATTTTGGATCTGGACAATGGATCCACTGAGATTGAACTAAATATACCTGCCTTAAAGCGGTACAATTAAGATTACAATTTCGTGAGTTGTTTTTGAGAAATACGTATTTTTCTTCACTTAATGTTTTGTCGATGTTTTGTCGATGTCGATGCTTTCATCGACATCGACAAAACATCTGTTTCGATTCATTTCACCGACACTGTTTCGATTCATTTATACTAAAGAATCTTTATCATATTAATCTATGTTTGTGCGTATTTGTCCTTGGTCCCTTGTTCTCTTTAAGGTTTTTTCGGCAAAACAGATGCTGAAGTTTACGTTGACAATGCTGTTAAATTATATTGCATGCTATAATATATTTTTTTCATTATAATTTTGACTGAATTTCATAAATATTCCTTTGTGTTTTATTGTATTTATTGAATTATATTTATGTTTATCATTAATGACTTGATATACATTTGACGACTTGATATATTCTGTAATAGTCCGGTCAATTTAGACATAAAAATAGTGGTCAAATAACCAAAATTCCCGGAAAGCCAAATATTGGTGGAGAGCTGGGGTTTACCATTACAAATAAAGTTTTAAAAGTCCCCAACGATCCTATGTGTGCTTCATAAGTTATTCGGGGTCAAAGGTCAAAATTTGAGGTTTTTTGGATTTTTTTCGAAAACGGTAGGTCTATCAAAAAAAAAACCTCAAACCAAAGTTGTAGATCTTAAAATTCTCTACAAAAATAGTCCATATAATTTTTTTCCTTAGAGTTACCATTCGTGAGATATCGCGATTCTAAGAGTCACACTATACATGATATGCACATATAAGCCACGTATATACATATCAGGCACTTAAGATTTATTATTAATATTATTATTAATAATTAGAACGGCACAACCAATTACTCTAATTAAGCACATAGATAACAAATCGAAATAAATGTCACAGTAAGAAATAGTAAAAATCAGAAGTAAATAATTAGTAAAATGTTGTATACATGTCGATATTAATAATATAATGTCAGATTCCAAAGATATGTATATATACCTATCTGTGTCTCTTTTATATATACTATACTATCCTGAAAACATTTATTGAAAAGACAGTCAGTCCCTAACTGAATCCCCTCTAACCACGTGGACATGAAAAACATCTGGCTATTCTCTGTCTCTTTCTATTGTCCGTATTCGAAAAAAAAGATTTGACTGACGGCGCTAAAGTATTTACAGAAATTGATTCCAGGCCTCAAACAATAATTACAGAAGGAATTCGCTTTCTTCTTGCGGTTTATGGAGCTCCAAAAAAAATTACTTGCATTGATAAATACCGATACTTAACTTTTGTAAAAAATACGCGAAACAAGAAACAAGTACAACTATCATGTCTTCCTCCAACATCGGCATCTGCTATTCAATATTTGTATCGAGTATACCATCAAGTTCAAACATGGCTAGGCAATCAACTGAACCCAGAAGACTGGGGTTGGAAATTGATAGATAATACTCTGGAACCGATTAAAACTTTACTCCCACCACCTGCTCCAGAAAAACTCCTCAACACTATTTTTTGCAATTGCAAAAAAGGTTGTAGTGCCAAATGTGGCTGTAAAAAATTCGGGTTGCTGTGTTCTCCAGCGTGTAACAATTGCCAAGGTCAGTCTTGCTCAAATGTCCAGTTGAGTACAATTGAGGAAGATTCCTGTGATTCTAATGAAGAGACTAATGACTCAGCCACATTTGAACAATTTATGAACATCCAGCAAGAGGAAGAGGAAGAAGAAGACAATATCAATAATAAAGTAATATCTAGAACTTGACGGGTATTTTTCCCTTAAATAATCCTAAAATTGTCATGACAGTTAGTGGAGTAGGCCTACAGGGGAAACCACGGTAAAAAAAACGCGTCGAGTACACTACCTCACAGGTGGATGGGATTCAGCAAAATAGTGACCTTCATAAAATCAACACTAGGAATAAACATAAATTATACATCTCTAGGTTTCGACTAGAAAAAGTTAATAAGTCATTTATGGGGAACACGGTGCGCTTCTATAATAAGCTTCCTGAAAATGCTAATAAACTACCTATTAAGAAATTTAAAGCATACATTAAAGGTAGTCTGTTGAAGAAAGCTTATTATAATATAAATGACTATATTATTGATAAGAATGCATGGCCTCATGTCGCTCTGCCGTCAGACAGATAACCGAAACACTTGAAATGTATAAACTCTCTTGTATTAGTATTTCGTAGTTAAGGTAGTTATAAGATGGATCATATAAAAAAGCGCTAGGACCAAGACGAGTTTCTTGCCAATTCTTCTCGAGCTTGGGTTAGGATGAATTGGCACCTAAATTCACCTAGTATGTAAGACGTTTCAAAGTGATCCTTGTGATTGTATTGAATAAATCATCTTTTGACTTTGTGACGTGGAAATGTGTGCATTATCATGTATAATGTGACTCTTAAAATCGCGATATCTCACGAATGGTAACTCTTAGGAAAAAAATCATATGGACCATTTTTGTAGAGAATTTTAAAGTCTACAACTTTGGTTTGAGGTTTTTTTTTGATAAAACTTACCGTTTTCGAAAAAAATCCAAAAAACCTCAAATTTTGACCTTTGACCCCGAATAACTTTTGAAGCACACATAGGATCGATGGGGACTTTTAAAACTTTATTTGTAATGGTAAACCCCAGCTCTCCACCAATATTTGGCTTTCCGGGAATTTTTGTTATTTTAAATGTCTATATTGACCGGACTATAAGTCTATTTGTGTTTTATTTATTCGGGGCAAACGAACCGCGAATCAAACTTACACCCTGACGAAGATTTTCTAGATTAACAAAAATAGTGTCGGTGCCTCCATCGACTAAATAACACATAGTAAAATCCGTTCCTTAAAACGTATAGAGTATAGACCCATCAATGTTTACAATCACACAAGTATACAACAATGTTGAAACATGTCGCCTTGGGGGTATTGTAAACATATATTACGCATTGAAACATTGTCATGAGGTGATTGTGGCCTGCTGATGTGCGGTTGTTGAGTAATCTTTAAGTTGTTTTATTTATAAGGGAGTCCTACAGAATTGGCTACTGATTCGTACGAAATTAGTAGTAGAATTAAACTAGTAACTAATCAGTACGTGCGTCATTCCTGTGGGTCCTATCGGCAAGGTCGAGAGGTTAGTGTGGGTACCTGAAAGGCCTGCGCTATCAAATAGAATCCCAGGCAGAGTGACGTCAGTGGAGAGGAACCTCAGGTTGCTGGAGTAGATCCATGAACGAATGTTTTCCATTACAATTAACTGCATTGTAACTTAACTGACGCAACCTAAAACATCTTTAGCAGATGAACAAAGGCCAATGATGGGTGACTAAAGATTGTACAAAAATTAACGAAAGATTTGAATTTGTTGCCATTTGTGCAGTAAATTGTTGGCAGCCTTGTTGATTTTTAGAACAAAATCATCATAAGCGATGAAGCACATTTTCAACTTGATTTCACCAGAATTGGCACCCTATTAAATTTGAAGCTTGGGCTCGGGCTTGGGTTAAGAGGAATGGGCCCCTAAATTCACCTAGTATGTAAGACGTTTCAAAGTGATCCTTGTGATAGTATTGAATAAAGCATCTTTTGATTTGACTTTGACTTTGAAGAAAAAATACCTTAGGGTGAAATAATAAGGGAAGAAATTTTATATTGAACTCTTAATCGAGTACTTAATGTATTTTAAGGGAAATAAATACATTATTTCCCATAAAATATCCTGTTAGGTTAGGTAATGTTTTATGGGCTCAAATTTTATTCAATGAAGGTTTTCTTTTTAGTTTTGAAAATGTAGTTATTTACCTCCAACGCCACAATAGTGTCGTAATGACGCGGCGCGGCGTAACGGAAGATCAGCGTTATAAGAGAGTTTAAAACGCTACTATATAACCTATGCAAAATGACAATCGCTTGTTTACCTACATGTTTGTACATACTTATATGCTATCTGAATGTGAAACGAAATAAAAAAAATCTTATTTTTTTTAAATATAATTTGGTGATGCCTCTGACCCTAAGTTCCTTAGATATCAAAGATATTTATATAACAAGAGATATTATGTGATGTGTTTTATTTGTCTGGCATATCAACTCTTTTGGTAGTAGCTCTGCCTTCTCGCTGTAGGATGAGGGCCCGATTCTCTCCCAGGACATACATTTGTGTGATGAACATAGGTGTCTGTTCTGTGTCTGGGTGTTATACAGTATCATAAGTATGTATTTAAAAATATAAGTATTCTATCAATCATCAATGGGGCGATTATGGAACTTTGATACTATCAAAACATTGATACTAATAATTTTCAGTTACTATTGATGAATTGGTATTACGGATCGCTGCGATTTCTATCGGCTTCTATCGCTAGTTACAATGTGAAGTTGGTGTCAAACTATAACTCGACCAATTTATAAAGTACGATTGTGATAGGAACCGTGTTTAGCGTACTAAGCATTTAAATACATCGTATATGATTGATTGAAATAATGCCTACCTATTGCTAATCGAAAGTGATAGTCATTGATTGTATCAAGAGTTCCATAATCGCCCTACTGATCACCATAATAAAAGATTTGCTCAGTTAGTGGCTAGATAGTGTTGTGTACATTGTCCACTAATATGTATTTGTTAAGGTTTTGTAGGTATGTACTTCAAAAACGAAAAAGGAACCCTTATAGAATAAATTCGTTGTTTTTAAAACATAAAGAGTAATATTGACTCATTCTAACTTGGTTAAGCTACTTGCCAGAGCAAAAATAATTCTGTCCTCAGAGCGTTTGGATTCAAATTGCCGTCCACAGCTCTACCGCCCACCTTTAGGTAATTTTAGGTGTTTGTAAGGTTTCTAGGACACAAGGTCAAGCGCGAAGCTATATCATGAAGTTTGGCTAAGTAATTATCGATGTTTACCACACCGTATTGCGTGCCTTGCATGCAAACCTTAGAGTAGAAACACCAAGCTATAGATATGCCATGGTTTGGATTTAATTTTATAAGATAACAGATTGGAAAGCTTTACCTTGGCACCTTGAAAAATTTACACGTAAATGCAGGTACCTAATTTGTAAATTCAAAATCATGTTTGCGATTTTCTAAAAAAAAATTACCTTGCTCATGTGTTGTTGAAATCTGTCAATCTTTATCCACTTACATTAGAATTGCATAGACAAATTAAATTTTATGTATATATGAGATAGACGTTATTTTCAATCACCAAACTGACTTACCTGCCCCTATATAAGGTAACTCCCTATAACTGTCAACGGCCGTAAATTACGTCAAACACACATTTTGTAAGTTAATATCTCTGCTATCACTTATAACTTCTTTAGCAACAGAGTAGTCCACAGCGGGATCGCTCTACCAGATGAGTTTGTTACAACTACCCCTGTACCCATCTAACATCAATAAATAAAAGATATAAACAAAAATAAAAATTAAAGCGTAATTTCCTAAAAAGGTAGACGACAGACGTGTGAATAGGCAGTGGGTGCCTCCCTTTATAAGAGTTTTTACGACTTACGACTGTTTATACAGATATTGCTGCAACTTTTGCGAAACAATTCTATTGCGCCGACATTCAATGACAAAAGGTTTAAAATGTTCCTACTAATACACATCCGCTTCAACGCATTCAACGTAAGCAGTTCGTACTTTAACATCATAGCTTCTTATTATTACTCTTAGCCACAGATTAAATACGTCATTGCGTAATCGATTGTCGGCCGTGTAGCATCACTATGCGACACAGTTAGTCGATGGCGCGTTTAGTCACGTCACTAATTGTTTATTTCTTATCGATAATCGGTAATACTTTACGAGACTAGCGACCTGCCCTGGCTCCGCACAGATGCAATTTTTAAATGTAATTCAAATGTAAACAATGAACCTTATTAAACTATTTAGTTGGATACAGATTGATATAATGATACGCATGTCATCATTTTGAAGGATGTACTTTCCAATCCCATATCCCATAGTCCCATAGAAATAGTGAGTTTCCAGAGGAGTTTACGAATTTTGAAAAATGATAAAGTGCCTACTAATAACCCTAAAATAAAAACTTTTTAACCGACTACAAAAAAGGAGGAGGTTTTCAATTCGGTTATATTTTATGGGCTCAAAATTAATCCAATGAAGTCGGTTTTCTTTATTTTTTAACATTAATGTAAGTTAAGTACTAGCTAGTTAAACTAGTGCAAATCCCGGTATTTCATTCTCATAATTTTAGTTTCATACAAACTTGGACTTTCAATTTGCACCCTTAATAGCTGTTTTTCGAGAATTATTAGATTTATTTCACGCTATTCTTTTGAACATGGATTCAGACATAGGCACGCACTAGCAGGTTAAGCCTCTAATACGCTTCAAAATATCATCTGACATGGATAATTACGATCACTGTCGTAATCCTGCATATTAATATTCATTTTCATGCTCAGTGACCATTTGTATGACCGCTGTTGTACTTAGATACATACCCATACTACTACAGTCATACTAACACGGATTAACCAGAAAGCACTCGTAGAAGTGGACAAAATGGCGCAAAACAATGCCTGTACCAATCCCCGCATACCTTTTAGTATTTATCCCATAGCAAATACGTCTCATATTCTACCAGGACCAATAACCTGTGCTGTGTAAACAATAGCGTTGCTAGGCAACCGGGAGTGAGACGGCCGAACATAGGCTCGCTATAGGTGCGAGCTAGACGGAAGTATAGAAGGGTTGGTTGAACGATAAAGCTTGCGCTCGCGCTCGTTCACGGTGGATTTCAAGTGTTTTATTGGGTGCGTTATTGCTTCCTTATGAACTGGATGTTTTTTTGACTTCCTGGTTTAAAAAATCTTGTAGCTGCAAGAAAATACGTAAAACACACGTTCAATATGATAGCGTTTTAATCGTATTTTAAGTAAGCAAATAAACGAATAACAAAAAGAAACTCTCTACTTTTGTCTTTTTGTAATTTGAAAAACTTTATATAAATACTTAAATAAATAAATAATCCCGGACATTTCAGACAGCATCTGGCCCCAAAGTAAGCAGAGCTTGTGTTATGGGTACCACATGACTGATATACTACTTATATACTTTTTTTTGTAAATACATACATATTATACATAGAAACACCCAGACCCGAGACAAATACTTGCAGGTCATACAAACATTTGTCCCGCGGCGGGAATCGAACCAGCAAGCTTCTGCGTTTCAGCCGGACCTTAACCCACTCCGCCACAGAGGTCGTCAAATATATAAAGTATAAAGGCATAACGCGGCATCCCCGAAAAAAAATGCATTCGAAATTTAAAAACCAGCGCGAAAATATTAAAACGAGTGCTGCAAGCCCACCCACCTCATTCATTCTCACTTCGAACGCAATTCTTCTAAAAAAGGTATAGAAACGCACCTCTTCGCGGAGTAATTTTAAAAACAAACTTGGGCTTTTGCGAAATATCAAAACCAAATAAAAAAAATCTTTCGGCGTTTTAAAGGCGTCTTTGTAGATCATTATCGTGATAAGCCTGGCATGGTGAGAGTTAACAGATAATAAAAATGTGAACCATAAAGTTGCGGTTCCTTTACGATTGTTCAAATACAGAATCTCATATTTTGGTTAGGTAAGAGGCCTGTTGGTATGACTCTTTTATCTTGGGAGATGGGTAGCCATTGATATGGGATGCTACTTGCGTAGACATCTTGGCCGCATCCTATCTGTCGGGGACTTTCGTTAGAGCTAGTGCGCTGGCAGAATGTGCCGAGGACCTCATATATGCCAGTCTTGATAAGGCCTACATATTTGAGACCCTGGGTCCGTGGAGAACAGGAGCCAATCGCGTTTTCAAAATTATTTCACTGTATCTGGTAGAAACATAGCGTGACCCAAGAGCTGGCTCCTATCTGGCCCAGTGGAAATGCTAATCATTGCCATTCAACGTGACAATGCCGCTAGTGTCTTGGGGACGCTGCCCTCTGGCAGTGATTTGGATCAGCTGAACTATCTATAAAAAAATACAAAAATACAAATTTGTATATTTTATAATTCTTTACAAATTTCTGTAATTATATTTGAATTAGATTAGCTTTTATTGAGCATTCATCTGCCTGTTTAAAGGAAAGAAAAGCGTATAAACGTTTGAATACGTTTTTATTTTATTTGCGTCTACCGTAAAGCTAGATATCAAGTTAATAATACGGCAGTACATTCTTGTAATGAAAAATTGTAAATGAATGAAATCTTATGATGTGAAATTGTAATGATGAAATCTTATAAAAATTGGAGCATTAAACAATAAATATTTATGATCACGAAAATCTTCCGAAATCTGACAGTAGTGTGCGAAACGACCTACCACAAACACAAAAGTCTACAAAATTTAACAAAAGAAAGAAGATTACATCAGTCTGTGTTGCCACATAGACAGCAACGCTCGTAGGTAATTTGAATTTATTTGAATTACAATGAAAACTGTGTATTTACTTGGTAATATGTCGGTTTATTGTCGTCGAGGTTAAGCGGGGTTAGGTTACGAAATGTCGCTACTTGCTAGTGGCGTCTGCGTGTGTATTATTTTTCTATTTATTATCTGTGGCAGTTTCTTTAGAACTCGATCTGACAAGAGAAACATGTCGTTCTAAATATGAATTTATAACTAATTTAATTGTCGAACAAATATTTGTTTTTATTGTCTTTCTAGTACCTACAAGCTTTTTACTCGACTATTGAAAAGCATTATTTAGCGGTATGTGGGTAGTTAATTTACTCGCACCCAATATATGGACACCGAATTCGTTACAGCCGTTTTTATGTTTTTATAAATATAAACTAAAGTATGTATTTATATAAACATTATTTTATGTGCATTGTGCAAAATGTCAATATTGCGTATTGTGAATTTCTTTACCAGTGACAAAATTCGGCATTCCAAACTTTCGGAGGTCAACAAAGCGGCTTTCTGACAACACGAGACCTCAACGAATGCCTTCACATAAGGTCGCCAAAACCAACGGTTCAACAATGGCTCCCAGACAATGACAAATATGTGAAATAAACTAATTAATAATCATACAATTCTGACAACCCTGAAAATTAGGCTTTACGTCGACCTACTTACTCCGCAAATACTGGCTTGATAAATAAACTGAAAAAAAACCTGACACTTGACAGGTGTTAGGCGCGAAGCCCGCATTCTCATTTCGAAAATGTATCTTCAATGGCGTCTCATTCTAGTCACGTTCGTTACACGACTATTATTGACTGAACCGCACGAGTTTACACAACTAGGGGTTTTTGAAAACAACAGGTAGATTATGTGGTTCATTTTGTGTTGGTGACATAAGGCGCAAGCGTACGCGTTCAGAATTGTGGCAGATGCTTAAAAAGTAGACAAATTAGAAAACACGGGACCAGTTGAAATGTGCAACTGGTTACGGGGGCATTAAGATCGTATCGATGCCGCTTTTGTGACGTAATTGACTTGTTAACCTGGGCGAAAGATGCCGGCTATGAATAATTTGTTCAGTTTTTAGCGAGGGTAGTCTGAGTCATGTCCAAACCAAACTGCAAGTTTCTGTTATCGGTATGAATGAGTTGAAACTTAATGACAATTAATCATTCGTTCAATTTAGGTTATGGTTATGGGCCTAGGCCGAAAAATTATATTCGTAAAATAAAATGATGTTACTTCTTATCGTTGCTCCACATAGCGACAAAGGTATGCGGGATCCAGAGCCAGTCTTTGTCAACACAGACCCCAACTGCGGACTGAGTCAATACTCATACGTGCTAGTGGTTTAAGTGATAGTTGATTGTAGTATTTGATCGTGGTTTTACTACGAAAAATAGATGGTTAATATCAATGATAATAATAATGAATTATGTAGAAAGCCTAAGAACAAAGAGATTTATACGCGTACATACATACGCGTGAAATAAACCAAACTCAAAATGAATTAAATGCACATAATTCAAGTCATTGACTCGGGAACCATCAAAATAACAGATTTTCCTCATAAATATACAGATTTTGAAATTGTCAAAACCCAAGCAAATAATTTGGTCAATGAATTGTCAAGCGATTTTGAATAAATTGAAATTTGATGCGTGCGACAATTTGAAATTATAATGTTTTTCATGTTTTCTTCAATATTTTGCATAACATTCAGGTCAGGCAGGTAAAGATTTATTCTATGACGCAGTTTGGTGATGATATACTTAAAGTAACATAACTTAGCATGTATTTGGTATTTTAATAGCATTATTACATATTAGTGACATAAACAGCAGCTCATTTTAACATATCCCCATAGTGGTATCCTATCCCATAAGGGGTAACATGGAATAAAAGGTATCATAAGGCCCGAATGCCTTTTTCAATGGACTGTTAAAGAGACTGTTATTTAGAGAGGCAGTTTGACTTCCAGATGTAGCGGCCCCATCACGTCAAAATGGCTGAACGTATTGAGATGAAACTTGGTATACATGTAATATGTCAATTGGACATATAGGCTACCTTTTATGTAGGTAACATGCGTTTGAATTTAGTAATATAATTTAAAAACTCATTCGATTCGAAGTGTATTTTTCTTGTTTTTAAGCGACTTCAAAAAAGGAGGAGGTTCTCAATTCGACTGTATTTTTTTTATATTTGTTAAATTATAACTTCGTTATTTATGAACCGATTTGAAAAAATCAGTTTTCATGTGGAAGGATATACTGCCCGATTGGTCTAATATAAATTTCATAAAAATCGGTTCTGTAGTTAGGGATCTAATTTAAAAAAGTGACAAAAAACATGTCATCCACTTGGATGAAACGAAATTTTGATATTTTGCTTTTTAATACATGAAGTCGGTTGTCTTTTTAGTTTTTAACACATAATAACAAAAAATGTTGCATGTCTTGGCTAATTATTTCATAGATCTAAAATATATTTCGGTCTTGGTCTTGACTGACACAAACAAACCAATGACATGTGCTAAGTGCACGAAAGAAGCCTCTGAGGCGCACTTTAATCCTTTCACCACACTGGTGAATAACTAATGACAAGAACCAAAAAACCAGTCTCGGTTGGACCTCCCTACATAACCACCAAACGCGCATGCTATTTATGCTAAAGCTTAAAACTGTCAACGCTTTCTTAGAAACAGTCGGCGAGCTTTGTACGAAACTGCTGACAGCAAAGTGTAGAATGACATACAGGTTCTCACAGTTCTCAACGAAAGCACTGTGCAATAACTGTCCCACAGCGATACAAGCCGCGGGTTTGAGCCCGTGATATGTGAAATATCAAAGGTGTTCTTGAGAACGATTACAGGCACAAGACTTTAATGAACTAGACCTGCGTGCCCCATCGTCGGCCACATCGTCGCTTAACATCAGGCAAGATCGTGGTCAAACGTAGGTTTATTGATGATAAAAAAAAACTAAAGATTTTGGGATTTTGAGAACAAATCTTCCAAATTTTTGACGAAATCTGTAGTTACAGAGATTTTTGATTTTAGGGGGTAATTTAGTTAAAGGCATTTCCGAACACTTTGGGGTCGATCTTATAATAAACATTATCGGCCAATGGCCTTAATTCTGTTGGCACCAACCTAACTAATTTTAACTAAAATTAGGTTTACAATGTCAAATGAAACTTTGGTATTCTGCTGTTACCAACTTATCTAATTTTAATCTAACTTAATTAAGCGTTCCTAATTCAGTTAGATGGTACCAACCGAATAGGTTTTACAAATGCTATGACTTACTAAATATATTTTAGACAATTCCTAATTTTAGAAATGAACCAACCGAATTGCCACCATTGATTACAGACACAAAACTTAGCGGCTTGACCGATTTTGATGATATTTTTTGTGTCTTTCCACGACGAATTCGCGAACGGAACGGGACGGCTAGTGTTGTATAGATATGTTGCGAACTTTATACGTTGACATTAGGAGAGACATGCCATGCTCTAAATAGAGGGTATATTTAGAAAACATTTTGATTCTTTAGTCGTACCCGTTTTTGCAGTTGCAAAAATAAATCAACGACATATTTCTAGATAGCTTTATCATTATCAGTATCGCAAAACACTTGAGCGTATCTATTAATGGAATTCTGAGTACAATATCAATAAATGGTACTATTTGATATAAGACGACCTATATTTCCCGGACACTAGTGCAATGTCCACGGTATTACTACATGAAATAGTTCAAATTCTGCGAGTCTTTGCATTTAACCCCTTTTTAGGACCAAACAATTACACCTCTAAAGAGAGGTCGCTGCTGAAAACGGGTGCTTTTCGTGATATGTGTTATGATATGAAACAATTGTTTTATTTAGGATAGAAATACACGTGAAGCAATTGAGCTATCCAAACCAACCCTTCGAATAAAACTATCTATAGATATAATACTCATATCACACAAGAGAGTAGCGTCCGCAAACATTACTAATTACTAATGGTCGCCCATTTAATGCATAATTTAAAAAAATTGCTATTGCATTCTGCACTTCTCTATATAAACTATAAATGTGCGAAATTTCATACTCCTCTGTTCGCGCAATTTTCGTTAAAAGGACTACAAAGTTTTTGCTTTACGTATTAATATATAGATTACTAGGTGCTGCCCGCGGCTTGCGCGCGTGGTACCTACATAAAAAGTAGCCTATGTCCTTCTCCAAGGTCGCATCTATCTCTATACCGAAAATTAATCCAAATCGGTTCATCTGTTTAGGCTTGAAAACGTAACAAACAGACAGACAGACAGAGTTACTTTCACATTTATAATATTAGTATAGATATATAAAATATATAAATATATATTAGTAAGGATCAACAGCCTAAAATGTTATGCTTCTAGCTCATGACAATACTTTCATACAACCTTTCAACCCCCTTTTCAACCCTTTACAACACTTTTTTCCAATTAAAAAGTAGCCTATGTCCTTTCTCAGGTTTTAAATTATCTGTGTACCAAATTTTATTTAAATCGGTTCAGTAGTTTTGGCGTGAAAGCGAGACAGACAGACTTTCATTCAGACAAGAGTTACTTTCGCATTTATAATATTAGTAAGGATTTTTAATATGAACATTTTATACTATTCTATAGATGAGAACCGCCTGAATTTATTAAGTAAGTTTAAACTCAAACTAAGGTACTATCACTACCTGTTTTATACATTGAAATTGACACTACAATTAACTTAAGGTTATCTATGTAAATGTGCTGTATATTTAGTTGTAGCCATACATACACACACATCCGGTTCCACTCGGGCGTGACGCCTCAGATTAAATAAGTAATCCGACAGTACAAGTACACGTAGTTCTTCAAACAATGACGGCTGTTGCCAACCGAAGTAAATAAGGTATATTTGTTTAGTTTATGAAAATTATGGAGATCTGTTATACTTATTAAATAATATATTATTAGGTAGTTATTGACCGAGCGAAACGAGTGTCTCCGTTTCAGCTCAGGCAAAAATGCTTTCGTATGTCTGTCTGTCCGGATGTTCTCCTCTACAGGTCGCATTTCTCAACTGATTCTAGTGAAATTTTGTGAGCAGGTTCTATAACTATATAGATTTTTTTGTCGATTCAGTTTTTGGATTTTTTTCAAAATGGCGGAGATATGGGGGTTGAAAACGTAAAAAGAGTTGTATTTCAGTCGTTTTGAAAAATGTTTGTGAGATCTACTTCTCACAGAGCCACTAGTTTATAGACAGTTAAACTGGTCAGATCACAGCCAGAGGGCAGCGTCCACTGGCAAGTATATCTATAGATCGTTTTAAGCGGTTCATAGATAGCTCAACTGTATCACATGTATTTTATATTATTGTATGATATTATTCTGTACATTTCTGTAATTAATTTCCGTAAATTCATCTCTTTAATAAATAAAAAAATAACGGTCAATAAACAGTGCGTTTGTAGCATTTTTGACAGAAATTTGACGACTAAAATCTATTTTGAAAGAAGGTTAGTGTACGAATGATTTTGTACACATTTAATAATTAAAATAATAATTTGTTAAATTAAGTTACCTATATAATCGTTTTAAGTGTCACACGATAAGTTGATTCTTTATTTTCATTCATAGATAACGTAACAGGTTTTCTTGTTATTTTACGAGTAGGTACATTATTCATTGGCTTAGTTACAACTCTTTGAAAATGGAAGATAAACATCGGCACTCGTGTGCATCCTATAATAAAGCTATTATCGGAATATTAAAATACTCATAATCATGTTACAATTTCACGACAACAAGAAAAGCGTGTAAAATTATCACAAAATATTATCGCCGAGTAAATGCCCATACGATGTAAAGATAAAAAATAACCGATAAAACATAACGGTTTCATTTCCCGCCGTTTGTCGTGTCATACGTTATCTGTAGCGTAAAAGCTCTATGGTCTATTTACCTTTTAAGGACCAGGGTTCGGTGATATTATTCAGTAATTCCATTTTCAAATCTTTTCAAATAGAAAACTGGAACACACTGATCGAACGAACGAATATTACGATATATGTATTATCATATTTTGTTTCTGTCAGATGTGAAAAATAATGACGTACATTTATATGCTTAGCACACAACACAAAAAAAAAGAACAAGGCGCATGTCAACAATAGTCTTATGCTCAGCTATAAGTATGCTACAGCAGCAAATTAACTCCGACTCAGATATGATATTCTCCGATAATGTTTACTGGTTTGACAATAGACGCTGTAATTCTGCCAAGACCAGTCTTGTGAGACAAGGGTCTTGTGACCGAACTGTCACAAGACGCTGTGAGAATATATAAATCGTTGTCAAATTGAGTGCTCAGAATAATCCTTGAAAAAAGATTAATATAGAAACAGGAAATTAACTGAAGCTACGAAAAATTCAAGAAGTTATAAAGATATAAATAGAAGTAAAAACTTATAATCATATCATAAATTAATCATATAAATACTCATTAAAGCATACATAAAAGGTAGTCTTTTGAAGAAAGCTTATTATAATATAAATGACTATATTATTGATAAGAATGCATGGCCTCATGTCGCTCTGCCTTAGTATTTCGTAGTTATGGTGATCATAAGATGGATCATATAAAAAAGCGCTAGGACCAAGACGAGTTCCTTGCCAATTCTTCTCGGGCTTGGGTTAAGATGAATTGGCACCTAAATTCACCTAGTATGTAAGACGTTTCAAAGTGATCCTTATGATTGTATTGAATAAAGTATACTTTGACTTTGATAAATTAAAAAAAAGGTTAAGATGTAGAAAGGGTTGAAACAATTCTGGTGGCACAGGAAGAACGTAAATATTGGTTGAGATTTGGATTCAAACAATATTTACAAAATCGCATAACGTGTTATATTTTGTGGGCTAGCAACAACTCATAAACAACTATATACTCGTAAAAAAAGAAGAAATTAAAATGAATTTATTAAATAACATCACAAGGATTATTTCGTATCGTCTTTATATACTAGGTGAATCTAGATTCCTCATATATTATCTCCAGTTAAGAAAAATCAGACAAGAAACTCGACTAGTCTTAACGCTTTTTGAAGCGATAACTTCTTATGGGAGGGTAAACGGCTACGTTACGTAACGCGTTACGGCATACGGCAGCGGTAGGCAGGCGCCTCTTCTTTCACTCTAACCCACAGCGCTAGTTAGATTAGTTTAAGTTATCAATTCTGTCGGGAGTCCCGAGGCGCACACGTTTTTATCATATAAATTATGAAGCTTAGGTATTTAAGAGGAATAACCCCCTAACTTATAGACAAATTGTTAGATGTATTGTAGTTTATTATACTAACTTAAACTGCGGTAAGTATGAAGTTCGTGAAGCGTGAGTCGTATGTTTTTAATTAGCCAGTAAAAGACGAGGTCGCTGTGTCTAAGCGATAAATAAGTCATGTTGAATCGTTAATTTTGTAAATGAATATGTATTTTGTACTTACCACGTACTACTACTTATCTAATAACCAGTTATTTAAAAAAAAACAGCAGAACTCTTTGGACCGATCCAGCGGCGGAAGGAACGGTAAAAATTTTCAAATCGCAAAGAGGTTGCAAAAGATCGGCACAGTGGATTACCGCCATTTTTACTTAGATCGACAAATCAATGTATATTTATGTACTTAACTTAAAGACCTTAAAATTTCTGTATGCATGGTAACCAGCCACCTGTTCGTCATTAATACGAGCTGGTAACAGAGTCCGACGTAACTTTAGCAATGCCTAGCTAGCTGAACCAGTCACCATTCAGTTTTGTAGGGTTGTCAGAAGTTGTAATACACAATTCTGTTTTTGCAGTGCAGCCTTTGCATGACTGACTATCCTAGTGTCAAGAGTTCGAATCGAATCGTGCACCAATGCATTTTTCTGTTCGAAAAATTTATGTGCGCTATACCAGTACTCTAAAACGGTGTTGGAAAACATCGTGAGGAAACAGGCATGTCTTAGAACCTAAAAAGTTGGAAGGGATGGGCCAAGTGCACGAATGGAGCCTCTTTCTTTCACCAAACTGGTTTCAAATAATGATAAGACAAGATGAGAAGATGACTGCCTGACTGCCAAAATCTTCAGTTTGCGTGGTGTATGTATGTACGCGAAAAACAGAATGCAACCATTTTTTAAACCTATTATTTGAACGCTCTCGATTTTTTGGCGCAAATCAGAGTATCAGAAATTTTGTTTTTTTTCGGCACATTCGATACGCACAACTTCACGATCGTTTTATTCCAGCAAGTGGCATTTTGATCTGATCACTTCTGTGCTTCGGAGGGCACGTAAGTTATCGGTATCGCTCGCATAAAAGGTATCCATGAATCATTTTCAGTAGCAATAGTAGTAGTAGTGCAAAGTACTTAATAGTACAAGTACAGAAGGCAGACTTCACAAAAAAACTTTATATTAATAGCGACTCTAAGACCCAACAAAGTGAAATAGAGCTAGCACAAGCGATTAATGCCTAAACAACCTATATTTACTTACATAATGGTGGCAATTCGGTTGGTTCATTTCTAAATTTAGGAATGTCTAAAAACCTATTCGGTTGGTACCATCTAACTAAATAAGGAATACTTAATTAAATTAGGATAAGTTGGTAACAGCAGAATAACAATGTTTAATTTGACAGTCTAAACCTAATTTTAGCTAAAATTAGTTAGGTTGGTGCCAACCGAATTGCCACCAGTGTCTCTCTATCGCGTAACTCTATCTCGTCTAATTTCCCCAACAGGTTGATGCACAATTGAATTCGTGACTTCATGCTTAAAGTGCGGAGTACGCCTTGGCTGCTAGTTGGCTGTAGTACGTGGAAACCCTACTAACACTGACCTTGACCAAGCGCAACACAGGCCTATTACAATCGTCATCTATCATTGGTGAGGTACATAGATACAGGTACTACAGGTACTTATAAAATTACACATCCATCGACACGCGAATCATGATTCTATTGTGGAGAGTAGAAAAAAGAAGGACATCTTTAATTGTCTATGGTGGAAAAACTGTGAACACGAGTGGCGTTCGCACAGATAAAAAAGTGTATGATTATGAACTTGAAGAACTTTGTTGTCATTGAGTTCAATGTTTTTTGATGTGTAATATCTTTTTTTTATGTTTGGAAAACATAGAGCTAGGAATATTGAACTAGATATAATAAGTAGATACATGTGGGATGCATATATCCTGATGGAAATTTGTATTTCCACTGATAGATAAAGAGTAGATCAAAAATTTAACAGTTGTTATGTGGACGACAGACTGAAAACGTTCCTTTCGCTTTCCTGCTATCTGTGGGAGTGATTTCGTAAAAAGCGACGGAAGTGTGTAACAGGAAGCGCGAGCTATTTGATTTGACCATTGATAGCGTAAAGTTGGCTGTCAGATGGTACCAATCGATTTTCCGAGAGGTTGGTACTGTCAGCCAACAGTGTGCGTGTGTGTGACGAGAAAGAGAAAGGGAAATAGAGAAGGAGTACGCATCAGCTATGCGCTTAACCTACAGTATTGTGTATAAAGTGTGCTGAATTTACTAATTATTGGTATCAAATATTATATAATAATTTACTAAAATAAACTAATTTAGGATATAATGTTAATGTTGCCAATATACCAAAGTGCAATGTTAGATGTTACACATAATTATGCGACTACTGTAAGGCTCGATAGGTTTTTGTAAAGTTTTATAATTTTTTTATATCATTTAAATATAAGACTTTCTTCTTTAAGAAACTATGAATTGTATTATATAATTATTAGTGAATTTTGTAAAGATTTGATGAAGGTCTTCAGATATATTTCAGAATATTCATAATTTCCGTAAATAAAAATATATTTTACGTACATATATTTAAACGTAAGCATCTGGAAGTTTGGTTAAGTAACAAACGAATGTCAAACTAAATCCGGTAGCCACAACTTGTTTGAACAAAAATGTCAGATTTTCTTAGAATTGAAGGAATGTAACTAAGTATTTCAAGTTTGAGCGTTTCGGTGTCTTTAAAATGCTTCAAGGACATTTTACAGTCCGATTCTTCCAGAATAAAATCGTTGTTAGAACCAGATGATTTACCTATGAAAATTACAACGGATAGTTTCCATTCTTAGGGCAAAATCAAGTAGTTTTATTCATGAATTCACCGACACAATAATTGATTTAACTTATCTACAAAAGTACGGAGGGAAATCTATAACTCTCAGCCATTCAGCTCAGGTCTGCCTTCTGCGTTCAAATCAGGAGGGACAATCATTTGTGGTTAATATAAATGTGTAATGTCTGGGTGTTATAAAGTATCATAAGTATGTATTTAATTATATATTAGTAATCTATCAATTATCTATAGGGCGATTATGGAACTCTTGATACAATCAATGTCCATCAGTTTCGATTAGCAATCGGCATCAATGTCTATCAATTTCGATCAGCATTAGGCATTATTTCAATCACATACGATGTATTTAAATGCTTAGTACGCTAAACACGGTTCCTACCACAATCGTAATTTGTAAATTTGTCGAGTTATAGTTTGACACCAACATCACATTGTAATTAGCGATAGAAGCCTATAGAAATCGCAGCGATCCGTAATACCAATTCATCAATATAGCTTATAGCTGAAAGCTATTAATATCAATTTTTTGATAGTATCAAAGTTCCATAATCGCCGCTAGATCACTAGATGATGCTGTGTTAAATGTCCGGCATTATTTAATATAATATACGTAATAAATCTCAGATCTATAGGACTTGCAATTTCGTGACTAATTATTTATTAAATACGCACATACATCAAGTTTACCATATTTTAGTAGTCATTGATTATCCCAAAATTGTCACCGATAGTTAAAATGTTTAATTAAAATAGTAATAAATGGGAAGGTGAGGCTAATAACCAGGTAATTATGATTATTAAGGGGCCATCCTTGACATCAATATACCTACGATACTGGTAGAATGAAATACAAACCTTTGCCTTGCTATTGCTGCATAGGCTTAGAGAAAAAAATATTTGCGATTATTCGCATTTGAAAATAGAACTAGATACTCTTTGATAATTAAGTTGAAAGTTTTCATTCGTTCATTGATTATTTTGTAGGTTTACGTACTTTAACTATACAACTTTTCGCTAATTAGTATTCAGTGTTTTGCGAAATCTTCAGTAAATATTTCGTTGTTTTAGAAAACGGATCAAAGAAGCAACAAGAAAGAAAGACATGTTCGGTTAAGACTTAAGTTTGTCTTAAAAAAAATGCTCTGATTTGAAGAACTGCTCTACATAATCATAATTGACAACCTCTGTGGCGCAGTGGGCTTAGGTCCGACTGAGACGTAAAAGGTTGCGGGTTCGATTCCCGCCGCGGGACAAATGTTTGTATGATCTGCAAGTATTTGTTTTGGGTCTGGGTGTTTCTATGTATAATATGTATGTATTTACAAAAAAAAAGTATA
This sequence comes from Lampropteryx suffumata, assembly GCA_948098915.1. Classification (NCBI taxonomy): domain Eukaryota; kingdom Metazoa; phylum Arthropoda; class Insecta; order Lepidoptera; family Geometridae; genus Lampropteryx; species Lampropteryx suffumata. Next base: position 11,972,103 of record OX402571.1, on the reverse strand, counting down.
TATAGTATATCAGTCGTGTGGTACCCATAACACAAGCTCGGCTTACTTTGGGGCCAGATGATGCTGTGTGAAATGTCCGGTAATATTATATTATATTATTAATCCTTCGAGTAAAAAAATGAGTATGAATAAATATAGATACAATGTATGATAGGTTTGAAAAAATATAAAATTATTTAGATGATTATCAAGCTTGAGACAAATTTGCTCCAACTCGACTCGATATCCGTAACAAAATACGAGCAGCAAGGATTTTTTAGCAACTCAAAATGAAGCGTTTCTTCTTAATTCTTCTGGGAATAGGAGGCATCGGCACCTAGATTCACAAGCATGTATGAAGATGATTCAAAATGGTCCTCGTGGTTTTATAAAATAAATAATATTTTGATTTGATTTTACCTAAGATTAATAATTGATTCAAGCGTGATATTGCAGAAATCCATTGCAAAATATACGTTTCCGTTTTTTTGTTCCAGCTGCCGGAAGCCGGAGCAAGTCAATTATTCCTGAGGATGCCTGGTGGAGGCGAAACACGTGTCCAATTTCTTTTTGTCTAACTCATTAATACAGATTGGCGGGTACTAGATATTGGTCTTCCTAATTTGAAGTCTATCTAAAGTCTATCCGACCTAATATAGAAGCCTTTTCCTCCTAAGTTCCATGCAAGTTTTAAGTACCTACTCTTACGGTAATTTACGGCAAATCAATTAGTCTGTAAAATTTGCCGTATTCTAAACAGGTTATAAGCAAGAATCATAAAAAGATATTGCAACTGCATAGGTTCACGAGGATTGCAACGCATCGGCGACTCTGCAAGGTTATAATATTTATCATTTCTATGTGCACATCACGCTAGCCTACGTAGTTACTACCTACAGACAGACCTACACGCAGCTGTAATACTTAGAAACTACTTATACTAAGAAACGTACTCTCAACGTCAATAATCAATCACTATTTAAATAAAGCCCTTTAGTAAAATAGTGACAAGGCGAATCTTAAGCAGTCTTTAGGAATCGTTTAAGTTGAGAGTCATTTATAAGGCCGGTAATATATAAAATATATTAGGTACCTACTGCTATTACTTTGAGTCAGCGGCCAACGTTCAATAATAGGCCGCCATAGGCCTCTATAATTCCCAATCATGCCCTAATAACTTTTGGAAAAGCCGGTAGCTTACCATGCCATGAAGCACGCATAAAACGTTTTACTGTCAATATAGTCAAAAACTTCTGTCTTTCTGTTTATAGTTTGACGAAAAGACGTGAAAATAACGTAACTAAATAAAATGACTTTTATGCTACAGTGGGCGAAGGCCAGCCTGGGACGCAGAAGGTTGCGGTTTCGATCCCGCCGCGGGACAAATGTTTGTCTGATCTGCCAATATTTGTCACAGCTCTCAGTTTCTATGTATATTATATAGTAACTGGATGACAGAGCTTAGCTCGGTATAAAACACGGATAAAACGACGTTTTCTAAAAATGAAACCTAGCTAGATCGATTTATCGCCTCCAAAACCCCTGCAAAACCCTCAAAATCGTTGGAGCCGTTTCCGAGATTCAGATTATATAATATACATACATATATATTTACAAGAATTGCTCGTTTAAAGATATTAGATTTATACAAAAAAGTATATAAGTAGTATAATATCAGTCACGTGGTTTCTATAACAAGCTCTGCTTAATTTGAGGCTAGTTGAAGCTGTGTGAAATGTCCAGCATTATTATTATTATTAATACTCAAGTCAACTATTCAGTATCAGTCCTCAAGAATTTCTCAAGAAAGTACTAAATAAGTATTTTGTGGTTATCTGGTTACCGCGTCATAGAGCTTTTGATGAACTCTATATAACTTGGTTGTTTAGCTTTTCAATCCTTAGTTTTATTTATTGTTGCAGCAAAATATGAGCAAACAAAGGTACTGGTACTGATACATGATACCGTTTGCAAACGACCACCCAGCATGGCCCAACAATATATAAAGTAAACTATGTATTGGTTTCCAAAAGTGATGGTGAAAACATAATGCGTTATCTTTAAACCCTTATTTACCTGTCTTAGTGACACATGATGTGTAAATAAATGATTCACGCGATAAAACCTAGCTTCAACGTAAAACTTCAGAACGAATATGATGTCAGAACTGTGAGTAAAGTTGAGGAATATTCTAAAAACCTTAAGGCTCTAATCAAAGACAAACATGAGTCAGTAAACATTACAAAACTTACCTTAAGCTGCGGATATCCTATCTGCAAATATAAACCGATAACTCTATTTGAACTGCGGCACGGGAGATTCAAATTGGGAATTGCGGAGCGCACGTCCACACGGCGCGGCGTTCGCTATGCAACTGAAACTCGCTGACTGGCTAAAGGCGGCGCCTGCGTCGTTGAAGCTACGCCTTCACGCACACTAGCATGACTTTTTATATGCGCGTGCGCTACAAAACCTTCATGAAAATGTAGGGATCGGTTCGAAGTGACGTTCGGTTCAAATAAACTTATAAATATTCGTATTGACTTATTGAACCCAGGACCTTAGGGGATGTTGTGTGCATAATTTTACTTTGACTCGAACATCCTATTGACTTTTGAATGTCGATGATACTGATTTTTAAATAATTTAAAATCAATGAACCAAGTGAAGCGTGGTTTCAGTGTTAGTGATACAGTAAAAGTTAGAGTATATTTCTGAAATTTTGAATGCTTTGGTATGTTGGCCCAACGATAACTTGTGAACAGTGGATCCAATTTTCAGGGTTCATGTCAGAAATATTGTTAAAAATGTTGGCTATTTTGAGTTTTCGCAATCAATACAAAAATATAAAGCAAATATAATTTATCTATACCTATAAAAGAGCTTAACTTGACTGACTGATTCATCATCGCCGAGCCAAAACCGCTGAATTTAGAAAGCTGAAATTTGAAAGGTAGCTTTCTTTTACAGCAAAACCACCCACTTTTTGGAATTATTGAAATTCAACCCCTAAGAAGATGAAAAGGGGTGAAAACGAATGTATTAAACATTTTAACGCGTGGTGCTATTTGCTTGAAACTTGATATGAATAAATAAAATCCAAAATAAATGGACACGTGTTTCAGGATTTTTCAAATAACTAACAAAGAGGTAAAATGGGGTGTCAAAGTTTGTATGGAAACTTTTTAATGGTTGGCGGGTGTGATTGGTTTGAAACTTAACAATAAAATTTGGCAAGGAGATATCCTGGGGAAGGATTTAGGCTCCAACTCCTTTAAAAAAATATGCGGACAAAATCGCGAGCAACAGCTAGTTTAATACAAATTATGTATATTATGTTTTGCCACGACTGTCCAAGAGTTTATTAATATCAGAAAGTCCAAGTTAGCGCTTTATATGGCTAGTACGTATAGTACGTACATATAGTACGTACTGACTGCCTACATTGTATAAAAAATCCAATTCCAATTTTATTATTCGAGTCACATTCGACGTCTAATTGTTTCGCTATCTGTTTGAAAGGCGTATAAAATAGTCTGAATAATTATTTTCACACAGAGAACAAAAACACACACATGTACTACATTTGAAATACATTGACGTGTGTGGGTGGTCACACTTGAACAAATATACATACAAAAATAGTTCCCATTTTCTTAAACTCCGCTGACATACATTTAGGGGTTTTAATACCTCTTGAATAAAGTACTGGTAGATACGTGGAGTTACATTTATATTAAACTAGCTGCTGCCCGCGGCTTCGTACGCGTGGTACCTGCATAAAAAGCTTATGTCCTTCTCCAAGGTCCCATCTATCTCTATACAAAAATCATCAAAATCGGTTCAGCTGTTTAGGCGTGAAAACGTAACAAGCAGACAGACAGAGTTACTTTCACATTTATAATATTAGTATGGATAATATCCGCCTCAGTATCGCAGGGTACACGTGTGCTCGGGTTTAATTATTGCATTTTTTATATAAGCCTTTTTTATATAAAATACAACTCATTTTACTCGCTGATAATGTCCTGATTTTGTAGTATCGCTTCAGCTAAAATTTTCTAAAATATATAAATTCAATGTTATTTAAAATGTTACTCTAAAACAGACCTTGGTGCAAACAAAATAAGGTCTTTCGTATTTTAAGAAATTTAAGCTTGGCGAAACTACATTGTGGAATGTGTTGGAGTAATTTTTAAAATCTGTCAACTAGTTTTTGAGATTACAAACAAAACAAAAAATCAAATCTTTTCTCTATAATATTAGTGTAGATTACTTGCAGTGTAAAAAACACTGATTCAAGACTCGTTTTTATACAACTAGGAAGCTAACCAATTAGGACCGCCACCGCCGCCATCGGTAACACGAGAAGCATTGCTGCAGCATTGCTGATGCATTTCCTACTCTCAACGACTCCTAATTTTGTTTAAAGCAGTTCACGTCAAATTCAACCAACTCACCACTGTAAACCCCAGGCATGGTAGAGACATCTTCTCAGACAAGTTACATAGATATTTTTGAGGATAATCAGGCGGTATTTCTACGTTCGTATAAGCTAGTGGACGACTCTGGTGAAGGACTTAATAACACGCCCTAAGGCATCCGTCATAGCCAAACAAAAAGCCAGGACCAAAAGCTTAACTTGCCCCCTTAAGCACAGAAACTCTACAAACCCTAGAAAATGCATCCAAGTTCTGACCTCGTAGATTTAGTGTTGTTAAACTTCGTTGATCTGTTAGCAAAGAGTAACCACGACATCAGCGTTTTTTATTATTAATTTATTTCAGACAAAATCCATAATTTACACAGAATTAAATATACAATTACAATAAAAAAAGTACGGGTTGCACTCCGGGAGTGCCGACAGAAATGAAAAGATATTTTGGCGCGTTAGAGTTTAGTAATAAATCACTTCAAAATCAGTAATTATGGCGACTGCCAATCAAATACTGAACGAACACAGATGATGCAATATTTTTTGTTCAGAATGTAGATAATAAATCAAAGAACCTAACTCAGTAAACTTCTCCATACAAAAGTAGACTGTAAACACGTGAATAAAGGTTTATAATCAAATGGGGCGAGCGCGGCAGCCGGCTGCGTCTCGGTAACGGTGTCGCGAATCCAGAGGTTTTACCTCATCTAAAAATATGCGTACCGCGCTAAAAGAAGTTTTCACTTCAATAAAGTCAATGATAAAAAGAACAAGGTTCTAAGGAGCATATTCTTCTAGAGTACCGAAGTGTGTCAGCCAAGTTCGGAAAATAAACGGGTGACGATTATGAGGGTATTTAATTGAACATAAAACTTGCCACGTTAAAAAATTCAATATCACTAAACGTTACAAATTTACTTTTAAATTAATTTAACAACGTGGTACATTCAGTACAGCTATGAGTTAAGGAACACCCGTTCCGATTTTTACAATAATATAAAACACATGTGAAACAGTTGAGCTATCTAAGGATCGATTAAAACGATCTATAGATAGCTGTGTACGATAGGTGAGTAGCTAGTTTAACAGTTTCATTCATTTGACATGAATGAAGTTGGTATATAACTCCGACGTCACCGTCAACCCCGAACGCAATTTGTACAGAACATGGCATCTTCTGGACATGTTTTTGTTGGGATTATATTTAGCAGAAACACACATACCTGAAATCTTCTTCTGCACACAAAAACTCGCTGAGCATGATACCAGCTCGATACCTCCGTCAATCATCACTGTCTGATGAAACAAAGCTCAGTTCCCCTTATCAATAGCTTTTATACCAAGCTTATCTACCAGATTCAAAGCGATCAATACTTTTATCTGACTGTAGTGTGCTGTAGTGCGATTGCTCATGCTTAAACGAACTGAATTATGTGCTACTTTCGTATGAATCAGTGACCAACGGCCAACGGAGTTAATATGCTTTCGTCATGGCGTAGAAACATTTGATATCATAGAAGTAGGTGTATCATAGAAGCCACAAGCAACCAGGACAGAATTGTATTGCCTAATGTTCCAAGGACGTGTATGTATATGAACAGTAGCTTTGCAATATGCGGGAAAGTATATAATTCCATACCTGACTATATAAAACAATTACCATTGCATAAATTTATTAAGGGACTCAAGTTTTGGTTACAGGCTAAATGTTTTTAAAACATATCTGAATTATTAAAATTAGATAAATTGAATTAATTAATATTCCACAGTGACGTTTATATTGAAATAGCTGTTTCCCGCGGCTTTGCCCGCGTGGTAGAATTTTTAGCAAGATAATAATTGAACGAATGAATGTTTCGGAAAATTTACTAAGCATAATCGCGGTTTTACATGATACAGAGTGATTTTTTTGAAAACTTTTCATAGCGAGCACCTTCTTAGCGGCCTTAGAGGAAGCTGCATACCAAATTTCATTCCAATCCGTTCGGTGGTTTCTGAGATTTTGTGATGAATGAGTGAGTGGTATTTGACAATATATAATAGATTATTATTGTGTTACCTTACTTTTTTATAAATGTGTCAGTTGCTTTGAAAATATTGTATACCATTTACCAAATGGTAGCATAGCGAACTTGGCAAATAAATAAAACCAGTGATTTACCTATGTTTCAGAATAAATGAATTATGTTAGCTTAACTTGCCAGGCGCGCGGAAGCGTTCAGTCGGGTGATTGTGGAAATTTGATTGTAAAAATACTGCTACAAAAACTTTCTGTTACTATTGATGAATTAGTATTACGGAAGGTTGAAGGAATTAGACTCGGTTTCACACAGAAAGATAATGACTACGACGTGTCATGTACTAAGAACAAGGAGAATAAATAAATATAAGTGGACAATGCACACAACACCATCTAGTCCCAAACTAAGCATAGCTTGTATTATGGTTACCAGATGACTGATAGAATACTTATATATATTTAAATACATAATTATGATACTTTATAACACCCAAAACAAACATCTATAATAATAATAATAATAACAATAATAATGTCGGACATTTCACACAACATCATCTGGCTCCAAAGTAAGCAGAGCTTGTGTTATGGGTACCACGTGACTGATATACTACTTATATAGGTACTTTTTTTGTAAATACATACTTATTATACATAGACACCCAGACCAGAGACAAATACTTGCAGATCATACAGACAATTGTTCCGCGGCAGAAATCGAACCTTCAACCTTCTGCGTCTCATCTATGTTCATCATACAAGTTTGTTTGTTTGGCGGGAAACGAACCCTCAATCTATAGCGCAGAAGGGGGTTAGCAACTGACCTGACAAGTCAATTAGTATGCCAGTACTCATAGTTTAAAAACGTGTGCGTCTCGGACGCCCGACAGAATCGATAACTTAAACTAATCTAACTAGCACTGTGGGTTAGAGTGAGAGAAGAGGAGCCTGCCTATCGCTGCCGTATGCGTGAGAGAAAGGGAAGTCAGACAGACTGGCGCCGTAACGCGTTACGTAATAAAGCGGTTTACCTTCCCATAAGAAGTTATCACTTCAAAAACAAAAAAAACTGTACCTACTAGACGACCTGTGGCGCAGTGGGCTTAGGTGCGGCTGTGACGCAAAAAGTTGCGGTTTCGATTCCCGCCGCGGGACAAATGTTTGTATGATCTGCAAGTATGTGTCTCGGGTCTGGGTGTTTCTATGAATAATATGTATGTATTTACAAACAAAAAGTATATAAGTAGTATATCAGTCATGTGGTACCCATAGCACAAGCTCTGCTTACTTTGGGGCCAGATGATGCTGTGTGAAATATCCCGGATTATTTATTTATTTAAATGTTTGTCCTAGAGGGAATCGAACCCTCAATCTATAGCGCAGAAAGGAGTTGCTAACTAACCTGACAGGTCAATCAGTATGCCAGTATTCATAGTTAAAAATAAATAAAACTGTATTATGTAAAACTGCTTTAGTATTCCACAATGCAGGATTCCTTCTTCACCTTTGCACCTTCGATACGCATCTAGTTATTAACGAATGCTTATTTATATCGATTTGTATGGATCTCATATATATGTAAACGTCCTGTAACTTTGTTCGTTTTTGTTACGTAAAATGCATTTATTTCGTTCAATAACAATAATTCTACATTATAAATGGGAATGTTTGTGTGAATGTTTGGACGTTATTTTGTGTCTCAACACGGTTGAACGGATTTGGATGAGTTATGAGGTAACAAATATTTAAAATAACCCAAATCGATTACCTCCTAATATTTGAAGTCGGAAAAATATAATCAGAAATCCGTCTCTACCAGTAGGGAGTAGTCAAGCCGTACCATTCACAGGAGGATGCGCTGTAGTCTCTGTGCACCGATCTAGTCTGGCTAGTCGGCCGTATCCACAGGAAAGATATATGTAATCGAAGTATTACTCGGTTGGACCTACGAGATGGTTATATTCATTGAACTCACCTCAGACTGCAATGAAGCTTGCAATTCGTCGCTTAACTTCTTCAAAGCTGCAATCTGGAACAAATACAAACATTTTAAGGAACGAGGAGGGTTAAGGAACAATTTTTTAACCGACATTTCTAACCGGAGGAGGTTATCAATTCGGTTGTTTTTAGGGTTCCGTACCTCGAAAGGAAAAAACGAAACCCTTATAGGATCACTGTTGTCCGTCCGTCAGTCTGTCTGTCTGTCAAGACCCTTTTTCTCAGGAGCGCGTGGAGGTATCAAGCTGAAATTTATATTAAATACTCAGGTCTATTGTCTCTTAAAGCTGTGAAAAAATCAAACTTCTAAGCCAACGCAATCAAAAGATACAGCCGTTTATGCCGCAAATTTCCGCAAATTTTCAACACTCGCAAGGGAATCAAAACCTACAGGGTACTTCCCGTGAACTCAGAATCTTGAAATTTCGTAATAAGCAATATCTTACAGCACAGATAAAGGAAAAATTGCGAAAACCGTAAATTTTTAGTTACATCATATAATAACAATATTTTTTATAAATATTGCCATGTAATAAATATTGCCATGTAATGGATTTCATTTTGCAATAAAAATACCATAACTATGACTCGATTGTCGTGATGGGTGAACTTTTACTTATATACAAACCTGTAGGTATATAAGTAAAAGTTCACCCATACGGAACCCTCGTTACGGAACTCGCACTTGGCCGGTTTTTTTTCATGTTTGTTACTTCATAACTCCGTCATTTATGAACCGATTTGAACAAGTATTTTATTATGAGAAGGGATTTACTTTCCGGTTAGTCCAAAAGAAATCAAAATCGGTTGGAGTGGTTTTTAAATCAAATACATAGCTGAAAAAAATTGTCATCCAAGTTAATTTCGTGTTTTGCTTTCCTATAACATTCTAGTGGTATTTACGAATATCGAAAAATTATAAAGTACTAACAATCGTAAATAAATACTTTTTTAACTGACTTCAAAAAAAGTAAGTGGTTCTCAATTCGGTTGTATTATGGACTCAAATTTCATTCAATGATGTCGATTTTCTTTTTAGTTTTTAAAAAGTATCAGAGCTTGTGTTATGCGTGCACTGACTGATATACTACTCATATACATTTTTTTTATAAATACATATGTATAGTACTTAGAAACACTCAGACCCGAACGCTGAATACTTGCAGATCGTACAAACATTTGTCCCGCAGCGGGAATCGAACCCGCAATCTTCTGCGTCTCAGCCTGGCTTTGGTCCACCACAGAGGTTGAGTTGTGTATACAAGTATATCATTTAAGTAGGATATTTTTTCTATAAAATCAAATAAACATGTGTACATGTAAACCACAATCTGTCTGTACATTTTATTTGTTTAACATAAAATACCCTCAATGGCTGAAACTACTTGTCATCGACGGGCGTTGAAAAAAACAGGCAGCCAATCACGTGCCTCCAATTTGTAATTCAAATTCAGAACCGATTTAAATGCAAGCAGCCAATAGGTCAGATGGATCCACGTCATAAATAAGCTGCGTTTGGTTTTATGGTTATCTATGGATGTTTTTTAAACAGACTATCAATAATATTTAAATTTCAAATTCAAAAACCTATGGTTTTTATAGGTCAAGCGAGTAGCTCTGTGTGTTGGGTGTTTTTTTTCCAAACATACCGCTAGGGGTCAACGTGTGCCCAACGTTAGCTCAGTTGATGTACCAAACCTCAAACCAAAAATTGCGTAATTTCAGAACACCTAGTTGTTAAAATAATCTTTCATCCTAAAGTCAAGTGCTTGTTATGTTATAAATTGTGACTATCACAACAGTCGAAGTCGATCGCCATTTTGTCTTTTAGACTTTTAATATTTCCTAGTAGCTCAAATCAGAAAGTGCATCATACACTTTTATTACTATTGCCTTCACTTGTGCTAAGAGATCACATTTGATTGGTTAAAATTCTAGATTACTCATTAAAAGTTATTTTAGCACTAGAAAATTAATTAAAATAGTAGAGCGTTATTAAAATGTCAAAACAAAAAATGGAAAATCTTTACTTAGAGATCTGAGTTTGAGTTTTGGTTAATCAATACAGGTCTTAGTAGACTTAGAACTCGATGGAATACCAATAAGTGTATTTTTATCCAAACAAAGACAGGATTTAGTGAACAATAAATTGTAAATTCATGATATTCATACTGCTAAAATATACATTCATGTTTTCGAATAAAAACACAGTAAGCTAAGTTATTCATTTCAAATTGAAAACGATTTATTCGCGTCAATTTATTTATCTCAAATCCAAGGAGTACCTACATTTTGAACACTCAGGTAGGCTATAGTCTAGAAGGAAACAGCTACAACACTCCACGACTCTCCGCGTATTGTGCCCAGCCTGAAAACAGTTCCCATAGGAGTGGCAAGCTGAGACTGGACCTGCTTGGCACCACAAGCGAAAATGTTATCTCTGAACATGTGTAATTTGGCCTTTCTACTCTAATCATTTACCTACCTATTTGTTACTCTATCTATAAACTTTTTCGTGTTGTGTGTCAAAAAAAATCATTAGTACCTGGATGACAGTATAAAACACGAATAAAACGACGTTTTCTAAAAATTAAACCTAGCTAGATTGATATTGCCCCTGAAACCCCCTGCATACTAAAATTCATGAAAATCATTGGAGCCTTTTCCGAGATTCAGATTATATATGCATATATATATATATATATATATATATATATATATATATATATATATATATATATATATATATATATATATATATATTCTATTATATTCTATTGCTGATAGATCAATGTGAGGTTAATTCTTGGATGGATACCCCAGCAGAACGCTTGCCTCCTGGTCTTAAACTGCAAAGGCCATTTTGGTAGTCGCTTAACAAACTCTGTACTCAAATTGATCGCAAATTAGAACCATCTATAATACACACAGTTTGAATATGGAGTCCGTATCCATACTAATATTATAAAAGCGAAAGTGTCTCTGTATGTCTGTTTGGTGCGTTTTCACGGCTAAACGGCTGAACGGATCTTGATGAAATTTGGTAAGAAGATGCAAGTATTGTATTCGGGGGAAGAACATAGGCTACTTTTTGTCTTAAAAACTACCCGGAAGGGGGTAAAATAGGGAATGAAAGTTTGTTAGGACAGCTAATATTTTCTTAAGTTAGGGATCTGAAAATTCATATTTAAGCTTTTGTAAAAAATAAAGAAATACGCGTTTCAACGTTCTCGCAAAATCGATCCCCAAAGGGGTAAAATTCCCTATTATTAAACTTATGAGATGTTCTTTAGATGCACAGGAAGGATTCCTTACAAAAATAAAAACAAAGGTTCTAAGCATACGCGTAAGAAGTCGCGGGTAACAGCTTGTACAAAATATGCCGCACCTGCTTTCATGCTCCCTGTGCTCAACCACCCGCTCCCGAGACCTTGTTGCGTCTTCAGACAGGGCGGTCGAGATGACATCTTATTGGAACAGACTTATAATAGTTCTGAGCTCATTAATACAGTGAATGATCTTGGATAGGTGATCGTAGTGGCATTTTCATTTTCAGATTCAGATTCAGCTGTTGATATGTCGGTAAACCATGACGGAGGCATTTGCTCTACCTGTGTTAGTTGCCTCATACGAACTAGCTTTAGTGGAGTGCACCAGCCATTTCGATTTCTCTATGGCAGTATAAGTAGAAGCAGGAGACAAGATATTAGAATACAATCAGGAACACTGATCACAATCGCAAATTCACCTTATTGTGAAATCTGCCCTATATCTGGTTTGACGTCAAACCCATACATTAATACCTAGTTATTTATAAGTTGATGATCTTGTGGCGTAGTAGTGGTTTGCTCCTAGCATGATTCATATATTGCGATATTGCGTGAATATATGTATTGCAACAGTAGATTTATAATTTTTTCAATCATTTGTTTGATTGCAATTGGACCCAATTTTGAATAGATACGTTCCCGTATGAATTTGGTATTACGTCCGAAAAAGATTTCCGGACGGGCTTGTCAGCTGAGTTGGCTCTGCCTTCTGCGCTGTAGGTTGAGGGTTCGATTCCCTCCCAGGATAAACATTTGTGTGATAAACATAGATGTTTGTTCTGTGTCTGGGTGTTATAAAATATCATAAGTACATATTTAAGTTTTATATTAGTCAAGTTAAGTCAAGTATAGTCAAGGACAGGAAAACGAAGCATAGGACGACCCCCCAACCGACGGACTGGCAACATTGTAAAGATCGCATAAAGTCGACCTGGAAATCTATTGGGGAGGCCTATGTTCAGCAGTGGACTTTCTTAAAGACTGATATGATGATTAGTCATCTGGTCACTATAATACAAACTATGCTTAGTTTGGGGCTAGATGGAGGTATCCTCCAATATTTATTTATTATTTATTTATTGCTTAGTTATTTTGTATATTCGTCGAGTCATGTCACATGCTCCAGTCCCCTTCGAACTTAAACACAGCATTGCTTGCAAAGTACTGCTTGGAGACAGAATATCTGGCAATGTCCTGGAACCCACCGAATTCTACTACCAGGTGAAATGTCACTTTAATCTACAGCACCCAGGGAAACAATTACATATCTTTGTCTTCTCTTCCGAACCTTGGAGCTGCATTATCAAAACTCGGCTATTCGCTTTGCGAAAAATTTATACCCGTATTGATTTATCACACGACGGAAAGAGACAATGCGAAAATTTATTGATGTTAGGAGTAGAGGGTTACCTGGTGGTTTGTAATTTCATCATTCTAGAAAGAAATAGGTTCGTTTATGGCGATCGTCAACATATTATGCGACGTAAATGACCGTAGGCCATTTTTTTAAGCCTTCTTGATTGTGTTTTGCACCTTCAAGGGACCGTTGATTTATGTATTTGATATTATTTTAAACTTGATACCTCCATGCGTTCTTAAGAAAAAGGGTAACACAGACAAAAACATAAGCAATACTTTAAAATGTATTAAAGATCGATAATGTCTGTCTGTTAGTATCTATAAAGGCAATGAGCCTCCAACCTGTCACGTACATACCTAATACTAATTACTGTGCAAAGCTTTGGCATGTGCCTAATGCAATCTACTGCTGATATTGAAACAATATTTGTAATTCAAAAAAGGGCAATACGTGCCATTTATAAAATGAAACCACGAGAGTCTTTGAGAGATATATTCAAAGAAATTAATATCCTCACAATAGCTTTACAATATATAGATGAAAACTTGTTATACCCTCATTAAAATAGAGATAGGTTTTAGCAAAATAGTGACCTTCATAGAATCAATACTAGGAATAGAAACAAATGATACATCCCTAAGCTTCGACTAGTGAAAGTAAATAAGTCCTTTATGGGGAACACGGTGCGCTTCTATAATAAGCTTCCTGAAAATGCAACTAAACTACCTATTAAGAAATTTAAAGCATTACATCAAGGGTATTCTTTTCAAGAAAATAAATGACTTGATAAAAATGATATAAATGACTATATTATTGATAAAAATGCATGGCCTCATGTCGCTCTGCCCTCAGACAGTTAACCGACACATTTTTAATGTATAAACTCTCTTATTCGTTTTTCATAGTTAAGGTAGTTTTAAAATGGATCATGCAAAAAAGCGCTAGGACCAGGCCGAGTTTCCTGTCGGTTCTTCTCGGGATTGGGTTAGGAGGAATTGGCACCTAAATTCAATTAGTATGTAAGACTAGAAGTGATCTTTGTGATTGTATTGAATAAAGTATCTTTAGACTTTGACTTGACTTTGACTATGACAATATTTGAAGTGCTGACTGCCTCTTAGATCTAAGCAGCTAGAGATCTGAGATCTCTGCCAAGCCTAGGTATTAGCCATGAGCATATTTCATTTTCAATGTACAAAAGTGAGAATCACCAAACATTCGTCGGCAATACACCACTCCACACAAGCATCCAGAAAGCTGTTCGCTATCAGTACCTATCGCTGTGCAAACACTGATAGCATATCTACCCTACGTACCCGTAATGTTGTACCAACGGGAATGTAGTGTGTCTATGAAATACGCGGTTTATCTTTCAGATTTTAAACAATAAATCACGATATCGCTTGTATTAGTGACCAACTCCTTGAAAACTCAAACTCAAATATGTTTCAAACGACTTTAAAAAAAGAGGAGGTTCTCAATTCGGTTGTCAATTCTCAATGTATAAACTCTCTTGTATTTCGTAGTTAAGGTATTTATAAGATGGATCATGTAAAAAGCGCTAGGACCAAGGCGAGTTTCTTGCCAGTTCTTCTCAGACATGGGTTAGGAGGAATTGGGACCTAAATTCACCTAGTATGTAAGACGTTTCAAAGTGATCCTTGTGATTGTATTGAATAAGGTATCTTTTGACTTGACTTTGACTTTGTTGCATTTATGTTTGTTACCTCAAACTCCGTCATTTATGAGCCGATTTGAAAACATACTTAGATAGATAGATAGATAGATTAACACTTTATTGTACACAAAAAGAACACAGGAGAAATAATAGAAATAAAATTGTACAATGGGCGGTCTTATCGCTAAAAGCGATCTCTTCCAGGCAACCTTTGTATGGACAGGATAAACAAAAACAGAACGACGGCGGTGTACAAAAAGTTACTTAATAAACTAATACAAAACATATAAAATACAAAATATAGTTGTAATGATGCTAATCGATATACTTACACGATAAATTATTAACACATACAAACAACTTTCTATAAACAATAATAATAATCATAAGTAGTGATAAATGATATCAACCAGTTAGCAGATTCCAGATATGGACAGATAATGATCATGAACTTTGTTTTTAAAGATATGGATAGATTTGGATGCGCGGATAGATGCAGGTAAGGAGTTCCATAAGCGTACGGCTTGAACAGTGAAGGATTCACCATACATAGCTGAACTATGGACAGGAGTAAAGAGCTGAAAAGTGTCAGAAGAGCGCAGAATATGATCGTTTGCCTGATGCAGGAAAACAAAACGTTCTACTTCCCGATTGGTCCCATAGAAATTTCATCAAAATCAGTGTGTTTGGTGTTTAAATCAAAATACATACTAAGAAAAGTTGCTGGAAAAGTTTGTCATCCAAATAAACGAAATTTCGATATTTTGCTTGCCTGTGAATTTCCAGTGGCGTTTACGAATTTCTAAATATGATAAAGTACTAAAAAGCGTAAAATAATAACATTTTAACCGACTTCAAATAAAGGAGGAAGTTCTCAATTCTGTCATATTTTTATGTCAAAGTCAAAATGATACTTTATTCAAAACAATCACAAGGATCATTTTGAAACGTCTTACGTTTTTGAACGTACGTCTTTTAAACGTCTTATGGGTTTAAATTTTCAATGAAGTTGGATTTCTTTTTAGTTTTTAAAACGTTATTATTATTAAATACAATCAAAAGGATCAATTCCTCTTAACCGAGAAGAATTGACAAGAAACTCGTACTGGTTCTAGTGCTTTTTTTGTATGATCCTTCATAAAACTAGCTTAAAACTACGAAAAACGAATACAAGGTAACAGTTATACATTGCAAATATGTCAGAGGGAGAACAACATGAGGCCATGCAAAGCCGGGAACTCCAGCGTAACATGCCCTCCGAAGATTGAAAACGCTCCGATGAAAATGCAACACCGGTCACCCATCCAAGGACTGACCGCGCAGAAGGTTAGTTGATCTGTTAGGAAAGACTAAGTTATCTATGCCATTAGTACTTTATTTTTGAATGAAACTAATTGGCTGACACAGTTATGGAACACTTAAGTCGAACTAGTCTATTGTCTTTCCAAACAAACGTCGAAGGATGATCACACCTCAGTCTGATGTTGAACAACCAAAACTATTATCATAAATTTGTCTCGTGATAATCTACGGTTGCATAGCAATAAAATAGAAAATTAAAAAAAAAGGATACATTTTTTTGGAACGAAGTTCCTTATCGCGGGTTGGCGAGGGAACCTAGCCGAGAAAGCTAGGAAGCTAGTAACTATTGCTAAAATTTCAGGAACTAGAAACATTTGATTCAAATATTTGTGGGACGGCTCGATAGTCCAGTATCTCGGATAACTCATGATCGTAGTTGATCGTACCTGGGTGAGAACGTCTACCCAAACCGTGCTCATTGCTCTAAGTATATGCATTCATACTTATACTATTAAGTATTATGTCATGTCCTGGTCAATAAAACATATTACAAAAAATAATATCATTTATTCAATATATATATATATAAAAGCAAGAAGCACGATTTCGGTGTATGTGTGTACGTAGGTGCGGGTATCCACACGGCTAGCACACACCAGCACGGTTTTGAGACTTTATTTTGGTTGATTGCGGCGCTCCGTCTTCATATTTATTTGATCTGAAGATTTTATTAATATGACAGCATGTATGACAATCAACACCAACCTTCCGTAATACCAATTCATCAATAGTAACTAAAAGTGATTAGTATCAAAGTTTTGATAGTATCAGAAGTCCATAATCGCCCCGCAGTGCTTTCTGTATATTATAAATAAATCCCGGACATTTCACACAGCATCATCTGGCCCCAAAGTAAGCAGAGCTTGTGTCATGGGTACCACATGACTAATATACTACTTATATACTTTTTTTTTGTAAATACATACTTATTATACATAAAAACACCCAGACCCGAAACAAATACTTGCAGATCATACAAACATTTGTCCCGCGGCGGGAATCAAAAGTCTGAGGTATGCATTTTCGCCCATGAATGCCGTTCTTTGTAGCTTTTCAGCCTACACCCAAGTTGGCCACCTGCTCACACCAATTTACTTTAAACGCTTCCAGCTACTTGCGTGGCCCAGCACGGTTGTTAAGCAACAGACCAACACCGACTTAGTATTGCGTCCATACAGTCAGCATGTGACAAATAAAGCGTTACCCTAATAGGTATCCCTTGCAGCGAAATTAACAGATATTGTATCAAAAATAGGGATATTTTATAAAGATAATGGTAATATCAATTCTTTATTTGTTTGACTGACCGAAAATGAATTATTAGGTCATTCACCCTGTTTAAGTCATTACTTATAGAGTTAATTGAATGTAATTTTTTATGTAAATTTTATTAAAACGATAAAAAGTAGCATATTACTATTTATTACTACTGGTCGAAATTCCACCATAATTAATTGATATTAATGTATTTTCTATCCGTAATTAAAAAAAAATATTAGCAATCTGCACTCCTCTATGCTTATAAACTATAAGAGTGAAATTTCAAACTCCTCCGTCCGCGCAATTTTCGTAAAAAGGGGTTCAACGTTTTTGCTTCACGTATTATTGCTTATTATTATTATTACAGGGCCAATTTTATATGGACACCAAGCTACAACCCATATTGGGTTCAACATTATTGCGTGCTTCAGTAAAACAAACATAAAAATATGTAAATATGCATGTAATATTAGTTATTACATTTAATTAAATAAATATTTGTGGAAATTACGCACAACGCCATCTAGCTCAAAACTAATCAAAGCTTGTACAACGCATAACTATTATGACGATCTCTGTGGCGCAATGGGCCAAGGCCGGCTGATACGCAGAAGGTTGCGGGTTCGATTCTCGCCTCGAGACAAATGTTTGTATGATCTGCTAGTTTTTGTCTCGGGTCTGGGTATTTTAGTTAGTTTTTTTGTAAATACATATGGACATATATAAGTAGTAGGTATATCAGTCATGTGGTACCCATAACACAAGCTCTGCTTACTTTGGGTTCAGATGATGCTAAATGTCCGATTTTATTACTAATTACTATTATTATTAGTAAAATAAATAAAAAATTGTGTAAATTACAAACAACGCCATCTAGTCCTAAACTAAGCAAAGCTTGTACTGAGTATAGTATCAGTATCAATTCACAACAGATTTGGTAGGTATTACATACTCATATAAGCATTTGATTGACTGCACATTTGCAACAGAACCCAATTTTGGCACTGTGTTTCCATCAACTCTTTGAATTTGGTATTACATATGTCAGATTTCTTAGAAGTGGCCGAGATAATTGCATCAACATCATCTAAGGACAGGCAAAAGGAAATTAGGTAGAAAGTGAATCCGATGGGTTGATAAACTCGGATCGCTACAGCGAACTCTCACAAAATCATTGAATATGATTTTGTGATATATAATATTGTGATATAAAGATACCCAGACAAAGATACAAATCAAATTCAAAGTCAAATATATTTATTCAATACAATCACTAGTATCACTTTGAAACATCTTACATACAAGGTGACATTAGGTGCTAATTCCTCCTAACCCAAGAACTGGCAAGAAACTCGTCCTGGTCCCAGCGCTGTTTTGTATGATCTTATAACTAAATAACCATCTTAACTAACTTAACTACAAAGAACTAATACAAGATTACAGTATACATTTCAAATCTGTCAGTTAACTGTCTGAGGGCAGATGTATTATATTGTAATACACTTTCTTCAAAAGACTGCCCTTTATGTAAGCTTTAAATATCTTAAAGGGAAGTTTAGTTGCATCTTCAGGAAGCTTATTATGGTATATACTCCAACTACATTAAAATTTTCCCTAAAAATATGTAAGCTCAACAAGGCGCTTTCCATTTCTTTCCATCAACTGTCATCACAGACATCACACCATTCTTACTCATATAGTTTTTCACATAATAATGTTTGCTTATAATATTCCAGCCCGGCAAAAGTCCTGCAGTAAGAATCAAACTCAAAACAGCTTACTCCATTAACCTTACTTAATGTCTCTCAACTCCAGTCCAAAGTTAATCACTGTTTTAAATAGTACCATCCCGTTTTCAACCAACTTCAAAAAAAAAGGAGGAGGTTCTCAAATCGACTATTTTTTTTTATATTTGTTACCTCATAACTCCTGTCATTTATAAACCGATTTGTAAAATCTGATTTCATGTGAAAGGATATATATACTTCCCGATTGGTCCTATATAAATTTCATAAAAATCGGTTTAGTTGTTAGGTTTAAAATCAATAAAACTGAAAAGTATGTCATCCACTTGGATGAAACGAAATTTTGATATTTTGGTTTTTTATAATAAAGGCAGTTGTCTTTTTAGTTTTTAAAAAGTTACTATTATGTTAAATAGTGACAGGGCGAATCTTAAGCAATGTTTAGTGAGTTCAAGATGAAAGTTAATAAATAAGGCTATTAGTTTGCAAATATTAGGTTGGGGAAAAAGTTTCTTCGCATTTTTTAAGAAAATTCAAAACATTTTTTAATATAGTTTATTTACATTTAACAAAAGTATGTAGGTACCATTTTGTTCGATAACTTTTTGCCATCTTGTAGGTAGGGACATGATCCCATTGCTATAGAAATTTTGGGACTTCTGATCAAAATACCGCGACAAGTGGTTTTGGCAGTCCTCTCGTGATGTTAACCTGACACTGCTTAATGAATTCTGAAGAGACTCAAACAGGTGGAAATCTGAAGGTGCAAGGTCAGGACTATACGGCGGATGCATTAACACCTCCCAGCCAAACTCTCTTAATTTTTGCTGAGTCGCTAAAGATGTGTGAGGTCTAGCGTTATCATGATGAAAAACCACACCCCTTCTGTTGATTAATTCCGGCCGCTTTCTCTCAACTTCTTGCTTTAATCTCATCAGTTGTTCTCAGTAGAGTTCAGAATCGATGGTCCTGCCTGGTGGTAACAGCTCATAATGAATAATGCCCTTCCAATCCCACCACACACACAGCATCGCCTTGTTGCGAGTTAACCCGAGTTTCACCACAGTCTGTGAAGCCTGACCGGCCTTTTTCGCACGTTCTTGTCGTACGTGATCCACTTTTCATCACCAGTTATCAGCTTCTTCAAAAATGGTTCGGTTTCATTACGTCGTAATAAAGAATCACAAATGAGTACACGGTTAATTAGGGTTCTTTCAGTGAACTCTTGAAATACCCCAAATATCGAGCTTTTTTGTGTACCCAGTTTTTTTTCAAATGCGCCAGACCTGTTTTGTGGTCAATTCCCAGTTCTTCAGCTACGTCGTAACTACTGATATGCCGACCTTGCTCCACTTTTTAAAAAATGGCATCCATTTTATCCGGAATAGGGAGACCAAAGCGACGTGCATCTTTGACATCAAAATTTCCGGATTGAAAACGCTTAATTTTTGCTACTCTCAAAGACACTGCACTAGGTCCATAAACCTCGCAAATTTTTTTCGAGGCTTGCGTTGCATTTTTACCTTTTTTGTAGTAAAATTTTAAAATGTATCGAATATCTTCATTAGATTCACTCATCTTGACAGTACGAAAAACAAATAAAAAAAATCACACATTTTCCTAGAATTTTTATTAGAATTTGGACTTACTTATGTGCTTTAAAATTTAACCTTTAATGATACCAAAACCAGCCAGATACAAATAGTGTATAGCCAAAGAGATTTTATTACTAGTTCATACATACTATAATGCGAAAAGACTTTTTCCCCTACCTATTAGATTTGGACTTTGTATTGAGGCAAAAATTATTAACTTAACGAGACAATCCAAATTGATCTTTGTGAATATAACTTCTAAAACTATCATGGTTTTGAACATAATTTTCACTCAAAACGGGATATTTACCATCATTTTGAGGTCTGTTTACATGGTTTTTGAATGTATCTATTACAAACACACATACAAAATTAATCTTTTCTCCTTATAATATTAGATTACATTTAGACATTGGTGGGAAATTTTGATTTTGATACCATACTAGGGCATGCAATTATCGAAACTTTTCGATAAACGATAATCCGATTTTTATCGGGTTTTTTTTCGATAAAAACCGATACATACCGATTTATATAATAAAAATAACTGTCTCGTAGAATTGCTTCCTCTGTCCATATCCATAGTATACAAGAATATTTTACGTCTTTTATTATTTTATTTTAATTATTTTTTCGATATGGACTTATTTCAATTAAACTACAAATTTATACATAAAAATCAAGTCTGAATCTAAATAGCACTAGTCATGGTTACCTACCATTAAAAACTAAACAAATAAAATATTTTATCTGAAATAATTACAGTAAAATATACTAAGGTAGGTAGTAAAACAGTCCAAGGTAGTAAAGCTAGAAATTAGTTCGTACTTTCGTATCTATTTGGAATTAACAATTTTACCAATCAAATCAGTCATTTTGAAGTCGACGTGTCTACAAAGCCAATTTTGCAAATTTGTTGGTTCATCAATTCTTTATTTGATAATCTCAGACCGAGGGAAATATATATAGACGCTTCGCCGCTATCAACCATAGTGAAGCCATAAAACCGTGCTACTTTATGTTAATACAAGAACGCACGCACAGTCAGACACCCAAACCGTGCGCCATGCTCTTAGTTCACGTCACATCGCCATACAGTAAATATCGTAGCTAAAAAAACACTATGCCTCCCTGTGCGGCGAAAAGTTCTGTGTTCTGTTCTGAGTTCTGTAAACCAAAAAATAGTGCCACGGTATCACTTTTCACTTCTAATAACACCTTTTTATTAAATATACTTCGTAAGTTTTAAGGTTATTTGGAACACAAATCCTCATTGACACACTTGGCATAAAACGCGATGCTTGCCAGAATATATTTTAAAATTTCCCTAGTCAATGATATTATCTTATACTAGCTGTTGCTCCGCATTTTTTTTAATGAATTGTAGCCAAATTTTATTGATAAGTTTCAAACCAATCACCTGACCACCCATTAAAAACATACAAACTTTGACACTCCAATTGACCTCTTTGTTAAGGTTATTTTAGAAAATCCTGAAACACAGTGTCCATTTATTTTGCGTTTTATTTATTCATATCGATTTTCAAGCAAATCGCACCACGCGTTAAAAAGTTTCATACATTCGTTTTCACTCCTTTTCACCCTCTTAGGGATTGAATTTCAAAAAAACCCCGCCTTAGTGGGTGGTTTTGCTGTAAAAGGAAGCTACCTTCCAAATTTCAGCTTTCTAGCTTCAGAGGTTTCAGCTCGGCAATGATGAATCAGTCAGTCAGTCAGTCAGTCAGGTTAAGCTCTTTTATAGGTATAGATTATTTTGATATAAAATATTTTTTTAAAGTTTTAAGTTCTCAAGCAGCAACAGTGAAACACAAATAAAATGAATCACTGCTATAAGAAACAGTTGAATTAATCCACAGTGGCTACCATCGAAAACAAGCGTGGTTTGTTCAAAATATTTTGACTGCTATGACTTGTGCATAACTAGTTTTGGACTTTATAGTGTGGTCAAAAGCGAATTTCTATTATCGTATATCTCGAAAAGCATTTTTAATAAACATACATAACCGAAATATTAGGCATAAATTATAATACGCGGTAACACGCGATAAATACCCGTAAACTAGTAAAACAAAATGAACCCTGATCGTGAAAGTTACAAAAAAAAACACTGTTATTAGTTGTAGTAGTGCAAAACATAATGTAATTCATTTGTAAATGAATTAACCACCACAACTTTTTACGCATTCATACAAATTTACCTAATTATGGGGAACCATTTAACAAATGGTGATTTCACTTTGGTTGATAGCGGCGAGGCGTCTTTATATTTACCTCGGTCTGAGTTGATAATGGGGTTTATTTGACTCGCAGTAGTGATAGAAATGATTACATAAAACCTTTATGAAATTAAGTATTGTTTATCGGTATTTTTATCGATATTTTTCGATAATTATCGCTGACAAAAATTTACTGATTACCAATAAATTATCGGTTATCAGTTATCGGTTTACATGCCCTATCCCATACTAAGCATAGTTTACTATGTGTACTATAATACTTTTATATTGTAAATACCCTAAGATACTTTGATTGGATGTTCTGTCTATTTAGGTGTTATAAAGTATTATAAGTATGTAAATATAAACATTATCATCATATCAGCCTTTAGGAAGTCTACTGCTGGACATAGGCTTCCCCAATTGATTTCCAGGAAGAACGATTTTGAGCCCTCTCCATCCACCGACTTCCTGCAATCTTAACAATGTCCTCAGTCCATTGGGTGGGGGCTCGTCCTACGCTTCATTTTCCTGTCCTTGGTCGCCATTCGAGAACTTTTACTCCCCAACGGTTATCAGTTCTGCGAGCTATATGGCCTGCCCATTGCAACTTCAACTTGCAAATTTTGAGTGCTATGTTGGTGACTTTGGTTCTTCTACGGATTTCCTCATTGCGTAAATAAAAAACAAGTTTAAAGGTATTCTATTCTATTAATCATCTGCTTCTCTTAATACAAGAAATTAATGCTTAGTTTGGGGCTAGATGGTGTTGTGCATCCATCAAAAGATAAGAAAAATGAAGTTACGTGTTTTTCTTTAATTGCTAACATTATGTTTAGCTTTCTATACACACTGTATTGATTAATTTATTTAGATTCTAGAATGTAAGATGTGTGGGCGAGTGACTAGGTCTAATCAATTGATACCAACTGTCTTACAGAAATTATGTATGTATAGAGTCACGCAAGTGCGTAGGAATTTCGTAGTGACTAGTTATAAAAATCTGATTAAAGTAAACCTTTTGATTGAAGCAAGCCTGGAGCAAACTTTACGTAAGGATTCAAAGTTTTTGGTATTTATACAAAAATAACATAACCTTACACTCACTCAGCTGTCAGACCCCAATGTAATGCAGTTTAAACACGAAAAACTTACCTCGAGCTCTTGATTTTGACATTTCACTTGTAGTTCTGATAATGAAGACTCCGGTCCTGAGGCTTCCTCCACCGTATCCTGGTCAGGAACCTCAGATAACACTTCAGTAGCGAAGGTCGTAATCTGTCCTTTCAAACTGTTGAAACTCTGATTTAAATTTAGCCACGCCATTTTAGATAAAAATACCTAATGCAACATATTATTTTGCAATTAAAACAGCACAAAATAACGTAATAAGTGATGTAAACAATGGGGAAATTGCATTATTTTTGCAAATGACAGGACTACGACCAGTTGGCAAAACAAGTCGCCATTTTTATTTTGACAGGTTTGTTTTTTATTTTGTTATGCCTTTTTTTTCCCCCATAGATATTCAATATTGTTTTTTTTTTTTAAATTTAACTTCAAAAATTAAACATGAGTGTACAATGTTACATTTTTATCCAGCATTTTTGGCCAATCCAATCTTTGTTAATCCAAATCAAAATGTTTGTTAAATATCTGATTGGTTTGGTTTGACGTTGCGTAGAGAAATGCGTCTAGCTAGTAATTTCCTATTTTTTCTCTATGAACCTCCACGCTAGGTTAGGACAGTGTTCGGAACCGTACGATAATTATCGTACAAATACGATAATTTTGTACCTACGTACGATGTACGATAGCACAGTATTATCGTACGCAGATTGTACGATAATTTCCATTATGATGCAAAATTTGAAGAATTAATTTATTTTACTCATACGCTGATAGCCTAAACTAAAGCGCAGTAGCATGTTTTTATTTACAAAGTGAATACAGTCGCATGAACAAAGCGTTACTCTTAAAAACAAACTCAACAGAAAGCAGAATATTTTATGAACGGTTCAGAATATTTTATGGTGACACGAATGTAGAGGAATTAAATAGTGATTTAATGCCAAACGATTTTTAAGTGATATAACGAAAAATTAATATTTATGAATATATTGATTACTTACGTTAATATATGTTTTAAATATTATATTAAAATAAATATTATCTGTTTATATGAATAATGTATATTATATTGGTATGTAAAGAAAATTCTTTCATTTCATTTCTCATTACTCTTCCATAATCCATATTCATTTCTACTTTATAAATACGAAATATTGGCGTGTTTCATACAGAACTTCCGAGCGAATTCGAATTTCGCGCGTTTACTGAACTTTAAATAGAAAGGGAATCGGTTCAGGTCTGGTACCATGCAATAAAACATTTGGTTTTCAATGTGTTCTGTTGAGTTGAAATCGGTGGTTTAAAAGAGATAAACTACAGGGTACTTGAATACATATCAATATCATGTCTAATATGATTTATTTATTTATAATAGACATTATTCTGATATGTACGATAATTTCGGTCCATGACAGTGACAAATACGATAATTCTACACCCCTGGTACGATAGTCAGCTCGCTTCAGGTTGCTAACACTGGGTTAGGATTTAATAGGTAATACGGCGTTTTAGTCTTTAAAACTGAAGAAA
This sequence comes from Lampropteryx suffumata, assembly GCA_948098915.1. NCBI lineage: Eukaryota > Metazoa > Arthropoda > Insecta > Lepidoptera > Geometridae > Lampropteryx > Lampropteryx suffumata. The sequence continues at coordinate 11,946,444 of OX402571.1, read as the reverse complement.
GGAACAGGCTCCTTTCAGCTGAGCCACTAGTTCGTTACGATGTCTGTCTAACCAATGTTCTGGGAGATTTTTAACTGTCTCTCGAGTGGTTTGCTTTGGATTCGTACCAGGATCTCGCTCGATGTTAATAAGGCTAGCAAGACCCATATCTGTATCCCATAAGTCATAATGGGCTTGATGATTGTTTTATGCACTGTCAATTTGCTGTTGTCTTATAATTGAGATTTACTTCCGATCAAGAATTATGTTTATTTGACAATATTAATCAATCAATACATGCTGTGTATCTTGAGGTTTAATTGTTTTCGCTTGGTTCAATGGAGAAAACAAACTTATTTTTATGGCAAAGTAATCTAAAAAAAATACGAGAATAACTGTGTTTTTACTTTTTTTCTACCATTAAACATGGCTGAGAAAATGAAGAACAAAGTGTGAATTTTCGTACGACATTATTTAAAAATGCGGATGGCGCTCGATCGTGGGATGAAGTCACGATTTGTCTCGCCAAGCCCATTCCTTCACGGGTAGCTCGCGGTAACCCTCCTTCGTATTGTTTCTGGGTACTTATTAAAAATGGTAAAGAAATACTAAACTACTAAATATATACTATACTAAATATTTTAATTCCTATGTAAAAACACTGGACAAGCTGTTTTTTATCGTGCTGAAGGACCCAAAATTCAGAAAGAAGTGGATGTCAGCTATACGAAGAGTTGATTCAATAGGACTTAAACCTAAAAAAACGTTGCGTTCTGCTGTGAAGATCATTTTGATGGAAGTACCTACCTACCTACTTATCGTTGTCTGATATCAATATTACCAATATTATGGCATAAATATCAAACTTACGGCCCGTATTTTTTACATATATTATATAATACTAATACAAGAGAGTTTATACATTTCAAGTGTGTCGGTTAACTGTCTGACGGCAGAGCGACATGAGGCCATGCATTCTTATCAATAACATAGTCATCTATATTATAATAAGCTTTCTTCAAAAGACTACCTTTAATGTATGCTTTAAATTTCTTAATAGGTAGTTTAGTAGCATTTTCAGGAAGCTTATTATAGAAGCGCACCGTGTTCCCCATAAATGACTTATTAACTTTTTCTAGTCGAAACCTAGGGATGTATAATTTATGTTTATTCCTAGTGTTGATTTTATAAAGGTCACTATTTTGCTGAATCCCATCTCTTTTTTTAAGTGTATATAACACATTTTCATATATATATTGTGAAGCTATTGTGAGAATATTAATTTCTTTGAATATTTATCTCAAAGATTCTCGTGGTTTCATTTTGTAAATGGACGTATTCCCCTTTTTTGAATTACATATATTTTACCAATATCAGCTGCTTTCCCCCAGAGAATGATGCCCTATGACATAACACTATGGAAGTAACTGAAATAAACTAGTCTAGCTGTAGCTTCATCAGTAAGCCACCGTATCGCACGAACTGCATATGCAGCGGAACTAAGCCTACCAGCAAGCGTTTCAATTTGTGGTCCCCTCTGTAGTTTTGCATCAATATTAAGACCTAGGAAGATCGTGGAATTTACAAGATTCATTGCCTCTCCATTTATTTCAATATTGGACGGGCTATGAATAACATTTGGCAAAGTGAATTTGATACATTTAGTTTTTTTGGAATTAAGCAAAAGATTATTTACAGTGAACCAGTTAAGAACTAACGATAAGGATTCATTTACGTTATCGCAAATACTGGTTTTACCTCTATCAACTTTAAAAATTAAAGACGTACGTCTTTAACTTTGTACGAAAACGTATCGTCTGCAAATAAAACTATATCACAAATCTATTTTACAAAAAAAGGTAAATCGTTAACGTATACTAGGAATAAAAAAGGGCCTAGTATCGATCCCTGAGGTACCCCTATATCAATAATTGATCCCAAAGACCTCTCACCACCCACGTCTACTTTCTGGACTCTATTGGATAGATAAGACTGTATGAGGTCAATCGCCCGGTTCTTAATGCCATAATATTTTAACTTTGTGATTAGGGTTGCATGACTCACACAGTCAAAGGCGTTAGATAAATCGCAGAATACCCCAACTGCATCCTGTGACTTCTCCCAGGCCTCAAATATATGCTTTAAGAGCGCTATACCTGCATCAGCTGTTGATCGACCTTTAGTAAATCCGTATTGATTACTATGTAGCAGGCCGTTAACGTTAAAGTGGTATAATAACTGATTAAGAATTATTTTTTCAAAGATTTTACTTAAAGCTGGTAATATCGATATCGATCTATAATTAGCGAGATCACTTTCACTTCGGGAAAAACTCCCTCGTCGATACATCTATTAAAAATATAAGCTAAACATGGTGCAATATCTAAGATAATGGCACCCAGCACCTTTGTAGACATTCTCCAAAGATCTTCTGTATTTTTATATTAATTAACTTGAATGCTTTTACAATACTAGCCTCGTTAATGTAGCTAAAACTCAACTCATTCTTACATTTTGCAACACTAGATTCTAATAGAGCGGAAGCTCTGGAGGCTGAAGAGTTTAACGATTTGGTCACTATTTTTGGTATATCTGAGAAAAAACTATCAAATGCATTCGCAACATCCTGTTCTTTAGTCAAAAGTGTACCATTTATATTTAATTTGAACTGTATATTGCGAGCCCTTGATTTACCTGTTTCATTATTAATTAATTTCCAAGTTGCTTTTATTTTATTTGTTGAATTTTTTATTATTTTTCTCAAAAACGGTGACTTAGCCGCATGACAAACTTTTTTGAAGACTTTTGAGTAATTCCTAACATATAAGATAAAAACTGGATCATCTAACATTGTATCATGGTTTTGAACATAATTTTCACTAAACGTTTATCTCGTGATCATGGCGAATACAACTGTGCCGAAATTTCGGGAAGCAGAAAAACTCATATAGGTAGGTATCATGGTAAATATCCCGTTTTGAGTGAAAATTGAGTATGTACATAGGTATTTACCTATCACTGTGTTACTTGTAAGTGTTACAATATAATACCTAAAAGACATTTTTCTTTTTATGCCACGAATTTCATAGCCCCAAAAATCTTATCTAATAGGTACTAATATTATAAAGCTGAAAAGTTTGTTTGAACGCGCTAATGTTGCAAAAACGGGAAAAAATATTCCTTTTTGAGAGCTTCCGTTGCGTGCGCTGCGTAAACGGTTTAAGTTACGGAAAAATTATGTATGATGGAAATGTTCCATCATACATAATCTTTTTATTAAAAAAAAATATTTATGGTAATCAAATTTGTTTGAAATTAATGCATTATTTGCGAAAGAGTTTTATCAACATAATATTAATTTTATACAAATAAATGTATTATTAATTACAAGCATTTAATTGTGAACAAAATTGTCCTTGACATCACTTGATTTCAATCAACAACTTAGGAGATATCATCATTTTAAAATACCTCCGCAACAAAATAGGTATGTTCGGGTTCTCGCGCGCAACCCTGACGTCAAGCAGGGAGCGCGGGTAATCTCGAAAATTTAAAAAGTGTCTAATATACTAGCAGTCATAACTTCGATAATACTGCATGTATTCTTGAAATAAAAACTAATATAACATACGTAGTCTATGCTTTGATGTTAGGTATAATTTTGGTGTAACATTTTGACCCTTTTGTGTTTTCCATTATGCTTTGACTTTGAAGTGAAAAAGCGGTCCAGGTGTAATCTCAGATATTTTGTATCTTTGGCTTGGGGTTCGTTATAGAGGAAAACTGGAGGGCGTAGGTTACTTCTGAGGGTATAGGTCATTTGGACTATGAACTTATTCTTATTAGCTTTAATTTTTTATTTCCTGAGTCAATCCGCGATCCTCGAGGTTTAGATGTGTTTGGATATTTTTCGATGCGATATTTGGATCTTCGTTGACTGAGAGTAGTGGTGGTGCTATTTGTTGTGGGCAGGTCCGCCGTGAATACTTTTTAGGTAAAGAATCGGGCCCAGGATGCTGCCCTGAGGTACTCCTGATTTTATTTCGTATAGTTTGTAGAGTTCAGTTCAGTATTTCACTTCGAAGCATGGCTTTTCCAGGTAGGACTTGATGATTAAGAAGAGTGAGTGGGGTAGTGTTTTTGAATTTTGAAAAGGAGCCACTGTGCCAGACTTTGTCAAATGCTTGGCTGATGTTCAGGAATATTACAGTAAGCAGTAGTATTGTTTGTTTTCTTTTGCATAGCTTGATAGTGGATTTACTGGATTTATCGATAGTAAGGGGTGTATAGTATTACAAAAACTGTTTATTCTGCTCATTGTAAGTATTTTTGGATAATCAAATAATTATAATTGCACAAGTTGATAAAAAATGCGCATAGCATTTTACCTACGCAAATAGCTTTACCGCGGCAGTCCCCGAGTGCCACACGTTTTTTTTTTGTTTTAGTTCTTTGTAGTTGCTGCCTTCTCCTTATAAGTTCCAATGTACGCTCTGATATAATTTTGTGGGCTCTATTTGTGGTTTTGTTTGCTATTTTAGCACTCTGAAGACTTTGTGTAATAGCTTTTATTAGTTTGTCGTAATAGGTTTGAACGGATGTATTATGTCCCCAGTCTAGTAAATTTGGTAAATGAGATGTTATACTTTCTTTAAATATTTAAATTTAAAATATTGTTATTGCTTCTTCATTTCTCAAAGCTACCAGAATTCTAGTTCTGGTAGCTTTTATAATGACCTCGGTTCTTTTTTGTTTTATGTATTGATATTGTTGTTCGCACTGGCCTATGGTCTGAAGGAAAGTTGAGATTCAGTACTTCTATTTTTTGGAATAAATGAAATCGATTTCATTTTTATGCTGTCCGTTTGGCGACCGCCACGTCCATTTTTGCTTAGGTTTTTTCTTGAAATGGGTATTTAAAATTGCTAGTTTATTTTCAAGAGCGAAGTCGATTAGAGTTTGGGCTCTATGATTTCTTTCTCTATATCCATTTAGCTTCGTTACTATGTATTCTTCTCTCCTGGGTTGTCCTATATTGGCATTGAAGTTACCTATAATTATATAATCCTTGTGTGCTAGGTCTATAGCTCTGTAAAGATTTGTGTAGAAATTGTCGATTTCCTTTTCTTCTGCTGTCTCTGTTGGTGCATAGGCTTGTATGATAGATATTCTGTTATTTTGAAGTTTTAAATTTAGAAGTGCGACTCTATCTGTTGTGCCAGTATAGCATTCTATGCTTTCTTTATGACATTTGTTTATTAGGAAACCAACCCCATATTTACCAGGCGTGTGTCCGGTATAGCACAGGATAAAGTCATCGTATTCCTCTATTTTATTATGTAAACGTCTTGTTTCAGATAAACCAATTATATCATATTTTGTTTCCATTATTGCTTCGCTTAGTTCTGTTAGACGTTCATATGTTGATAGTGTTCTCACGTTGTAGGTAAGTATATAGAGTTTGCCTGATGACCTAGATTCTTGCTTGGATGTGGTGTGAGTCGGAGTATGGTTTTTTTCAGTATTTATGGTATAATAAATAATAATAAATAATCCCGGACATTTCACACAGTATCATCTGGCCCCAAAGTAAGCAGAGCTTGTGTTATGGGTACCACATGATTGCTACACTACGTACTTATATACTTTTTTTTGTAAATACATACATATTATACATAGCAACACCCAGACCTGAGACAAATACTTGCAGATCGTACAAACATTTGTCCCGCCGCGGGAATCGAACCCGCAACCTTCTGCAGCCGGATCTTAGCCCACTGCACCACAGAGGTTGTCATAGGTAGAGGTATAGGTCTCTTTGCTTAAATGAGGGTTTGTTTTGGTGGTTATTTCTTTCTTTGGAGGGTTTTGGTCATGATCTTCCACGGTGACCAGCCGGGTTGGAAGAAATTTCTTTTTTTTTAGTCTAAAGTTGTTTGATTGTGAGATCTGTGCGCGGGGGGCGCTAGATGCTATGAGGTTTTTGTGGTGTTCTCCTGGATGTTTGTTGTATTGCTAGCATTTTTGTTTTAGTATGCCTGGTTTTAGAACTCCTTCTGAAATACTAGACGACCTTCTGGCTGGTGGATGAGAAGACTGTTTTTTATTTTTTTTATTGTTTGCGAGGTTTTGGTGTTCTGTTATGGGGGATATTTTTCTGGCGAGACGGAGAGCAATCTTTTGTTGGTACTAGTGGTGGTATTTTCTGTCTCTTTGTTTATAACAATAAGCTTGTCATATTTTATAACAGTTTGGTATCCTTTCTCTCTCTCTAGTTTTGCTTGCTGTTGAAGTTCTTTTCTTTTTTCTATTACATACCACGTGTAGTCTTCTTTCATATAATATGTAGAATCTTTCAGTGGTCCTCGTTGTCTGTATATATTTATCTTCAGGCCCAGAGTTAAAAGAGTTACTACTATAGGTCGGTTTCTCTCGCCTTCTTTTCCCAGTCTTCTAACTTCTTGTATATCCCTATGTTCCAGTTTGATGGAGAGATATTTTTCGATAGAGTTTATGATTTTGTTTTCTAAGCTTGCATATGATGACTCGTTTTCTTCTATGCCCAAATATACAATGTTTCTATTTCTTGCTTGATTTATAAGAAATAGAGTCTTTTCTCTTGGTTCTCTACCTTATCTTTTAGGTTATTGAACTTTTCTTCTCACGTAAACAATTTTTCATCCAGCATTTTGTTGACATTTTGTGTTACCTGCTCCATTACTCTTTCTCCGTTTTTTAGAATCCTTAGAGTAACACCAATATCTGCAGAAGAAGTCATACTAGCAATTACTAGCTAAACGATTGAAAACAGACAAAAGTCCAGGCTCTGACAACATCACAAACGAAGCTATCAAATCGGCAATTGAACTGTTAACCCGACCCCTGTCTCTACTATTTAATAAAATACTGGAAACCGCTGAAACTCCAACACAGTGGTCGGAATCAAATATAATTTTAATTTATAAAAAAAGAAACCCAAATGATGTCGCAAATTACAGGTCAATAAGCCTATTACCATGCATATATAAACTATTTTCTTCAATCATAAACCAAAGAATATATGTCACTCTAGAAGCAAAACAACCAATAGAACAAGCTGGGTTTAGAAAGGGATTCTCAACGATTGATCACATCCAGACGCTTGAACTCATTATAGAAAAATTCCAAGAAAATAAACGAAGAAATAAAAGAAATAAACGCCCTTCATATCGCCTTCATCGACTACAAAAAAGCTTTCGACACTGTATCGCACTCAAGCATTTGGAAAACGCTGGAAGAGCAAGAAGTGGAAAACGAATACATAGGAATAATAAGAAGTATTTATAATAGAAACACCGGTAGAGTGAAGCTGGAAAAACTAGGACCAAGTTTTAACATAGGAAGGGGTGTAAGACAAGGAGACCCTTTGTCCGCAACAATTTTTATCGCTATCCTAGAAGCTATAATAAGTAAACTAGATTGGACGAAGTATAGGTTAAACATTAACGGTGACTATTTCAACCACCTACGCTTCGCCGACGATCTAGTGCTACTGACAGAGTCCGGTTCACAGCTACAAAAAATGATAGATAACTTGAACGAGGGAAGTAAAAAAGTTGGTCTAGAGATGAACCTATCAAAAACCATGCTTATGACAATCAGCCAAAAGACAAACATACAGGTGGACAACGAAACACTTTAATACACCAACCACTACATATACCTAGCCAAACAAATTGGCTTCGACAAAAATAATAATGAGCTCGAAGTAGAGCGTAGAGCACAACACACGTGGAACAAATATTGGAGTTTAAAAGAGATACACCTGGTTACTGGATAGACCTGGTTACAAGCTAAATGTTTTTATAACGTATCTGAATTAATAAAATGACAAAAATTTAATTATGTAATATTCCTAAGTGACGTTTATATTGAATTATTATTATGTAACCTAGTTATTTTTTTATAAATGTCTCACATTGTTAGAAAATATTGTACACCATTTATCAAATGGTAGCATAGCGAACTTACCAAATAATAAAACCTGTATTATACCTATGTTCCACAATAAATGAATTATGAATTATGAATTATGAATTATATTTAAAAGTAATATGCCACTAAATATAAAAAATAAGGTGTTCAATTCAACTCTCCTACCATGCTTAACCTACGCTTACCAGACATGGAAATACACAACAAAAATTTAAAACAAACTAACTACTTGCCAACGAGGTATAGAACGCAGTAAGCTTAACATAAGGAAAATCCATAAAATACGACATACTAAAATAAGAAATTTAACGAAGGCCACGGACGTCCTACATTACGCTCAAAAATTAAAATGGAAATGGGCAGGCCACATAGCTAGGCTACAAGATAGAAGATGGACAGTAAGGGTTACGTCATGGAAAGGCCCCAAAGGCAAACGATCCAGAGGAAGACCCCAAACGAGATGGGAGGACGAAATAGCTAAAGTTGCCGGCCCACACTGTATGAAAGAAGTTCAAGACCGAAATACATGGCTTTCATTGGAGGAGGCCTTCACCCGAGGAGGGGTTCTAGCAAACAAATAATCCAAAATTATAAACTACAAATGTTTATAAATTTAAATATTTTAAACAATAGCAAAAAACTAACCTAGAATTAATTTAGAAAAAAAAACACTAAAATTTAACATTAGAGATTACAAAACTTTGTTGTCTTTTTCAAGTTTTCTTTTTGCCAGAAATAAAAGGCTTTTTTATTTTTATTTTATTTTTTAATTATACAGAAGATCTTTGGGGAATGTCTAAAAAGGTTCTGGGTGTCAAAATCTGTGACAGGTAGATCTTAGATATTTCACTAAGATCTACCTGTGATCTCGCTAATTTTATAATTAGCATCACTTTCACTTCCAGACTTAAATATAGGAATAAGTATATAAGATCGGGAAAAACTCCCTCGTCGATATATCTATTAAAAATATAAGCTAAACATGGTGCAATATCTAAAATCTACCTGTCACAGATTTTGACACCCAGTACCTTTTTAGACATTCCCCAAAGATCTTCTGTATAAATAAAAAATAAATCGATATTACCTGCGTTAGATAAAAACTTTAAAAATAAATTGAATTAGCTATTAAACCACTTTAACCTTAATGTGATTTAATAGCTAATTAAATTTATTTAATTAGCTATTAAATAGCCGCAGGTAGGTATATGTGAGTGCTATAGGTACCTGCATCAGCTGTTGATCGACCTTAAGTAAATCCGTATTGATTAATATGTAGTAGGCCATTAACGTTAAAGGGATTTAATAGCTGATTACAAATTGTTTCTATGTGATCATAATGTTATTATTATTATTTGACACGTAATACACAGAGAACACAAAACACTAGACACAACATAAATAAGTTAATTATTAAACTTAATTGGGCTCGGTTGGGACCTGGGGCGCGTTACGTGGTATTAAAGAAATAAAAAGTCTCTACTATTCGAAACAAGCTTCCAATACCATACCAAACAGGTAGATCATTTGCAGAAGCAGCTAAAACCAAACATATCGAAGACAAACCAGCAGCCTGTAGTCAAGTCAAGTCAAGTCAAGTCAAGTCAAAAGATATTTAATCAATACAATCATACAAGTACAAATCATACAAGGATCACTTTGGAACTTCTTACATAGGTACTAAGTGAATTTAGGTGCCAATTCCTACTAACCCAAGTCCGATAAGAACTGGCAAGAAACTCCTCCTGGTCATAGCGCTTTTTTATAACCACCTTAACTACACATAATGTCGGCCCAAGGACGCCTCTGAGATCCGAGAGATCGCTACATTTATTATCAATACCTACTGACTTTTTGGTATGGGTTACCGAAGTAGGTATGACGTGAACTAAGTAATCAAAAGAGAGCCCCCGAATTCCCATTACCTCAATTTTCTTAAACAAGATTGACCGATAAACAGTATCAAAGGCTTTAGTAAGATCAAGCAAGACGACCGTGCATATCTGACCCAAGTCTAGCTCAGATGTGGTATGGTCTACCATGCTAACTATAGCGTTCTCCGTTGATATGCCTTCTGTCGACGACTTTCTCAAGAATTTTAGCAAACAGAAGGAAGTAAAGAGATTGGTCTGCAGTTTGAGGGATCGTTTTATAATAATAATAATACCGGACATTTGACACAGCTTCATCTGGCCCCAAAGTAAGCAGAGCTTGTGTTATGGGTACCACATGACTGATATACTACTTAAGTACTTAGGTATATACATTTTTTTTTGTAAATACATACATATTAGGTATACATAGAAACATCCAGACCCGAGACAAATACTTGCAGATCATCCAAACATTTGTCCCGCGGTGGGAATCGATCCCGCAACCTTTTGCGTCTCAGCCGGACCTAAGCCCACTGCACCACAGAGGTCGTCAAAGAGGTCGTTTTGATTCCCTGACTAATCGATTAGGATCACAGGCCAGTTTTGGAAAGTTTTGGTCAGTTTGAGACAATCGGGGACTAAACCCTTAGAGGCTAAGTTTACATAGATGAACAATAAAAGAGGCTACAGTGAGCTTAGATTTTTTCAAAATATCGTAATCAATTTATATTCTTTTATTTATTAAACACAAATCAATTGTATTGAAGTAATAACTTTCTTCAATTTTATAAAATATAACGTTTTTAGGGTTCCGTACCTCGAAAGGAAAAAACGGAACCTTTATAGGATCATTTTGTTGTCCGTCCGTCCGTCTGTCTGTCAAGACCCTTTTTATCACGCACGCGTGGAGGTATCAAGCTGATTTTTTTATCAAATACTCAGGTCTACTGTCCCTTAAAGCTGTAAAAAAAACAAACTTCTATCTAAGCCAACGCAATCAAAAGATACAGCCGTTTATGCCGCAAATTTCCGTAAATTTTCGACACTCGCAAGGGAATCAAAACCTACAGGGTACTTCCTGTGAACTCAGAATCTTGAAATTTGGTATGAAGCAACGTCTTATAGCACATGTGATAATACTCCGGATATAGAGATGTACACCAACATTATTCCATCAACCATATAATTCACCAACTTCACAAACTCGAACACAGAAAGCTTAAACTGATATAAACTCAATACAAGGCAATGCCCTGCTTACTCCACCAGTCTCTTAACCAGACTAGCCCGACTGCCAACAACTCGCCATGTTTTATCCCCCCCTCCAAGTAGGTATTATTTCGTTAGCAAGTCAAATCAAGTTCTTTAAAGAAAACTTAAATGTAATACTATTTAAATTCAAAAAGTCAAAACAAGTACTAGAAATGATTGTAAAATAAATTGGAATTAAATTCAAACCTCCGTGCAAACCAATCACTTCTTGCAACAACTTTATCCAATAATTATATATATCCTTTTATAATTATGATGACAGCAACAGTAATATACCTAATTAAATTAATAATTGCATGTTTATCGAACAATTATTCAAATCAAACGACAATGTCCGTCTAATGAGCCCAAAATACCTAATAATAAAAATATAAATCACTGTTGCTGTCATCATTTACATCATTATCTGATTCATGAACTTGCAAAGCTGCAATATGAATCCAAGGCAACATTCTATCGGCAGCTACGGTCGTTTTGCGTTTAGTTTTAGTAGCTGTTAAGCTGTTAGTGTACAGCTGCTAATCCATACCTGTCGTTAGCTAAGACTTCAGTAACCTTAAAAGGACCTACATAAGATGGAAATGTGATTTGGTTATTTTTACTAAGCTCCCTTAATTTATAAAAGCTTGTGTAGGAACACCATTAACCAAGACCTTTTTAAATAATTTAGAGTTTGGACTAGAATTAGATGTGCGCATTGACTTAGCTACTGTAGCGTCTTCAATGTTCTGATATTCTGACTTAGACCTGCAGTTTTCTGCTTTGTGACCCACACGATGACATAACAAGCATCGAATCAAAGGTTTTGAACATCTTAAGAAGGGATGTATAACTTCTTTGCAATTAAAACAGAAGACATTGTCACCCTGAAGGTTTTTGCCGCCGGTTTTGTTATTTGGAACATTGTTAGCGTTTGTATTAAAATCGCGATCATAAAACTGTGAAGTTTCTTTGTTGCTGATAATAAATTGCAGCAGCTGATCTGGGTGTGAGCATCTCAAAGCTAAAGCACTTAATTTTAATGTCTTATCATTTAAGCCATGTATAATGCAATCGACCGCACGCTTGCCTTCAATGTCGCATTGGTTCAACAGAGCTAACTTATCATAGTAATACACTTCTATTGGTTTAGTGAACCTACTTCTCCGCTTCAGCATCTCCTCCAAAAATTGACCATAGTTTTGTTCGTATGGGAAAGCATTATGAAGTTTTTCTTGCCACTCCGTCCATGTATAAAGTATTGAGTTCAATCCTTCATACCAAACTTCGGCCAATCCATGAAGTTTTTGCATCAAAAAATGAATCGTTGTTCTTTCACCCCAGCCGTAAACTGTGGCGCACTCATTTAGTTTCTTTAACTAAATGTCAACCCTGTGATTCTTTGATGAAGGATCAAAATCTGGCAATATGTTTTTGTGATTTACGTTATTTGTGTAATTGGGTGCGGCAGCAGTTGACGTTTGAAGATGAGCTATGTCGTTCGTAGAAAAGCTGGTACTATCTGACCTCTTTAATTGCTGTACGTTGGCTTCGGCGTTTCTCAGCTCCACCGGTTGCTGCTGCTCTTGAGTACGGATGTTGCTTCTACTGCGCCGTCGCCTAGAGGAAGACCGGTGCTCTCGATCTCGCTCGCGTTGTTCAGTGGAACGAAGCCCGCTCCGCTGTCTCCGTACTTTGTCTTCTAGGTTTCGAAGCCGTTCATGTTCTCTAATTCCGGACATTTTACACAGCATCATCTGGCCCCAAAGTAAGCAGAGCTTGTGTTATGGGTACCACATGACTGAATACTACTTATATACATTTTTTTTTGTAAATACTTACATATTATACATAGAAACACCCAGACCTGAGACAAATACTTGCAGATCGTACAAATATTTGTCCCGCGGCGGGAATCTGAAACTCAAACAAACCAACTATGTAAAGGTTCATTTATTTATTTATTTATAAACATATACCTCTATCCTTACAGGCACCCCCAATGCGATAAAGTACCTTATATTCTAGTCTAGCCTAGTCTTAATAGTAATATTAAAATTATAAAATCCTTTACACATTTAAGAGATACAAAAAACAAGATAATTTACTTACGTACTACATAAAAACATATATTATAATGTCAAAGTAATTTGATAATGGACTACCATACTTCTAAATTTGTCAACATTAATTAAATTTGCTAAATAATCGTTTGTAATTTAGTTTGTTATCATAATAAGTAATAAACAATATCTATTAGTATCTTAAATCTTAAATAGAGAATAATAAAGGCACGTTTATAAATCACTACATGGTACAAAACAAAGCGCTTCCCGCTCTGTCAGTCCCTATGTATGCTTAGATCTTTAAAACTACGCAACAGATTTTGATGCGGTTTTTTTTTATAGATATAGTGATTCAAGAGGAAGGTTTATATGTATAATACATGCATAATATAATAGAGAAACACTGTCTGTGATTTTAGAGTTTTATAAAGTGATGTCGTAAATAAACACATTTTTTTTCGCTTACGTTGCAAACGCTGGCTGAACCCTACGAGATAGATCAAAATAATGTACATTAATGGAGGTACACCTTAAAAAGGTCTAAAAAAAAAGGCCGCGATGGTATGTCTATCTCTTAGGTTATGTTATTCTCTTAGATAACGTTGTATATGAAGTCATTCTGTAGTATATTTCGTATCAGCATTGAACCCGTGCGAGGCCGGGGCGGGTCGCTAGTATATTAATTTATTTATTTATTGGAAAACCAACAGCTTGTTTAAACATAATATAATAATCGCATAGAATAAGAAAGCCAATTACAGGTTTTTACGTATAAAAAGTTACAGGTAAGAAAAACTAGAAAGTATCTAAGTATAAAGTAATAGAAGTATAGAAGTATCTTCCTATAAGTATTTAAGTATAAAGTTAAAGTAAATAAGCTTAAGTAATTAAGTAAGTGTCTAACTTTGTGAATTCGACTTGTCGCAAAAGAATTCCCTATTCAGCCGTTGTCTAACTGAGCCTACACTAGTGCAGAACAGATCTAAGTCAAAACGCTTACTCAACTTATTAAAATTGTCGCTTGCTCGCCACAGGAACGTATTTTGTCTGTAGTTAGTACCGACTACAGGGATATAGATAGGGGGGTTAAATCTTTTTGATTTGGATGGTGCATATAATTAAATTTTTCTCAGTAGATCTGGGCAGTTAATATTATTGGAAGTGATTTTTTACAAATAACATAGATCGACGATTTCACGCCGCTTGACTAAGGGGAGAAAATGAAATTTCTGACATAGATGAAGGTAGTTGAGAGAACTGAATGGAACATTTTATCGAAAACAGAGGTATTTCATGAACTTAACTTGAATGCGCTCAATTCTATTAATATATTTATTGTAACAAGGACTCCATATTTGAGATGCCTACTCAAGGGCGCTTCTAACAAAGGTGCAATAAAGGATCTTGAATGTTTTAGCACGATGAAAACTAGCTGCAATCCTCATTACGAAGCCCAGAGCTTTGGAGGCTTTGAAAATTATATTTTCAATATGATCATCAAATATAAGCTTTGAGTCGTGTAACACTCCCAGATCTCTCACCACACTACATTTCGTTAAGGCTTGGTATTTCAGCTGTTATAAGGACTGAGTTACATTTTTTTTACGAGTGAAGGTAACAACGGTACACTTGGATGGATTAAGATCTAGTTTATTTATGAGTACAATACGTATCCAGTCTAGATAGGTCTGCCTGAAGGTCAGAAACGTCATTAATAGAATTAATAATTTTGAAAATTTTCATGTCGTCGGCAAAGCATAGCAAATTACTATTCAGGATACAATTATTGAAATCATTAACAAAAATTTGGAAAAGCAGAGGTCCAAGCAGCGAACCCTGTGGTACCCAGCTAGAAATGTAATTATTTACGACTATGGCTTGAGACCCATTATCAATGTAGGAGCCATCGGAGCAAGTCTTCCTTAATGCCGATGAAATAGAGTTTGGACAGAAGCAGCTTATGGTCAATCCTATCAAAAGCTTTACTGTAGTCAGTATAGACTACATCAACTTGACAACCATTGTTCATAGTTTCCGTCAGAAAAGTACAAGATTAGACACCGTCGAGCGACCCTTCAGAAACCCGTGCTGGGATATACTAAATGAGTTATTTAAAGCTGAATAGACTTGTTTGTAGATGACTCGCTCAAATATCTTGGCGATAATACAGTTTTGAGATCGGTCTATGGTTAATAACTTCACTCTTAGATCCTTTCTTATGGATCGGTGAGATAAATGCAGATTTCCAAATAGTAGGAAATCTACATTCTGCCAGGGACTTACGGAAAAGCGAGGATATCGGGACACAAACTGTTTTGGCACAACCAACTAAAAATACTAAACTGATATTATCAGGACCAGCCGACTTGGAGGTATCTAACTGAAGTAATAGTTTCTCTACTTCATGGTCGCGTATCTCTATGCTACATATGTCAAGAACTTGGTTTAGGTCGTGAAGGTTCGGTGGTTCAGTGGACTGAGTGTCCGGGGCGAGAAACGTAGAGGAGAAATAATGCGAGAAGGCCTCACAGATGGAACCGCCGGAAGATACTGTTGTATCTAGGTATTTAAGAGAAGTGGGAACACCATTTGATTTAGAACGGTTTTTAATAAAGGCCCAAAAATTTTTTGGTTGTTTTTCTATTCCAGCCTCTATGGATGCCATGTAAGTTTGCTAGCATTGGTTTTCCATGATGTGAACCCGGTCCCTCAGTAATTTAAAAGTTTCTAAATCAGCTGACATACGGTACTCCTTAAACTTTCTCATATATTTAGATTTTTCTTTGATAAGCTTAATAAGCGAGGGTGAATACCATCTCGGATAAGAGTTACCTGATATAACTTTGGTGGGGATATATTGTATTTTTAATTGGTCAAGGACAGAATAGAAAAAATTAACAGCTTCTTCAAGGGACCTAGATGAGAATTCAGTGATCCAAACTACGTCAGTTAGCTTTCAGTTAATAGAATCATAGTTACCTTTGTTATACATAAACGTAATATAAGACTGTGATTTTAGATACGGCATATTCATAAAATTTACATTTAATAGAATAGCTGAGTGGTGGGGGTCAGGTGGCAGGTGGCACCAAGGGATCATGACATTCAGTGACAGTGATGTCATCATATGACAAAGCTAGGTCTAAGATTTTACCATACACATTTCGACTGACCCTCGACTGACCCGTCAAATCGTAATCTCTGTCACGACGCCACACCACGTAAGTACCTACTGTCGAATAGCTCCGAGTTAGCCAAACTATCGACAAGCCATGTCTCCGTCAGTACCTACAATAATATCATAGGAACTTAAACAGATGTTGCGGTGAAAAACAGAAGTTTTGGTACGAACCCCTCGGACATTCTGTTAATATATATTTAAATTATTCATATTTGCATTATCCATAATCGTTCCCCGCGCATAACCTTAGAATGAACGCACTATAACCTAAACTGGATTTTAGCAAACATTTTCGAGACCCATGACTATCTAAAAACGTAACTAAATAGGAATAAGTTTGAAAACAACTACATAATAACGAGCGGCAAAGCAAGCGACACTTTATATCTGAAAATAAAATATCATTGACACAAAAATAAGCGAACGAAGTGCACGCATATGCTGACGATGGTATTCGCAGTGAAAAAATAGGTGATTAGAGTTAAGTACCTGCGCTCGAGAACAAAAGCGAGTAAACCGGACAGCGGAGTAGGCAGATATAATAAACATTTTTCTATTATACATAAGTGCAAGTGCAAGGAATTCACAAAGTAGATTACCTACATTATAAAAAGAGGTGGCGAGGCAAAATATACAAACAAGTGCGTATGTTATAGACAGGTACGGATTGATTAAGAACAACAAAGAAGATGGATTAGTATAAAAACAGATTATGCAATTTTGTTTAAATCAGTATCCTGGCTGACAATGGATACTGGGGAAGTGTCATTCTTGCGGACATGGATTTTTCCGTACCTCACCCAGATGTACTTAGACCCTTTCTTCTTCGCTAAGGCCTACACCTTGTTGAGCAAGGCCTTGGACTCCGCGTTAAGATGATCGTTCACAAATATACGACGAACGGAATCACGGAAACCGATATCAGGGGCAGCCAGGGTCTTCCGTGATCTAGCTGCTGCCACGAACTCCTCCTTTAGGTAACGATTAGTGAAGCTCACAATAATTGACTTTTCATTAGAGCCGTGCACTGGGACTCGGTACAGGTAGTTTATGTGACGTCTCGGGAAACTGAAGTTGATTTCCTTGCTAATGACCTCAACTATAGAAAAAAGGTTTTCATCTTTTCGTATTGGGACACCTTTGATCTCAATATTGTTAAGACGGGATCTCTGGTCGGCAGCAAACAGGTGAACTTTCAAATCAGCGACGTCCTTTTCTAGGATTTCGATATTCGACTGCATACTTTCGATTTTAGAGACCCGTTCTCCACTTCGGTGATCTTAGTGGAGAAGTTATTCAAGCGAGTCCCCATGAAGTCACAGCTGGATTTTAGTTCCGTCACTTCGTTTCTGATTGCTTTTACATCTTGAATTAACGATGGAAACCCAGTAAGTTGACGCATAATTTCACGGATTTCCCTTATAATTTCGTCCGGCGAACTCAGGCGAAGCGGCTGGCTTCGGAGAAAGGCTTCTGCATGAAGAGCACTTCCAGGCAGCTCTGATACGATCGATCCAAAGGTGCGCGATGTATTAGGTTGAGCGATAGGATGATGCGTGTTGATCGGGCTATTGCTTAAAGCTGACTGATATAATAAATAAATAAGTTTATCTAAAATAGAAAAATATAACAATAAATAGTAAACACGAGTCTCTGCTATTGTGTATAAAATGAATGATTAATCAGGATAATATGTCTAAAGCTCTCAAATTTTTAATAATATTTTAAGACTAAACTACTGTTACTTGGTAGGTACTTACCACTAATACTCCGGATATAGAGATGTACACCAACATTATTCCATCAACCATATAATTCGCCAACTTCACAAACTCGAACACAGAAAGCTTAAACTGATATAAACTCAATACAAGGCAATGCGCTGCTTACTCCACCAGGCTCTCAACCAAACTAGCTCCAAAGAGTATGCAATGACTAGCCCGACTGCCAACAACTCGCCATGTTTTATCCCCCCCTCCAAGTAGGTATTATTTCGTTAGCAAGTCAAATCAAGTTCTTTAAGAAAACTCAAATGTAATACTATATAAATTCAAAATGTCAAAACTAGCACTAGAAATGATTGTAAAATAAATTGGAATTAAATTCAAACCTAAAACACAGATAACGGAAAAATTGCGAAAACTATACATTTTTAGTTACATGATATAATAAAAATAATTTTAAAGTTACTACCACTTTTCTCATGAACGCGTAAAGGTATTAAATGAAATTCATATCAAATACTCAGGTCTATAATACCTTTAAGCTGTAACAAAATCAAACTTCTATGTCAACACAATCAAAAGAAACAGCAATTTAAGTCGTATATTTTCAAACTCGTATCTACTCGCAAGGGAATCAAAACCTTAAGGGTACTTCCAGTCGACCTAGATTCTTAAAATTTGGCATGAAGCAATTTTTTATAGCACATATAAAGGAAAAATTAAAACGAAACCCATATAAAATCACTTTGTGGTCCGTCCGTCCGTCCGTCTGTCTGTCTGTCATGACCCTTTTTCCCAGGAATGCGTGGAGGTATCAAGCTGAAATTAAAATTATTAAATTAGTATATCAAATACTCAGGTCTACTGTCCATTAAAGCTGTGAAAAAATGAAAAAATCAAACTTCTAAGCCAACGCAATCAAAAGATACAGCCGTTTATGCCGCAAATCCGCAAGACACTCGCAAGGGAATCATCACCTACAGGGTACTCCCCGTGAACTCAGAATCTTGAAATTTGGTACGAAGCAACGTCTTATAGCACAGATAAAGGATAAATTGCGAAAACTGTAAATTTTTAGTTACCTACATCATCCAACTATGACTCGATTGTTGTGATGATGACGAATCTTTTACTTATATACCTACAGGTTTGTAGGGAACCCTCGGAGCGCGAGTCCGACTCGCACTTGGTCGGTTTTATTTTTGAGATCCGGTTTATGCAACAATTACGGTTTATAAACTAAAAAGACAACCGACTTCATGTAGGTATATAAAAAATGTCATCGATGTATAAAATGTTTAGATATAATTTGTTGGTTTTTTTTAAAACCGTTTTAACGATTTCAATAAAATTTAAATGGGACCACCTAGGAAGAGATATATACCCTTAGAAACAAAAAAATAATTTATGAAATCGGTTCAGGCGTCTTTGAGTAATGAACAGAAAATGGTGAACGGAAATTTTGAAACCACAAACTATAGGATGTGTTTGAGACTATTAGATATCTACACTCGAGAGCATAGAAATCGCAAATAGGGGAATTTTCCTGCATTTTGATTTCGACACTTGTTTTTTTTTAAATTAAAGGTTGGTTGTAAATATAACTTAAATTAAATTAAAGTACACACTGTTAGCTTCCTAAAAACCCATAATGTCTGGCCTTGACCTTCCAAATCATAGCTGTGGCGGCTTAACAATAGAATGGCCTAAATTCGCTCGTTTCAGGTAGCGCGGTTTGTGGGACTTTGAGCAGGTATAAATAGGTTAAAAAAACAATAAATTTGTGAATGTAACGATTTATTAATACGAGGTATTGCCTCCCCTAGCCTGAATAACAGCTTTCATTCGGTGTTTCATTGAAGAAATCATTTTTTTTACGAAATCCTGCGGTATGCTATCCCATTCTTCCTTGATCGCGGTTTGGAGCTCTCTGAGACTCGTAGGCACTGCGTTTCTGGCTCTTACTCGTTTCTTTAGTTCGTCCCATAAGTGCTCAATGGGATTGAGATCTGGGCTTCGAGCAGGCCACTCCATAACGAATACTTCAACCTCCTCCAAGTACTGGCGTACTATAGCAGCGGTGTGTGGTCTAGCGTTGTCCTGCATAAAAACGAAGTTTTCGCCGATAAATCCCGAAAAAGGCACAACATGTTCTTGCAGGATCTCCGCGACGTAACGTTAGGAAGTCAATCCACGCGATCGACGGTCGGTATCGGGCCCTGTGATGAAGACAAGTTATAAATTGGAACCTAAATTCACCTAGTAGGTAAGACTTAGTTTCAAAGTGATCCTTGTGATTATACAATCATATATGAATCATATATAATCAATGAATAAAGTATCTTTTGACTTTGTTATATTTATGGTTTTTTTATTTCTGTAATGTTATGCTTAGCTTTAATAATAAGTAAACAATTAAGTATACAAATGTTGTTATATGTTTTCTATATCACACATCTGTTAAAAAGTTTGAGTTTTGTGATAGAGAGGAAAGCTCTAGAGATTTCTACTACAACATAACGTCTCGAATAAATCTAGGATTACTTAGGACTAGGGTAAAAGTTTTAATGTGGCAGCACCACCCACCTATCGTTCTATCTCACACGCGGCACGATCACCATGTGTCTATTGTTTTCTCCGTCTACGCTATATACGAACTACTACTACTGTCATTATGCCTGTTGGTAACTCTGCTGACGTGCCGGAGTTAATACGGCACCCGTCAGCCGAGCCGTCAGTCCGTCACAGCCCAGCCACTAGAATAGTAATGACTGACCTGACCTCTGAAATTAAAAAAAAACCAACAAAGAACAAGGTTGTTTAATGAACGCAATATAAATTGTTCAGTCAGTTACGACATTTGACAGAAGATGTTTTGTTCGGGAGATGGGATATAGAATTGAAAGCCGTTAGCTTTATTGATGTAACGATCTCGAAATTTTTCAAACCGACTCAAACCGGTTTAAAAAATATGCAAACCGACTTGTAAACCGAACTGCAAAAATCTATGTTAACCGGGTTGAAACCGATTAACAAACTGAAATGACAAAGTCGATGCGACGAACCAGTTAGCATTGCATAAGCTAAAATTTTGTTTATTATTTAATTTATATATAATATTTAATTTAAAATTTTAAAATTCATTCGTTTCTGGTAGTTCTGGTAGAGGTAGAAAGTTTCATATTTTCATAGTTCAAGGCTTAATTATAAATAGGCCGTAAAACACTTTATCTAATTAAAAACAACAAAACACTAAACACATACATATACTCGCTGCACTTGCTCAACCACAACTACCGAAGTACCGACTCGCGGGGCCGCACCGCACCGTGCGTAAGTGGAAGAGAGACAGCGATCAACAAACTACTCGCTCACCTCAGCTCGTCCAGATCGGTTAGACATACATAGGTTCAAACCGACTTGCACGGTTTGGAACTCAAACCGGTTTGAACAAGTCGTAACATCACTACAACAAACCACTCGCTCACCTCAGCTCGTCCAGATCGGTTTGATATAGGATCAAACCGGCTTGCACGGTTTGGAACTCATACCGGTTTGAACGGGTTTGGCAGATCGAGTCGTAACATCACTAGCTAGCTTCACTCACTTCATTACTTAGCTGTCGAGTTGTAAAAAAAAACTGACGCCATTTTTTCTTTCGGTTTCCAATTTATTTTTTTAATTTCGTTTTCTTTAATTTTATAGTTTTGTTTGTTATACATACAGTACAGTCCATGTAATTTACTAAAGTTTGTGATGGTTTTTCATTTACGTTTCTTTTATAGTATATACTATCCGCGTAAATCGTGAAATTGATAAAACCCCAAATCAACATCAACATAACCTCTACCATGGATTTGGATCTATTAGATTTTCCACAATTCAAACCGAAAAACATAATAAAAACCTATGCAAGAACTGTACCAGTGAAAAATGCTAATGATGCCTTAAATCAAGACAAGGTACAAATAATAAAAGAAGATAAGATAACTAATGAAGAAATTAAGCCCTCGGAAAATGTTGAGTTGTCGTCCAAAAGAGTGGAGGAGTTGACGACCAAAAATGCAATAAACTTTCTACTTGCGGGAACGTTGACATCTAAAGTTTGCAAATACTGCCTCAATGTTACCGAAGAATTGTATGAGTTAGAAAAGGTTATGGAAATAGCTAATAAAAGTGGCCTGTATTCGGTTACTATCAAGGATATGATCGCCAGTTTTCACCCTTTCAAGGTAATTCACACACCATCTGACTGATATAATAATTAAATTATGCCTTTAAATACATAAGTACTTAAGATACAAAAAAGACAGAAAAACTAAATTCATCACACAAATGTTGGGCCTGGATGGGGATTGATCTGAAGCCGCATGCTCAATTAAGATGAGTTTATCATGATTTGTCTTTATTTTATAGTTTGTAATTGTATCTAGGTGAAAGCTTGGTGGATTAGATCTGAGTACTGATTTTTGGCTCTTGTGTGATCTATGTTTTGTAGGTTTCATACTTTCATAGTACTTACTTCTTATTAATAAGGGTATTTATCTTTCGCAGGTGTCTGATGATCCTAACTTCCCTAACAAAATCTGTGACTATTGCTTAGACAGCACCATAAGTTCATACCTTTTTACTCAGCAATGTGAACAGACAGGGAGAGCCCTGATTAACTGCTTCGAAGACATCAACACCAAGCTGTTGAAACTAGACCCTATAGACAGCCAGACAAACAAACGTGGCCGAAGGAAAAAGTTTGTCAACCACAACAAAATTGAAGCAGAACATTTAAAAGTCATTGATTATGCTGACCCGATCATAAACATCATCAACTCCCATTCCGAGCCCTTATCAACAGAACCCGAGATCAATCCATTAGAATGTCTGAAATGCTGTCAAGTTCTACCAAATATACAATCCTTGATAAACCATACTGGCACACATTCTAAAACCATGTGGTTTACGTGTCGGCTCTGTGCTAAGTCATTTCCAAAGCTTTACTCACTTAAGCGTCATTATCGTGAACACCAACGTTTGAAAAACCGGCAAAACATAGATGTAGAGGAAAAATTTAAATGCAAAGAGTGCGGACACACCAGCAAGCATTATTACAAGCATATACGGCATCTTGAGAAGCACAAATTCAAAATGGTGTTAGAACATCTGATATATAGAAAGATGGATGATCTGTGTTCAGTATGTTTGGATAAAGGCAGTTTGGTGCCTTTAGATAAATCTGTATGCATTTACGGTGGGCCGCCAGATTTGATGGGAGATAGGACGATGCAAAGTATTTTAGCTTCTGCACTGCCTGGGGTAAGACTGCAAATCATTCTATTTTATTGGTAGAGACAGTCTAGCTTAAAAATGAATGCTCCTCCAATGTGTTTACTTTTACATGACATGTAATGTAGGTGTATAGTACCTGGACCTCATAGTGCATAGATGTGTCAAAGTGTACACACAAGTAAAATGTTTATAGTTTACTTCTCACACCTTGAAACAAGTGGAGGAGTATTAATTTTTAGTAAAAGACAATTTGTACTTGGTGGGCTGGTGGGCTAGTTTCAACAAATACTCCTTTACCCATATTACTTTACTTATATACCTTAACAAGGTCCTATTTTACAAGAAAGGATTGTACTGCCTTATTTGCTTTGTTACTGCTTAACAAATTAAGCCTGATTGAATTTTCGTCTTAATTGAATTTTTAACTTAATTAAAAAGTTTTTGATAAACTTTAGGTACTTTTAGGTAAGGTACGGGTTTGATTCCTGCTGTAGGACAAATTATATTTGTATTAGGTTTGTGCATAGTACTGACATCCCCATTAAGTAGAAACATCAGTATTTTCTTATTCTAGCCATCCTAATAACTTTTATATCTGTTTTATTTTTAATTGTTATATTTCTTCTAATTTCAGTTGCAAATGAATTTATTCAACGAGTATACTGGTTCAAAGATTTGTGAAAAGTGTGTAAATAATGCAATCAGTGCATATACATTCATGATCAGCACATACTTTGTCAGAGAACGACTCAATGCTTGCATCAGTCACATGTTGACTAGTCTAGAACCTATCACTGCAGACAATAATAATATATGCATTGAAATAGCTGAAAATATAATTATGCCTGTTAAACAACCTGTTGATGAATCCAGTTTTGAAGCTGATGATACTGATGAAGAAATTAACAATGTAGATTATAGAGAAGATTTCCTTGAAGATGAATACAGGGTTAAGTCAGAAGATGAGACAGAGTTGGAAACTAAATCAATAAGTACAGGTGAAGATATGAAATGCAATGATCCTACTTTAAGTGCAATTAAAAAAGTTATAAAAAATGAAGTACAAATAAACGGATATCACAGTGATGTCTACCGAGAGTTCCTAACATTTAAAAAGAAAGTTAAGCTGCAAAAAGTCAAGAAAGTATTTACATGTCCGATGTGTGACAAATATTTCCTATCTGATTATTTTGTGAAGAGACACATACTAAAGCATGTTAGTTGTAAAGTGAAATGTAATTTGTGTAGCACAGAGTTTGGTAACAAATTTTCACTGAATGAACACACTAAATTTGCACATTTCTTGTTCAAAAGTGATTACAGAGCTTGTAAGATTTGCGGAAGGGGTTTTGCCAGAGCAGGGAAGCTAGAGGAACATGAAAAACAGCACAGGAATAAAGTATGCATGCTCTGCAATAAAGTTTTCAAGAATCAAAGGTTCTATGATAGTCATATGAACAGACATGCCCCTAAGTTACTAGCTCTGAAGAAAAAATTTGGAAAATCTTGCAGCTTTTGCGAAAAGGAGTGTGCAAATGACAA
Organism: Lampropteryx suffumata; assembly: GCA_948098915.1. Lineage (NCBI taxonomy): Eukaryota > Metazoa > Arthropoda > Insecta > Lepidoptera > Geometridae > Lampropteryx > Lampropteryx suffumata. Next base: position 11,921,570 of record OX402571.1, on the reverse strand, counting down.
CCAACTCGCAATCCATGTCAATAAAGTTCATTTACAAATCAAACCATATAATTGTGATATGTGTGAGAAACAATTTTACACCGAGTACAATTTGAGGTTTCATAAGAAAATTCACAATAAAATCAGCAAGGAAAAGTGTCATTTTTGTAATAAAATTGTGAATTCTAGGAGGTTATTGGTTATTCATATTAGAAAGCACATAGGCGTAACTCCTCATAGTTGCCATATTTGCAAACAAGCATTTTATTCAACATCAAAGTTAAAACAGCACATGAATTTAATTCATGGGGGTAGTTTTGTGTGCAAAGTATGCAAATATGTATCTGTAAGCAAAAGTGAACTAAAATTACATGTAGATAAGGTGCACAGCTTTCTTTGGTAATATTATCTTAGCTAAAATACGAATTTTCAACACTATTTTATAAGGATAACACAATTTCATGCATTTAGTGTAGCTACCTACTAAAATAGCAATAAATTATTATTTACATAATTCTATAAGCTGATTAGTGTCTGTTAATGAATTAAGAAAAGTCCATCCATAACACCTAAGGGTATGTTATTAATGTAAGTATGTAACATAGCTAAGTGATCTGTAAATGAAACTAAGGTAAGTTAATTATTCTGAAGTGATGTACTTAAAATCACATTACCTACAAAGTTTTGTTTAGGCGGTGTTAAATTATGATTCAATTTAAATAATATAAAGCGTTCTTGTTTATTATTTGTTATGATTTAATTCATTTGTACATACCAGTTCTAAGAATAGATTTCCCCTTAAAAAAAAGCAAACTGGAAATCTTTGGGTATAGTGTTAGCTAGTATAAAATAAATGGTAGTGTGTAAAAACCCCCTGAAAGTATACAATACTATGAAAAATATAGTAGGCTATTTAAAAAAGTAATTACCGACACATGCTAAGAAACTCCAACATAAAGTACATAAATAGAAGTATGTACCTACCAATAGAACGAAAGCAACTTGGGCTATTAACAATCATCAACATACATCTGAAACAAATAAAATACGAAATACTAATAAGAGAGATTAATATAATATATATAATAATATGTTTATTTCCAAAACAAAATCTTTACAAGTTCTTAAGTAACTTAGGTCTAAATACAGACAAAGAAACATTTGTCGCCTTAACCTGTAAAGTCTTGACATTGACTCCTCACTCTAACTAAGTATTATTTACTTGTAAATAGACGTGAGGGATCTCTGCTTCGGCCTTTAACAAAGTGTAGGAAAACAGTTTGTTATGTATGTGTATTCGGACTTATATTTTTATTTTGTAGGGTTTCAACCATGCGAGATTATAATGTCTTATTAGGAGATAGAGAAAAAAAAGAGATAAAGAAAAAAAAATATAAAAATATGCAACTAAAATAATTCATTAAAACTAAATACCGCCACTAAATAAAAATACGTAAGTAGGTACTTCTATTGGAACTTAAAAAATAGATAATTTAGACAAAAGATAAAGATAAATTTATTTGCGTTTACATAACGTAGGTTAGGTACAGTTATAAGGTAAATCTTAATATCTACCTATATTAAATGATTCAATTATGTTCTACCTTAAAATTAGGCATGCAAATATTTTAAATTATGTTTGTATTACCTACGAAAATGGAGAGAGAGATTTATGAGATCCCTATACAATATCAGAAAAAATAAATGACCATTTCATCAACTTTCCGCTACACGTAAAGTACAAAGGCGGAGTGATAAGTCTGGTAAAAATTAAACTAGGAGTAAATTTTATTTAAAAGTTAATACGTATTTTTCCACGTAGCACCCAATGATATTATATATAAACTGAGGTAGATACGTTCCACCGAGATCTGCGCGGCAAGACAAACACAATCTAATTAGCTTGAGTAAACTCAGTCCGTCCTGCGTCTGGCCGCGACGCGCACGTACTACTTTGCTGGATTTTGGAGATAGAAAAAACAAAAATGCCATGTTGTGTATTTCGAAAGTGCAATGCTAATACTGGGACGACTGTAAAAAGCAAGATGGATGTATCTTTTCATTTGTAAAACTATTTAAAATGGAAAATCATTAATTTAATTTTACTCAAAAATCATTGCCGCGGCGGCGTTGCCGCTTTGCCACATACACGAACGAGACAAGGACAGCGTTGTATTTAGTAGACGTTATAGGCTGTCATTGGCCGTCAGTCGGCTGGCCGCTCATGTAAGGTGTGAAAAGTATGTTTATCTCTTTCTGACAACGGGGTCCTATATATCTCTGTGATCTTTTACCCTACTCAGCGATAGAAATAAAGTTCCATAGGTCCTATGTAGGTAGCTATAGTAACATATCGTCATGTTTTCATTACTTCCTAATGAGTATAACGTCTCTATTAGTAAAACCTCATTGGTAGCACCCTTCTAAGTCGACGCACTTCATCCAGCGTTTCTCTAGCTTTCCGATCCCTTCCATAAAATACGATTTAGGCAACTCCTCGAAATAGGCATTGGTTTCGTGCATGATCTAAAATGAACAGAAAATAGACGCAAGATGCTAAATCTGGCGAATATGGTGGGTGAGAGCAACTCATAGCGTAACTCATAGATCATGGAATTTGGCCATGGCAACCGCGCAGGTGTGCACTCGTGCGTTGTTTTAGTAGAAGAGGATTTTCTTCTTAGCCAAATTCGGTCGTTTTTGAGGTAAAATTTTGTAAAATTTGTCCAATAATTTAGTATAATTTTCGCCATTAATAGTTTTTTTACCCTTCTCCAGGTAGCCAATATGGATAATCTCACGTGCATCCCAAAAAACTGTAGCCATCACTTTATTGGCCGATAAAACTGCTTTTGCCTTCTTCGGAGCTGGTTCGCCCGTAGCAATCCACTGTTTCGATTGTTGCTTGGTTTCGTGTATGGTAGTGGATCCATGTTTCGTCTACTTTTATGAAACGACGCAAAAATTCAGTTTTATCAAGAGAGCAAGTAAGCTCATCATCAAGTCTTATTTCAATGGGGGTTCCGCAAGGTAGTAGATATACTCGGACCCCTATTATTCCTTATATACATTAATGAACTGCCATCTATCACACAGCATCTAATAGTTATGTTTGCAGACGGTGCTACTATTTATACTAGTAAAAACAACATGACCCCAATAGAATTTCAATGTGAAGTTAACAATACCCTGGAAATTATAATCAGTTGGTTATAAAAAAAATCTTATGGTAAATATTGATAATATTGAAATAAAACTATGTTCATCCAATTCCGAAACTACTAGTCAATACCAATAATAGTATAGGTATAATCAAAAATTATAGCAACAAATGCTTACCAAGGTTATGTATACCTACCCCAGTTAACTTATGACATTATATTTTGGGGAAATTCATAGAATCTACTTTTATAATTCAAAAAAGATGTTTATGTATCATTTACAACATGAACAGCACCGATACACTGCGCAACATATTTAGACAAAATAGCATATGAACAGTAACCTGTAATACATTAATGAGTATTTTTTATCTGTCAAAAATAATCAAAACTATTTTTTGAAGTGATACCTAATTTTTTATGAGAAGGTAAACCACTTCGTTGCGTAACGCGTTAGGTAAGCGCGCCTGCCTACCGCGCAGCGGTAGGCATGCTCCTCTCACTCTAACCCACAGCGCTAGTTAGATTAGTTTAAGTTATCTGTAACAAGTTTTTTTACTAATTTATAAGATCATGAAAACACTGCGTTTCCAAAATAAATTCATTGGCTTATTTTGGAATCACATACATCATTGGCATTCACAAACTTAATATATAATTATTGTACGTATTGTATTAGTCTGCGATAAGTGTGTAGGTATCTAGGTATACGATCTACATGGCTGAACCCAAACTCCCATCTAGGTTTCCCTGTTTTTGGGATATCAGTGCTCCCCTATACATAGTTTAAGAAAATTTTAAAGCAGATGTAATTTAGCTGCTGAACAGCAGTTGGCACACAACTAGTTTGTACTTTGGTACAGGTGATAGGTTATATTTATTGTGGGCAATGTTTGCGTCTGAGCGAAGAGGTAAGTAGTAAGTGGTATAGTTGGTAACATAAATAAGATACATTTCAATAAAATACACCCGGGTAGCGCACAACGTAATTGAAATATTGACGCCGATAGATTGTAGGTAGGTAGATCATACCTATCCTAAACCGAAGCAATATTATCAGTTGGTTGGAAGGAACTATCCAAAATCCATCTCGTACGGGCTATTGTACGATTATGTAGACTGGTTAGGTAGGTAGTAGTAGTTGGTCGGGCAGAGACTCACCCAAGATCCAGGTAAAAATAGGTGGGTAAGTAATATAGTACCTAAATAAATACATATGGTATGGTATGTATTGTTTTGTACCCACCAATTCATGCAGCGGTTGGTACCCTACCCACCCGGGTGTTTAGATTTAATTTTAAAATCACCCAGGTCAGGTTAATAGGTAGGCAGTAGTTAAGATACTTACTTCAAAAACCTATCAATATAGTTCGTTATAGGTAATAATAGTAATACCTAGGTAATAGTTAGTCACAGGTATTCGGGTATTCGGGCGACAGGTAGGAAATATTGAATGAACATAATGCTAAAGTTTTTACGAAATACCGTCATTCAAAAAATGTGCGAAACGCGAGACTGTGCGTGGTGAATAACATAGAGCTATTAGTGACAAGAAGTGGCAAGTGTTCTATGATAATTATTTCGAGGTTATCGTAAGGTAGATACAAAATAGACTAGGTAGGTAGGTAGGTGCTAACTTGGTTTTAGATTCGTTCTAGAGGTAGGTACTTGTTTAATAATTATTATATCAAGTAGTAGACACCTAGGCATCCAGTTGTTTCGTCATAGTCCTTAGAAGCAAGCCATATTTGAACTGCACGCTTTAGATTATGCGTAGTCATGTTAAATATATTCAACGTTTTATTAATTGTGTTGTAGATATATGATGAAAGAAACGGTACCTAACTGGTTATTTGTTAATTTATTTTTGTTAAAGGGTATGTGACTAACAGTGTCCTTACGCTGTTTATTTCTCATGTCTTTTTGAACTGTTTTAAAGTCCAAATTACTATGCTGATAAAGGGAGATTTTGAGTATGTACAACTGCCTAACTGTTAGTAATCCAGCTTCTTGGTATACCTAGTTGTTTAGTTGGGTGCCGATAGGGTTTGTAGAGCATAACCTTTAGTATGCATCTCTGAGCCCTCTCCATGCCTATCAAATGCGTCTTCGGGGCACCTATACAGGCAGGCAGTAGATAAGCAAAGATTCCTCATGCAGCAGAGCTCATTGATGTACATCGTAAAAAGCTTAGGTCCTAGTATACTCCCCTGCGGTACTCCGTAGTTTACTGGTTTCTCATCACTCAGGAAATCCCCGACTCTTACCGACTGCATTCTTTCAGTTAAATAACTTTCAAAACGTTTAAGTGTGAGGCCCCTGATTCCAAAATGGTCAAGCTTCTGTAACAGGTGAGGAACAGAGACGGTGTCAAAAGCTTTTGCTAAGTCAAGGAACACTCCCACACACTTTTTGGCTGTATCTAGTAAGTCAACAAGTTGAGTCGTAATTGAAGTGACAGCATCAACAGTAGATTTTTTTGGTCGAAAGCCAAATTGATTGTCAGATAGTAGGTATTTGTTCTCAATGTAGTTAACTCACTTTTTGTTAATAATATTTTCCAATATTTTTGCCATAACAGGGAGTAGCGAAATAGGTCGGTAATTACATACACGGTCTCTGTCTACCCCTTTATAGATTGGGCGAATAATTGATCTTTTAAGTAGGCGTCACACATTACAGATATGCATGATGGGGCTGCTCAGGACAGATTTACCCATTTTGTAGAATTCACTGGATATGCCATCCCATCCGGGAGCTCTACTAGTTTTACAGTGAATTTATTGCACCGATAACTTCAGGTTCAGTTGTCAAGTAGAAAGCAAAAGACGAACTAGGAACAACTGGTGTTGGGACTTTAGAATTAACTGTATGAGCCGGCAAAGTGTTCAGGATGTCTTCAGCAAGAGTGGCTCCTACATTCGCAAATTAACTATTGACTTCGTTGACAGAGTCTTGAGGAGTATTCGATGAGCTCAACAGGTCGTCGCTTTTGTTGCCAGCCTTGTTTTCTATGTTGCATATCTGTTTTATGCTTGTCCACATCGCTCGAGTGCTATGGAGTGAGTTGTTAATAACTTTTTTGTCGTGTTCTCTTTTAGCTACCTTTAGAATATTATTAAATTTGTTACGACATTGTCTATAAGTGTCTTGTAACAGAGCATCGTTTGGATTTTTTCGACACTTTTTATGGAGTTTATCTCTATTCCTAATTGATCTAATGAGCCCTGGTGTGATCCAGGGCTTAAGATTTTGTTTTGAGCATGGTACTTTTTTTGAATATGTGTGCCGCTTTAGTACTTGACAGAGGTACTGCAAGAAAGTGTCTGTAGCAGTATTTGCGTCATTAATCCTGAGGATGAAATTCCAATCTGTATTCTTCAGTTCGACTGACGCAGCATCATAGTTGATGTATTTTATGGTTTTACAGTTACTTTTATTTCGCTCAACTGTTTTTGATATGTTAAGGACAACAGACGCGTGATCAGTAATGTCTGTTCTGATAACAGCTACAGTATTCTCAAGTCTGGTTTTTAAAAATACGTGGTCTATACAGCTGTTAATTCTGGTGTAGAAGGTATGACCCGGTAACAAACCGTGACAAGCAACCAAGGATAGTAGTTCGTCAGATTGAAATTTTGTGTTTTCATTAACTGGGCTTATATTAATATTAAGGTCTCCAGTTATGATTATATTATTATACCGTTTGATTTGGTTTAGTAGTGTAGTGGTCTATATATTCAAATTATGCAAGTGTTACCATGTTTAAGCACCAGGCCGTTAGCTTCTTGGAGCAGAGGTTCACTTACACATATAGACAGATCTGTTTTTGCATAAACAATTATACCGTCATTTTGGTTTAGAAGTCGATTATTTTCGTATGATTATATATACCCTTGGAGTTCCGGAATATTCCTGAAATCGCTTAGCCAGCATTCTGTTAGTACTAATATGTCAACAGTAATTGACATAATTTTCAACAGTATCAGTAAGTCATCAAAGTTTTTGTAAATACTTCTAATGTTTTGTGTTAGTAGCGTGAATGAGTTTCTATCTCTTTTAATATATTGCTTACATTCTTCTGCTTCTTCTATAACGAAGGCCCTAGTTATAGTCATTTCCATCTATATCCAGGGCTTATAAATCTACATTCATATTCATTATTAAGTAATATCGTGGGGCAACAAACACTATCAATTTGTTGCGGGCGATTGGTTCTGTGATATACAATGTGTATGTGTGTATATGTGTAGGGTATAATATTCTAGGTTTTAACATATTGAAATACATATAAAAATAAAAATTAAGACTTATTGACGTAGTAAAAATAGGAGCGTTTAAAGTAAAAATAATTTGCCCTCCAATGTTTTTCAAAATTTGGTGTAAGTCCTCGTCATCGCGAACAGGAACGTTTCTTAGTTCGATGTGATTAATCCACTGCATTCTTTGAGTCGACTCAATCTGCTCCTCTAGGTGCTCTATTGTGGAGGTATTTTACTTGTTTTCTAGTTGAAGCAATTCTACTTTAGATGTGAGGTCTTGAATCTTGATTTCGTAAGCTGTATCCCGTTAAGCCATTTCCATTTTCAGTTCGTCAAACTTCGCATTAAACTGATCTCTCAAGTCATGGAATTGGGTACTCATGTCAGCTCTCATATTTTTGAGAGCTTCTAGAATGGGGTCTTTTCTCATTCTTTTTCGTGTTGGCTGCTTCTCGATAGTCTTTTCGGTAAGATTATTTAGAGACAATGACTTTTCAGGTGAGTGATCCATTGTATTTTGTACTGCCGCTTCTAGTCTCGATGAGGTCTATGTGGAGTATGATTGGCTTGGCACAGTAGAAACTGGAAGGGCGCACTCGCACAGCTTAGGACACGACCGCTCGCTAGCAGCGCTTGGAAGAGGATCCGGTAAAAACGTAAATTACGTTAAAAACGCAATATATTTTAGTGTCAATACTTAACATAACCTAACAATAAACATCCGAACATTTCAATGTTATCAATCCAATAACTACCTAAATAGTTAAAAAAGTACATAAACATTAAAATCTTTGATTTATTATCTACTTGGTAATATAAATATTTATATAGTTCACTATATATAAATAATTTAATACCTAAGTAAAATTAAAAACTGACGGGGTATAATATTATAACACGGAAACAGATGAATGTAAATTATTTATTTTACAGGTTAAAACTAGATATAACACAAATTAACAACAATGAGCAAAATTGTGTAAAATGAGCAAGGTCTTATCGCTCATATGGAAAATCAAAGTTAGTTAGACACTGTACTGTTTGAGACTTATTTACTTACATATAAAGTGGGTTCAACCGAGCTGAATTATGAATTATATAAAAATATTTATACAACTTTGTGAATATTTTTTACGTGCCTGTTTAAATCTTTTTGAAGACTGTATTTTTTATCACATAAATTGCATATAAGTTTTTTTGTACCGTGTTTTCTTTTGATATGTTCGTTCCTTTGACTTAATGTAACAAATTTGTGACCACATGTGTCACATGTGTATGGCCTATGGTTTACATGAGATCCCATATGAATCTTTAATGTTTTTCTGTACAAGAATCGTTCCCCGCAAACATCACATACCATATTGTTATCTTTACATTTTTCATGTGTTGTACAGTGTTCTTTAAGATTTTTGTGACTGAAAAAACCTTTTTGACAAATACTGCAAACAAACGGCCTTACGTTTAAATGAATTTTGTTATTATGAGCTTTGTAATCTTGTTTGTTGTTTGTCTTGTAGTTGCACTCATTACATTTATGTGTACTATCATCGCGGTTTTTTTTCAGCTGGTTACGGTTTCTAATATAATGATGTTTTAATTTAGGCATTTTTATTTTTAAACATTTAGTTTTTAAATGTGATTCTAATGAAATAGTTTTGATAGTCTTTTCACATAATATAATATTATCGGACTTTTTAACGACCTCATCAGTGCTATTATTACATTCCACCGTACAATTTTCAACATTATTTTTAGATAGTTCACCAGTTGGAACATTAATTGTTGTATAATTATTACCAACCACAACTGATTTTGATTCTAGTTCATTCAGTATTTTATCAGTTAATCTCTGAATTGTTTTGATTTTCAGCATTCCTCTATTGATTGTAGTGTACATTTCAATTATGAGTTTTGTGCAATTTTCACATGCTTGTTGAGACAATAAATCCTGAAAATACAAAAAAGGATTACTGTATGTAGTCAAGCTAACCATCAATTGTATATGCGTTGGCACCTATAGAATTCAAAGAATGAGAGAGCGGTGTTCCATCCAATATTTAGCAAGCAACAAAGATTACTGCCGTACGTAGGCAGTAAATTAATATAAAATAAATATAATTTGATGATGTACGCTTTAAAAAACACATAAGTGACCTCTACAGGCAGTTTTTAATTATGTAGATTACCTTAGTTCTACTTACGTAATAGGGAAACAAATATCTTGAAATGCGTCTTAACGAAGTGGCAATACTTGTGTTCTCATCAGAGATTTCCATGAGGTCGTTGATGTTTACACTTTTCTCGGCTTCTCTGAAGCACAGGAAACAAAATATATTTTCTGGATTTTGTTTAGTTAGCAGTAGTCTAATAATTTCCATAATTATTGTTACTGTTGTGGTCCTTGAAAACAAAAAAATAAATAAATTAAATTAGTAACTAGGTAGCACTTAGTAGTGTTTCCAACTACATTTTTTTATATTCACTGCAAGCAAACCAATGAAGTTTGGCCATTTTGTTGGTGTTTGGTTAGGCTCGGGTACAGACAGAATACCTACTGCAAATATCGGGTGGGTGGGAAGAGAAAGAGTGTCCGATTATTATTATACTCTTTGAAGAGTGTTCACTGTTTATTGAAAGGCGAACGAAGTGAAGAACAGAATAATAAATTTGAAAATAAAAGTAAACCGAAATTGCGGATTCCCGACTATCTTTACGTGGTGAGTCTAAAAAACAAAAATCAGTCCGTCCACTCCGTCCTAGTATCATTAATGCTCATTTTCAGTCTTGTAGTTTGTACTTTGTGCTGTGTGTTGTGTTCCAAAACCGTGAACTTGAACTGTCATAATTTTCTTCAGCTAGTGGACGATTTTGGAGCCAATTTTAAATTCTACACAAAGTAGATACAGAAATTGCCATTCCTATCCATTTACGCTGAGTATGTACACAAATAATTGTACGTGGACAAGTAGGTAAGGTATGGTATATTATATCCGAATTAAATCCTCAGCGTGAAAGGCGCTAAATAACCCTATTTCAGTCACGAAGTGGAAGTTTCGCTCATTTGAAGTAGATAGTTAACTTACTAAAATAGCAACAACTAAGTATACATGGATATTGAAATTGACAAAGTAGTTTTCATTTTTGTCTTATAATTACCTACTGATTAGCTGGGATTCTATGGCATTAATTATTACTTACTAAGTGAAATGTCCACCAATAGTTACCTTATGTTTCAGCTTCCACAAAAATGGAAACCCAAACCAGCGGGGCTTCCCAGAAGGAATTATTAAACATAGAATGGCTGAAGGCACACATGAAGACAATCTGGACCTCATCCAAGTACTGTGCACTGTGCCTTTCAACCGAGGCTGAGTTCTATGCACTGAGTATGGAGTTCACTAATAATGAGGTGATTTCAACAAAACCACTCAGAGATGTTGTCAATTTTGTGTTCAATTTTGAAGTGAGTACCTATTATCTTTTGTAGTAAGCCATAAGCTTTGAAGGTTAATCTTTTGAAACCAACTGCTTCCTCATATAATTCATAATTCATTTATTGTGGAACATAGGTATATTACAGTTTTTATTATTTGTTAAGTTCGCTATGCTACCATTTGATAAATGGTGTACAATATTTTCTAACAATGTGAGACATTTATAAAAAAAAAAAAAATAGTAAGTACCTACTTACTTACCTTATTAAAGTGCTTCCATAGTTATGGCCAAGTCAAATTGTTGTTTTTGTTGGTATTACTTAGATATAACAAAGACTCATACTGCATTAGGCCAAAACAAAAAATATATATTCATGCACAATGCACACAACACCATCTAGCTCCAAACTAAGCATAGCTTGTGTAATTTGATCAGATGACTGATAGAATAGTCATATAATTTAAATACATACTTATGATATTTTATAACACCTAGACACAAAACAAACACCTATGTTCATCACATAAATGTTTATCCTGGGAGGGAATCAAACCCCTGACTTCATAAAGAAGGTTACAGCCTGGTAATCCCTGAACTGTTATTATTCTATAGTCTTTGTTTTGGAATAATACAGAAGAATGTCAATAGAAGAAGAAGAAGGAGGAAGTAAGTAGTCACATCTTTATTATTGTGATTGATTCAGTATTCTGTACATTTCAGATTGATGATTATATGCCAAGTGAGCACATATGTGACCTATGTGCTGAGAAAACTATACAAACATATATATTCATAACTAATACTAAGAAGATGTTTGAAATATTCAACAACTGCATAAATGATATGCACTCTAAAGTCAACGACATAAATAATACATTGGATGACGATGTCAAATATGAAGACTCAAATGTAATGATCGTAATTGAATATGATAATGAAACTTATGAAAAAATCAATGAATTGACTTGTGGTAATAACGCTGTATTGACAGATAAACCTATTGTGGTAAATAAAAGTAATTTGAGCAGGCCTCAAAATAAAAACATATCAGTAGTGAACCCTGTTAATAATAAGGAAAATAATGGACCGGTTGTGATTGCAACACCAAGAGTGGTCAAACATCCTAGAATGAAAAAGATTGAGAGAAATATATGTTTCGAAGGAAAAGTACCAACTCCAAATGTTACTTTAAAAGAAGGCAAAATCGTTATAGAGCCATTGATCACTAACAATATACCATCTACCGCAAGATTTAATACATATTCTTGTAATTCATGTACAGATATATTTACAACGTACAGATCCTTGAAGGAGCATGAAAAAGCAAAACATAACACGGTCATATATAAATGCAGGTATTGTGTCAAAATCTACAATACTCAACAGTACTTAGATGTACACTACCTGTCTACACATGGGAAGTCTAGATGTCGGTTTTGTAATGATTCATTTGACTGTGAAACGTTGAACAGTCATCTTAAAGAGATGCATCTAAAATTCGTCTACGGTTGTCCAGACTGTGACTTAGTTTATTACAGCTTTGAGAAACTTGAAACACATATTAAATCCAGTCATTTGGAGCTGAATCCGCCGGTCGCAGGCAAAATGCAATGTGTTATGTGTCTGAAAAACTTAAAAAAAACTGAAGTTGCTAGTCATAAATGTAAATTTTCATGTCTGGAATGCCCCAAAGTTCCTTGTGTACACTACAGCTATCTAATGTCATATCGGGAGCAGGTGTTAAACCATTCACATATGATCCGTTGCATTGACTGTGACTATACAACCAAAAGGAAAGAGCATCTGATAGGACATGTTAACAGGGAACATCTAGACTACCATCCGTTCACATGCAATGACTGCGGAACACAATTTTACACAAAACTATCTCTGAAGACTCATATTATGCAGTTCCATCAAGATGTAAAATGCCAGTACTGCGACTCGGAGTTCAAGAATATAAAACTATTGCAAAGTCACAAGAACTCTTGCAAATTGGTCAGCCGCCATAATAACTGTGAAAAATGTGTTGCATCATTTGATTCCTTACCCGAGCTTGAAAAGCATATCAGAATGAATCATACAGAGTTTGTATACCCTTGTTCATTATGTAACAAAGAATTCCCTGATGAAGTGGCTTTAGAAGAACACCATGCCAGGGTCCACAGTGGAATCCAGTACAAGAAGCGAAGGAAGATAATTGAATGCACTATATGTGATATAACATTCAAGAATATCAAAGAAATGCTGGAACATGAGAAATTGCATTCGTCAAACGAAGTGTTTCCCTGCAAAGTATGCCCGAAGACGTTTACAAGCCTTAAGAAAATCTACATTCACAAACAAAGACACTACTCTCAGAGGATGAAGTGTCCTAGTTGCAAGAAGACAGTGGCATCATCATACTACCAACAGCATAAAGTTATGTGTCTCAATGCAAAGACGAAGGCAGCTACGAACATCTGTGAAGTTTGCGGTGAAGCATTCTATACCCAGAACAGTCTGAAGACTCATCAGCAACTTCATACCAAACCTGAATCGTGCATCCACTGCGGCAAGATGGTGAAACCATCATCAATGAAACAACATCTCGAACTGAAACACTCTTCTTACGTAACTCTGGAAAGTGATATTGAATCCAAACTTTTAAAATGTTCCGAATGTTCATACATAGCGAGAAAGAAGGTTGATTTTGAGAATCATGTGAACAAAATACATTTAAAGATAAAACCATATAGTTGTAATATTTGTAGTAGAACATTTTGTGGCAAGTCCCGATTAGATGAGCATCTTAGAACGCACTCCACTGCTAATACATGCTATTGCTCGTTCTGTGGCAAGAAATTTGCAAATAAAGTATGCTTAAAGATGCATATTCGGAGACATACCGGTGAGAGTCCGTATGAGTGCAATATATGCTTTGAGAAGTTCCGTTCTTCCAGTATCATGAAAACTCATCGGTTAAAAAAACATCAGGATAAAACTATTGCTTGTCCGTTATGTGATGCTATGTACCATATAGTTGCAGAAATGAGATTTCATGTAAAGAAAGCTCATTGGAAAAGTCCAGAGCCATATGATTATAAGAAGATTGTACCTCAAGAGTTCCACCATCTGTTCGAAGATAGGAGATTACAAAGGCTCGGTGATGACTCCCTTGTGTTGAGTGAAAATGAAGAGTTTGCATTATACTTACAACCTTAAGGAGTAAGGTTACCTATAAGGAGTAGTATACTTGAATAGTAAAAAAAAGAGAGACTACATATTCTAATAAATGGACGTGGACGTGGGTATGCAGATCGCCAGGTTGAAGTGGAAATGGGCGGGACACTTGGCAAGAATGAATAAAGGGAGATGGACAAAGGCGGTAACGCAATGGTGGCCAAGGGATGCTCAACAACCAAGAGGGAGACCACCCGCCCGATGGTCGAATGATATAGTCAGCGTTGTCGAGAACCACTGGATGAAACTTGCTAGAGACCGGAGACCTAATACCCAGCAGTAGGTGCAATCGGGCTGAATGATGATGATGATGATGAAATAATAAATAAATAATGCCGGACATTTCACACAGCATCACCTGGCCCCAAAATAAGCAGAGCTTGTGTTATGGGTACCAGATGACTACTTACTACTTACATTTTATTTTTGTAAATCCATGCATATTAAACATAGATACACCCAGACCCGAGAAAAATACTTGCAGTATGCTGAGTGTAAACATTTACGTAAACTATTAGTTAACGTAAATGTAGTATTATATTACGTAAAGTATTCGTTACGTTAACTATATATTCCATAGAGATTGGAACAGCGCCTCTGGTGGGAAGTTTACAAAACTTTTTTTCCTCGAACTATTTTACTCGATAACTTTTATAGTTACGGTTAACGAAATTTCGACAACGGTTCGCACTCAGCACACTGATCATACAAACATTTGTCCCGCGGCGGCGCGGCGCCTGTTGAGGGGGGACTTATAGACTCGACTTATGAATGGACAGTTAAATTTGTAAAATATAACTATTGAATGCCAGATTTAAGGTTCAGGTGAGGGACCTCGTGAAAATATACCTAGTCATAAAAGTTTTAATGCAGATTGAAGGTACACGATAGAATAACGCAATTATAGAAACTAAACACGGAAGAAACGAGCAGTTTCACAAGCAGAATGAGAATGGCGGATCGTGGAGCGTCTCATTGTTTGCACATCTATTGATCTGCAAGTATTTGCTCGGGTCTGGTTGTTTCTATGTATAATATGTATTTACAAAAAAAAGTATATAAGTAGCATATCAGTCATACCCCTTAACACAACTGCTTACTTTGGGGCCAGATGATGCTGTGTGAAATGTCCGGCATTATTTATTTATATCTCGAGTCACGGGGTCGACTATATGCGTTTCTTATCGTGTTTTGTGCTTCAGAAGCTTTCGTGCCCTACTAAGTGAGATGGTACAAAATGAGGGACCATGAAATAAAAGATTATGTAAATTTTATTTTTATTAAAAAAATAAGGTACAAAAGGACTTTATGTTGTAAATAATGTTATATTTTACAATAAATACAACGGAAGGCAGTGTTGATGAGTATTATTGATTAAAAATACCTTACATGCAAAATTGTAACAGTAATTGAAATCATAATTGAAATTGTAGATACTGATCACATAGAGTTCTTAGCGTTTATAATTATATCTAAATAATATAACACTTTACATAATAATAAAATTTGTAAACTAAATTAAAAATTGAGAGACCTGACACCTTTTGAAAATAATGTAAGTAGGTGATAAAAAAAAAGTTTCTACTCATTTACAATGGTATAGGTGGAAAGTCAAATTTTTAACCTTCACATATCTCACATACCTACCTACTTATACTTATATATTTTTTTTCGTATATGGTATTTTTTTATTTTTAATAAAATTTTATGTTTAATAAGATTATGTTCTGGAATAAATTTTTACTCGTTTCTTTATATTTTTGTATAATTTTTCAAGATATGGTTTGTAGAATTTATCAAAAATCAAGAGCTGTTGACTGTTTTTAAATTAAATTTGATTGATATACTCTGATTAATTTAAAACAAGACTATAATTTAAATACTTTGTATTAACTATATTATGGTAACTTCAAATAAACTTAAATGATAAAATCATTCAAGTTTTGATTAAATCGGTAAAAATACTTACGACCGAAAAAACAGGTACCGCGATAAACAAAATACGTCGAAAATAAGCGTTACATTTTCTTAACAAAAATGGACAACAGATGGCGTTAATATCAATCACGCCGCCACAAAAAATGCTTGAAAAATCATTTATGTTGTGGCAACGGTGATGATATGACGTACCTCTACACTCACCGTTCAAGATCTAAACTACTAAGTACAGTAACATTATTAATCAAATGAATTGGATGGAATAGAAACCGGATTGGAAAGACTAAGATAAATTTACTGTCAATATCGTAATTTGGATTTACGATTGACAGTCGGATGAAAAGGAAAAACGGGACAGAAACAAATTGTGGAGAGGGTTTAAAAACTCGTTACTCTAAATACACCTGCAGGCTTCAGCTATTCTCGTTGCATGACCTTAGCATGACTGTTGCTAATGTTAATAGCACAACGGTCTTCTCTACAGAAGACAAGATATAAAAATTTCATCTCTGTATAACCGATGCTCATGCGCACGGGTTGTAACCCTATGATACGTTACACGATAGACAAAAACAACACGAGCTTTCTCCGAACCCCAGATGTCCGAACCGCGCAATCAATTAAATATAATACTTTTTCGTTCTCACAATGACCGTATTCGCACCAATTTTGAGACACTGATAGGCTTAGTACTGGTAGCCGCCTCCTTGGTTAGGGGGCAGGTATTCTTGGCCTCCTTGGTTGGCAGGGCCACGGCCGTATCCACCGGTAGGTGCGTCTGGATACCTCGCCTCACCTTCGTACGAAACCTGTGTAGAAAGATATAGTTTTATGTAGATGTTGTGTCATAGCACAGACAACGTTAAATACCGTCATGATCTAAATACAAAGCATCTTCCTTATTCCGTGCTAAGAAACAGGTTGTGCACCTGTTTCTTGCTTCCATTTCCATTTCGGCTTCTCTGTACTCACGCCACGTCTTTCTTTTTCAAATACCAGTCTAATATACGACTGATTGACAATATGTATAGCAGGAATTCCCCTTAAAGACATGTTCGAAGGGTAACATACTTTTCGTGGTCTTAAAAGGTATACCTAGGCATTTTACTGACTAAGAAAGCTCAAAAACAACTCTTTTGCACAACGTCCAACGGAACTTATTACTCGATCACAAGACGAACATGGAACATGTTTAGTCAGAGTAAGAATTACCGACCATTCTCTCAGCTTAATCCTAGGTTCATGAAAGAAATGTTCAAATACCTCGGCATTGAATCCGTTCCTCCAATCCGCGGTATACTTCACAATCTGCGTACGCCCATCAGGAAGAGCGACTCGGTATTCCCCTCGGGTCACGTCGCCATCAGAGATCGCGTTGTGGCTGTAGTTGTTATCGTCTTCGTTGACTGCGTAGGAGAAGTCGAAGGGCATGCCTGGTTCGTGGTGTTCGTGGTGGTCGTGATGATCATGGTGCTCATGATGCTCATGGTGCTGGGAATGATGGAGAAATCAAATTAAACCTGTTCCTGAATTGGTTAGAGGTTACCTTATTCAGGGTATTAAGGACTTCCCGAAATTCTACACTTAAAGTATGCAGTGCCTTAATTCATGCAAGAAAATAAATATCACGCAAACGAATGGAGGGTAGTTAAAGGTACCTGCGTTAATCGTTTGAGGTTGCACTAAGAAAGGAATTCCTGGAATTTGAAATTGGGATTCATTGCTAGGGTCCATTATAAATTACCTTCTTTAGTGACTTCATTGGGATGGATAAAGCTTACCTAAAATGCCCCAATTTATGCTGTCTAGGCTAGTCTACTTAAAACTTCAGTAGTGATCGCTGTCAGTAGTTTGTGCTAGATTTGATGTTCAAGAACACCTAGTGTACGGATAACTCTACAGTTAAAACTGAATCAAACTGGATTGAATCATAAAATACTAGAACAATAATAGTTTTAGTGCCGATAAAAAAAAAATCGAACACATTTCAAAACAACAACTAAAATGACGAAACATTTGTATCCTAAAAATTATTGCAGTCGTCACTATGTTCAAATTAAAACGGCAAAAACATTGTTCTAAATTAAGTAGTTTTCTGGTATGTGTTTAGCTTTTGTTAAGTTGCTTTTATTACTCTATTTATGTCGTAGATATTTATTTACAGAAATTTACTACATAACAACATACAACAGAACAAAATACATGCGAAACTGTTGAGCTATTTAAAAACAGTTTAGATCTATTAGTAATTATATAGCTCAACTGATCTCAATCACGCCAGAGGGCAGCCTCTCCAAGACACTGGCAGCATTGCCAATTTGAATGGCAAATCTAATACGCTGAGCCAGATTGGAGCTAAAAATTATGTAACGTAAATATACCTATATGAGGTTTTGTTTTTCTAGTTGTTTACAGTGTTACCATTGATGTGTGAAGGTGCAGAATTTAATAAAAATCAAATAGGTGAGTAAAAAAATCTTGACATTAAATATTGTAATACCTACAATATAAAACTTTTGAAGTGATAACTTCTTATAGGAGGGTAAACCGCTTCGTTACGTAACGCGTTACGATGTCAGTCGGTCTGCCTTCCCTTTCTCTCATGCATACGGCAGCGGTAGGTAGGCCTCCTCTCTCACTCTTACCCACATCGCTAGTTAGATTAGTTTATGTTATCACTTCTGTCGGGCGGCCCGAGACGCACACGTTTTTTAATTCTATATGTATAAAATTACGATCTTACATATAAACGCCCCTCAACTTGAACATAGCCTAAACACTGCTTATGATCCGCGCTGTCACTATTTGTCACTATCTTGTAAAAAGAGACGGCACTATTTTAAACAGTGAATCACTTTTGATAGAAGTTGAGATACGTTTCTTGGTAAGGCCATAAATGTTTTAGTTCAATCTCAGTAGATCCATTGTCCAGATCCATAATGAATCTAGTGAGATATTTTTTCTCTGTAGATCAGTTTGGATCTAATGAGAATTTTTATTGCAAACCACTTGGTAAGGTTATGTTAGAGTATAGAAAACAACGCGCAAGGCGAGCGAGTAAAGCGAGCCGCGGCAGCGGCCGCCGAAGCTCCAGAAGAATATACTTAGTTCGTCTGTCATATTCTGTCCAGTTGCTAACCTGTCCAGATTTATCATTATAATCATTAGATCCAATAAATTTTACCACTCCACTTAGATTGATAGAATGTTTTGGTCGGAAGTTTTTTAGATAAGTAGGTACTTATTATAATAAAAAGTTCCCATGGAGATATTAATGTCACGTGTGGCCATCGATCCTACTGATAACCAAGCTAAACGTTTCTAAACTCGATGTTAACTAAACTTAATATTCACAGCAATAAAACTCAAAGCATTTGATATGGGTAAGCCTTTCAATTTAATAGTAATAATAAATAATGAATTTAAAAAGTGGGTAGTTTTAATCTGTTTCAATAAGAAATGAACCTAAAATGGCGGTTTTAGTCATCATCTCACACGCACAATACTGCTATTAGTGTTGTGCGAATGAGAGGACGCGATATCTGTTTTGTAGACGTGCTCATTTATTGTGTACATTACATTATACATACATTCTATATTATTGTATTTTACTTGTCAAATAGGCCTAGTACGCTCTAGCGAATTAATCCACTCGGTTTAAATAGCGTTATTTTGAAGTATGTAATTCTGTCTATGTCTATGTAATTTTCAACCCTGTTTTTCCGCTATTTCGTGCGGATACGTCAGCATTCGCTGCATATTAATCCGCAATCCGCAATACGCAAGTTGATGTAGGTTAGCTTCTAACTTTAGACTACGATATTATGTTCTAACTTTTTTGAAACTCATCTTATTACAGAATATGGCGAAAGGTTAACTAGTAAGTGTTAAAAATAGCTGATTGTAGAAACTATTTTTTTTAATTAATAAATTGACGTTTTTTTTAGGTTTGGAACAAGGTGAGTGGTACTCCCGAAACGACCGTTAGTATTAAATTCTACGAATTTTATCGTTACTTACGTCTGGCTCATCACTAGATGGCGCGCTTTTTAATCTAACGACTTTCCCTGGTTCCCCGTATTGATAACTCCATCGAATAAGTATAATCATCCTTGCATAGTTCAGTTAATGCTAATATGCCAGCGATGCCAACATTTAAAACATCAATTGTGACACTTACATTGCAAAATGTTCAGAGCGATACTTCTTCTTTTCATTTTTAATGGCATGTGTCTTTGTTATAATGCCAATGTTGCCAGTGTCATTGTTAAGTTATTATTTTGCTATTGGTATAATAACATCGCAATCAATCGTTATTTAAACATGATTCATTGTTTGTTTCACGTTTATTTTCATTACATGTTTCATATTTATTTCATGAAGTAAAATAGCTCTGCTAATTTAATATTTTTAACTCATTTATTGCATGTTTTATTCAGTAATCTTGGCAGAATTTTAATGAATAAATAGTGACTATATAGGACAAGTATGAACAGTTGAATTATATGTGTATTATAGTGCAATGTGATTTAAACGATGAGGAATCCCAAGAAAAATCTAGAAGGCCATTCCGCGATGACGTTTAGTATAGACAATTGCCCATTGATTAACAAACAAATTGACTATAAACAAATATAAACTATTGACACTGGCAAAATTGACATTATTATGTCCCATGCCAATAAAAAAGAAGAAGAAGAAGAAGTTATTTAAACATAATTATTGTGAAAATAAGATTTTCTATATCATAATTGAAAGGATTTAATATTTGCATAACTGTGGTGGACGGTGGACTGACAAGTTCATAATGCGACTTATTCTGTCATGTTAGATTAGATGTAGGTCATAAGCGCCACCTGGTGAAGAGAAGAACTTTGTATCTCTCTATATTCATCTTTTTCAAGGAGCAGTCCGCCAAAGAATGCATCATGAAGTCCCGAAAAAAGAAAAAATGCGGTGCACGACAGAGTTTCCGATTCCATCAAGTAAGATAATTTTAATTCATTATGTTAATAATATTTACTATTTTTTTATTTAAAATAATAATTATTTCACCTATTTCAATACAGTAGATACTTCTAGAAAAAAAGTTAATATTACACATTTAAAAAATAATAAAACCTATTTTTCAGTTGATCCTTCATATTTGCCTTGTAAGTTGAATCCGCTTATATTCAAATTGCCGCCGCCACCATTACGGCTTATGACAAAATATGATAAATATGCTTCCATTAAAGTCCATTATAGCGTCCTTCATTTAGTTGTTGATAAAACGAACTTACTTTAATTCCACTATAGCCTATAGATTCGTGACTTGACACCAGAGGGCGCTCTTTTGCGTTATTACTCTGTCTACTTGGTCTACAGCCGAATAATGTATTTTTATTCTTTTAGCTAGCAGTGAATGCGACAACGGTATGTAATTGTTACCGATTTAACGCATTGTTTTATGCTTTTATTTGAGGACCAGCTTGTAATAACTGGCCAGTTGGATAATAAAGAACATTATATATTGTTAAAACGATAGGTACATGCTCAACTGGTTGTTTTCTATACTGTACCTACACAAAATGTGTTGAATTTTTATTTTACAAAAATCTAAAGAAATAATTACTTTGAATCCTCATGTTTCAGATCGCAAAGTTATAGACAATTTTATTGAACCCGGTATGTTGATTTATACTAATTAATTACTAAAATATCCTAGCTTTCAATTTTAATTTAAGGCCCCTTATAAATAACTGCTAATTGGGTTAAAAATAGCGTGTAATGAGAATTTTATTCAGAGTAGTTGAGTAGTACTTATATATAGTTTTGTGGAAAAATAATAAAGTTACTAACTCAACAGTTGTTTTTTGTTCTAGTTCCCTGTAAGTTTAATTTCTGTTGGTATGGTTTCTTTATTTAATTATTTAAGTATAGTGTAAAAACATAGTAATAGTATGTAAATACCTCAGTGAGTAACTTATATGAACCAAAAAAAGGCGTTTTTTGCCTATTGCGTATTTATGGCTCCGTGGAATATTGAATGTTTTAATTATTCAAGTCGTTTTCTCGTCCCTGTTCTTGACGGTGTCCGACTATTTATAATATACATACCTAATTATCAACTTATTTGTTTATAGACACCCCATCAACTGCAAAACCTTCGTACAGGCCACCACCATCGCCGGCATCCAAACCATATTACATCGATGATTTTTAATTTTTGATTTTCACTTATCAATAAATGTTTAAGAAAGTGTTAAGTTCTTTAGGACTAGTTTAATGTTATTTGTTCCCTAATCCCTAGTTTTGTTCCCAATAAATATGGATATAATCCTATAATTACTAGCTAGTATATTTTTGAATGAGTTCATCATCTTCCTGCCCATTATGTGGGGTCGGGACAACCAAACCAAACTAGGTACTGAACTGATTTTGATGAAATTTTAATGGAACTAATCGGGAAGTACCTAACCTATATCTATACCTAAGTATATCCTTTCACATGAAAAATAAGATATAAAAATATTTTTGAAATCGGTTCGTCAATCTAGAAGTTCTGAGAAAAATACAACCGAATTCAGAAACTCCATTTTTTTAAGTCGGTTATAAAAACTCTTCACTTTTTTAAGCTGGTACCTAAGGTCAATGATAGATACTCACTTCATGAGGAACAGGGCTGGGACCTGGTGATGGCGGTATGTAGGTGTTGGGTCTCGTAGCTGGCTGCGTCGGCCTAGAAGGCCTGTATGTAGGTGGCGTCGGGATCTGAAGTTACAAAAATCAGTTTATTTATCGCATTACTATATTTAGGCGTTTCATACAAACCAAAAACTATATTTTACTTAACACTATGTTTTACTCACGTATTATTGAGTCGATGGAGGCACCGACACTGTTTCAGTGCGAACCGTGAACGCTCGCGGCAACTCACGGACCTTGCATCAAACTCATCCTGATGAAGATTCTCTAGATGAATCGAAACAGTGTCGGTGCCTCCATCGACTCATAAAGCCCTTGTTTATTAAAATGTATATATGAAACTTAGTGCAAAATATCAGATCAGATCATATCTACAATACCTGATACACACGATAAACACGAAATGTTTAATCATATCTTTTGTATATGACAAAA
Source organism: Lampropteryx suffumata (assembly GCA_948098915.1). NCBI lineage: Eukaryota > Metazoa > Arthropoda > Insecta > Lepidoptera > Geometridae > Lampropteryx > Lampropteryx suffumata. Next base: position 11,898,451 of record OX402571.1, on the reverse strand, counting down.
GATATGATTAAACATTTCGTGTCAACTACTGACTGTGGGCCAGACAAGAGACAGACACTCAAGAAACTATAGGGGATCTTAGGCAGTACTCTATTATCCGACAAATTCGATAGTCCGACACTGCCCTGCAAAATGTTTGTCGGATTACCGGGGGTCCACTGTAGATACCTTATAACACCCAGAAACAGAACACACACCTATGTTTGTCCTGAGAAGGAAGGCTGGGAACGGGTTGTGGAAATGGCTCATCTTTTCTACCTACATCATATCCTTCCAGATTTTGCAGTTGTTAGATTTGGAGTACCTAATAATAGTTTGAATGGTTTTTCACAGGTGTCTTAACACCTGTTAAGACTTCTCTACCTACACCAGTCTAAACTAATTCGGAAAGGATGATACCTACCAACCTACGTTATAAATGTTATATCATGCCCACGCATATCAAACAATGCACAACCTTGTTGCGCTTGAAAGTATTGAAATGTCAAAATAATTCTAATAGAGATAAACATTTTGAATAATAATTGACCCTGTATTTTATGTTTGGGCACATCTACCACCTATTGTTCTAGATGAGTCATGTGTGAAATCATTTGTTTTAGTGCATTTGGTGCTGTAACTACCTACTCTAAAGGTCGTAGATTCAATTTGGAGACGGGCATGCTGACTGCTTAATTTGCAGCAATATCATTCTATAGGCTGTAGAAAGGTGAATGTCAACGAGTTTGAGCGGCGCCATCTAACGTCGACTGACAAAACTTTATTCATAACTAAATACAGTTTTTTTAAATATACACCATTTTTAATTATTGATATTAGAATGACAAGGACAAAACATACATACGCTACGCTAGCTAAATATGTGAATGTACATAGTGTAGATGGAATGTATTTATGAGGAAAATACGTTTCGATTCGACCAACATTAAAATAATATTTCCTACTAGATGACTTCGTATCATCTAAAATTAAAGCAATTTTCATTTTTTTGTGAGATATAAGCATTGGAATTGGTTATTTATATAGATATATAAATAGATACCATGATAAAGTGTTATCACGGGAACCGTAATATACGACTAGCGCCATCTAGTTTCGCAAGCACAACTTACCTTATTAGCGTTGTTTTGCGGTGGGAACGGTATAGGGGGTGGGTCGTAGTTGTATCCCTTGTTGGGGGGTAGGTACTCGTTGCCTGCTGCAGTCGCCATTGCGACCACGCATAGTGATACCGCTACGGATAACCACATCTGAAAAGAATATAATTTTTATTATAAGTAATTTTATTAACGTATTTGTACTCCACTATAATAGGCATTATAGCTTTGGGGACATTTTGTGGGTACTTTAACGAATTTTTGATAATTTGGGTTACATTATTGCATTTTTTTCGTTGGGACCTCTATTTTTTTTGTAAATAATATACAGCGCATGTTAATCGTTGAGTTTTACACAGATGATTTTTTTTTCAAAATTATTTAAGGTATTTAGTTTTTAAGTTAATCCATTACAGACAATACAGATAGACAAACACAAAAAATACAAAGTTTAGACTACACACTCCAACCCATAACAAAATGATAACGGCTTACTCTGTCCTAATTATCAAAATCATCAGTCGGTTCCTAATTTAAAAACTTAAAGCAAATAACAGAATTCCTTAGTTCCAAATTCAAAACAACGGACGGAAAGCCCAGCATGCAAAAGGTTATTCTTAATTACTTTTACAGCAAAGAGGTTATTAAGATATTTAAACTTTAAATTATCATCGCTAGGTGGCATGATACAAACTGCCGCATTTCATTGTCCCGTCCTTGCACTATGAAGTGTGCATTGTCGTAACCACGTTGAATAGACACACCTTTAATACCTAGGATAGGAATGTACCTGGTTATTGATGGCAGAATACCAAATGTGGCGATGCAATATGAATTATTATTGCAACAAGTGCATGAAAGGAGTTTCTGAGGTGCATTTTAAATAACTAGTGACTAGTATACGGCCTACTTGATGATAAGTTGTCACCGTAATCTATGACACTCGCGATACGTACCCTGGTATCACACGCACGTTTCCAGCCCTAGATATGATTCTTTTGTCTGTTTGCCCAGTAATGTCACATGCTCCAGTGCCTTTCAAACCTAAACATAGTGTTACTTGGAGGTAGAATATCTGGCATTGTGCTGGTTTCCACCAATACGGGATAGAGTTACCACCAGTTAAAAGATTGCAACAATTAGGTATGTTATAATACCTAAGTACATAACTTAATTTATGTACCTTCCTAATAAAACGAAAGCTCGAATGATTCTTATCCTACCCTGGGACTTTAAAGGTCCATTGATAGCCCGTGTTCTAGAAAACCTTAAAGGTACCTTAACCTGATACGCTACTTGCGGCCAAATTTAGATGATTTTTATAGTCGAAATACTATCGTACGTAGAGTTCGTGATATGTACTATCGTACCTTTTAAGACTCATAGTGTGACAGATTATTTCGTAGAGTTACAACCTTTTGTAGAGTGACAGATTATTTCTACTTTCGTAGGATCTTGTAGGTATTTTTGTAGGTAGAAGTCGAGATAATTATCTTAACCTTGCACGTGGAGTGACAAATTCTTTTGTGGAGATATGCACTTACGTAGACTTTCTCTTAGAGTGACAGATTCTTTCGTAGTCTACACTAATAAAGAGGAAAGATTTGATTGTTTGTAATGAATAGGCTCCGAAACTACTGGACCGATTTGAAAAATTATTTTACCGTTGGAAAGCTATTCCCGGGTGACATAGGCTACTTTTTATCCCGGGAAAATTGGTTTGTGCCGGGAAAAATCTTCAACGTAGACGAAGCTGTTCGCGGACAGCTAGGGTTATATACTTTCGTAGACTTTCCCGTAGAGTGACTGATTCTTTTGTAGAGTGATATAGCTACTTTCGTAGACTTTCTCATAGAGTGACATACTTATTTTTTGTTTTTTTTTTATCATAGATAGACGATATTACGTTCGCCTGATGTTAAGCGACGATGTGGCCGACGACGGGGCACGCAGGTCTAGAAGATACATATATACTCTGGACTTGAAGAGACCCAAATTGTAGTTTTCAGGAAAGACAGACGACGGCAAACCATTCCAATCCTTGGCTGTACGCATTATAAATGTGGAAGCAAAGCGCTTTGTTCGTAAGGGTGGTAGACTGACAAGGTATGGGTGGTATTGACCGGTACGTATGCCTGTCCTATTGTGAAAGGGAGATGGTGGAATGAGAACATGAAATTCCTGGGCACATTCTCCGAAATGTATTCTATAAAAGATCGAAAGGCAAGAAACTTTACGCCGGTGCTCGAGACTTTGGAGCTTAGTTTCAGCGTTTAGCTGCTCACTTATCACATTCAATGCTCTACGCTCGATCGAGTCTAAAGCAGCTAGCTGGTGTTTTGCTGAACCATTCCATAGATGGCAGCAATACTTCATACCCGACCGGTCTTGAGCTTTATATAAAGTGGAAAGCTGTCCAGGTGTGAAGTATCACCTTGTTGAGGATGCCAAATTTCATGGCAACAGTCTTGACCTTGGACTCGATTTAGAATATAGGATATAGGAGCCAAAATTGAGAGTCCGAGTAAGTAAAACTCCCAAGAGTTCGAGATGATCTTCTACAGTTACTGGTACATTTCGGAAAACGGGGACTTGGAGAAACTCACTTTTCTTCACCGAATATTGACAAGCTTACGTTTTGGATGCGTTGAATTTAAGTAGATTGGCATCGCCCCAATCGGACACGACCTGGAGAGACTCGTCTCTGTATATCTGAATGACAGTATTACTGGCTCGTGCGTTGTCAAAGTATCTCTCCACAACTGTACTGACGTTTGCAGACCCAATGATTCCGGGGATAAGCATATCGTTTATGTACAATAAAAACAGTGTGGCAGAGAGCACTGACCCTTGAGATACCCCGGCATTAATTGCCAATCGATCAGACGAGCAGCCGTCAGCAACTACACAAATGGATCTTTCCCTCAAGAAGTCAGCAAGCCATGAGCAGAACTGAACTGGCAATCCGTTAGCTGGAAGCTTACCAATAAGGCTAGCGTGCCGGACCCTATCAAAGGCCTTTGATAGTTTAAGATAAAGTTATATACTTTCGTAGACTTTCTCGTAGATATTTTGGTATATTTTTTCGTAAAGGCCGAGATAATACGGTAGCCCTTTACGTACTAAACTTTCTTGTAGGTAGTACATACTTACCAAATCGAATTATTTAAATAAACGTCTTACTCTTCTATTGAGGTAGTCCTTTATTTTACTGCACATTAAAGAGCAATCTATCGTTTCTTGTACCTATGCCTAAGTAAATAGTAATAAAGATAATTTTGGAGACTTTTCCAACAGTTAGAACATATCTAAAGTTTCCCCGGTATTCCGTGGGAATCTTGTTTAGTTTTAGTAGTATATGAATATGTAACAAAACTATAGGACCTACCTAACTTGTGAACAGACAGTATTAGGGCTTCCGAAATGCCAGCCAGCTGTCGAAACACCACGCAAAAGGTTAAACTCGTGTTGTGAACCTATTTCGATTCAATTCGGTTTGTACTTTTACAGCTCATTAGTTTATGGACATGTCCCAGCTCTTAGATACTACAGCATCCTGGGAGTCATAATCAAGAAAAAGAAATCTAGATATAAAAGAATTACGTTTGAAAAACTAAAAAGAAAACCGGCTTCGTTTCAAATTGAGAACTTCCTTGAAGTCGGTGAAAAAAGTTTTTACTCTACGCATATTAGTACATTATCATTTTTAGAAATTGAAATACCACTGGAAAGTGAAATGCAATTTCGTTTACTTGGATGACTTTTTTTTCTAGATAAAAACCCAAACTACTGAACCAATTTTGATGAAATTTCTATGGGACCAACCGGGGAAATAATATCCTTTACATAAAAAATATTTTTTCAATATCTGTTAATAAATGACGGAGTTATGAGGTAGGTAACATCCAAGTGAGAACATCCTATTAGAAAGTAGGTTAATAAAATAAAAATATTGATGGATTATTCACACATTAAGACCTAAACTAAACAAAGCTTGGAGCCTTATAGAATCACAAGTAAGTACTAATAAATGTAAAAGTTTGTGTGGATGTTTTGTTGTTTGAAGACTCAATCACACCGTAACGGAATGGATTTAGATTAAATTTGGCATAAATGTAGTCTGGGACTGGAATAAGAAAGCTTTTACTTTTATATAGATACGCGTGCGAAGCTGCAGGCAGGAGCTTTTTATCGTGACTCAAACATTTGTGGTGCAAGGAATTAAATGTACCTCAGTCAGATGCTCATTTCGTGCAGAAGACAAAAGCAAGTAGTACTATATGCCTACCCACTTTTTGAAATGCATACCTAGTACACAAGAAACATTCAGTAAGCAGTTATAAAACCTAGACACTGAAGGAACATCTAATTAAGTTCATCACAATATGTTTGTCCTCGAAATTGAACCTAAGTAAAAAGACATTATACAACAATAATAAATAAAACTCAAACGCGAATGACAAGACAAGCAAACAATATTATTTTAAGAGCACCTAGGACTGATTATGGGAAAAAGAACATATTGTATGAAGGTGCGCAGCTGTTCAATAAACTACCAAAAGACATTAAGGATGTCAACTCATTAGTCACATTTAAAAGATTGCTAAAAACTCACATTTTAAAGGATTTTTCAATAAAAACATAACTTCTACCCAACTATAACTAAGCATCCTAACTCTAGTGTAACATCTCACCATGGCCGAGGCCTTACATAATAGTCACGGAAACGCAAGCAGAGTTCTCGCTCGGTAATACCTACTAACACAAATGAACGAATTAAGCTCCTACCCACTTTTATATCTATATGTTCTGTTTTTGTTGTTGTGATTGTTATTTTTACAGCTATATTGTTTTTTATAACTAGAATTATTTTTACAACTAATATCCTATTTTAACGCTGTTAGGCACTCTAATATTAAGTTATTTTTAATTTTTCTCTGTAAGTGAATTACTTAATTCTTGTGAGAAAATAAATATCTTCAACATTCTCAAATCTTATAGAATTAGATACAAAGACAGTAAGGAGTTACAAAAAATTACACTCTTTTCGATAGGTGTACCTAACACGCATCGTGGTGTCTCTGCGCTCAGGGCATATTCCACTGGCAAAGTTCAATCATCTTATGAAAATTTCAGACTCTCCCAACTGTTCTACTTGTGGAGTTATAGAAGATGTTCATCATCTGCTAGTGGAATGTGGCTGGAGCCAGTCTCTAAGATCGCTGATGAATAGTCAGTATGATCTGAATTTTTTAGATGTAGGCGCATTTCAAAGTGTTTTATCTGCCCCGTTATCCGAAGCGGCTAAGACACTTTTTACAATGGTGTTTAACTTAATTAAGTCGTAGTTAGTAAAATTCAATCTGTAACAGGGCTGACATAGTCGCTAAGCGACGCCAAGTCCTTTGAAAAATAAAAGATATAAAAAAAAAAAAACGTGGTTTCTCGACGTTGTCATAACCGGCCCGTCATACAAGGTTGTTGAACTCGGTTTAGATCTACTTCTAAAGCTTACAGCATTTGTACAGGATCCATGAATTCCATACAGTCCTCAATTATTTAACTCGCGACAGATGGTAATAAGCGTAAATAGTGCGATCAGTGATGTTGAACTCATTTTTAAAGGGTATTAACTATAGGTACCTAGACAGTCACTGAATTTTTTTTAGAATACCGGCTGATCTCTGCTGCTACTTTTATGTAATCACTATCGGTCAGGAAGGACTAAAGTAAATGCGAATCTTCAAACATAAATAGATTTTAGCGCCTGGCGTCTCATCTATGCTTGATACAAGGACCGCTATAAAACGGACGCTGTATTAAAAAAAACGCGCAATGCATTAAATGTTGAAAGTAGATCGTGGTTTCGCCCGCCTTAAATTGCAGGCGTGCTTCGTAAACCTTTATCTGCTAATGTTGGTGGCTGTCTCTGTGAACGCAACGGTTCTGTCACTCGTGACTAGGGATGTGCTAACCCGTAATTTGACTAAACTTAGGTTGGGTTAGTCGTGGTTCAGTGCTGCATAATTACGGGGAATTATTTTTAATTGGAATGCTTTTGTTGAAGTTACTTTGTAATTCCAGGAACAAAACATTTTATAGTGGTAGGTTAGATAACAAATTTATATTTCATATGCCTACCATAGTTAAATACCTACCTAACTTAGAATTGATTAAGTACGTGTTGCAACAAGACGCTTGTACTTAATCTACTTTTTTGAGTAGATTTTGAGAGAGCATCTCTATTAAGAAACTGTCAAAAAACACGTACTTAATCAATTCTAAGTTAGGTAGGTATTCGACAATATATATATAATAAATAATGGTAGACATTTTACTCAGCATCATCTATCCCGGAATCTAGCCCGCTACCTTCTGCGTCTCAGGCGGGCCTTCACCAACTACACCGCAGAGGTCGTCAAATAATTATATATAAAAATGAAATGTAAGTTTAGGTACTCCACGAATCGCTAGGGGCGCTTGTCGATAGTTGTGTTTTTGAAAAACAACTTTAATATTTAAGCAATAACTTTGACCTAATAAATCAATTGCTGTCGCAAAAACTCAAAATTAGTACCTAAGTAAACAGATTTGTTTTTTTTGTTTTTACAATCAAATCAAAATTTAGACGCTAGGTATGAAGTTGCCTGTGTCATCGATGTATATATATATTTCCAGCTATAACTTATACTCTTAATATTTTGTAAATCCTATGTTGACACAGATAATCTTCCACGATGTAGCACGTAGTAGGTAGGTAGCAGGTAGGTAGGCATTAGGCTACATTCACAGCACACTGTCTCTTTTGAAGGACTCCATAAAATAGGTTACGTACACATAATAATTTCGTGAGAACAACATCTATCAACTTCCATTGTTTTTATGTGAATCGGCCACCAAACAGCGCGTCAACAATTTATATCTTATCATCCATTTGTTACGGTCTAAATTCCTCTGTGTCGGTATTTCAAAACATGACTTATTTAGATAGATTTGTGTAGATTAGCTAATTTATTACATTGGGAAGCGATGTCCATTGAATAACGTGCGAATTTTAAACTGTTGGGAACTGACATTATTATTCTATCCTTTTAAGTTACTTATTATCATAATATTTAGGCAATTATCTAATAAAAAACAAAAAATATTGCTAATATATACTTATATGAAGGTACAGGTAAATGTACCTGTTGTAAAAATATTGCATAAATGTATTAAAATATACAAGTAAGTTGATACCTACTCACAACCTACTCACCTATAAAACCAAGCAACCTACCAATGCAAAGTTTTTTAAACTTTCTAAGTAACTTGAATACTTTTTTCTTTTTTTAGCTAAAGTCCATTCAATTTCTATATCATAAATTAAAAAAAAAAAAACTGTAGATTTTCCTACTGGTTTTTCATTGATCATGATACCTTTTTAAGGCTCTAGTAGGTATCATAAGATCATTGACCGAAGTGTTTACTAAAAACCCAGTGACCTATTGCAGAAGCAACAGATCAAAAAACTGTAACCTGCCTGAGGGTCATTGTCGTAATTTTAGCTGTATCCTGGCAACTTTAAACCAGCTAATAATTGCATAACTAGGTGTAGTACTGGTATCATGTTGTACTTTAGTGTAATGAAGGTAAGTACACCTACCTAAGTAGGTACGCGGATAAATTCCGCAATCAGAAATTACATTATAAGTGCGCGCGGAACATGCTTAGTGTAATGCCAGCTGATTGAGTTTGGCTAGACATTGAAATGGATTTTCTCAACTACTAATCCAGAACTGAAAAAAAAGCTAAACGTAGATACAAAATAAAATGTTAGGACGTGTCTCTGACTAAACTCTTTAGACATTTTTAAGTGCAGTTAGAAATATGGGAAAATGTGCACAAGGGCTTACAGTTCAAACCAAATCATTATTCAATAAAATCACTAGGACCACTATGAATCTAGTGAATCTAGGTGCCGGTTCCTCTTAACCCTAGTTAAAAAAGAATCCGGCAACAAACTCGTCTGATTTTAATATTTATTAATATTTAAGACCACAGTCACAGATCACAATTATTATTGTGAGAATGCACGTAATTCCATTTCTCTTAATAGGTAGATTGGGGTTTTCGGCACAATAACCTCAGCTCAAGTAAAGTCTTTTTTAAATAAACAGTTTTTTTACATTGTTGAATATGGAAATAACTACAACATCTTATTAATACACATTTAAAAATGTTTATTTTTTTGTTTTATAAACCTAACCTAATAACAAGTGTCTCAAAAATAATACTTAAATGTTTTTTCTTACATATTATTTCTAATCTGTCTCAATGATTGGCTGAATACACTCTTCTTCTTCTTCGTTAATGGCATCAATTTTGCCAATGTTAAGTGTTTTGATTGTTTAAAGTAACACGTCACTAAGTCGTATGATGTCACAAAGAAACACAAAAGTTTCATTCCAATTATTCACACCCGAGTCAATAACTCTAACTTTATTTGAATAAAATCATCAAAATTACAAAAAAAAACCCAAAATAACTCGGGGAAAAAAAATTATATAAGAGTACAATGTTTATTCCGCAAAACGATAAAAATAGTTCCTGAATACACTCAATGTAGGTACAGCAATCAAAACTTCATGGTATCTCAACTGCTTAAATGTTAGTCTTCGAGGTAGTTTTACTAACTACAATAGGTTCTGATAAAATGAGTTCATATGTAATGAGTTTGATACCTAAATAGGTACCAACCTAGTTAATTACTGTTGTATTATGTTTGTGACCCTGAAAAAGTTCACCGTTCATATAAAACAGGATAATTCAAATCTAACAATCTAATCAAACAAAAACACTATGACAAAAGGTCAGATTACACAAAACATTGCATAACCGACAAAAACTATTTTACAAAACATAGCGAGTAAATCAATTTATTTCATGCAACCTTAGGAGTTTTGACAAGAAAATTATATACAGTTACGCTTAAAAAGTCGCAACATTTTATTATACGAAGATGATTGCGCTAGCTTTAGTACACACAATCACAATAAAAAACCTTTTATGTTTTTTATATGGATATATAAAATAAACAAGGTTTAAACTGTAAAAATAGTCCAACAAACAATATGACATAATTTTCTATTTACCATGGAATTTTTTAAACATTGAATAAACAGTAATAAATTGTCGTATCAATTTAAGATAAAAAGACAGATAAAGAAAAAAAAATCTGCTGACGAGTTTGAAAAACATTATGTCTGGGTGTTATAAGGAATTATAAGTATATATTTAAAAATAATGTATTCCATCAGTTATCTAGTCTCCATAATACAAGCTATGCTTAGTTTGGGTCTAGATGGTGTTGTACGCATTGTTTACCTATATTTATGTATTTATTTATTGAATTTTATGATGAAAACAATCACTTTCTTGAGTATTACTTAATCATTAGATAAAATCAGTGGGTTTTTGGCTATTTGTGGGTATTTATAGATTTTAGCAAATATATATAATAAAAAACAAAATATTTGAAGCTTTATGATTATGATGGTTTATATAAAAATACTTAAAAAAAATATTAAATAAATCTCAGTATTATGCGATGACATCAATATCGATAACATGAAGTTTACGCCCATTCCTATTTAATTTGGCGGCAAATGAAGTAATAGTCACAGTCGTTATAAAAAGTGGCAACAGCAATGAACCTATTCAACCAGTGAATGAATGATCATTCAAATTCAACCTTAGATCTATTATATTAGGTACGTCGTAGAGGAACTTGTAGTACTATCTAATTATAATGTCGTTAGGCAAAACGCTGTCGTCCCACGGTTCAGATAATATTACGATACGATTGACACTTACCTAGTTTTTAGATTCGTATATGAGTTGCACTTTCAGCATAATTTTTCCGCCCTTTACTATTGTCAGCTTCTAGATTATTGAAGTGATAACTTCTTATGGGAGGGAAAACCGCTTCGTTACGTAACGCGATACGGCGCTGTTTGGCTTCCATTTCTCTCACGCATACGGCAGCGGTAGGCAGGCTTCGCCCCTCTCACTCTAACCCGAAGCGCTAGTTAGATTCGTTTAAGTTATCGCTTCTGCCAGGCGTCCCGAGACGCACACGTTATTTTTTACACTTGGCAGATGTTCAAACTGGCCTGTCAGCTCAGCGCTGTAGGTTGAGGGTTCAATGACCTCTCATGACAAACATTTGAATGATGCACATAGGTGTTTATTCTGTGTCTGGGTGTTACAAAGTATGATAAGAACGCATGGCCTCATGTTGCTCTGCCCGCAGGCAGTTACCGACACATTTGAAACGTATAAATTATTTTGTATTGTATCTAGCTTTTTTGAAGTTTTTGAGTCGAGTTTTTGAAGTGTTCACCTCAATCGAGAAACTGTCGAACCACTCGTAATCATCTCTCATTTAATGAATGATATATTGGCCTCAATTCTATTGTCACCAACCTAACTAATTTTAGCTAAAATTAGGTTTTGAACTGTCAAATTAACCTTTATTATTCTGCTGCTACCAACTTATCCTAATTTAATTTTATCTAACTTAATTAAGCGTTCCTAATTTAGTTAGATGGTACCAACAGAATAGGTTTTACAAATGCTATGACTAACTAAATATATTTTAGACAATTCCTAATTTTAAAAATGAACCAACCGAATTGCCACCATTATCATATAATAAATCATATAAAAAAACGCTAGGACCAAGTCGAGTTTCTTCCCAATTCTTCTCGGGCTTGAGTTAGGATGAATTGGCACCTAAATTCACCTAGAATGTAAGACATTTCAAAGTGATCCTTGTGATTGTATTGAATAAAGCATCTTTTGACTTTGACTTTGACTTTATCATAAGCTCAGACCAATAAAATATAAAGACAGAAAATAAATCATTTTATTTGAAATTTCTCTCAATCTTCTTCGTCGTGTTACAATATTATAATCGTTAATGGTCTACCTATTTAATATTTTGTAATGAATTTCCATAAAGTCACGCCTGAATCAATTATCTATTGATAAAGGTGTTAAAGTTTACGCTTCCAGGTTTTAGCAAAACATATTAGGTACTTATGAAGTTTTTGGTGGCTGGGCAGAGGTCTCTTAAAGTGCAATTGTTAGGGCACAACGGGCAGACCAGCAGATATATCATAGCTTGAGGGTCGGTACCACATTACCCTAGTCGCTATTATACTACTAATTATATATTAGATAATATAATTAGTAGTATAATAGCTTGAATTAAGGGTAGTCATGTGAAAAAAGCGTATTATAATACAAATTACTACATTGTTTTTCGGAATACATGGCCTCATGTCGCTCTGGCCTCTGACAGTTAACTGACAGATTTGCGATGTATCCTACTGTTATACACTAGCCATATGAACATGATTCAGTCTAATTTACTGAAAGTACTAACACCTGCTCGTGGCTTTGCACGCGTGGTACTTACGTAAATTGTATCTTATGTGCTATTCCAATTCACTAACTACATTTATACTAAGTCTTATCAAAATCTGTCCAGCCGTTGCAACGTCATTGAGCCACAAACATTTAAACAAACATTCGCATCTAAGTATACTAATATTATTAATATCTCTGTACGCATGTTTGTTGTTTGTTACTTTCACGGCTAAACGGCTGAACGGATATTGATAAAACTTGGTACGGAGAGTAGATACTTGGTAGATAGTATCTTGGAGTCAGACATAGGCTACTTTTTATGTATGTACCACGCGTGCGAAGCCGCGGGCATCAGCTAGTTTACCTTACTTAGTAGTACAAAAGTACAGTTAAAAGCTAAAGTGTTACAAGATATTTTGATTGCTAGGTTTATTAAAAGATTTCTATATTAGGGGTCGACTTTGAATACGTACGAGTTAGTGTTGAAGTCGTTACGTCAGAGATGATTGCCCTATTGTAGTCGCTAGATACATTATCCAACTGCGGTCAAATCTTTTGAATTGGACAAGTGTGTGTTGGACAACGAATAGTGAAGGCTTCCGAAGTCATATACGATGAATTAGGTAAGAAGGTCTACTCTATAAATCGATATATAGGGACGATAGTCAAAGTCAAAAGATTTTATTCAATACAATCACAAGGATCACTTTGAAACGTATTATATGCTAGGTGAATTTAGGTGCCAATTCATCCTAACCCAAGCCCAAGAAGAACCGGCAAGAAACTCGATCTGCTCATAGCTTTTTTACATGATCCATTCTATAACTACCTAATAAAACTAATACAAGAGAGTTTCAAACGTGTCGGTTAACTATCTGAGAGCAGAGCGACATGAGGCCATGCATTCTCATCAATAATATATTAATTTATATTATAATACGCTTTCTTGAAAAGACTACCCTTTGTGTATGCTTTCAATGTCTTGATAGGTAGTTTAGTTAATCGTGCTAAGACTTCTTTTTTACATAGTTGCGACTCGTGAATGATAAAACGACCGATACTCCTTTTGACAATCGATGTCACAACAATCACAACAGACAATACGATTATTTGTGAATTCGACTGAATTCGGATTGTGAATGAATTCGACGTATTACCGTGAATAATGTAATTAGGATAAGACTTTTCAGTCGTAGTTTGAGCAAGGGAAGATTGGGATCGAACAGAAACTTTAAGGGTTTCTGGTTGGGCAACATAACCCTAAGAATTGACGATGCATGAGCGTAATATTGGCTTGTTTCCGTCTATTCTTTTATCTCTCAAACTATAAGTAGTGATCGCGCCGAACGAATATAGTCGAATAAAATGGCTACCGGGAATTCTGGGCATTCGAATTCCTGCCTATGGCTGTAGAATTTGTTTCACATCGTTTTTACAGGACGGTTGAATCTGTCATGTGGGCGTTCACCATAATAGGTCCAAGATTAGTTAGTACCTATAATCTATTATCAACAACAGGACAAAATCACATAAGTATATACAGTTACCTAATAATTATATTTATTCTTTGGTAATTTAGTATAATGTTCGAATAAGTAGACAATTATTTAGTACAATCCCGCTAATCGGGATGAGTTATGAGAATTCTAATGAGTTAGACACAAAATGAGCGCTCATTCCAGCGCTCGACGAAGCAACAAGCCTGTAGAGAATCTCGCGAGTGATGCTGTTGATGTTTTTACGTTTCTGTGCTGAGCGAGTCAATTGTTCCTGAGGATGCCTTGTGGAGGCGAATCACGTATCCTACTTTATTTTTGAAGCGCATTTTCACAGCGCTTTGGTGTACTGTAATGCTATGTTATTATTGTGTAAATAAATAAATTTTAAGCCACTCATTAGAATAGATTGGTAAGATAATCTAACTAATCAAACTTCTAACTAATATTATAAAAGCGAAAGTAACTCAGTCTGTCTGTCTGTCTGTCTGTCTGTCTGTTTGTTACGTATTCACGCCTAAACCGCTGAACCGATTTTGATGAATTTTGGTAGATTATTGAAATTGTAAAAGGACATAGGCTACTTTTTACGTAGGTACCACGCGTGCGAAGCCGCGGGCAGCAGCTAGTACTAGATTTGTCTACTTCCGCAAATTCAAGCCTGAACCAATCATACTATATCGTAATATAATATAATACGTATATAAATTAAAAATGTCTTTACCTGTATGTCTGTCTGTCTGTATGTTACCTATTCACGGCTAAACGGCTGAACGGATCCTGATGAAATTGACTAAGCAGATAGATTATATAATGGAGACAAATATATGCTACTTTTTATATAAATACCTTGCGTGCGAAGCCGCGGACATCTGCTAGTATCTATAAATGTTTGTTTAGTATATTAGGTTCCAATTCCAATTAGTTTAATATGAACAAAATACTTCTAACTTTCTAAAGATAAGAACCTCGTCTGACCTGACCTCGTCTGTACAATCGTACGAGAAACTTCATTACTATTTTCTCCTAACAAAGTTTACTATATATGTCCTTTGTCTAAAGACTTTTGATCTCACCAGTACCGACAATTGTAGCAATTTCGTAAAACAGGGCTTTAAGGGGTCTGTTTCACTAGATTGACAGTAATCTGTTCCGGCTGCGTTTCTATTACCACGTTAGACATCATTACAGTCCCATCTAAATTACCTAGGTATATGTGATCACAGTAGGTATCATCTGTAAGCAGATTTGTAGAAATCCTGCATTAGATAGGTATGTATTTGAGTAAGCGAAAAATTAACTAAACTGAGGACTTGGTAGTAGCTCTGTCTTCTGTGCTACAGGTTGAGGGTTCGACTCCCTCCCAGGATAAACATTTGTGTGAAGAACATAGGTGTTTGTTCTGTGTCTGGGTGTTATACAGTATCTTAAGAATGTATTTAAAAATATATAAGTACCTATTGTATCAGTCATCTGGTCACCATAGTACAAGCTATGCTTAGTTTGGGGCTAGATAGTGTTGTGTGCATTGTCCACCAATATTTATTCATTGACCTCAATTGATATGAAATTTAATAGATATATTTTACAGCATTTAATTTTGTGTCATGGAATATAACAGATTTATACCTCTTCTTTTCATTTATTAAATGTTATTAGTATCTAGCCCCAAACTAAGCATTCCTTGTATTATGGTGACCAGATGACTGATATACCTAATACTTACATATTTTTAAATACATACCTATGATACTTTATAACACTCAGACATAGAACAAACGCCTATGTTCATTACATAAATGTTTGTCCTGGGAGCGAATCGAACCCACAACCTACAGCGCAGAAGGCAGAACTACTACCAACTGAGCAGACAGGCTCAGTATGTATGGATTATAACTTTTAACATGTTTTTTTATTTACATGGTAAATATCCCGTTTTGAGTGAAATTATGTTTCAGTACGGATTAGTACCTATGCAATTATATGGATTTATGGACGTAGGTATCTAGGTCTAGTTTTATCTATGTATATAAGACTTAACATCCTCTGTGATATATGACAACTTCTGTGGCGCAGTGGGCCAAGATACGGCTGAGACGCAAAAGCTTGCGGGCTCGATTCTTGCCGCGAGACAAATGTTTGTATGATCTGCAAGTATTTGCCTCGGGTCTAGGTGTTTCTATATAAAATATGTATTTATTTAGTATATCATTCATGTGGTACCCATAACACAAGCTCTGCGTACTTTGGGGTTAAATGATGCTTTGTGAAATGTACAGCATTATTTATTTATTATCATCATCATTGGCCTTAGTTCATCTGTAAAAGATGATTTAGATGGCGTCAGTCAAGCTACGGAGCAGTTATTTGAAAACTTTCGTTCATGGATCCACTCCAGCAAGCTGAGGTGGGTGAAGTTTCTTCTCCACTGCCGCCACTCTACCTGGGATTCTGTTTAATAGCGCAGGCCTTCCCAGGTACCCACACTAAGTATATATATTTTATTCAAAACATCCGCAAATTATACAATTAATTACTTTATTAAGGGCCAAAGTAAAAGTATCGAAGTAAAAAGTAAATCGTAAAAACACAAAACGAATAGCATCAATTAAAGTTAAATAAAGGGAGTAGGTCCTTTTTGTGCTTCTGTTGGGCTATAAATTATGACGATTCGAAAGCAGAGCTCTTTGGCGAAAGTTACAAGTGTAAGCGATTTATGAATCTTAGATAATGCGTCTTTATTAAACCATTGGTTTTAAAATCAGCTAAATGGGACTAAAATATTGTTTAAGTTATACTTCAAATTTCTCATAATAACCTATTGCACTGGTTTTTAAGATTTTGTATTATATTTTTTTATCTAAACTGAGATAAGAACAACATAATACAAATATAATACATGAATAATACATTTGTTTATAAATTTATTTACAGAAATAATTACAGAATAATATGTGTACAATAATATAAAATACACGTGAAACAGTTGAGCTATCCAAGAACAATTACGCATATAATTAAATATACACGTAATTGTGAAATATCCATAATTGAATTTACCTATGTTATTTTATTAATTCGGATATTTATTATAAAAAACATTTAACACGTAACCAGGAGTTCCTTAACCAATTTATTTAATGGTATTTTTTTATATAGTCAGGACATGTATTCGTATAATACACAATCCTTAGAAATCACAAGACTAAATGAGTTCAAAATAAAAATTATGATATTTTTGAATTCTTCTCAAATATAAATGAGTACATGAATTGTTCATTTTCTCGTTTGCAAACATGATAAGAAAGGAAGATAGGTTAGAATATAAATATATTATTAATATTTTACCAACTGACATGCCAATGTTATGTTACTGTATCTAGTTATGGTTAAATAAATCAAATCTGAAATCTAAGACTTTTAGCAATTAAGTTTTTTTAAGTTTAGTAAATATAATAATAATAATATATAAATAAATATATAATCCCGGACATTTCACACGGCATCATTATGGCCCCAAAGTAAGCAGAGCTTGTGTTATGGGTACCACATGACTGATATACGACTTATTATACATTTTTTTTTGTAAATACATACATTATTATACATAGAAATACCCAGACTCGAGACAAATACTTGCAGATCATACAAACATTTGTCCCGCGGTAAATATATGTAGGTATCAATCATAACTTTTTGTTCCTGCGGTTTTACAGCTACTTCTTGTAACTTGTACCACACCATATTATCACTTTATATCGATCGTCTCCCAGCGGGTGTCGTAACGTGTGTAAATTATGTGATATATCGATTAAACATCGATTATTTACCGATTATGCGTTCCATTAACGATTCAACGAGCTGTCAGTTTAAAATAAAATGTGCTTTTGTTGATTGAGCGGTTGGAAGTTTATGTTTTTTTTATGTTCATTTTACTTATATATATTATTTACATGTGAGATAACATATTCAATAAATACTATACTTAAATACAGAGCCCAGTCTAGAAGGGCAACGACGCGACGCCCTGCCGTCATACAGTTTCAGTACGGAGGGTAGTCACTCGACTGTACATCGGCTACAATCTACAGTCGTGGTTTATTACATTTTTTATTCAAGATTACAATTTTACCGCAAGAAAATGTTTATTGGTACCTAAGAATTTATTACAACGGGAGATGGATAAAGGCGGTAATGGAGTGGTGGCCAAGGGATACTCAACGGCCTAGACCACCAGACCACCCGCCCGATTGTCGAATGTGTAGTCAACGTTGTCAATCACTGAATGAGACTTTCTAGGAATCGGAATGAGTGGCGTATTAAAGAGGAGGCGTATACCCAGCAGTAGGTGCAATCGGGCTTAATGATGATGATGATGAAGAATGTATTTATAAGAACTAGTGTTAAGTTTGTAAATCTGTTATAATAATAAAGTTTACGTAATAACCCTGCCGATGCAATCCGAAATTAAGTAGGTAGGTATTATTTGCATATAATAGGATCATCAACACTATATGCACTTGGTAGGTACACCTAGGTATTTATACCTAGTCATACAATGACGCTAAATATTGAATACCTATTTTTTACTAATAAACAACAATAGGTGTACGTGCGAAAGCCGTCATGGCCTTAATTTGTTAATACTTGTTGTAATTGACTGTTTTGTGTGCGATGTGCATGGATTTAGGGTTCCGCAAGCTGAGAGCAAAGCCACAAGAGGTGCGCGGTGTCATATGTTATGAATTGAGTGAGTGCCCAATACGTCGGCAAAGACATCTTTTTATAGATAGACCTACTAACCACGAACTCGCATGATGTTAAGCGACGATGTGGCCGACGATGGAGCACGCAGGTCTAGAAGATACCTATTTATTCTTAACTTGAAGAGACCTAGACTGTAGTTTCCTTGAAAGATAGACGACGGCAAAGTATTTCAATCCTTGGCTGTACGCATTATAAATGAGGAAGCAAAGCCCTTTGTTCCTAAGGGTGGTAGACTGACAAGGTATGGACCTGAGCGGTAAGTTTGCTTATCCAACTGTGAAAAGGAGATAGTGGAATCAAATATATATTATTAAGTTAATAAAGTTAATAAATATTGGTGGACAAAATGCACACAACACTATCTAGTCTCTTCATGACCGTTGATTACTTATATATTTTTAAATACATACTTATGATACTTTTATAACACCCAGACACAGAACAAACATCTCTATGTTCCTCATACTATGAGTCGACTAACATGCGAGGTGAATTTAAGAGCCAAACTAACCTAACCCAAGTCGGAATGATTTGAGATTGTCCAATTTTTAGATTGAGGATAAAAAATGATGATGATGATGATGAGCTTGCACTATGAGATCCAGATAACAGATGTGCATCTTTTTGTCTGCTACATTATAAATATATTATATATTAATAAAAAGTAAATCCTTTAACTTTTAAAGAAATGTACAGAATAATATACAATAATTAAAAATACATGTGAATCAATTGAGTTATCTAAGAACCGTTTAAAACAATTATTGAAAGCTAATAATAGCTTTTTCACTTTCAAAACTTTCATAAAGCTTTCAACTTGATAAAGATGGGTTTTACTCAAGTATCATTCTGTCGATAAAGGCACCGACACTGTTTCGATTCATCTAGAGAATCTTCATCAGGGTGAGTTTGATCCGCGGTCCGTGAGTTGCCGCTAGAGTTCACGGTTCACACATGTTCGATACAGTGTCGGTGCTTCCATCGACAAAATAATACGTGAGTTACTGGGACGACGTGACTTTTACCTGTACTGTTTATTATTTTAAGTTAGATTAGTTAGATTAGACTCCAGTCTTCTTTGAGAATAAATATCTATGAACTGAAACCAGTGTTTATCAAAATGTCTAATAATAGCTAGTAAGCTAGTAGTAAATAATAAGTAAGTAATATTTATTATATATATTTTTACACTTAAGAAAAAAATGTTTGGGATTTCATTGAATAAAAACTGTGCAAGTATATTGGCTTTGAATTTGAAAATGCTCGTAAATAAAATATTACAATATCTTCAAATAAGTTGAAAGCCCGAATCGCTATTAACAGTGCATATTGTTTTAGTAGTTAATATATATCGCGTATTAAATTTAAATGTATTTCCAACATACTAGTTGTTATTTTGAAAACGGTTTTTTTTATTTTTGTTACTTAAGAACCGCGCGGACCTCGCCTAATTTATTTTTTTCGCAGCAGAACCCTACGGAATCCTCCACGCTTGACACGCCCTTGATATTTTTTACCTCAGTGCCATAATATTTCTTGAACCTGTACATTGTATTGTTTCTTTAATTAGTGATTACAATATTTAATTGATGTTTTATGTGCACGTATGGTTTTGATTAATTTCGTTGCGTTAGATGCATTCCGATAAAGATAGGTAGTATAGATACTTATAAAAATTGGCAACTCAAAAAAAACTATTTTTCTTTCTATAATGGCATCTGTCTTGTCAATTTTGCCAGTGTCAAGTGTTTGTTTGGTAGTACAGACGGTGTTGCCATGTATATATTTTTAATCTATAGAAGAAAAAGCGTAAAATACCTAGAGTTAGAATTCTTCAACAAGAATTCATCTTAGTATCCACTGAGCGGCACTGAGCCAGATATTCTGCCTTCAAGCAGTAGCACTAACAGTCCTGCTATGGAATCGAACCAGCACCTTTAGCAATTATACTAAGACTTACCTTTCTGTTAGCAGCAACCATTGTTTGTATCTGCAAATATAAATAAATATTAATTGTCAATTTCCAATTACATTTATTTACAGAAATAATTACAGAAAGTTGAGTCGATCAGTTGAGCTATCTATAGATCGTTTTAAACGGTCCTTAGATATCTCAACTGTTTCACGTGTATTTTATATTATTGTATATTATTCTGTACATTTCTGTAAATATATTAAGCATTATAACTTTAATTTAATATAAGTTACATTTGATAGCAAAATTTAATTTAAAAAAAAATGCGTGATTGTCGTGGAACACTCGGTTGGAACACATTACTAGCGTCCGAGAGCAATTAATTAAACGCAGAAATAACTAATAAAACTAAATAAAAGTACAGAACTGAGTACAGAATACTATAAAATACATGTTAAACAGTACACCTATCTAAGGACTGTTTAAAAATATCTATAGATGACTGATCCAGATCACTGCCAGAGGGCAGCGTTCCCAAGATACTGGCGGCATTGCCACGTTGAATGGCAATGCTAATACGCTGAGCCAGATAGGAGCCAGCTCTTGGGTCACGCATGTCGACAATTAATGACTGATATAATTAATACTAGCAAATATATACTTATGATACTTTATAACACCCAGACAGAGAGCAAACATATATGTTCATCACGCAAATGTTTGTCCTGTGGATCGAACCCACAACCTACAGCGCAGAAGGCAGAGCTACTTTTTAATTGTTGATTTTATCAATCAAACTAATTTACATAAAGAACTAGCTAGTATTACTCTATGCACAGACTACTAGGATGTACTAAATCAAAAACGTTCGTTTGAAAGCACTGTCAATAATAACGAGATCCCGCAACGTTTGATCAACGTATAATCCAAATTAGAGCTAAATCGTTACCGTTATAGTGATTAGCGCGGTTCGAAATATTTCAAAAATAACGTTTTGACTTTGGTTTAGCTTTGGTTCAGACGTTCAATATTACCGCGGTCAGCCCACTAAGTCCTAGCGCTTTTTTATATGATCCATCTTATAACTTGGTTAAACACGAAATACTAATACAACAGTAGGTTAAACATTGCAAATATGTCAGTTAACTGTCTGAGGGCAGAACAACATGAAGTTGATGACTTCAGTATAGTAATTTATATTATAAAACGATTTCTTTACAAGACTACCCGTTATCTAAGCCTTCAAATTATTAATAGGTAGTTTAGTTGCATTTTCAGGAAGCTTATTATAGAAGCGCACCGTGTTCCCCATAAAGGACTTATTTCCTTTTCCATATTACCTACCTACTCGTACTTTTGCGCTTTTGTAGTGTCCGATTTTGTGTCTGAATTTATTTATTATTTATTCACTTTCAATACTTTCGTTAGTTGTACTATACATTTTGATAAACACGGGTTTTATTCACGTATTATTTTGTCGATGGAGGCACCGACACTATAATAATAATAATAATAAATATTTATTCAAAATTCCAATAGTACAACAATATAACAAAACACAATCTTAATTAGACAAAGGTAAATGCTTAACACGAACCTCGAACACGACACTGTTTCGATTCATCTAGAGAATCTTCATCAGGGTGAGTTTGATACGCTCGGTGCCTCCATCGACAAAATAATACGTGAATAAAACCCGTTAGTATAAAAATGTATAATATAAATACTTTTCAATTTTTTTTACGAGTTGGTATGTAATAAGTATACTTAGTATACGTTCTTCGTACTAGGTACATACTTAATTAAAATTAATCTTGAATAAATTATCAACAAGATAATTGGACCTATTCTATGATGTTTGAATAATTGATAGCTCACGATCTAGGAAGACATAAGTTTTGTTTTCACACGATTTATAGTGATGTTCCATCAATATTTATCATTAAATGTAAATTAACTGTAATTACTTATTTTAATAGGGTAGGAACGGGTTGGAGTGATTTGGCTTTCTGTGGTTTCGCTAAAGTTTCGTAAAATACAAAAAGCCTTCGAGAGCCTTCGAATCCTTCGAAGCCTTCGAAGGTTGCGTGAATAAGCATGTTTTTTTCCTTTTTTCTTCTTGTTATCGTGTCACTAATTATTAACAACCAGTGTGGTGAAAAGATTAAAGTGCGCTTTTAATTTCTTACTTATAATGAATAATAGTTTTGAAGACAACTTGGATCAATATCTCTACCAGAAGAAGAAGAAAAATGTGTCAGGTATCATACTAAAAATGTCCACCAATATTTACTTCTATGAATAGACAAAAAGAGTGCTCATCCGAAAAAAGCGTATATTTCGACCGAAACAATTTTTTTACTGAAACTATGACGACGAGCACAACCTGTTGACTAAACTCACAAATTTGGTAATGTCACGGTGGCTAAGCGGTTGATAACACCGACTGTCAATACTAAAGCCCCAGATCAAACCATGTGCAATCAAACATATTTTTTGCTATAATTTGCGATCGTTGACGTCAGCTTATGACTTTCAATTTCGTTTCTACCACCCGCTAACACTAACACTTCTCATCTTTCCAACCTACTGAAGTCCAACCAAAACTAGCTGATATTGAGGTCAGATCATGGAGAATATGAATGAAATCGTTAATTCACAAAACCGGTTTAATCGTAACAATTTTTTTTAATAACCGCGAAAAACTATTATGTGATGGTTTTAACCGTATAATATGATTAACCTTCTAAATATTGCACTACTATATCTAGACTACAAGTTATACTAGATTTTTTTTTCTTTAACTTATAGTGTCCCACTGCTGGGAAAAGGTCTCCCTTTACCTTCCACTCTTTGCGCTCCAAGGCCACAGTTAGTTGATTTGGCTCGAATGCCTCTAGATCGTCTCATACATACAAAAAAGTGTTAAGACCAGACAAGTTTCTTGCCGGATTCTTCTTGAACTGGGGTTAGGAGGAACCGGCACCTAGATTCACTAGCATGTAAGAAGACGATTCAAAGTGGTCCTTGTGATTTGATTGAATAAAGTGATATTGAATTTTTTGAATTTTTCGCTATCTTTTCCTGGGTATGCGCGTCGTCTCCGACTATCGGGCACCCACTGATTGACGAGCTTTGCCCAACGGTCTGAATGCATTCGAGTCACATGACCTGCCCAGTCCCATTGCAAACATGCAGTCCTCGTACCTACATTCGCTATGCCCGTTTTCGATCGGTATTTCGGACCCTATCGGTTCTTTTAATTCCCAAAACACTGCGCTCCATAGCTCCATACAAGTTAGATCTATATATTAAACGTGAAGCAAAAACTTTGTACCCCTTTTTACGAAAATTGCGCGGACGGAGGAGTATGAAATTTCGCACACTTATTCATATTAATATTATAAAGAGAAAAGATTCGTATTTTTGTATGTTACGAATGAACTTAAAAACTTCTGGACCGATTTGAAAAATTATTTTACCGTTGGAAAGCTACACTATCTACTTTATATAGAGGAGTGCAGAATGCTATTATTTTTATATATTATGCTAAAAAGTACATTAATTATTAATTAATTATGGTAGAATTTTGGTAGAGTGGGCGACTGTCTAGAGAAAATAACACTAGTTCTCACTAAACTGTCTTACTAGTCTAGAAGTCTTCTTGAGAAATAAGGGCTCTACATATTTGATCTTTTAGGAATCAAGACGGTTAGCAGTTTTTTTAATAAACCTACGTTTAACCACGATCTCGCCTAATGTTAAGCGACGATGTGGCCGACGATGGGGCACGCAGGTCTAGAAGATACCTATTTACTCGAGACATGAAGAGACCTAGATTGTAGTTTTCAGGAAAGACAGACGACGGCAAAGCAATCCTGTTTGGCAATCCTTATTTTGCTGGAAAATTGCTTCTATATATTGTTTTGCCGAGTAGCCCCCTGGTCACGTGGGCATGGTTTAATAGAATTATGTTCCCACGGTAGGACCTTAATATATTTTATGATAATTGGAATAAGACCCTATGCCCTAATTTATATCTCAGGTCATCCAATTAAAATACCTTTACATACCTCATGACATTTATCTACACATTCTATGGATAAAGTGCACCAAAACACTAACCATTTCTTTAATCACGCGTTTAGACCCAGATTTTTAATCTGTCATTTTGAAATGATTAAAGCCTTAACTATTAGTTGCTTTCATAAATTTATTTTTATTCTGTTATATTATTGTAGGTACTATTGGAATTTTGAATAAATATTTATTTATTTATTCAAATAAAATAAAGATTTTAGGTACCCAATCTATACTAATATTATAGATGTGAAAGAAACTCTGTCTGTCTGTCTGTTTCTTACGTTTTCACGCCTAAACCGCTGAGCCGGTTTTGATGAATTTTGGTATAGAGATAGATGGAACCTTGGCGTAGGACATAGGCTACTTTTCATGTAGGTACCACGCGTGCGAAGCCGTGGGCAGCAGCTAGTATTATATATTAATGTCAGTAGACACTGGCGACAATGGCGTTGTACTGAAATAAATGGAAAACTCGAGGTGAGGCCTTTGCCCAGCAGTGGGACAGTACGGGCTAAAAACAACAACAACATTATTTATTACTTGAAAGTACTTTTTATATTGTTATGTTTCTTATTTCTGTATTCAGATATAACTTAACCATTGATTAACTGTTGGTGAACGTTAGATAAAACCGTCGATTGCGTGTCCTGTCTGTACTTATCAAGTTACAAATTGAATAGATTATACTGAACTGAAGTACTAATTTACGAGGTATATGTATTGCATAATGAAGACATACGAGTACATTCTGTTCAGGTCGTTCTGAGTAAATTTTTAAGATATAAATTTAAGAGATAAATTTATATATGTGAATTCCTTCTTGAGAATTAGGTAAGTCGATTAATCTGCTGTATTTACAGATTCATACATAATAATAAGTATTTATCTCGGGTCTGGGTGTTTCTATGTAAAGTATAAATGACGACCTCTGTAGCACAGTGGGCTTAGGTCCGGCTGAGACGCAGAAGGTTGCGGGTTCCATTCCCGCCCGGGACAAATGTTTGTATGATCTGCAAGTATTTGTCTCTGGTCTGGTTTCTACCTGTCCTCATATAAGACCAGAGACAAATACTTATTATTTTGTTTACATCTATAAATACAGCAGATTAATCGACTTACTTAATTCTCAAGAAAGAATAATAATAATAATAATAATAATGCCGGACATTTCACATAGCATCATCTGGCCCCAAAGTAAGCAGAGCTTGTGTTATGGATACCACATGACTGATATATTACGTAAATACTTTTTTTTTGTAAATACATACATATTATACATAGAAACACCCAGACCAGAGACAAATACTTGCGGAGCATACAAACATTTGTCTCGCGGCGGGAATCGAATCCGCAACCTTTTGCGTCTCAGCCGGCCTTTAGCCCACTCCGTCACAGGGGTCGTCGTAAAATGATATAAGTCTAGTTCCCATGGTACAAGCTATGCTTAGTTTGGGACTAGATAGTGTTGAGTGCATTGTCCACTATTTTTAAGTAGCTAACTGTATCGTGGGATGATTACAACATGAGGTGTACAGACAAGTATATTACTTATATTTGATTGAACTAGGAAATGACATGATGCAAGATCTTTTTAAATTATTATCATCAGCTCGGACCTTTTGTATTTTGGCAAATTATAATACTTTGGTGGCATGCAATGATACATTACTATCAAAGTTACATACACTTGTTTAATACTAGGTTTTGCCCACGGCTTTGTGGTACCTTAGGTAGTTTTTTGAAGAAAGCTTATTATAATATAGATGACTATATTACTGATAAGAATGCATGGCCTCATGTCGCTCTGCCCTCAGACAGATTATGTATAAGCGACACACTTGAAATGTATAAACTCTCTTGTATTAGTATTTCGTAGTTAAGGTAATTATAAGATGGATCATATAAAAAGCGCTAGGACCAAGTCGAGTTTCTTGCCAATTCTTCTCGGGCTTGGGTTAGGATGAATTAGCACCTAAATTCACCTAGTATATAAGACGTTTCAAAGTGATCCTTGTGATTGTATTGAACAAAGTATCTGTTGACTTTGACTTGACTTTGACTTTACCTTATGTTTTTACAGATTACAGACTACATTTATATTAAGTTTTACGTAAATATAATTTTAAATTTTTCAGATATTTCGGCATTGTTGGATGCGCTATGATCACGATGGCAATTGTGTTAAAATATCGGAAAGCTGGAAAACTCAAATATCATAATGACCTCTGGCAGTCAATCGGCAGGTATCGAACCCAGAAGGTTGTGGATTCGTTTTCCGCCGCAGGACAAATGTTTGTATGATCTGCAAGTATTTGTCTCGGGTCTGGGTGTTTCTAAGTATAATATTTACAAAAAAAGTATGTAAGTATATAAGTCATGTGGTACCTACCTATAGCATAAGCTCTGCTTACTTTGGGGCCAGGTGATGCTGTGTGAAATGTCCGGCAATAATTATTTATTTACAATACCCCGTTTTGAGTGTAATTTATGTTCAAACCGTGATATTTTCAAGAATTGATTTTATGTTTTATAAGTTTAATTCATGAGAAATAATTTAAATAGCTTTAAAATCACTCACATTATAAGTGTTGCCTAACCACTCTAGAGTTCTTCGTAATTATGTTGGTACTTACCTCACTTATAGTAAATTTAAAAATAATTCCTGGATAATTTGTTTTGCTAATAACTCCAACAAAAATGTTGTTCAAATCAAATATGTCTCAATATCAGTATATTACATAAAACGGTACCCTGTCTGTCTGTCTCTGAACGCGAATTACTCAAAGACTACTCAACAGAATTTCATACGGTGTTCATCAATGCACGGAGTGATTCATGAGAAAGGTTTCGATGTATAAATCCCGTGCTAATCCAGGGTTGCTAGTAATAAATAAATATTGATGAAAATATAACACAGCGCCATCTAGCCGCAAACAAAGCAAAGCAGATCTGCGTACAACGAAACGTTAAATTAAAATTATTGTTTGTTAGTAATATAGTATCATTTGTTTTCGATTTCGAAATCGATTCTCAATCGAAAGTAATATCGTTCGTTTCATCGTTCAATACGAGTCGAAACGATGCAACTTAATGCAACGTAACTGCAGTCCTGAGAGTGATGTGAGCTAGCTATAGCAAGAGCACATTCAGTTATTGGTCTTGGATATATTATTACTGTCAAATAGCTTACAGCCGATCGTGTTCTTTATTCCTTGTCTTGTTTTAGTTTTATTTACAATTTTGTTGAAAAGATAACTTCTTATGTGAGGGTAATCCACTTCGTTACGTAACGCGTTACGGCGCCAGTCTGCCTGGCATCCTTTTCTCTCACGCATACGGCAGCGGTAGGCAGGCTCCTCCTCTCTCACTCTAACTCACAGCGCTAGTTAGATTAGTTTAAGTTAAGTATCACTTCTATCGGGCGTCCCGAGACGAAAATTTTTTTTTTTTCTCTTATATTGTCCTTCTTTTCTTGTTTACGTGATATGTGATTTTGTTTGGTCTCTATGTAGTTTGAGGAAATCGTTTATCATATGCCTCTGGTCTCCCGCAATACAGACTTGCCCTAGTGCAGGGATCATCAATAATTTTTGAAAACATTGTATTATTATTAATAAATAATAAATAAAATAAATAATTTTTGGTAAATAAATAAATTTGTGTTTGTATGTGTATTGGCCAAGCTTAAATTTTTTCACTTGCTTTTTATATTATTATTTAATACTTTGTACAACATAACTATATACAAATTATTTATAAAAAAATTGTCTTCTAGCGAATCGTATACAAATATGAACATTTCATTTAATATTTATATAGTAACTACTAAATAAATAATAAGCTTCATAATTTTTATTGCTCACAATGCAGTCAACATCAAAGTTCCGATACAAAAAAAACTGAAGATTGGATAAAACTTAAAAAGAGTCTGAATGTTTTGTTCATAGAAATGCGTGTTTTTTCAGGTACCTACAGTCGTATACTTAAGTTATATTTGCCCCTCTCGTTCATACTTACTGTTCTATACTCCACATGTTTACTCTATTTTATGAGCCTCCATATGTTTTATTTATAGAAGAATTTGATTTATAGATGCATTTTTTTTCATGTCGTATACTTTGTTTATATTGACACTCTCGTTCATACCAAGTGTTCTCTCGTCATTTTTACGCTTTTTATAAGCCTCTGTATGTTTTGTTTGCGCGTTTTTTTTCAGGTCGTATACTTTGTTTCTGTTTCTCACTTGCGTTCACACTAAGTGTTCTATAGCCCACAATATTACTCCAAGATGGATATTGAAGACAGCAAGAATGCTATTCTATTACCTCGGCTCACAATGCTTTAGTAATGTACGAGTTAAACTTTAACTTGACGATACTTTAACGGTTATGGAGCCTAAAGTTATATACCATAAATATTATCTGATTGTAAAGATCACGTATGGTACTGTTATACTACTGTTATTCAATACTGTAATATTGTTGGTATACATGGAAACATGAAAATAGATTTTTGGATTTTCAAACGAAAATTAATTTTCGGATTTTTTTTAAAAAAGCTATTTAAGTTTTTTGTATGTGTCAATATTTATCGCGCATGTGAAGGTACGCATCAATACCATATTCAAAAAAAAAAATGTTGTTTATTAGTGTATATTAAGTAACTTTTTGTACATCACCGTTGTTCTGTTTTTGTTTATCCTGTC
The DNA here is from genome assembly GCA_948098915.1 of Lampropteryx suffumata. Taxonomy (NCBI): domain Eukaryota; kingdom Metazoa; phylum Arthropoda; class Insecta; order Lepidoptera; family Geometridae; genus Lampropteryx; species Lampropteryx suffumata. The sequence continues at coordinate 11,868,973 of OX402571.1, read as the reverse complement.
CGTCCAAAGGTTGTCTGAAAGAGATCGCTTTTAGCGATAAGTCCGCCGATTGTACAATTTTATTTCTATTATTTCTTCTGTGTTCTTCTTGTGTACAATAAAGTGTTAATCTATCTTATTTTTTATTGTATATTATGACCTATGCCATACATACTTCAAAAGTATCTATCTGTTTGTTGGTTACCATTTCACAGCTCAACGGCTGAACGGGTTTTGATGAAATTTGATCAGAAGAATAAATATGTATTAGGGAACGACGCTACTTTTTATGTAGATACCACGCGTGCGAAGTCGCGCTAATATCATCAGCTAATAAGGTATAATTATACTGACAAAGCAAAACTTACGTAAACTAGGTTTTAAAATTACTAGTACTTCTCACAGCTGAGTCTAATCGTTAAGTTTTTGAATAAATGCAAATTGAATTCCAATGTTGTCCAATTAGTTAGTAAATAATTGTATGAATAAATGAATTATTTTATAAACTTAGTTTTTTATTTGGTAAGTGTTTATTTGTTGAAAACGTTAGGTTCAAATAAAAAATATGTGCTTTTAGTAAATTATTATGTTGATAATAAAATAAATTAAACTTTTGTTATAATAACTAGAATCTGATAACTTTGCTAAATATGGGTTACTGTTTTTTTTATGCTTTTAACTTGATAAAAATGATATTTAATTAAATAATCCATCACTTTCATTTGAACTGACAACAATAAAATATTTTATTTCGAAATATTTACTTATTTACTTTAGACTATAAAAAAAGGTACCTACCTACATATACATACTCTCTAAAAATAATATACCTACTATTTTTATTTGCTTTTTGATAATATAAATAAATTTATTTACTTCCAATACTTTAACTCACAAAACAGAATGCATTTTTAACATAAAAAACAACCTACAAATCAGCACAAAAAACTACTCAAACATGACACAACGAAAAAATCCATTTACTAAATACACATCCAACTGCATCTATTGCAGAATGCATTTCCCTGCCTAGCCAAAAAAAAAACTCCCAATAAAGCATTAAAAAAGCAACTTACGAATGCGCTAAAATCCATAAACTGAAACCTCTAACGAGTATTTAAAAAACTTGAATTCACCTTGAGTACTGTCCGCAACACACGCACTACACTGTCTCGCGGCACACTGTCGAATGGATGCTGCCATCTCTTATATACATGATCTTATTTCTGAAGATGAGGAGGGGTTTCCGGGTCCTCGGATGATACAAATCGATAAAGGCCCTCTCTTCTTGCTATTGTTAGGTCAAGGTCTAGGGCACGCTGTTTCAAATAACTATCAGAAGTTATTATTTTTTAATCGACACTTATGCTTTGATTTTAGGAATGAAAAATTTAAAGATCAAAGAATTTAAAGATCTTTGCTCAAGTTTTAAGAGTTCCAGAAAGGTATTAATAAAAAATAAACTTGCTGGCAAAAGTTGCCTTAACCTAGAAACAACTAATAAAATCACAATCGTAGGTATTTTATGTAAAGAATATACTGTATACATATTAAATGGTAATTAATGGTATGGTATCTTACTAATATTATAAACGCGAAAGTTTGTATGTATTTTGTGACTCTTTCACGCAAAAACTACTTAATGGATTTTAATGAAACTTTACAATAATATAGCTTATACATCAGAATAACACATAGGCTATAATTTATAAAGATATTGTGTGAATTGTCCAATATATAACGATAAGTGTCAAGCAAGTGTAAAAAACTGCCATCTGCAAGCTATTTATATGCAAGCTGGAGTGCGCTGCAAAAACCGTTAGAATTACACGAAGTCCTAATCCTGCGCAGACGAAGTCGCGGGCACGTAGTAGTTTATAAACTAACATATTTAAATAATAATTAAATACTATTAACTCTATTTTCAAGCCGTAGGTTACTTAAATATAGAGTTTAGAAAACTGACAGAAAATTTAATTTAAAATTACAATCTCGTATATTTATTTACTATCAAAATTATAAAATAGTCTCCATTTTGGATTAAAACAACTTCTCAGACACAGATTGAGTTTGAGTATCATGTTTTTGGTTCAATGTGATTAAAATATACAATGCTAGTGCTCTCAAACGATGATGGAAAACATCGGAAATTGTCATGTCCAAAAGTTAATTCCCAAGTGATTTATGTGGGAGAAAAACTTGACTTAAATCCCTTGGGAGTTAAATCAACTAGTTGATGTAACCCAAGTGATTCAACCGGTAGCATTTCTGATGAACATAAATGTTTGTTCTATGATTGGGTGTTATAAAGTATCTCAAGTATATTTTAAAGATCTATATATCTATATATTATATCAGTCATAAGATCCCCATAGTACAAGCTATGCTTAGTTAAGGGTTAGATGGTGTTGTGTGGGTAGTCCACCATTTATATTTATGTAAGTACTAGCTGCTATCCGCGGCTTCGTAAGCGTGGTTCCTACATAAAAAGTAGCCGATGTCCTTCTCCAAGGTCCCATCTATCTCTATACCAAAATTCATCAAAACCGATTCAGTGGTTTAGGCGTGTAAACGTAACCAACAGACTGACAGACTTCTTTCGCGTTCCTGCGATCTGTGGAAGTGAGAAATACGACGAAACGAGCGTTATTTGATTTGACCAATAAGCGCGCGGTGGTAGAGTTGGCCGTCAGTCGTCAGTCGTCGTCAGTCTCAATTGCTTGTTCCGCGCCCTCTCCGCTCCAGGCGGAACGTGACAATTTTTCGTGCGTGCAGTCGGCGTTCATAGACTTATAAGACGTTATCACGTCAAAAAGCTTTTTTGACGTGATAACGTCTCGGGACGCCTGACAGAAGTGAGAATGGCCTTAATTCTGTTGGCACCAACCTAACTAATATTAGCTAAAATTAGGTTTTGAACTGTCAAATGAAACTTTGGTATTCTGCTGCTACCGACTTATCCTAGTTTAATTTTATCTAATTTAATTAAGCGTTCCTAATTTAGTTAGATGGTACCAACCGAATAGGTTTTACAAATGCTATGACTAACTAAATATATTTTAGACAATTCCTAATTTTAAAAATGAACCAACCGAATTGCCACCAATGATAACTTGAACTAATCTAACTAGCACTATGGGTTAGATTGAGAGAGGAGGAGCCTGCCTAGGAAGGCACGCATACGTAACGCGTTACGTAACGAAGCGGTTTACCCTCCCATAAGAAGTTATTACTTCAAAAATTGGTATAAGTTTTAATGTATTTTTTAAGGTTTACAAATCAGTCTAGTACACATAAGTAGATGTAGTACACATAACCTAGTAAAGCCAAGTTGTAATAATTTTCGCCGTGAGTCTACGAGCCAGAGCGTAGATTAAGAGTGGACAGACAGACATACCATCAGACCGAAAACGGATATGGTGAAAAAACTATAGACTATTTTTATTGTAATATTGACTAATGTAAAGTTTGACTTTGTTCCTTTTTTTGTATAGTTATAACTAGTGTAAATGGTATTTGTACCGTTCTTGTTCTATAAATAAATAAATAAGGATTCCTTGTTGCTCTTGGAAACCCTAAATAATTACGTTTTAAAAACTAAAAAGAAAACCGACTTCATTTAATTAAATTTGAGTCATAAATACAAACTAATTGAGAACCTCTTCCTTTTTCAACCGACTTCAAAAAAGGAGGAGGTTCTCAATTCGACTGTTTTTCAGATTCAGATTCAGATTCAGATATTTATTTTACCATAAACGTTACTTTGCATAACATTGGCATGTCAAACAAAAAAAAACAACGGCACATAAAAAAAAACACAGTCAATAACAACATTTATTCATAAACTATGTATAGATAAGTATAGTCAGTTGGCAAGGTTCTATGAATGAAAATCAGATCAGATTTTATGTTTATTACCTCATAACTCCGTCATTTATGAACCGAATTCAAAAAATATTTCCGATTGGCCAATATAAATTTCATAAAAATCGGTTTAGTAATTGGGTCATTTGAATCAATAACTGAAAAAAAATGTCATCCACTTGGATGAAACGTAATTTATATATTTTCTTTTTTATACATGAAGTCGGTTGTCTTTTTAATTTTTAAAACGTAATTATTTGAAGTCGATTAAAATAAATATCACCTGGGTAATTAAAATCGACGTTCGGTCCACGGTGGATCAACCAATAACTCTCGCTTGTGAGCAGGTCTTTGTCCCAGCTGTGGGAACAATCATAATGGCGTTTAATGGTAGTGTCATTGCAAAACGGTTAGCAACACCATAGGAGAGCAAAAAATTCTCTTGTTAATGGCCGTGCGTTGTTGCGTGCTAACATGTTTCACAGCGACCTCTTAAACTAGGGCTAGTTCTAAATTTTTAGAACTACAAATAGCATCTGGCATCCTCCGACTGTATCGTCAGTGAGTATGCTACAGACGGAGGATGATGAATTTTTCTATGAGATAGGTACAGTCCGTTCTGATTTTTATAAAGAAATCAACTAATAGATGCTACAGAATAAAAATACGTTTCATAAACTAAAAAAAAAAATCGAGTTCATTAAAAATAAAAAAAAAACCATTTGAGTACCTCCTCCTTCTTTTGTAGTCTTCAGTAACGCGTTACGTAACGAAGCTTTTTACCCTCCCATAAGAAGTTATCACTTCAAAAGTATTTTGTGACACACGAAAAATAAATGTCGGGCATGAATGTTAGATCTTTAAACTCTAAATATTTATTATTAATGATAACATTACTACGTAGTTGAAAGAAAAATATATTATTCCATATTACCCTTTGAGCCCCATCAGTAGAAACCTGGGACATTATATTGCTTCAGACATTTTGTATTTTATTTTTTCTCTATATTATTAACTGTAAATTGTGTTTAATTTATTTTCTATCTATCTGATCATTATTATTATTACTGAATTGAGTGATTTAACTACTTGCTATTTTATTTGTTTGTGTTATGTTCTTGGATATTATTATGTTTAATTAAGGTAATTGATACTGTACCACTGTACCGTGTTATAAAGTAAATAAAAATAAATTATTGACTCTTTCGGTGCTTTTCTAAAACATCCAAAATTCCTTTTCTAAAAAACAACCCCTAAAGTTCAACCTGTTAGGCATAACGAGGTTGAAATAACTATTCAAGACTTATTTTGGAGTGCATGTACCTGTACATATAATCCTGTTCGGTTTGCTTGTCTTCTATATATATAAAAGGCAATTGTGTAAGTATGTATGTTTCTTATAGGTAGACTCCGAAAGGGCTTTGATTTCGATGTGTTTTTTGGGTATTCTTCAGATTGGCCTAGCGGATGATCCTATGAAATTTGGTAACGATCGGATCAACAAACTTTTTTTTTCCATCAATTAATTTATTGTGGTAGGAACGGACATATGCTACTTTTTATGTAAGTACTATGCGTGCGAAGCCGCGGGCAGAAGCTAGTATTACAATTATGTCGAACATTTAGGTCACATTTTAATGTATTTTTGTATTTCTCTATGCCTGACATAACCTTGGCAAAAACATGCAAACTAAACCTTTATTTTTCAGAAATAAACCGCAGGAATAAATATTAAAAGCCACACGGATCATAAAATAATCTAAAGATCATCAGACGATGCAATTTTCAGAAAAAATGTCACTCTTTACAGCGGAAAAAAACAGTTTAATAAACATCGCCATTTTGATTAAATGTTGTCAGTTTTGACCTGACGCGTGCTACTGACACCTGCTATTATAAATCAGACATGGTATTGACAATCGTAGTGATGGGAAACGTCGATGAGTTGACATTATCGACTGGAGTGGGTGCCCTTATAAAATTATCAATTAATATTAGTCGTAAGCAGTTTAAAGTTTACATAAATAGTTTAGATGCAGTCTATAAAATAATACGTGGAAAAGAAACTATATTTATTAAATAATATGTATTATTTAATAAATATTGCATATTTATATAAATTGCATCGTCTGATGATCTTTAGATTATTTTATGATCCGTGTGGCTTTTAATATTTATTCATTTATATAACAGCATTATTTTATGTACTTATATGTATAAGTACATAAAATAATACTGTCAATAGATAAATTAGGCCGTCACAAAAAGACAGACTTAATGCTCTGAATAGATTTATAAAATTTAACAAATAATTACTTATACGCTAGGTCTTGTAATTATGAGATATATAATTATGGGAGCTGTGGGCTAGCTTAAAAGCGTTCTAGGACTTAGTTATTTTTTTTATAGCTAGTAAACAGAACTGTCTGGTCAAAATGTTTCTACAATACGACTTTCTCTTCGAATCTACATCATAATTTTCATATTTATTAAATCCAAACAATACAACTACTAAAAACAAAGCTTTTTTATTTCGGTAGCTAAACTGTTATTTCAACATTAATAGTAACAACTCCATAAACTTTAAGAGCGGTATCGGTTATTAAATAGTTCAATTTAAATATATTTCAACGATCGTTTTATCGATATTTATCGTTACATTTTATCGATACTTATAATAATGCTTTCTAGATTTGGTGACATCACTAGCGTTAAGTTCAAATTCAGTTAGCTTTATTTGGTTTTATTGATACTAGTATACATAATTGTGACGACGTTTGGACATTTTCAACCTTTACGTCACTTTATTGTTAAGGTAAATTAATATATAAATATTGGTGGACAATGCACACAACACTATCTAACCTCAAAAATAAGCATCGCTTATATTATTGTATGAACCTACATCAACTGTCTTAGTTTTAAGGTCCCGAAATCTACTAGGAAAGATATATACTCAAGTTTTGCTACGTCTGTCTGTCTGTTCCTAATTTAATCTCTGGATTTTAGACTATTTGTCTAATTGTGGTGAAGTTTTATACCGTAATGCGTAGTGACTTCTAAAATGTATTTAAAGTAAAGGATACCTTTATCCAGAAAATTTGAGAGCTTAACAAAGATAGCACAGTAGGTGACTAAACTATCCCTTATTAATTTCTAGCTCGTCCCGTTCGCAACTTCGTCCGCGAATTTTAAAATATCAAAATTAAAAAGAAAGTGTTTTAATAGTTTTTCTGCTATTTGGGACGGAGACAAACCCAATAAATTAAAAAAAATACGGTCTCGGGATGCCCGACAGAAGTGAAAACTTGAGAGAAAAGGAAGCCAGACAGACTGGCGCCGTAACGCGTTACAAAACTATGCGGTATATTATGGGAGGGTCCCATAAGAAGTTCACTTCACTAATCACGAAAATCAGTCCAGCCGTTCTCGAGTTATAAATGGTGAGAGAGAGATACATCAATCGTAAAAAAAAACGATAACGTTATAATGCTGTCCTTCAAATGTCAATGAATAAAGACAGCGACAGATTTTAACGTCATTTTAGTTATATGATGCTTACAACTCTATAATAATTGGGTTAGGTTTTTTGACTTAAAAATTGCCTTTATCTCAAAACAGTGAAAACATTTTATTTTCTTCGTCGTTTTTAAAAATATGTTCACTGGCCTGTCAGCTTAGTTGGTAGCTCTGCCTTCTGCGCTGTAGGTTGTGGGTTCGATTTCTTCCCAGGAAAAACATTTGTGTGATGAACATAGGTGTTTGTTCTGTGTCTGGGTGTTATAAAGTACTTATTTTATGTATTCAAAAATATATAAGTATTCTATTACCATAGTACCTACAAGCTATCCTTAGTTTGGCCGCTAGATGGTGTTGTGTGCATTGTCCATCAATATTTATTGAATCATTAAGTACGTATTAAAACAATAACATATTATAAACATGAAAGTGTCTCTGTCCGTCTGTCTGCTTGTTTGTTTGTTTGTTTATTACCGTTTCACGATTAAACGGATGATCGGATCTTTATGAAATTTGGTAAGGAGATAGATTAATACACTTTATGTACCTCGCAAACGAAGTCAGGTAGAAACTAGAATAAAAATTAATAGATTTACGTATTTTTAAAGTTTCACAGTGGTCTATGAATCAAATTAGTCTGCTGTAGGTAGTCAAAGTCAAGTCAAAAGATACTTTATTCAATACAATCACAAGGATCACTTTGAAACGTCTTACATACTAGGTGAATTTAGGTGACAATTCCTCCTAACCCAAGCCTGAGAAGAACTGGCAAGAAACTCGTCTTGGCCCTAGCGCTTTTTTACATGATCCATCTTATAACTACCTTAACTACGAAATATTAATACATGTCGGTTAACTGTCTGAGGGCAGAGCGACATGAGGCCATGCATTATTATCAATAATATAGTCATCTATATTATAATAAGCTTTCTTCAAAAGACTACCTTTAATGTATGCTTTAAATTTCTTAATAGGTAGTTTAGTAGCATTTTCAGGAAGCTTATTATAGAAGCGCACCGTGTTGTAAGTAGGTGCATATTTTTTTCACCCAAGTTCATAGTTTTTTAAATCTTATTTGATTTTAACAAAGAGTGGAAACAATACCGTTGTTACTGCGTGTGCGCAATGACGCTCTACTGGCGTAGAGACGACTCAAACATTCCTAGAGTCTTGTGTTTGAATCCCGGCCTTGCACCTTAATATTACAGTTCAAAATATTAACCTATAATAAATATTTTTTTGAAGACAATTAATATAAATAATAAAAAAAAATCGGTTGGGGAATAAAAGTTCTCGAATGGCGACCAAGGACAGGAAAACGAAGCGTAGGACGACCCCTCACCCGATGGACTAACGACATTGTAAAGATCGCAGGAAGTCTGTAGATGGAGAGGGCTCAAAATCGTTCTTCCTGGAAATCTATTGGGGAGGCCTATGTTCAGCAGTGGACTTTATAAAGGCTGGTATGATGATGATGATAATGATGATGATACAAAAAAATGGTTAACAATCCACAAAACACATCTAGCCCTAGCTAATGCTTGTAATGGTTGTTACCAGATAACTAATAGAATGCATATTAATATTTGTATACTTTTTAATGTACTTTAATAATAATAAATGATTTATAGAAATATATAAAATACATGTCAAACAGTTGAGCTATCTAAAGACCATTTAAATCGATCTATAGGTCTCATCTGATCCAGATCACTGCCAGAGCGCAACGTCCCCAAGACACTAATGCGCTGGGCGAGGTAGGAGCCACAGACGCCGTGAAATAATTTAGACCGCTTCTGTTCTCCACAGGTCCATGGTCTCGACTCCTACTTAGACTGGCATGGGGTTCTCGGTATAATCAGCATCCGCACCAACTCTAACAGAAGTCCCCGACAGATGAGATGCGGCCAGGGTGTCTACGGAGGTAGCATGAATGTCAATGGCCTATCCATATCCTAACACACAAGAGTTATACCATCAGGCCTTTTACTATCATCACGTATCAGAACGTTCGAGAACAGCAAACACGTTGGCGCTAGCAAGTGCCCTACGAATGATGTAATTCTGTGAACTTTGAATACACAGTTTACTAAGTTGACTGTACAATAATGGTTCATTCTTGAATGATGATGTTTTTGCAGATCGGCGCGGGCGCAGGTTAGAAACACACGGTCACTGGGCAAGTGTTACGGGATGGTGGTATGCAATGACGAGCCAAGAAAATAATAATATAAATAATGCAAATTTTACACAACATCATCTTAGCCCCAAACTTAGCGTATACCCTAGTATACGCTATGTTTGGGGCTAGATTTTGTTTATGTTTTTTTTGTTAGATGTTATGTGTTCTGTATATGTATATTGTATATGTATATATATATATATATATATATATATATATGTATATGTATTCTATCTAATTCTAATTCAAAAAACTTTCTGATGTTCTTAAGGTTCGTGTGTTTAGTGTACATACATATAGAATCTCTTGTTTTCTCTTTTTCGTGTTGGATTTAGTTGGCAGATTTTTTGGAGGGTTTTGGTCGACTTCCCCCACGGTGACCAGCCGGCTTGGGGGTTGATTTATTGAAGTTACGTTTATATTTATTGTTGTGTCTGTTGGTGGTTTCCGGTTGAAGAAGGCCTTTGTTTGTTTTTTGGCAGCTCTGACATGGAAACAGATCTTTCTCGTGTTACATATGTAAGGATACTTGGTTTAATGACTTCCCTGGTAAAACTTTGTGATGTCTTCGTGTTTTCAGTACTCTTCGAATTCGGTTTTTTCTGGCATGGAGTGGTTGGCTATCCTGAGACCTCTCTCTTCCGTTTCGCGGCTGTTCTCTGGTTTTTTCACAATAAGCTTATCGTATTTTATAAATGCTACATTCCCATTTGCTCTTTCTGTTTGCATTTGTGTTTGTAACTGTTTTCGTATTTCGAGAACTTCTTTGGGGAAGTCCTCTTTGACATAAACATTTGTGGGAAGGTTACGCTTGTTCTTCAAGATAAGATGTTTTTTCCACGTTGTTGTAAGACATATTTTTACTGGCCGGTTTTTAGCTATCAAAAACATCAAGTGGGACATTTTGGGCATAAGCGAGATGCGAAGATTAGGGGAAGGGATAGAAGAGAGAAGACATTTTATCATGTACTACAAAGGAGAAATTGCTGGACAACGAGGTGTAGGATTTTTGGTAAAACCAAGACTCATAAATCAGATCATTGGGTTTGAAGGAATAACAGATAGATTAGCATTTACTCCCCAACAGAAAAAGCGACAAAAACGGACTTAGATATTTTTTACGACAAACTAAGTGTCGTTGTTGAAAAATATTCGGAAAACAATATTGTGCTCATGGGTGATTTTAATGCTCAAGTAGGCGTTCAACTACCTGGGGAAGAACATATTATAGGAAAATACGGAAGAGGAAAAAGAAGCAAAAATGGAGAAAAATTAGTAGAATTTCTGCTCGAGAACAACTTGACACCTCTAAACACTGTTTTCCGAAAAAAAACCAAAAATAAATGGACCCGGATTTCTCCAGATGGCAACACTAGAAACGAAATTGACTACATAATAACCAACAAAGCTAAATCATTCAAGGATACGAATATTATACAAAACCTAAACTTCAATACTAACCATCGTATGGTTCGTAGCTGCCTAAACGAAAACGTAACAAAAAATCCTAGACCAAAAGCAGTTCAAATAAACTACCTACCCATAAACGAAAACACAGAAGACCTGATGGAAGTTATCACCTCAGATATGAATATAAACGAAAAGTACAAAAGAAAACAAACTCAAAGAACATGCAAGAAAACAAATAAGTAAGAAAAACGAACCCTATCTTAGCGAAAAAACTTTAAAACAAATTGAAGACAGAAGAAATCTAATAGTAAAAAAGAATAAAAAGAAAACCAAAAAGAAATCTCTAAACTTAGCAAAGATATTCGCGAAAATATGAGAAAGGACAAAGAAAAAAGAAAAACCAAAACTCTAGAAAATCACATCAACAGAACGGGAGGCACAAGAAAAGCGCTAAAGGAACTTCGAGAAAAAGGGAAAGAATGGATACCAAAGTTAAGAGACAAAAATCTTACAACAACTTCTCGCAGCAAAATCCAAAATATAGCAACAGACTATTATCGCTTACTGTATCACGAACCAAATCAAACGACAACGGAATGTCTTTCAACAACTGAAGACAATGAAGATATACCAGAAATACTAATACCAGAAGTGGAAAAAGCTATAAGAAGTCAAAAGACAGAAAAAGCCCCCGGCCCAGATAGAATAACAAACGAACTAATGAGAGGAACAATCAAAGAACTAAGTCCAATATTAACGAAAATTTTTAATGAGACTTTAAATACTAGCATCATCCCAAGCCAATGGGCAGAATCACACATAATACTCCTACACAAGAAAGGCCCAAAAGATGATATAGGAAATTACAGACCCATATCCCTCATTTCAAATGTATATAAAGTTTTTGCAAAAGTAATTTTGGTCAGAATATCAGTCAGGCTCGAAGAAAATCAACCAATGGAGCAAGCAGATTCCGAAAAGACTTCAGTACGATTGATCACATACATACAATAAAACAGCTCTTACAAAAATACAACGAATACAACAAAACCATTTACCTGGCCTTTATAGATTATTCCAAGGCCTTTGACAGCCTAAAACATGAATCCGTATGGCAAAGTCTTAAAGAACAAGGAATTATTATTTGAAAGCTTGAGTCTACAGGAGATGTTTTTCCAATCAACAGGGGAGTCAGGCAAGGTGACCCACTCTCACCAAAGCTATTTACAGCAGTGCTGGAACAAATGTTCAGAAAACTTAAATGGGAACATCTTGGACTAATCATAAATGGAGCGAGATTAAGCCATTTAAGATTTGCAGACGACCTGGTTATAATGGAAGAAGACCCACTACTACTGGAATCTATGACACAATCCCTAGTAGAGAGAAGCAGAGAAGTAGGTCTAGAAATTAACATAAGTAAAACTAAAATGATGACAAACGCAGTTCCCGTAGACATAACCATCAACGGACAGAAACTTGAATATGTGGAAGAATATGTGTATCTGGGTCAGATAATATCGCCAAATGACCAGACATCCAAAGAAATAGACAAAAGAATTGCAACAGGATGGAAAAAGTATTGGGCTTTGAAAGAAATCACGAAAAGCAAGAAACTATCCATGAAGATCAAGAAAAAGACTTTTGACACCTGTATACTGCCATGCATCACATATGGCTGTGAAACATGGGCTTTGACAAAGCGACATAGGGACACACTACAGACATCAGAAACAAAACCAAAGTAACGGACATACTGTCGCGTATTGACCAACTTAAATGGAGGTGGACTGGACATATGCTCCGTTGCAAAAAGGAGAAATGCAGTAAACAGGTGACAATCTGGTACCCTAGGGATGGAGCTAGAACTCGAGGTCGTAAAGGAAGAAGATGGGAGGATGACCTAAAAATGACATTAGGACCCCTATGGACTAGAGTCGCGGCAGACAGACAACAATGGAAGGAGTTGGAGGAGGCCTTTGCCGTAAGGCACACCGAAACAAGAGACATATTATTGTAACAGTGTTTCTTTTAGTATTAATTTATAATATTCTTGTAAAAATTTCGGATATAAAGGTTTTATTATTATTGTTATATGTATTCTATCAGTCATCTGTGTCTCTAGATTCAGATAACTGACAGAATACTTATATACTTTTAAGTATATAATAATAGTTTTAACCCAGCAAGGCTATAAGTAAACGTATAAAAGGAAAATGTTTAAACTATCATCGACAATAATTCTTCTGTTTCCCCGGACTAAGTAAAATTTAGTGAAATACGAAAGATCTTAATTTGTTAGCACCAAAGTACTAAGAGTAACAGTTTTAAATGTCAGTGTTTGTTAGATTGACATTTTGTTTAATTATTTAATTAATTAAAAGAAGCAAATAAATGTGTATCTATGTCTGTGTCTTATTTAATATAAATTAGCAGTTATTCATGTTAACTAATAATATAAGGAGGAAAGATTTGAAAAATTATATTCTAATTCTATTGAATCTATACAATAAAATATATTCAATATAATATTGAATATAGAACCTATTCTATTGAAAAATTCAGTCCAGTAGTTTTAAATTTATTCGTTACATACAAAAATACAAATCTTTCCTCTTTATAATATTAGTGTAGTTGAATAAATGCTAATTTATAGTTTTTTAAACTTACGCGATTAGAACACATTATTATAAATATAAACGGGTATTTATCGCGTTTATTTACCTATTTTTTCCGACGTTTCGACAGGTAAATAAACGCGATAAATACCCATATATATTTATAATAATGTGCTAATTTATATTAATAAGATAAGATAATAAGATAGCCTCTTAAATAATATAAAGTTTAAAAAATACTGTAGCAGTAATATTTAACTGGCGACATCTCGCATAACACCGACCACAGCAGTGACATAATATTAAATTAAATTACAATCCATCATATCCTCTATTACATTATGTCATCCAATCTTATATTATGTGCGAATATAGGCGACATGCAACTTGATACTTAGCATTGAGGACATGACTTGGGTTTCGTCTAGACGTTGAGAGACTAGATTAAGGCCTGCTATACACTTAGTAGAAACAAAGACAGAACAGGCAAAAAAAATCCTGTAAACACAGTTGGTAGTAGCTTTGCCTTCTGCGCTGTAGATTGAGGGTTCAATTCCCTCTCAGAATAAACATATGTGTTTGTTCTGTGTCTGGGTGTTATAATGTATCATAGGTATGTATTTTAAAATATATAAGTATTCTATCGTCATCTGGTCACAATACAAGCTATGCTTAGTTTGGGGCTAGATGGTGTTGTGTGCAATGTCCTCCAAAATTGATTTATTTAACTAATGTCTAGAGCTACTCACGGTAACCAGTTACCATCAGGTGGGTTGTATACTTTGCTAGTTCGGTAGTATAAAGATAATAAAAACAATGAGTGAAAATGCAAACTACGTAATCTTACCGCAAACTAGGCATAGTTTTCACTATGTGAACATGATAACTGGTAGAATCCATACTAATATTATAAATGCGAAAGAATCTCTGTCTGTCTGTTTGTTTCGTTTTCACAGCTATACGGCTGAACGGATTTTGATGAAATTTGGTAAGAAGATGTATTGCATTCGGGGGAAGAACATAAGCTACTTTTTGTTTCAAAAAACAACCTTGAAGGGGATAAAATAGAGGATGAATGTTTGTTCGGGCAACTTATATTTCCTTATGTTAGATATCTGAAAATTCATATTTAGGTTTTTGGTAAGAAATCTCCACTAATATTAAAAATGCGAATGTAACTAAGCTTGTCGGTCTGTGTCTGTCTGTTACGTTTTCACACCTAAACCGCTGAACCGATTTTGATGAATTTTGGTCAAGTCAAGTCAAAGTTAAGTTAAAAGATCTTTATTCAATACAATCACAAGGATCACTTTGAAACGTCTTTGAAATTTAGGTGCCAATTCCTGCTAACCTAAGCCCGAGAAGAATTGGCAAAAAACTGTTCCTGGTCCTAGCGCTTTGTAGCGCGGGTATGAGATATATGAGACCTTGGAGAAGGACACAGGCCACTAGTATACAGTACCACGCGTGCGAAACCGCGGGCAGCAGCTAGTACTTAAATATTTAAACACATACTTATGATACTTTGTAACACTCAGACATAAATTGATGTCTCTCAAACAGTTAAGTAAAATATCGTAAAGAAACCGGCATCGGCATGTCGTAGTACCAAAAAAGTCCATAGGTATGTGCCAGGTGCACGAAAGGAGCTTCTAAGACTTTAGTTATTTCAACACACTGGTTTTAAATATATGTAATGAGATGAAGAAGAAAAAAGGACACACAAAAAACGTATCTAGGGCAACCTTCGATCAAATTGATCGAAGAGGGCAACACTAAAAGCGCCTATGTACGTAAACATTAACATTGGTGGCAATTCGGTTGGTTCATTTCTAAAATTAGGAATTGTCTAAAAATATATTAGTTAGTCATAGCATTTGTAAAACCTATTCGGTTGGTAACATCTAACTAAATAAGGTACGCTTAATTAAATTAGATTATATTAAATTAGGATAAGTTGGTAGCAGCAGAATACCAAAGTTTCATTTGACAGTTCTAAACCTAATTTTAGCTAAAATTAATTAGATTGGTGTCAACAGAATTGAGGCCATTAATAGCCATTCTATTTCAACTGAGACGCAGAAGTAGCGGGTTCGATTCCCGAGACAAATGTTTGTATGATTTGTAAGTATTTGTCTTAGATCTGTGTTTCAATGTATAATATGTATGTTTTTACATAAAAAAATAGTACCTATATCAGTCATGTGGTACCCATAACACAAGCTCTGCTTACTTTGAGGCCAGATGAAGCTGTGTGAAGGTCCGGCATTATTTATTAACTTCTTACAGATATGGTAGGGAAGTATATGATCCATACTAATCCATACTAAAATATTAATTCTTAAGCTCTTGGGGACGAAAATAGGCTACTTTTATGTAGGTACCACGTGTGCGAAGCCACTGGGAGATGCTAGTGGTATTATAAATTTGAAATTATCTGTTTATTTGTTACCTCTTCACGGCAAAACGGCTTAACGGATCTTAATGTAATTTGGTACGGAGATAGATTGTTTGTTGAGAAAGATCATAAGCTACTTTTTATGTAGGTACCACGCGTGTGAAGCCGCTGGCAGCAGCTAGTCTCTTAACTTCTGTGAAAAAATATTCACTGTTCAACTTAACGTACCTTTTTAACCAAATTCCAAATATGGAGCATGTTCTCAAATCGCTTGTTTTTTTTTATTTTATTTCATAACTAATTCTAGTCTATTCATAAATATGAAGAAATATTGTTTTATGTGAAAGGATATATTATACTTTCCGATTAATCCCATAGAAATGCCATCAAAATCGGTTAAGTAAGTAGTTTGTTTTCAAATCAAAATAGTTGGATAAATATGTTATCTAAGTAAACGAAATTTCGTATTTTGCTTATCTATGACTCTGGGGATTTTATGAGTATTTCAAAAAATGATAATCTACTAAAAATCATAAAATTAAAACGTTTTTAACCAACTTAAAAAAAAGGAGGAGGTTCTCAATTCCGTTGTAATTTTTTTATATTCCATGAAGTCGGTGTTCTTTTTAGTTATTAAAACATAATTATTGTAAAACTAGCTGGTGCCCGCGACTTCGTCTGCGCAAGATTCGAGTAATTCTAACGGTTTTTGCAGCGCACACCAGAATAGCTCGCGGATGGCAGATTTTTTCGTACTTAGTTGACACTTATCGTTATATTTTAGACAATTCACACAATATCTTTATTAATTATAACCTATATGTTTTTCTGATGTATAAGCTATATTATTGTAAAGTTTAATTAAAATCCATTCAGTAGTTTTTGCGATAGTAGTTTTGCACAAAAGTTTACATTTTTAAATAAAAAAAATCTTAAAGGTGGGCAACACGCATGTGATGCTCCTGGTGTTGCAGCGTCCATAGGCTTCGGTAACCGCTTACCATCAGGCAGGCCGTAAGCTTGTTTGTCACCATCGTGGTATAAAAAAAAAACAAACATCATACATACACACATTCGCATTTATAATATTAGTAAGGATAGTCACAAATAGCGACAGGACGAATACTAAACAGTGTACAGTCTGTGTTTAAGTTGATATGTCTTCTTAACTATGTTCGATGTAACCGGCCCACTCATTAGTGTAATACGGGCCTAAGTTTATAAGAACGGAAATAATATTATCAACATTAGATAAAAATACTTGCAAGACAGGATATTTTGACATATCAAAGCTGTTATACCTAATTGCTCTGTGACTTTCTTAATTGTGTCGCTCACATAGAGCCGTGATGAAACGTAGTAGGTACTTCTTCGAACGAGTCAGTGACCAATTCTGGTGATGAAAGTAATTGGCCGCTCGTAGGCATCTGTCACGGCTTAAGTATTTGAAAGCCGGGACCCATAGCAAGGATACACTAGTCAGCAGCACAAACATGTCAGTGGGCGCAGCTAAAATGCATGCTATTTCACGTAGTGTGAGACAAGGATAGACGTGCACGAAAGATATTGATGAGCAGTAAGGAGATAGTATGATTATGATGTCTATTTTTGTCTATATTGGCCTCAATTCTGTTGGCACCAACCTAACTAATTTTAGCTAAAATTAGGTTTTGAACTGTCAAATTAAACTTTGGTATTCTGCTGCTACCAACTTATCCTGATTTAATTTTATCTAATTTAATTAAGCGTTTCTAATTTAGTTAGATGGTAACAACCGAATAGGTTTTACAAATTCTATGACTAACTAAATATATTTTAGACAATTCCTAATTTTAGAAATGAGACTAGCTGTTGTAGTTGAATTGTTGAATTGTAGCTTAAATCCTGCCCCAGGCTACTTTTTATCTCCTTGCCAAATTTTATTGATAAGTTTCAAACCAATCACACCCACCACCAATTAAAATGTTGCCATACAAACATTCACACCCATTTTACTCCTTTCATCATCATCATGAGAGTTCTTTTGTAAAATCCTGAAACACGTGTCCATTTATTTTGCATTTTAAGTATCCAAACCAAATTTCTAAGAAATCACACCACCCGTTAAAAAGTTCCAATACACCCTATTAACCCTACTAACCCTATTAACACCCTATTTTGCCTCTTTGTTAGGGTTATATTATAAAATCCTAAAATACGTTTCCATTTGTTTTGCATTTTATTTATTCATATAAAGTTTCAAGCAAATCGCACCCCGCGTTAAAAAGTTTCATTCATTCGTTTTTTCCCCTTTTCACCCTCTTAGGGGTTGAATTTCAAAAAATCCCGCCTTAGTGGTTGGTTTTGCTGTAAAAGGAAGCTACTTTCCAAATTTCAGCTTTTTAGCATCAGCGGTTTTTGCTCGGCGATGATGAATCAGTCAGTCAGTCAGGTTAAGCTCGTTTATAGGTATATATTACACTGATTTCTACATAAAACGTTCGCGTCAATATCGCGACTTTGGCTGATGGGTTTTCATGAACTACTAAATGCATATACTCAAAATAAAGTTGAGTAACTCCGAAGTAAGCATTGGTTATGGGAATCCGACTGATATATTTTTTTTATAAATAAAATATTATACGTAGGAAATCACCCAACTTGACAAATATTTGAAGATAGTACAAACGTAGTAGTAATCCCGCGGGGGGAATCAAACCCGCAGCCTTCTATGTCTCTACGTATCATTCTATGTATGTATCATAAGTATGTACTTAAAAATAGAATAGCATAGAAAATACATTATTGCACACCACAAATACATTAGACTGTTATAAGAAACAATGTTTAGCTACACGGTAGTACAATGGGCGGTCCTATCGCTGGACAGCGATCTCTGCCAGACAACCTTTGGGTGGATAGAAATCAACATAGCTGAATATGGGGTGATGAAAATAATATGAGTAATTTATAATTGGAGAACAAGACTGTCTACGATGTACACGATGTACACGGGTTAATTGTAATAAAATATACCACCTCTTATGTGTGGGAACCAACAGCCTTAGTAAGGATTCGGACACTTGGATCTGCCCGGAATGCTGCTGCGTGATTAAGAAAGGAGGTGATAACAGCCTTACCCCAGTAGGAGCTTCTAAAAAAGTCCGTGATCCCAATGTTACCATTCGGAGGAAGATACCCCAGCCCCCTGTTACCAAGGAAACTATACGAGTATACCCTGTTATTCCAGAGGAGGTCCACGTAACTTCACAGATAAAAAATGACACGCTGGGCCTTAATGTGGAGATTCGTGACCTACGACAGGAGCTCGTCGTGCTTAGAGACCACCTTCGCAACGCCGTGTCTGTGATAACCGCCTACAATACCAAGATAGAAAGTTATGACACCAAACTAGGTAGCTATGAAACTAGGCTAGGCAGTTATGAAATCAAGTTAACTGACTATGCATACCAGGTTCGGGCTCTTCACTTAAAACTCGCCAGATATGAAGACTCAGACTTTGGTATCGTGGATATGCCAACAGAGCCAAAGCCTAACCCGCCTACACTTGTCTCATCAAATGTTGATTCGATTCCTGCCACCGGTAATAAAAAGCTGCAATCAAAGGAAAAAATGATCAAAACGAGTACTAAACTTCCCACACCTCCAGCGCCGAAACCTGTAGAAATAAAAAACATCAACACCGTGTCTACTAGCTTCGAACCGAGATATCAGAATACCTACGCACAACTGGTAGCAGGCATTGACCAGGAAGACACCAATTCCCAGCAATGGACAGAGGTGCGAAGGAAAAACCGGCGAAAATGTGGTACCGCTAACCCCTCTGTTACAACCTTAAAAGCCGTCGATGCAAAGAAATACATTCACCTATAGAATATGGAGTCAGGTTCTGAGGAAATTCTCAAGTACGTTAAACAACTCTGTCCTGAAGGAACATGTACGGTTGAGGAACTTACTCCTAGGGGAAACTACAAATCCTTCAAAGTAGGCGTTCCTGACGCCTATTATGAAACATGCTTATCCACAGAAGTTTGGCCCGTCAACGCAAGAATTAAGGTATGGTTCAATCTAAGAAAACCAGTTAGCGAGACCCCAGACTACCAATTACTATACAGTCAAACAAAAGAGGTTGCCAGTGGTCACTCTGCACCCCAGCCCTTTCGTAGACCAACGACCTCACGTGACAAACGTGAGGTTGGCACAAAAAGCACATCACTCCGGTTGCCTAAGCAACAAATGTAGTAGAACGTGCTCCTTTAGTATAACATATCAAAATGTACGGGGTCTGAAGACCAAATTGGTGACCTTCCGAAACAACCTACTTTTGTTAGAACATAATTTGGTAGCTATTACTGAAACCTACTTGGACAATTCCGTGGAGGACTCGGAGGTTATAGCCGGCGACTGGAGCATACTACGGCGTGATAGGGCAAACTTAGGTGGAGGAGTACTGCTCGCCGCACGTCCACCGATTCTGCTGCGTCGGCACCATGAACTAGAAACTGAAGCCGGTGAAGATATGTGGGCTGGCTTTACTTGTCATGGTCGCAGTTTTTATGTATGTGTTGTTTATATAAAACCCAGCGCTAGTGATGAGGACTATATGCGGTGGTTTTGTAATGTGGAAAACCACATTAATGAATTGAAAGGAAATGTCATAGTAATGGGTGACATTAATTTGAACAGTGCATCTGTAAATATTTGTAATTATTATTGTTATTTTTTAAGTTTTTGTATTTTTTGTTTAGTTTAGTTTTTGTGTTTGACTGAGACGAATTGTGTGTACAATGCGTATGGAGGAATGGTAGACATTGTTCTGATCCGAGGGGGCAATGACGTGCAAAAGACTACTGTATCACGTACAGAAGGATTAGTCAATAAAATTGACCCTCCCCACCCCCCCCTAGACATTGGAATCACTATTATAATGGATCATCATAGTGATCGCATTACACCAAGCAATATCGACCCTCGCAAGGATTGGAACTTTCGAAAAGGGGATTACAATCTTTTGTTTGAGTTGCTCTCTGAAACCTCCTGGGACGAAGTATTTCAGTCAAATACCGTCCAATCTTGCTCTGAAAAATTCATAGACATTATTTATAGTTTTTTTGACATCTGTATCTCTCGGAAGCGTCGTAAAAGCATGTCAGGACGTCGCTATCCTGTGTGGTTTTCAAGTGATATTATCAGTGACATAAAACTTAAGTTAAAATTACATTCTTACTGGAAACGAGAGAACAATGAGGAGTCGTACAAAAAGTTTTCTGAATTAAGATCTTCCCTCAAATTTCGTACCTCTGCCGCATACAAAAACTACCTTAAAAGTATTGAGGATAACCTCATTTCCAATCCTCGTGGGTTCTGGCGGCATGTCTCTAGCCTCCGATCTAAAGGTGGGTTTGAGCCTTGTGTAAGTTATAAAGGAGAGACTTTTAGTGGTGTTGAAGCGGCAGAAGCTTTCTCTAGGTTTTTTGGTAGTGTCTTTCTCCCTGATATTCCCCATTTAGATGCCGAAAGTGCTAACAAACACGATACGACCCAGTCTAGTAACTACGTGAATATTTTTGAGATTACTCCGAATGATGTGATCTCTGGAATTGATTGTCTCAAACTTGAAGGTTCCATTGGGCCAGATAATATACCTCCTTGGTTTTTCAAGTAAGGCTGTAAGAATCTTGCCCGTCCACTTTGCTACATTCTTAACTTATCTTTGTCAACTGGAGTTTATCCGATACAGTGGAAACTGACGAGGGTGACACCGATTCATAAAGGAGCTAATAAAGCATTAATTGAGGAATACAGACCAATTGCAATATTATCGGCATCAGCGAAAGTTTTTGAACGCATACTACACAATAAAATTTACAGGCAGGTTGAAAAACACCTATGCAATGAACAACACGGTTTTAGAGCTAAGAGGTCCGTTAACACCAATCTCTTAACAGTGGTGAATTTTATATCAGCTAGTTTAGACCGGAGAGGTCAAGTAGACGTTCTTTACTTTGACTTCCGTAAAGCTTTTGACAGAGTCAATAATGACATACATTTGATGAAACTGGTGGGTCTAGGGTTTGCACCGGGACTGCTCGCCTTGATCGCGGATTACCTCCGGGATCGACAACAATATGTGAGACTGGGTGTTTACGAATCACAGCCGTATCACACTCGATCCGGGGTTAGCCAGGGGTCGATACTTGGACCGCTTCTTTTTAATCTGATGATCAATGATATACCATCTGTCACCAAGCACAGTAAATGTATGCTGTATGCCGATGACTTGAAATTGGTCTCAGAAATAAAGTCCGTGGACGACTGTCTAAATCTTCAACGTGACGTCGACGCAATTTATGACTGGAGCGTGGCAAACGCGATGGAGTTTAACATGGCTAGGTGTTATGTATGTATGTATGTATGTATGTATTAGTCGCATGCGGCACCCAATTCAATTTCCATATAATCTAAATGGTCATCCTATCACTAGATCTACAACTGTTAAAGACTTGGGTGTCACATTTGACTCCAAGCTAACATTCCATGTGCATATCACATCCACAGCCAAAGAATCCTTCCGTAGGCTGGGCTTTGTGTTGAGGAACGTCCGTGACTTTAAAAGCAGTCACGTCATAAAGCTTTTATTCTGCCCGCTCGTACGGAGTAAGCTAGAGACTAGCTCATGTGTGTGGCATCCATATGAAATCACATATACCCTCTTGTTGAAAAAAGTCCAAAAGGCTTTTCTTCGTTTTCTTTACAAGCACCAGTATGGCTACTACCCTTACATGTACCCGACAAGGTTCCTTATGGGCTGCTTAGGCTACAACAGTTTAGAAGTTAGAAGGGCGAACAACCAATTGATTACCATGTGTAAGGTTCCTTACCTTACAGTTTATATTTTTATTTGTATTTTCATTTAAGGTTTCTTGTATTATTCTTTTTTAATTAGTGTTATTGACATGTTCGTACTAATTAATAAATAATAAATAAATAAATAAATGATAAAAATAATATGCATATTTACATATTTAAATACATGTATAAGTATTATATCAGTCAACAGGTTTCCATAGTACACGCTTAGTTTGGAGCTAGATCGTGTTGTGTGACCACCATCTAGCCCCCAACTAAGCATAGCCTAGTATTATGGTGACCAGATGACTGAAAACATACTTATACATTTTGAAGTGATAACTCTTATGCGAGGGTAAACCTTCGTTACGTAACACGTTACTGCGCCAGTCTGTCAGGCTTCCCTTTCTCTCACACGGCAGCGGTAGGCAGGCTCCTCCTCTCTCACTCTAACCCACAGCGCTAGTTAGATTAGTTTAAGTTATCACTTCTGTCGGACTGTTTTTTAATACATAAGATACTTTATAACACCCAGACAGAGAACATCACATCCATAGTCATAACATAAATGTATGTCTTTGGGATCCAACCCACAATCCACAACCCACGCAGAAGGCAGACTTGAGCTGAAAGGCGAGTCAATACTCATCTTTGCGAATATGGGCACAGCATACCACGAATTCCTCGGCCAAGGTCGTTTTAGTAACTTTAACATGCTCCGATCTTTGTAGATCACGATTCTGACAGATAGCACGACTTGACAGGTGAGGAGTGTGAAAGGTTAAGGTGTTAACTATGACGCTAGGAACCACTTGAATATTGCGTCCATTTAGTTTCTACTAGTTTTTATCCGCAGTTTTTTATGGTAGTTAGATAAAAGGTAGTATATGTTAGTCCTTCTTATAGTTAGTTATAATATAAATGACTATATTATTGATATGGCTGATAAATTTTCATGAACAAACTACTAAATGCATCTACTCATATAGTTGAGAAACTACGAAGTAAGCTAATGATAAGAATGCATGGCCTCATGTTGCTCTGCCCAGACAGTTAACCGACACATTTGAAATTTATAAACTCTCTTGTATTAGTTTTTTGTATTTAAGGTAGTTATGAGATGGATCATGCAAAAAAGCGCTAGGACCAGGACGAGTTTCATGCCAGTTCTTCTCGGACTTGGGTTTGGAGGAATTGGCACCTAAATGCACCTAGTATGTAAGACATTTCAAAGTGATTGTATTGAATAAAGTATCTCAATAAAGTATCTCGTAACATTAAGTAACATTAAGTAACATTAGAACTTGGAAGTCAAAGTCAAAACTTTGACTTTCAAGTTCTAATGTTACTGACAGATAGTTAAATTAATTCAGGTGTGAATTGAAAAGCCACGGAAAGCAATATTAAAATATATGGTTATGATAATAATAATAATATTCGTTTGGCCAAAAGCCCGCGAAAAACGTAAATTCCTCACCTTGCGAGAGGCAAATGAAAAACATTAATAATAATAATAATAAAATGCTTATTTGGCACCACAGACAGTTAAACATAGGCAACTAAACTAATGGCTCTGTGAGCTGTGAACTCGCGAACTTTAGTCGAAATTACTGATATATAACATTTTTTACATTTTCGACTCTCCCATAATCTCCGCCATTTTGAAAAAAACCAAGAACTGAATCGACAAAAAAAACTATATAGTTATAGAACCTGCTCACAAAATTGCACAAAAATCGGTTGAAATGCGACCTGTAGAGGAGAACATCCGGACAGACGCCGGCCAGACGCCGTTTGGACGCCGTTCGGACAGACATACGAAAGCATTTTTGCCTAAGCTAAGCCTAAACGGAGACAATAATTATAATTATTAAATTGCAGCAAAAAAGAACACTACACCATTAATTTCACAGAATTTCACTACTGAATGAAAAAACCAAAGTGATCAAAGTAATCCTTGTGATTGTATTGAATAAAATAACCGCAGCACATGTGACCGCAGCACATGTGCGGCGGTCGAGGAGGCGGACTTGCATTTTATATTAAACGCAATGTTAATGTGCGGTATTTGACTAGGCCTAATGATCTGATTGAGCAAATGTGGCTGTCGACTCGCGTAAATGGATATCGTCATATTAATATTAAAATCTCCTAAGAACACAATGAAATCATACACAGTCCCTATTTGGCAATAGGGACTGTGTACCGACCACAATGGGTAAATGTTGATACGTTTATTGACGCCATAACTGACTCCATTAATTGTTTAATAGTATGATTTCATTGTGTTCTTAGGAGATTTTAATATTAATATGTTAGAGGGATGTAATAGTAGTACCATAAAACTAACCCAGTTCCTCGAGTACATGAACCTACGGCAGGTTGTTACTGAACCGACACATTACACATCGCATACCGAGACTCTGATAGATCTCATATGTACAAATGCACCTGTGCGTGATGTCAGTGCTAAAAATATAACGGGTTCCAATGGGCACGTGATGGTTAATGTGACACTATCATTAAAAAAGCTTAAGGTTCCACCTAGGATGTTCACTTTCAGACCAATTAAAAATAAAACATTAGATGACTTTAATAAAGATTTGTACGCAATGGACTGGAGCCAGATAGCTAACTTAACTACTGTGGATATGATGGTGGATAAATTTAATTCAATGATTTCGTCTCTTTTTGATAAACATGCATCGAAAATGATTACTATAAAAAGTCATCATTCACTACCATGGGTAACAGATGTCTGCAAAATGATGATCGATGAACGCAATGGGGCTCACACCGTTTATCGAGAGACAGGATCAGCAGAAGATAGGAAGTATTTTATAAGGAACAAAAAATCTAGTTTTAACAAGCATTGCTAGCGAGAAGCGTGCTTACTTTAATGACTTAGTTAATTCTCAAGCGAATAATAGTAAGATATTTTGGAAAAATTTGAAAGAAAAAATTTTTATTGACCCCTGTAAAGAAAAATCGTTGCCAGCCCACTTCAGCGATCCAAACAAAATTAATGAGCAAAATAAATTCATTAGAGAGGAATTTACGTTAGCGCGTGTCAGTCCAACAGATATCTCCAAATATATAATGTCCATAAAATCAAATGCCATTGGTCAAGATACAGTAAGTAGAGACATGGTCTTGTTTTCACTTCCTTGCACTCTGGATGCAATCACGGCTATAGTCAATAAGTCAATTTTATCAGGCATTGTTCCCGGTAAATGGAAAGAAGCACTAGTGACCCCTATACCCAAAAATTACAACCCAGTAGAACTAAAAGACCTTCGCCCTATTAGCATTTTGCCATTGCTTTTAAAGCTACTGGAGAAAGCTATTTGCGAGCAGTTGGCTAAGTTTGTAGAAGTAAATAACATTTAGCCTCCCTTACAATCCGGATTTCGCAAGGGACGTGGTACGACGACGGCTTTGCTTGATGTTATGGACAATGTATTAGCGGATCAAGATGTTGGCCATAGTACTGTTCTGGCGCTATTGGATTTTTCCCGCGCTTTCGACTGTTTGAATATCCGCCTCCTACTCGCCAAGCTATCATATTATGGTTTAGACAAAAACTCGATCTTGTGGTTTACCAGTTACTTGAGCAACGGATATCAGTCCGTAAAATTGGTAAAGAGTGATGGTTCTAGTGTTTGTTCTCACCCAAGGCTCATTAATCGCGGTGTCCCTCAAGGTTCTATACTTGGTCCACTTTTTATCATTTACAGTGCCGATCTTGCCAAGGTTATTAAACATTCTAGGTACCACTGCTACGCCGATGATGTACAAATTTACTTATCAGATACGCTAGATGAAATACCACAAGCTGTAACACGGCTTAACGACGACTTGAGTAGAATTGCTGACTGGTCAACACAAAATGCTCTTGTTTTAAACCCTACAAAATCAAAGTTTATGGTCATGGGCACAAAAATACAAATTAATAAGATCGGTGGTGATCTGAAAGTGAAGGTACATGGTGAACAAGTGGATCGTGTAGATGAAGCTAGAAACCTTGGTATAATCTTCGATGGTCAGCTGAGATTTGAAAACCACGTGCTTAGTATGGTCAAAAACAGTTTTTACCGTCTCAAGGTGTATGGGGATGTTGTTTATGGACCTCGGTTACTCAGTAAGACTCAGCGGTTA
This sequence comes from Lampropteryx suffumata, assembly GCA_948098915.1. Lineage (NCBI taxonomy): Eukaryota > Metazoa > Arthropoda > Insecta > Lepidoptera > Geometridae > Lampropteryx > Lampropteryx suffumata. The sequence continues at coordinate 11,841,996 of OX402571.1, read as the reverse complement.
GTACAGCGCGTGCAAAATGCATGTTGTCGATTCTGTTTTAATGTCCCTCCTAGGAATCACATTACTCCTTTCTTAAACAATGCCTCTATGCTAAATATGGACTCTCGCAGAGAACTCCATTTAGCTGGACTTGTCTTTGATGTTCTTAAGTTTAAAAAACCAGAGTACATGCACACGAAGATTAAGTTTGCAAATCAAAACTCTAAAAAAGAACTTAGGTCTATAAGGTCAGCACTACTATATCACAGTCATAAAACAGCGGCATTTAAGGGTAGTTTCCGATATTTGGCGACGAAGTGTTGGAATAATATCCCCCCACCCATAAAAAATCTCAATACAAAGTACACCTTTAAATTTAAATTTAATTTAAATCTTCTAGAAAATCAAACACAAGGCATTCCAAAACACTTCGTTCGCCGACTATAGGTAATCTGCCATCTGAGTGCTATTGCACAACCTACACATTACTAAATACACTCGCCCTTAACTTCCACATGCACGTGGGCTTCTTTTGTTAACAAGACTCTTAAGAGACTGCTGTTATCAGAAGAGACCACACTACACGACACGAATACAAATTCATTCTCCCACTCTGAGCATTCTGAGCATTAAGGAGAAACCGTTTTAATATTGTTTGAAACGTATTTATATAGTGTCCTAGTAACAAGTCCTTGTTGGTTGGTGGGATATTATACTCATCAACACTTAGTTGCTGAATAACAAAAACTACCCCTGTAGGCTGCAGAAGAACTTTGAGGCGTTGCTAGAGTAGGCAAACAGCTCTATATGAATCCTTCAGCTCTTTTTGTTTTATTATAAGTCTAAATTCCAGGCAGGCCAAGAGGTTTCTTGTAATGTAGTCTCGTATTTACTATCTCCGGGGAACATTTTGACCTGAAAAATCTAAAATTCAGCTCGTAACTGGTAAGTTTGGATATTTTTAAAACCCTAAGTCTATTCGTCTTAATCTATTATTAATACGTGAAGCAAAAACATTGTACCCCTTTTTACGAAAATTGCGCGGACGGAGAAGTATGAAATTTCGCACACTTATTATAGTTTATATAGGAAGGGGAGCAAAAAGCTATTTTTATTAAATTATTAATAAAAATTACATTAATTATTAATTAATGATGGTCCAATTTCGACCAGTGGGCGACCACTAGTATGTATAATTGTACATAATATGTATACAGACATATTATGTCCTTTGGGTCGAATCTAAGTACGTAAGATGATTTTTTACAGTATCAAGTGGAACTATTTACACACAAGTCGCTACGCAACACAATGATAATCAGTTTTTATTCGCTTTATATTAGCTTCACTTGTATGTATATGTTTGTATGTTAGTATGTTTGTATGTAACCGACTCCTTAGGACGCGATTTTGACCCACTTTAAACGGCCAGATTTCATTCAAATTTTGCACACCTGTCAAAGACCGATGTCAATGCAATAATTCGAAAAAAAAATAAAAAAAAAACATAAAAAAAAATATCCGGTTATCCTAAAACTAAAAAGTAGAAAATAAATAATAGTTTAAAAAAACTAAAAAACACGCTTTATATAGAAAACCAAACTAAAAAATAGAAAATATTTTTTTTATAGATGTAAGTAGGAATAAAATGTTTTATTATATTTCTTACTTACATTTATTAAAATTTATTCTATTCTATTTTTTAGTTTGGTTTTCTATATAAAGCGTGTTTTTTAGTTTTTTAAAACTATTATTTATTCTAATGTTTCTCAATCGAGATGAATACATTCAATTAGTCAGAATGTGTCAGAATCAGTCATTCTATTCTATCAGCTTGTATTATGGTGATCAGTTGATCACCATAATACAAGGTACTTTATATATAACTAGCTGCTGCTTCACGCGACTTCTCACGCATGGTACCTACAAAAAAAGTAGTCTACGTCTTTCTCCAAGGTCCCATGTATCTCTATATTTTGATGACCTCTGTGGCGCAGTGAGCTTAGGTCCAGCTGAGACGCAAAAGGTTGCGGGTTCGATTCCCGCCGCGGGACAAATGTTTGTAAGATCTGCAAGTATTTGTCTCGGGTCTGGGTTTTTCTATGTATAAAATGTATGTATTTACAAAAAAAAAAGTATATAGGTAGTATATCAGTCATGTGGTACCTACCCATTACACAAGGTCTGCTTACTCTGCTCTGCTTTCCTACTCTGTTTACTTCTGGGCCAGATGATGCTGTGTGAAATGTCCGGTATAATTATTATTGTTATTATACCAAAATCCATCAAAATCGGTTCAGCGGTTTTGGCGTGAAAACGTGACAGACAGACAGAGTTACATTCGCATTTATAATATTAGTTGGGATATAAGTTGCTTGCATTGTCCACCAATATTTATATACATAAAGTTTATAGTCACCCATCCAAGTACTAACGGAGAACGTTGCCGAACTTCTCAAGCTAATGTTAAAAGTAATGTTACCTGGTGAACGGCATAAGTGGCTCATCCCGACAGTTAAATTCCATAGTTTATGAATCGGAACTCGAAACACCATATCCGCAGCTGATTGTAACCTTTTATGGTGTTAGAGCAATCTAACCATCTGGCTCGTGGAGTAGATAATGCATGGAGTTTAAATTAAGCGAGACACGTTCGAAAATTATATCCTGGCAAGGGGCGTTCTGTGAAAAGATATCTTGACAAACGACGATCCGCTAATGGAATTTCCACAAAAAAATGTTGCAATATACCTTTACAGATACACTGCCCTTTTATCCCGATAGGTGTCGCCGGCATCGTTATTACATTACCGTAACATTATTAACTGTCACATACCAAATATTTTCTTGTGTTTAAGGTAAAAAAATGTAAGGTAGGTAAAAAAATACTTATTTTGTACTCTTTCTGATCGCATTCGTTCAGGTTTTGGCTGAAAATCAGTGTTTTTGCTTTTAAGCAAAAAAAATCACTGAGCAATGGCCTATTTTACAGTATAATATACAATATTAAAATACATGTGAAACAGTTGAGCTATCTAATGACCGTTTAAAACGATCTATAGATAGCTCAACTGATTCAGATTAATGCCGCCAGTGTCTTGAGAACGCTGCCCGTTCTCAAGACACTGGCGGCATAGTTTTCATAGTTTCATCTTTCTATCTATCTATCTATCTTAACCTAGGTATTTTATATAGTAATGTTATTCATCGTCATATCAGCCTTTAGGAAGTCCACTACTGGACATAGGCCTCCCCAATTGATTTCCAGAAAGAACGATTTTGAGCCCTCTCCATCCACCGACTTCCTGCGATCCTGCCTTCCTGCGAAGGACAGGAAAACGGAGCGTAGGACGACCCACAACCCGACGGACTCACGACATTGTAAAGATCGCAGGAAGTCGGTGGATGGAGAGGGCTCAAAATCGTTCTTCCTGGAAATCAATTGGGCAGGCCTATGTCCAGCAGTGGACTTCCTAAAGGCTGATATGATGATGAATAACATTATATAAAATACCTAGGTTAGGTTAGGTGTTAGGTGTAAATGTAATTATTAAAATAAAATTGTCCAACATAAGATATCACATGACATTTAACAAACTGGGGTCCAGTGTTACCATCTCCACGGCTGCAAATCTAAGACGAAGGTATTTTCACACGTACAAGTCATTGTTAGCCAATTTCCGACACAATTGGTACATTAATAATATGATTTATAACGGTTTGGTGTACAAAAGAAAACGTGGTAGTGCAGCGATTGACATTTTATAGCAATAAGGACCCATTTTGCACAAAAAAACTAGCACTAAGTTGTGTAGACAACTAGTTGAAGTAAGTACCTATAATTGCTAAATGATCTTACGGTAGGTACGCTTGTACACGGGCAATTGAAATTGCTTAATCCTAAGCAGTACCATAAAATACTTATTACAAGTACGGAAGGTGGACGGAGTAACTAGGCCTCTCAATAACCTCAAAAAGGCCAATTTTTTTCAAAAATCCGGTATCGACAGTTTAATGTGCCGAAGCATGAAAGTGCTGATAAAAATGCCTCTACGGTCACCCATCTAGATACTGACCACAGAGCGTTGCTTAAAAAAAATAATTCAATATCACTTTATTCAATACAATAACAAGGACCACTTTGAATCGTCTTCTTACATGCTAATGAATCTAGGTGCCGGTTCCTCCTAACCCCACTTCAAGAAGAATCCGGCAAGAAACTTGTCTGGTCTTAACACTATTAGGGTTCCGTACCTCGAAAGGAAAAAACGGAACCCTTATAGGATCACTTTGTTGTCCGTCCGTCCGTCCGTCTGTCTGTCAAGACACTTCTTCTCAGGAACGCGTGGAGGTATCAAGCTGAAATTTATATCAAACACTCAGGTCTACTGTCCCTTAAAGCTGTAAAAAAATCAATTTTCTAAGCCAACGCAATCAAAAGATACAGCCGTTTATGCCGCAAATTTTCGACACTCGCAAGGGAATCAAAACCTACAGGGTACTTCCCGTGAACTCAGAATCTTGAAATTTGGTACGAAGCAACGTCTTATAGGACAGATAAAGGATAAATTGCGATAACTGTACATTTTTAGTTACATCATGTAATAAAAATATTTTTAATTATTTTAAACTTACTATCCCTTTTCTCATGAACATGTAGAGGTATATTACATTGAAATTCATATAAAATACTCAGGTCTATAACACCTTTAAGCTGTAACAAAATCAAACTTCTATATCAACGCAATCAAGAGAAACAGCAATTTAAGTCGCATATATTCAAACTCGCCACTCGCAAGGGAATCAAAACCTACAGGGTACTTCCCGTGAACTCAGAATCTTGAAATTTGGTACGAAGCAACGTCTTATAGCACAAATAAAGAAAAAATTGCGAAAACTGTAAATTTTTGTTACATCATCCAACTATGACTCGATTGTCGTGATGGGTCAAATTTAACCTATAAGTTTGTACGGAACCCTCGGAGCGCGAGTCCGACTCGCACTTGCCCGGGTTTTTTTTATGATCCTTGACAATTTTGTTACGGATGTGACGGATGCCGAGTCGAGTTGGAGCAGATTCATCCCAAGCTTAAGCTTCATTGATCTGTTAGGATCGACTGAGTTAACTGTACCACGAGCTTCGACTTCATTATGTCAATGTGAATAGCGATGGGGTAGCGATTGTATATTTATACGGTCACACCATATCTCATATCATATTAAAGTCAAACTAAAAGTCAAAAGATATTTTATTCAATACAATCACAAGGATCACTTTGAAACGTCTTACATACTAGGTGAATTTAGGTGCCAATTCCTCCTAACCCAAGCCCGAGAAAAACCAGCAAGAATCTCGTCCTGGTTCTAGCGCTTTTTTGCATGATCCATCTTATAACTACCTTAACTACGATATACTAATACAAGAGAGTTTATACATTTCAAATGTGACTGTCTGAGGGCAGAGCAACATAAGGTCATGCATTCTTATCAATAATATAGTAATTTTTATTATAATACCTACGCTTTCTCAGAAGACTACCTACTAGATATTATGTATGCTTTAAATTTCTTAATAGGTAGTTTAGATGTATTTTCAGGAAACTTATTATTAAAGCGTACCGTATTCATATCGTGTTCTCCATAATGGATGTATTTACTTTTTCTAGTCGAAACCTGGGAATGTATAATTTGAATGAATGAATGAATGAATGAATGAAAACACTTTAAGTATTGTACACCTTAAAACTAGCACAAACAATTTGACAACTAAGAACACCCTAAAATACAATGGGCGGTCTTACCGCTAAGAGAGCGATTTCTTCCAGACAACCTTTGGATGGAGAAGAGCCTAACTTGAATTTAAGATTGGTCAGGGTGCACTAAATTATGAACTAAATTAAGATTTAAATATTTTTGTATTCAATAAACACAATAAACTTACACAACATTATTGGTTATATATAGACGATAATACACAAATACAGATAATACATAATAAATGTTTCTTTTACATAGTAAATTTCTTTCTGGTTCTGGTATTGATTCTATGAAGATCACTATTTTGAGAAATCACCTTATCACCATGGATATCGTCATACCCATAGAGGAATTTAGAAAGATAGTAAGCCATAATAGTTGCCGAGCATATTCAAATAAACAGTATTAATAATAAATAATAATATTATAATAATAATAATTGACGACCTATGTGCCGCAGTGGGCCAAGGGCCGGGTGAGACGCAGAAGGTTGAGGGTTCGATCCCGCTTCGGGACATGTTTGTATGATCTGCAAGTATTTGTCTCGGGTCTGTGTTTCTATGTATAACATGTATGTATTTAAAAAAAAAATAAGTACATAAGTAAGTATCAGTCATGTGGTACCCATAACACAAGCTCTGCTTACTTTGGGGCCAGATGATGCTGTGTGAAATGTTCAGTATTTATTATTTATTAATATAATAATAATAATCAAATAATAGTAATGGTATGTGTCGCACAGTGTCCAAAGACAATAAGGATAATAATGATAAGTGGTCTCAAACTAATTTAACACCTTTATATTAGCAAAATAATTTACTTGAAACTCATATATTTTATATTTTCACCCATTCATTTTTATTATCTCCAATTCCCAAGGTTTGCTGGAAGAGAACTCTTTTTAGGGTTAAGCTCGCCTGTGTACATGCCATTATTGATTAAGTTTAGATTATGTTTTTTTTTGTGTACAATAAAGAATATTTTGAAGTTTGACAAATCAAGCTACAACTCATTATCTAGTCTTGCTAGCCTTCTTATCTTCTTCTAGCGTGTCAATGGTACAATTAACCCGTTGACTCTTTACTGGTACAATTTACCCGGTAGTGAAAACTCCGTTGACTCGCAACTGGGCCGTAAGTGCCAGCGCGGGAATTGTTACACATAAACCTTTCCCGCGTTTTATTTTGTTCCGGCGGCGGTTGACGGTTGATTGATGTGGCCTTACCGTTCATTTGATTTACAATACTCTATGGTCGTTGATCATTTTGATTGAGATGCCTAGTCTGTAAAAATTCGGCGACTTTTTTTCGGCATTGCACTTAGCTCAATTTTCAAGTACAATAAACTTGGTATTTTTATATTGAAGTAGGTAAAATTAAATATGTCACTTATCAAACGATATATTGACAAACATAATAATAATAATAATAATAATAATAATAATAATAATACTGATATACTACTTATATACTTTTTTTTTTGTAAATACATACATATTATACATAGAAACACCCAGACCCGAGAAAAATACTTGCAGATCATACAAACATTTGTCCCACGGCGGGAATCGAACCCGCAACCTTTTGCGTCTCAGCTGGACCTAAGCCCACTGCGCCACAGAGGTCGTCTATAACAACATATATAATATTTACATAAATAATAATGTGTTTTATAAAATAAACAGCATATGGTATGAAGCGAGCGAGATTAATTAATGAATATTATTAATTAATAAAACACAATTATAATAATTATAGAATAACGGATGAAACTACTATAATCTAATAGAAAAATTCAATAGGATTCTTCAGCTGTTCTTGGATTGTTGATAGAAGCAGTAGGTAGTTTGTTCAAAATAGTTGGATTTTCTGAAAAACATCGCTTAACGAGTAAGGTTTAGGTTTAGGTCTAGATTTAGATTCGTTACACAAAAGGTTAAATTAATTTTGAATAAAATACTTCCATTCTCACTCCATCGTCGCGTCCTTACGTCATTCATTGTGTAAGTGTTTCACTGTTCACGGTTTTTCACCGTCTGAGAGATGATGCTGCGAAAATTGTTAAGGAAAAGTCCATTGGTACACGGCCAGGTGCAAACCCACAACTGTATAATATGATGGCAAGGCAACCACTATAACACCAGTGATAAGTTTTTCCAAAATATTACAGTTATCTACCATCTAGCCCTAAAGTAAGCAGAGCTTACGGAACCGCATAACTGAAATATTACTTATATACTTTTTTTGTAAATACGAGTAGGTACATACAATATTATACATAGAAAAACACCTAGACCCGAGGTCAATATTTCCAGATCATACAAACATGTATCCCGAATCGAACCCGCAATCTGCGTCTCAGACGGCCCTGCTTTCACTGCACCACAGAGGTCAAGTACTAAATATTAACGAATTTGATAATATTTGTTCTATCCTTAAAAGGCGGTCTTACTGCTATGTACTCCATCTTGCAAGATACCCTCAAAAAGGTCACAGCCAGGGGCTAGGTTTCATCAAAATTGGTACAACACTTAACTTTTGTTCAACTTAATTTGATGGGTAACCTTGACGCAAGTGCAACATATCACGTATGTACTTAATTCATAATATATAATGAACCTACACCATAGATTAACGTAATCACATACCACTAATAATAATAAGGCTAATGTTTGTACGTTTGTTACTCAATTTATACTAAGACTGGAATAACTCAATGCTAGAAATTCTGCTTTCTGCTAAGTTGAGCGTTCTATTCCCAACAATTATGACCAGGACCAACATTTTATGATAACATAGGTGGTTGTTATCGTATCGTATATTAAAGCATACATAAGGGGTAGTCTTTTTAAGAAAGCGTATTATAATATAAATGACTATATTATTGATAAGAATGCATGGCCTCATGTCGCTCTGCCGTCAGACAGTTAACCGAGACACTTGAAATGTATAAACTCTTTTGTATTAGTTTTTCGTAGTTAAGGTAGTTATAAGATGGATCATTTAAAAAAGGACCAGAACGAGTTTCTTGCTTTGAGTTTCCTTCTCGGGCTTGGGTTAGGAGGAATTGGCACCTAAATTCACCTAGTATGTAAGACGTTTCAAAGTGATCCTTGTGATTGTATTGAATAAAGTATCTTTTGACTTTGACTTTGACTTTATCATCAGTTCTTCCGAACCAGTGTGCTGAAAATATGTAAGTCCGTCTCAGAGGCTCCTTTCGTGCACTTGGCACATGTCTTCGAACTTTTTATGTTTTATGACATACTGGTTTCCTCACGGTGTTTTCCATCACCGTTTTAGAGTACTAGTATAGCGCACATACATTTTTAAATCAGAAAAAACCCTGTCTGGATTTGAACCCACGACCTTCGCATCGGAAGACATGCGAAGTTTATATTCAATACAATCACAAGGATCACTTTGATCACGTCTTACATACTAGGTGAATGTAGGTGCCAATTCATCGTAACCCAAGCCTGAGAAGAACTGGCAGAAACTCGTCTTGCTCCTAGCGCTTTTTTGTATGAACCTTTATATATTACGTATCATGTACCTATGTATGTATTGACAAGTATATAAATACTCCATCAGTTATCTGTTTCCCATAGTATAGTATGCTTAGTATGCATAGTATGCTTAGTTTGCGGCTATAAGATGCCGTGTGAATTTTATAAGTCATATAGATTTTAGGTTTAGATTTTAGGAATTTAGGTTTACATTCATTTAGGTTATGACCTGGATTTAGGCATAATGTATAATTTATCCCTAAAACTGTGTTTTTGAGATATCTTGTGTTATGTGATGTGACTGATATACTACTTATATACTTTTGTTTAAACATATTTTACATACAAACACCCGGACCCGATACAAATACTTGCAGATCATGAAGACATTTGTTCCGCGGCGAAAATCGAACTCGCAACCTTCTGTCTCACCCAGGCTTTGGCTCAATGTGAAATGTGAATGTAAATATTATATGTGGTGGTTATGTTTGTCAATATATTGTTTGATAAGTGAAATATTTAATTTTACCTACTTCAATATAAAAATACCAAGTTATTTGTTCTTGAAAATCGAGCCAAGTGCAATGGCGAAAAATATGAATGAACAAAGTCGCGGGGCATTGTGAATGTGTTAATCATAGCGTAACCTTTGAAAGGTGCCCTTTTTATGTTTCGCAAAAAGTATAGGAGATACTAATTTTATATATTCGATAGTGTCTTTGTGTTTGTCCGTGTGTTTGTTACCTTTTCACGGCTAAACGAATCTAGATGAAAATTAGACTGCCTTTTGCGCCATAGGTTATGGGTTCGATTCCCTGCCAGGACAAACATATGTATGATAAATATAGTTCTGTACTGTTATTTAGTATGATAATAATAAATAATGTCGGACATTTCCCTGGCCCGCATTTGTCAAGGATTTTGTCCATGTTTTACTCTCTTTGTATAAGTCATTCATATTTGCCTAGTGATTTCATGAAAACTATTGTGGTGCCAGTGGTTAAAAATAGAACGGGCGATGTTTCTGATAAGGATAATTATAGGCCGATTTCTTTGGCTACTATCACATCCAAAGTACTAGACCGGCTTCTGGATAAACAACTGGCCAAGCATTTACAACTTCACGATGGACAGTTCGGGTTTAGGCCTGGATTGTCCACCGAGAGTGCTATATTAGGTTTAAAGTACACAGCAAGGTATTATGTGGATAGAAGGACGCCGGTCTTAGCTTGTTTTCTGGATCTTTCGCGAGCCTTCGACACAGTATGTTACAATATACTGTGGCGAAAGCTTCGTGAAACCACCCTGCCCAAAGAAATATGTTCTGTTTTTGAGTACTGGTACAGTAATCAGATAAACCATGTTAAATGGTCAGGGACGCTATCTAAAGCATATGGTCTTCAGTGTGGAGTAAGACAGGGGGGGTTGTCTTCTCCACACCTCTTTAATTTGTATGTGAATGAGCTGATGGATGGTCTCAGCAGACAACCTTTTGGATCCTATGTAGACGGTACTTGTATGAACAATATTAGTTATGCGGATGATATGGTGCTGCTGGCACCATCTATCAGTGCACTTCGAAAACTACTTTCGCTGTGCGAAACATATGCAAATAGACATGGCCTGCAATATAATGTTCAAAAAAGTAAAAACATGGTTTTCGAAACTAAGGGAAAACACACTAAAAGTATACCTCCCGTGTTACTTAATGGAGTTCCCTTGGAACGGGTCAGACACTTTAAATATCTTGGCCACATTGTTACCGAAAGCTTAGTATAAAGCGAGAGAGATGCACAATCTCTCTTGCTTACCATTTTTACATCTAGAAGCTGAACAATTAATAGAATAATGGATGAAACTACAATAATTTAATAGAAAAATTCAATAGGATTCTTCAGCTGTTCTTGGATTGTTGATAGAAGCAGTAGTTTGTTCAAAATAGTTGATTTTCTGAAAATACATCTTATGCCGCCATTTTGCCGCCACCGCCGCTTAGGTATTCTAGATTTAGGTTCGCAACTCAAAGGGTTAAAAACTAAAAAGAAAACCGACTTCATTGAATGAAATTTTAGCCTATAATAGATTTTTAGTGGAAAGTAAATGTATTTTGTATATATATAATATAGTTAGGCCAAATAAACGCATCGCTCCAATGAGACAGCGAGGTATGGAAGTACACGAAAACATCATCGATACAATTTTTAGATTTTCGTTGATTTTTAGATGATTTTGATAAAATTTAAATAGGACCACCTGAGAAGTATACCCTTTCAATCAAAAAAAGAATTTTCTAAATCGGTTCAGGCGTTTTCGAGTAATCAGTGAACATACGTAAAAAAAAGATTGCGACGAATTGAGAACCTCCTCCTTTTTGATGAAGTCGGGTAAAAATATATACGTACTCTAAGAGCCGCTGTCATAATACAAGCTACGAATGTACTTGGGGCTGATTGTGTTGTGAGTTTTTATGTAGCTACCACGCGTGCGAAGCCACAGGCAGCTATTAGCGCTATTTGAACGAAGATATTATATCTATTTCGCTCTATCAAGGTTACGTTACAGTTCATAAGGTATCTTATAATAGCAATTTTTCAAGAGCGTCTAAATAATCATCAATCTTAATTTTCTGTCCTTGAATTAACAAAATAATTATTTAATAGTAAGTACTACTTATTACAAATAAATATTATTAATAGTGTTATTAATTTTAAATTACAGTGTCTAAATCTTCTCACGATATTATGTTCGTTCTATCTTGATCACTGACATTTACGAATTTAAAGTTTTTTAAACTTACGCGATCAGAACACATTATTATAAATACTTACGGGTATTTATCGCGTTTATTTACCTATTTTTCCTTACTTTTCGACAGGTTTACACTCTGTCGTGGTCACGGGATGACCACGACAGAGTCATCACGTGACGTGAAGTATTTTTAATAGTTTACGAATTTGCTTAATATCGAATTTTAAAATTTAACATATCATGAGCATTTTAGACAACGATTTTCCCCGTGAGAATAGACTAAAAATACATTGAAGTATAAAAAATATGACGGAAATTTCACACAGCATCATATGGCCCCAAGGTAAGCAGAGCTTGTGTTATTTAATTTAAAAAAAAAGCCGAATAAAAAAAAAAATTGTGGTATTATTTAATTCAAGGAGGTCATCCTTAGGGACGCTGAAGTAATGTTTAAATGTAGTAGTCTTGCAGCATCTCGACAATTTTCTTAGTTAAGTAACTGATAAAGATCACTCTAATTAAGCCTCTCCTTGAGCTGAGAAGCGCAAGCGCAAGCGCAATGATATAGAATGGTATGTACTTCCTACGATGTACACACAATGTGAAAGTATTGGACTTAATGCTATCGTAATGCTTGGATGAATTAAGCAGATTATTATCTTGACGCGATCCCCAGATTCTTAAGAACTGACCTGTAGGGCGATCGCTCTATTTGTCAACGTAATTTTCATTGAACGGATTGGTTTTGGCTAAGGTTTGGATATAGTTAGGATTTGGCTAATTAGGTAACACTTTTTGTCATGTTGTTAACTATGTATTGTTTGTTTCTTTATGTTATTTTGGTATATTTATTTATGTATGTGTTAGTTTATCTTTTTTTGAGACTATAACATACCATTTATTTACAGAAATAATTACAGAAATGTACAAAATAATATAAAATACACGTGTACCAGTTTTGCTATCTAAGGACCGTTTAAAACGATCTATAGATAGCTCAACTGATCCAGATCACTGCCAGAGGGCAGTGTTCCCAAGATACTGGCGGCATTATCACGTTGAATGGCAATGCTAATACGCTGAGTCAGATAGGAGCCAGCTCTTCGGTCATGCAACGTATCTACCAGACGCCGAGAAATCATTTTGAAAACCCGGTGGGCTCCTGTTCCCCACGGGCCCAAGCTCTCGACTCCAAAAGGCTCAAATATATAGGCCTTATCCAAACCAGCATATTTGCGGTTTTTGAGGTCCTCGGCACATTCAGCCGCCGCACCATTTATGAGGTCCTCGAAACATTCAGCCGCCGCACCATTTATGCTCACCGTTTATATTATTGTATTATTATTATTATCTAATTTATTATTGTAATGTTAGGTATTGCTGTATTTAACTTTTTGTTATCCTGTTAATATGTATGTACATATTATTTTTAACATAAATCACTCATATCGTTTTCATCACCCCATATTCAGCTATGTTGTTATCCAAAGGTTGTCTGGCAGAGATCGCTATCTAGCGATAAGACCGCCCATTGTACTACCGAATAGTTAAACATTGTTTCATAAAACAGTCTAATGTATTTGTGGTGTGCAATAAAGTATTTTCTATTCTATTCTTATCTGAAAGTCAAAATGGTATCGCGCTATTTTTCCTAAACAATTTAAAGCATAACCCAAGCCTGCGCGATCAAAAGTAATTGCGAAGCGGGAGCGTTGCCGCGTGGTGGACGCTACCCATACCATATCTATGGCGCTTTGCACACCTACGCGACCACGTTGCATTGCAGACGCTCCCGCATCGCGTCCCGCTTCCCGCCTTACTAATAAATAAAATAAAATAAATAACCCCGGACATTACACACAACATCATCTGGCCCCAAATTAAGCAAAGCTTGTGTTATGGGTACCACATGACTGATGTACTACTTAAATACTGTTTTTTTGTAAATACATAAATATCATACATGGAAACACCCAGACCCGAGACAAATACTTGCAGATAATACAAACATTTGTCCCGCGGCGGGAATTGAACCCGCTACCTTCTGCTTCTCAGCCGGACCTTAGCCCACTGCGCCACACAGGTCGTCAAACGTGCAGGATTGGACGAACCTTTATCGTTGATTTTACCAATCGAACAAATTAATACATTGAACTAGCTTCTGCCCACGGCTTCGTACGCATAGTACATACATAAAATGTAGCCTAAGTTCGTTCCTAAGATACAATCTATATCCATACCAAATATGATTGATGCAAAAAAAAAGGTTCTGTTGATCCGATCGCTACTAAACTTCACAGGATCACCCGCTAATCTTCAGATTGGCCCGAAGATTTTTAAAAAATTTAATCAAATTCGGTCCAGCCGTTTCGGAGTCTATAGGAAACATACATACACACATCGCCTTTTATATATATAGACTACCTAGTATAACTCTATGCACAGACTACTAGGATGTACTAAATCAAAAACGTTTGAAAGTACTGTCAATAATAACGTGATCCCGCAACGTTTGATCAACGTATAATCAAAATTAGAGCTAAATCGTTTCCGTTATAGTGATTAGCGCGGTTCTAAATATGTCAAAAATAACGTTTTGACTTTGGTTTTGGTTCAGACGTTCAAAATTACCGCGGTCAGCCCCCTGGTGGAAGACTCTTCCGTCCGTCTCAGTAGGTACACCACATTGCCAGATATCTTGCCTCCAAGTAGAGGGCAAGCATTTCTGGGTTTGCCCTCCGAAGGACACTGTAGAGACGTGACAGGGCAAACCGACAACAGAACTTAGAGCTTAGAACTAGCAATTTGCGTGTGATACCTCCTGGTATTGCAAGCGTTATAGGTTACGAGAAACGCATACCGTCAGGTGGGCCTTATGCTTATAATAATAATAATAATAATACCGGACATTTCACACAGCAACATCTGGCCCCAAAGTAAGCAGAGCTTGTGTTATGGGTACCACATGACTAATATACTACTTATATTCTTTTTAGGGTTCCATAGCCAAATGGCACGGAACCCTTATAGATTCGTCACGTCTGTCTGTCTGTCTGTCGGTCCGTATGTCACAGCCACTTTTTTCCGAAACTATACGAACTATATTGTTGAAATTTGGTAAGTAGATGTATTCTGTAAACCGCATTAAGATTTTCAAACAAAAATAGAAAAAAAACAATAAATTTTTGGGGTTCCCCATACTTACATACGAACTGAAATTCAAAATTTTTTTTTTTAATACGTCATAAATCGTAAATATCAATAACTATTAATAAAACATCGATCAAAGTTACAACAAGTAACAACAACTACAAGAACTTTTATATTGTGTTTCTTGCTGCTACGGAATCCTTCATGGGCGAGTCCGACTCGCACTTGGCCGCTTTCTTTGTAAATACATATATATTATACATAAAAACACCCAGACCCGAGACAAATACTTGCAGATCATACAAACATTTGTCCCGCGGCGGGAATCGAACCCGCAACCTTTTGGGTCTCAGCCGGACCTAGGCCCACTGCACCACAGAGCTTGTTCGCTGGCTTTGTTGTATAAAAAAACTCGTGAGAGAATCACATTAAATTTCGATCCCGTATTACAAGTACAACCTCTGTGGCGCAGTGAGCCAATGTCCGACTGAAACGCAGAAGGTTCGATTTTTGTATGATCTGCATGTATTTGTATCGGGTCTGGGTGTTTCTTTATATAATATGTATGTATTGTAAAACTGTAAAAGCAGTATATCAGTCATACAATACTCATAACACAAGCTCTGCTTACTTTGTGGCCAAATGATGATGTGTGAAATGTCCGGTATTTATATTATATAATATGAAAAGAGTCACGAACTGTAAGTATACACGAACATTGTTAAGTTAATTGTTTTAAATTTAAGCGATCTAGTGACCTCATTGCTTCTCTAAATAGGTTATTAAAGGTTAATTTTGCTTGTTCTTGACCTAGTTTCACTGTTATATGAAATACTAATAACGTTAACATCGTATGACCATGACAAGTAATAAGTAATTGACAATATAATTTGTTTTAATAATAATATTGAATAATAATATTATTAAATATTATTTTCACAATCTAGCTCCAAACTAAGCTATTGACTGGCATGGTAGCTCAGTTGGTAGTAGCTCCGCCTTCTGCGCTGTAGGTTGAGGGTTCGATTCCCTCCCAGGATAAACATTTCTGTGAACAAAGGTGTTTGTTCTGTGTCTGGGTGTTATAAAGTATCATAAGTATGTATTCAAAAATATCTAACTATTCCATCAGTGATCTAGTCACCATTATACATGCTATGCTTAGTTTGGCAATATTAAGGCATAGCTTGTACTATGGCGGCCAGATGACTTACATAATTCTTATATATTGTTAAATATAAATCCTTAGTACTACCTTTGGCATTAACAATTATAGAAATGTACAGATTAATAAACAACAATAAGGACCTTTTACAACGATCTATAGATAGATCACTGCCAGAGGGCAGCGATCAGAAAATACTGGTGGCATTGCCACGATGGCAATTCTAATACGTTGAGCCAGATAGGAGCCAGCTCTTGGGTCACGCAATGTATCTACCAGACGCCGTTAAATAATTTTGAAAATGCGGTGGGTTCTTGTTCCACACGGGCCCAAGCTCTCGACTCCAAAATGCTCAAATATGTAGGCCTTATCCAAATTTGCAGCATATTTGCGGCTTTTGAGGTCCTCGGCACATTCAACCGCAGCACCAGCTCTAACAGAAATCGCTGATTTTTAAATATAATTTATAAATATAATAAATATAGTATATTATATAATATAATATATAATATAATATAGTATATTATATACTATATTATATAAATATAATATAATATACCATATAACACCTAGACACAGAGCAAACATATTTTATATGTTCATCACACAAATGTTTGTCTGCTTGAAGACTGGCCTGTGAACTCAGTTGATAGTAGGTAGTTCTGTACTGCGCTGTTGTAGATTCGATTCCCAGGAAAAAACAATTGAACGATACCATTTAATACAAAATAAATGATCTTAGTGTTTAAATATACCAGTTTAAATATCAGTCATCCGGTTTCGGTAGGTACAAGAATAGAATAGAATAGAAAACATTTATTCAGTCCACCACTCAAAATACAGAAGAAAAAATAAAACGTGTGCGTCTCGGAACGCACGACAGAAATGATAACTTAAACTAATCTAACTAGCGCTGTTGGTTAGAGTGAGAGAGGAGCCTATCTACCACTGCCGTATGCGTGAGAGAAAGGGAAGCCAGACAGACTGGCGTCGTAACGCGTTGCGTAACGAAGCGGTTTACCCTCCCATAAGAAGTTATATCTTAAATTACGTTTCAAAAACTAAAAAGAAACGGACTTCATTGAATGAAATTTGAGCCTATAAAACTTTTTTAGTGAAAAGTAGGTGTATTTTGTATATTATGATATGGGTAAACGCACCGCTCCAATGAGACAGCGAGGTATCAAAGTACATAAAGCATCACCGATGTATACAATTTTTAGATTTTCGTTGATTTTTCAGCTCGACCGATTTTGATAAAATTTATATGGGACCACCTGTGAAGTATACCCTTTCAAACAAAAAAAGCATTTTCCAAATCGGTAGAGCCGTTTTCGAGTAATCAGTGTACATACATAAAAAAAAAAGATTCCGACGAATTGAGAACCTCCTCCTTTTTGATAAAGTCGGTTTAAAGATAGGAAGTTAACAACACAACAATTACAAAAATACAAATTAAATGAATTTCCTAGTCTAGATGCTGCCGCATGTTACCATGTGACAGCGCTGGTCTTCCGCTGAGGCCGGTTGATATCACAGATATCTTGACTCGAATCATGACCAATCAATTTGTTTTTACCAATATAACTTAAAAATAAAGGCCTGCGCTATCAAACAGAATCCCAGGCAGAGTGACGTCAGTGTAGAGGAAACTTCTCCTACCTCAGCTTGCTGGAGTGGATCCATGAACGAAAGTTTTCAATTACAAATAACTGTTCTGTAACTTTACTGACATCACCTTAATTATCTTTAACAGATGAACGAAGGCTAATGATGAACTTAAAATATACAACAAACTACACAAGATACATTATCAAACAAGATACAACATCAAGGAGCACACCATACAGAGAAGCTTAGTTTGGGGCTAGATGGTGTTACGTGGATTGTTCATTAATATTTCTTCATTTAGGTCACCGTCATGGCCTATCTGGTGGCCTAATTGGCCGTGGTGGTTCGTGCATAAAATAGGAACCCTCTCCATTTTATTCCGTGGATGTCCTCCCGTGGAACACACACCGGGAGATTGGGCAGCAGCACCCCCCGTGCTAATACTAAATCTACGGTCACCAATCCGCCAAAAATGATGGACACAAATAGAAGACGGCCCCCAGTTCCCGCCAGTTCCGCTGTTCCTGGCATAGGTGGCGGTCACGGTAACGGCGGAACAGGGGGTGTGGAAATCGTTCTTCCTGGATATCTATTGGGGAGACCTATGTTCAGCAGTGGACTTCTAGGGGATATGATAATGATGATAATGGCCTAACTATGGAAAATTCGGAACCGACATCTTTACGTGTCCTTCGAAGCATTAAATCGCTCAAATGGAAATGCCACAGCGGTCACCCATCCAAACACTGGCCATAGTTTGGTAAGTAGTAAGTAGGCTTTAATAAAGCAGTTACTTAACACATTAGCACAAAATTTATCGAGCGCTCATAATTGCTGATCCCATTTTGATGGGACTTTCACTTTTAAGCAGATTTTATAATAGTTGTAAAGTAATTTGGAGGCTTTGTTGATGTTTATTGTTTTTTATATGATTTTTTTATTGTTTAATACGGCACGAGGTTTTGTATTCTTGTGTTATTAGCATTTCTTGTTTTTCGTAATGTTTAAGTGTTTCCGATGTTTCTTTGACTGTTACGTAATTGTATAATTGAAAGAAGTCTGTATGTCGGACCATACAGTAAAGGTCGTAAACGTTGTAGGTTCGATCCCGGCCGCGTGAAATATTTGTGTTATCTGTAAGTATTTGTCTCGGGTCTGGGTGTTTTTTAATGTATATAATAAAAATAAGTAAAAGTTTATATTTAGTTATAGTTTATAGTTATAGTTTATGCATGGTGGAAGGATTATCAATTCGATAATATCTTAAAAAGCACCCCACGCTTTTTTTTTACTAAAACATTTTTTTCTTACATTTATTAAAATTTATTTTCTATTTTTTAGTTTGGTTTTCTATATAAAGCGTGTTTTTTAGTTTTTTTAAACTATTACCCATATTGGTGGTACCCATAATATAAGCTCTGCTTACTTTGGTGCTAGATGACGCTGTGTGAAATTTCCGACATTATTATTATTATTATTATTACTACCCCGAACAATGTAAATGTACTGATTCGTCTTTCCTGCGGGTCCTGTCGGCAAGGTCGAGAGCTTACATTAAGGCTTACCTAAGTGCACGCAAGGAGCCTCTGAGGCGCACTTTAATCCTTTCACCACACTGGTTAGAAATAACTAGTGACACGATATGAAGAAGAATGCAATGCATGAACATGGACTTGAAACAAACTCGTTTAGAAACTTTTCTTAGTAATAGGTATCTAATACCTTTACACCCTACATATGCTTTTCCTGTTATTTTTTACTATTAACTTCTTGTCTTTCACTTAGGGTTTGTTTACGTGTTCTCGTATATATGTTCTTTGTTTGTTCTTGAACTGTATTATTAGAATCTGTTTCATCTTGTTCTCCTGTTCGTACTAAGTTGGCTTGTAATTGGATTAAACATATTTGATTCTCATTGTGATCACGATTCTTGTCATGGTCAACGCTAAGGTTTTTTTCTGCTTGTGTTAGATTCTGATGATTAGATGTCATGCTCTCATTGTCAGTAATCGTTTTGTCCAACAACGTAAAATCAACGTTTTAATTTTACGTCTAAATCAATGACTTCTAGAGATCGTGCTATTTCTTCTTGTTCGTCATCCTTATGATTATGAATAGCACTAAAATATGAGGTTGATGGCTGATTGTCGTTATGGAACATTTTGTGTTGGCTCCTTTTTGATACATACTTTATTTTATTCTTGTTATTCGCAGTTGAGTTGGTGTCAAATTAAGGTCTATCTGTGTTTAGAAGAGTCTAATAACTTATGAGCTTCATATATGTCTGAAGCAATGATGCAATGAACTGGAAACATTGGAACATTGGAACAGTTGGTAGATTCTTACTATGACTTACTATATTCTTAGTTGTTGCTTCTATGTAATTTGTGTTTTTACTAGCTAAACGTGTGCTTGTAAAAAGTATGACAATATTTTTTAATGTTCAGCTCCATAAGCATAATTTTACTAACTAATCTTTACACGAAACACGGGGATAGATTTTTATGAGAATAAAATGATAACTACGATTATCATTATCCAGTCGATTATTTTTTACGAGAACACAATTTTATGACTGTTTGTCATACTAACAGGTGTGGGTACATTTTGATAACATTATAGTACAACTTTATTCTTGTATCTTCAGGCATGGGAAGAATCCTCGAATAAATAAAATAAATAAATAAATAATTCCGGACATTTCACACAGCATCATCTGGCCCCAAAGTAAGCAGAGCTTGTGTTATGGGTACCACATGACTGAATACTACTTACATACATTTTTTTTTTGTAAATACATACATGTTATACATAGAAACACCCAGACCCGAGACAAATACTTGCAGATCGTACAAACATTTGTCCCGCGGCGGGAATCGAACCCGCAACCTTCTGCGTATCAGCCAGGTCTTAGCCCACTGCGCCACAGAGGTCGTCAATTAGTATTGTAATATTTTGCAATTCCGTAAAAAACTGTACGAAATTTACGAAAAAAATTTAGCAGATGTATTAACACCCCAGATCTCAAATATGGCATAACACTAAAACTAAGATAATGGCAGTTATCATTTTATTCTCCGGGGACGGCGGTATGTTCATCACTTAAAGGTTTGTTCTGGGAGAAAATCGATCCAACCTACAGCGCAGCAGGCAGAGCTACTGCCTATGCTGAGAGGTTAGTCAATGTATAGAACTGTGTAGTAAGTCATTAATGGTGCTTATAAAAGACATGAACGATGATGAATGACTCTACATTACATAGGTAAGAGGCCTAAAATACATTAACATTCAAATTAGGACAGTGACCTTTTAATAAATTGGCGAAGTACGTGTCGGTCCATGCTCAATTAACGTTTCCGATGTCTGTAAAAACAAGAATTACTATTCAGGTTTCGAATAAACCCATCAGAAACTGGGTAGCATAATATATTTATTTCATTGAATAACTAGCTGATCCGTGCCCATTTCGTTGGGCGGTTACAATTTCACAAAAAATATTAAAATACTAACTAATATCGCTTATCAAAAAAATGTAGCTATTCAAATTATTGTAATAATTACAGATATTAACAAATTTACGGATAAATATTGATAGATGGCGCTAGCGGCCAACCGCGGGTTCGAGCGCCGCGTTCCCGTTCCCGTTCCCATTGTTTTTCCGGGATAAAAAATTGCCTATATCCTAATCCAAGTTACTAATTATATTCATTTTAGGTTTCATACGAATCTAGCGGTTATCGTGTTATAAGTGGGGTATCTAACACGACTTTCTTTTATTTAAATAATAATAGATTTGTATGTTTTTTTTAAAGTATATAAGTAGTGTATCAGTCATGTATGCATAACACAAGCTCTGCTTACTTTGGGGCTAGATGATGCTGTGTGAAATGTCCGGCATTATTTATTTAGTATGGAGCTTCCATGAATTTTTTCAAGTACAAAGCAGGCTGTTACTTATAATCAAGTCTTATAATCTTGGGAACGGTGCCCTCTGGCAGTGATCTGGATCAGTTGAGCTATCTATAGATCGTTTTAAACGGTCCTTAGATAGCTCAACTGTTTCACGTGTATTTTATATTATTGTATATTATTTTGTACATTTCTGTAATTATTTCTGTAAATAAAAGTATTACTTATAATCAAGTCAGTATATACATATACGAAAATCTAATGTACACGAAAATGTTCATATGTTTAAAAAAATAGCGATAATCATAGTGTTAATACTAGAAATAAGGATATTCTCGCTGTTCCCACAGTTAGGTTCTCTAAGGTTAAGAAGTCTTTTATAGGGCATAGTAGGCTTCTATAATAAGGTCCCAAGCGACGTGTTAGATTTGTCGATTGGCAAATTTAAAAACGTAATAAAACAGAAACTGTCTTAAAAAGTATATTATAAAATATCAGATTATTTAGATGACAACAAAGCTTGGGATGAATCTGCTCTAACTCGGCTCGGCATCCGTAACACAGTTGGCAAGGATCATACTAAAAGTGTTAAGACCATACGAGTTTGTTGCCGGATTCTTCTTGAACTGGGGTTAGGAGGAACAGGCATCTAGATTCACTAGCATGTAAGAAGTCGATTCAAAGTGGTCCTTATAATTTTATTGAATAAAGAATATTTTGACTTGACTAGTGTAGCATCACTAGCCGTGAAACTCCTACCTGTTGAAATGAAAACCATCAAAAGCCCAAGTATTACTTACACTTACAAAACTTTCGTGAGTTGGGCTAAACATTTTGATAAACATGGGCTTTACTCACCTATTATTTTGTCGATAGAGGCACCGACACTGTTTCGATTCATCTAGAGAATCTTCATCAGGGTGAGTTTGATCCGCGGTCCGCTTGTTGCCGCTACAGTTCACGGTTCGCACTCAAACTCGTATACAAGTATATTTAAAAATAATCTTAAAAAGTTCTTGCCGGAGCTCTATAATAACTTTAGTACTTATTGCCATTGATATAACATTATTATTTTATTTTTATTTATATTTTTATTTTCTCTATTGTTTTAATTATGTGTAATTTTAAGGTAATTGTGAAATATATTCAAATACAATGTATATTGTTTTATGAATAAATGATTTGATTTTTTTTTCATAAAGTTTAACTACGATAAAAAAAAAATTGCCAGAAATCCGGACTCGATCAGAAATGACTACTTCAAAGTCTTATATTAATTAAAAAAAAAAACATAAAACCTTTTAAAGACCTAACGATATGTCACACGATGGTTGTTACAAATATATAATTACGTTTTAAAAAATAAAAAGAAAACCGACTTCATTTATATAAAACATGAAATATCATTTACTTTCAAATCATATTTTTACAAATCATCATTTGTATGAAATTGAAATGGGTTTATTTTTCAAATCGGTTCATAAATGAGGGAGTTAAGAGACAACAAACATAAACATATATATATATATATAAACACAACCGAATTCAAAACCTTCTCCTTTTTTTAAAGTCAGTTAAAAATAGTAAAACATCCCTACAATTTTTTTCAAGTTTTTATTTCATAACTTGTAGAAGACACTAATAAGCACAAAATGTCATCTCCTTGAGACTAAGAGTCTGCGTGTACGATCTCTGAATAGGGGGACATATCGAAACTCTAAGGATTCCTTACGGACTTCGAAACCCTTAAAATGACGTCACATAATGATAATTCAAGTGGAATACCTAAAATCTACATTAAAATCAATTAGATACTTGAACATTACAAATTAAACCTTATCTTCTAGAAATTAGATCCAATTTCCTCTTAACGCTTAGTAAACTTAGCGTGGGTTCAAAACCATGCACAAGTGCACTTCAGTGAAGGGCAATCGGTGTGGGAACACATTGATATCCTATGAGCCATCTCAGCCCACCTTGGCTTCACAGTGTTTTTGACAGTTGAACAAATGGCGGGTAAATAAAAAGGTGGGCATTGAAAATGTTGACCTCTATCGAAATTATGGTCGAAACCATTCAACAAACAAACGATGTCTTTATTTATGACGAATCAGATAGTCTAGATATGGTATGTACCTTGCTTAGAATAATAACATGAAGAGATGCATGACAACATTATAGAGCGAGAGTCAGTGGCTTAAAAACTATCATGATTTGTAATAATAGATGTTTAAATAATATATATATATAAGATACAAGCTATTTACATACCACGCAGCAAAACCGAGGGCAGAAGCTACTTAAACATCTATTATTACAAATCATGATAGTATATATATATATATAAGTAATAATAATCGTTTAAAATAGTGTAATAATAATAATTATTGTTTATTTCAGGCAACAAATACTTATAGGTAACATATATAGATAGATAAATAAAAGACTAACATACATACAAAATATAAAACTTATTACTACATCAATAATGACGTTCGCACGGTGTCATGTGTCAGGGATCTGTTGAATTTCCTGAACACGACACCTTTCGGCCAGAACCCGGTGTCCATGAATGACGAAAGACACTCTCACCATAAATGAATAATGCACGTAACGGCGAGATTCCAACTTCACGTTCACGTTCACGAAATGTCATCTACTCGTAAGTAGCCTTCAAAATTTTCAGGTCAATTCAGTTTTCAGGAGCCATAGTCATAAATGGTTACTTAAGTTACTATAGATTTGACAAAGAAAATCAGTACATATAAAGCATATATAAAGGATTCAGAGACGAAAACTGTTTAACTTTTGTGAAATATGATCGAAAGATGATATGAATGACTACAGATATGTAGTATCCATGGAAAAGTAAAAAAAAGAAGTAGAAATGAAGAACCAATTATAGCGGCATATGGAATATGAAGCTGTTTCAAATTAAAAAAAACGTGTGCGTCTCGGGACGCCCGACAGAAGTGATAACTTAAACTAATCAAACTAGCGCTGTGGGTTAGAGTGAGAGAGGAGCCTGCCTACTGCTGCCGTATGCGTGAGAGAAAGGGAAGCCAGACAGACTGGTGCCGCGTTACATAACGAAGCGGTTTACCCTTCCATAAGAAGTTACCACTTCAACACAAACGATCACATCCTTATTTCAAATAGCACTGAATTTTGACAAACGGAGTAGGTTACGCTTAGTTTTGTCTATGATAGTCTATCTGTCACCAGCAGTTATTACACTGCTTATTGTTCGTGACTTGACCACTTTTATCAGTATAAAAAATATTGGTACATGTATTTCTATTTATTTTCACTCGAGAAAATAAAGAATATCTACCATTAGCGGTTAATGTCTTTCATCTACCAGTTGATAAATGTTTATCACTCATTAGTCGACGTAATCGGCCAGAAAGGTGGATGAAATAATCCCCCCCTTATATAACCCCAAATTTACGGGTCCAAGGGGTACAAAATAACGCCGGGTAACAGATTTGCTCATTTCCAAAAACTGGTCAATGTGGTTCAGCAAGAAACTCCTGTTAACGTCATGCAGATTTTACTTGCATCAAAATGTTGGTACCTGAAGTTCGCGAATGCAGCTATACAAAGTCTTCATAGCCCAGTCAACAGTGTACATGCTGAAAGATATTTCAGAATCTACAATGCCGAAGGCAAAGGCAAGAAAATAACTAAGAAATAAATAAGAAAGATAGCCACGATGACTTTTGACTAACTTTTATGTAATTTTTTTTTATGGGAATAAATTGGATTTTTTTATTTATATATATGAGATGTTTTGGTTTTTTAGTTGCGAAACCTTAGTTATATAATGTATCAACCATCTGCGTCTCAGACAACCTGCCTACTACGCAACAGGGATCGACAGAGATACTTAACTTGCTTCAATGGCAGCACTGTGAAACATCGATAGTTGTCAAGCATAATCAAGTCTTAAAGATACACCCTAATTTCCATTTTATTTAAGGACTATGTTAAGTCTAACAGACACCGCCATCTCCTGCATTACACCAAAAGCGAAAGTACCAGACTACACTGATTTATAGTCATCTGATATCTTAATCTGATGATTAGCCGAAACCTAGTCATGCCGACCTTTGGATAATGGCTCTTTGACTACAAAGTTCATATCCATAAAAATGTTTAGGTATTTTTGACTATTTTGCAAAGAATTCTAAAGCGCAATCACACTGCAAGCTAAGCTATGCGAGATATATCTAAAGTTATATCTAAGATTCGACGAGAAAAGACCGAGAGAATTTCGTCGAATGTATTGAATTCTAATAAATTAATAGTAAAGAAATGTCTTGCTCTGCTTGTTGTGGTAGTGTAATTGGAGAACAAGACTGTCTACGATGTACTCGGGTTAATTGTAATAAAATATACCACCTCTTATGTGTGGGAACCAACAGCCTTAGTAAGGATTCGGACACTTGGATCTGCCCCGAATGCTGCTGCGTGATTAAGAAAGGGGGTGATAACAGCCTTACCCCAGTAGGAGCCTCTAAAAAAGTCCGTGATCCCAATGTTACCATTCGGAGGAAGATACCCCAGCCCCCTGTTACCACGGAAACTATACGAGTATACCCTGTTATTCCAGAGGAGGTCCACGTAACTTCAGCGATAAAAAATTACACGCTGGGCCTTAATGTGGAGATTCGTGACCTACGACAGGAGCTCGTCGTGCTTAGAGACCACCTTCGCAACGCCGTGTCTGTGATAACCACCTACGATACCAAGATAGAATGTTATGACACCAAACTAGGTAGCTATGAAGCTAGGCTAGGCAGCTATGAAATCAAGTTGACTGACTATGCATACCAGGTTCGGGCTCTTCACTTAAAACTCGCCAAATATGAAGACTCAGACTTTGGTATTGTGGATATGCCAACAGAGCCAAAGCCTAACCCGCCTACACTTGTCTCATCAAATGTTGATTCGATTCCTGCCACCGGTAATAAAAAGCTGCAATCAAAGGAAAAAATGGCCAAAACGAGTACTAAACTTCCCACACCTCCAGCGCCGAAACCCGTAGAAATAAAAAACATCAACACCGTGCCTACTAGCCTCGAACCGAGATATCAAAATACCTACGCACAACTGGTAGCAGGCATTGACCAGGAAGACACTTATTCCCAGCAATGGACAGAGGTGCGAAGGAAAAGCCGACGAAACACCTCAAAATGTGGTACCGCTAACCCCTCTGTTACAACCTTAAAAGCCGTCGATGCAAAGAAATACATTCACCTATGGAATATGGAGTCAGGTTCTGAGGAAATTCTCAAGTACGTTAAAGAACTCTGTCCTGAAGGAACATGTACGGTTGAGGAACTTACTCCTAGGGGAAACTACAAATCCTTCAAAGTAGGCGTTCCTGACGCCTATTATGAAACATGCTTATCCACAGAAGTTTGGCCCGTCAACGCAAGAATTAAGGTATGGTTCAATCTAAGAAAACCAGTTAGCGAGACCCCAGACTACCAATTACTACACACCAATTATCAAACAAAGGAGGTTGCCAGTGGTGACTTTGCACCCCAGCCCTTTCGTATACCAACGACCTCACGTGACAAACGTGAGGTTGGCACAAAAAGCACATCAATCCGGTTGCCTAAGCAACAAATGTAGTAGAACGTGCTCCCTTAGTATAACATATCAAAATGTACGGGGTCTGAAGACCAAATTGGAGACCTTCCGAAACAACCTTCTTTTGTAAGAACGTAATTTGGTAGCTATTACTGAAACCTACTTGGACAATTCCGTGGAGGACTCGGAGGTTATAGCCGGCGACTGGAGCATACTACGGCGTGATAGGGCAAACTTAGGTGGAGGAGTACTTCTCGCCGCACGTCCACCGATTCTGCTGCGTCGGCACCATGAACTAGAAACTGAAGCCGGTGAAGATATGTGGGCTGGCTTTACTTGTCATGGTCGCAGTTTTTATGTATGTGTTGTTTATATAAAACCTAGCGCTAGGGATGAGGACTACATGTGGTGGTTTTGTAATGTGGAAAACCACATTAATGAATTGAAAGGAAATGTCATAGCAATGGGTGACATTCATTTGAACAGTGCATCTGTAAATATTTGTAATTATTATTGTAGTCCATTAAAATGTTACATTTTTTAGGCCTTAGTGTGCATTTGTCAGAGGACGCAATTTTATTTTTTTAATGTGTAGGGGGGGTCAGTAGAAGCTTAAGTTCAAGTTTGTGGGGTCGGCACCCTTGTCCCCCGGCCGCCATCTTGGAAAAGGGGGTGCAAAGGGTTTTCGCGCTGTATCTCGTAAACTAGTTACCTTACAGAAAATTTAATCAAACATAAAATGTAGCAAATTAAATTTCCTACAATTTTATTTCTATTACTTTTTATCGTCAAGTGACCAACAAAAAAGTTATAAACAAAAATAAATGAAAATTTTGTTTGTTTGTTCTAGGTTTTACAGCGCTCCAAACTTAAACGGATTCTCGAATGCTCATAGGGATGCAATAAAAACTAAAAATTAGGCTTACTTTTCTATCTATATTTTTTTTATTCATACAATTTATTATGATCTTAACATTCCTATGCTATTATTGAACTATGTTTGACCCTTTTACCCACCACCTATGAGGTATAACATGGGCAAAGTCAAATTTATAAAAATTTAATGCATTTTTTAATGCATTTTTTGTCACTGTCTTAGCAAATCGTTTGTATCGCAGAGTGTCTAGAGTATCGTCTTTATTTCCGCCATATAAAAAGACGAAAAAACGTTCGCCAACAACACTGAGTAACGATGACTCGACTTTCTCACTCATAAATAATTTAGTTCCACTTGCTAACTCTGGATGCTTCTGCAAAATTTTTATAAATTTGACTTTGCCCATGTTATACCTCATAGGTGGTGGGTAAAAGGGTCAAACATAGTTCAATAATAGCATAGGAATGTTAAGATCATAATAAATTGTATGAATAAAAAAAATATAGATAGAAAAGTAAGCCTAATTTTTAGTTTTTATTGCATCCCTATGAGCATTCGAGAATCCGTTTAAGTTTGGAGCGCTGTAAAACCTAGAACAAACAAACAAAATTTTCATTTATTTTTGTTTATAACTTTTTTGTTGGTCACTTGACGATAAAAAGTAATAGAAATAAAATTGTAGGAAATTTAATTTGCTACATTTTATGTTTGATTAAATTTTCTGTAAGGTAACTAGTTTACGAGATACAGCGCGAAAACCCTTTGCACCCCCTTTTCCAAGATGGCGGCCGGGGGACAAGGGTGCCGACCCCACAAACTTGAACTTAAGCTTCTACTGACCCCCCCTACACATTAAAAAAATAAAATTGCGTCCTCTGACAAATGCATACCCAAATGTAACTTTTCAATGGACTATTGTTACTTTTTAAGTTTTTGTAATTTGACTGAGACGAATTGTGTGTACAATGCGTATGGAGGAATGATAGACATTGTTTTGATCCGAGGGGTCAATGACGTGCAAAAGACTACTGTATCACGTACAGATGGATTAGTCAATAAAATTGACCCTCCCCACCCCCCCTAGACATTGGAATCACTATTATAATGGATCATCATAGTGATCGCATTACACCAAGCAATATCGACCCTCGCAAGGATTGGAACTTTAGAAAAGGTATTACAATCTTTTGTTTGAGTTGCTCTCTGAAACCTCCTGGGACGAAGTATTTCAGTCAAATACCGTCCAATCTTGCTCTGCAAAATTCATAGACATTATTTATAGTTTATTTGACATCTGTATCCCTCGGAAGCGTCGTAAAAGCATGTCAGGACGTCGCTATCCTGTGTGGTTTTCAAGTGATATTATCAGTGACATAAAACTTAAGTTAAAATTACATTCTTGCTGGAAACGAGACAACAATGAGGAGTCGTACAAAACGTTTTCTGAATTAAGATCTTCCCTCAAATTTCGTACCTCTGCCGCATACAAAAACTACCTTAAAAGTATTGAGGATAACCTCATCTCCAATCCTCGTGGGTTCTGGCGGCATGTCTCTATCCTCCGATCTAAAGGTGGGTTTGAGCCTTGTGTAAGTTATAAAGGAGATACTTTTAGTGGTGTTGAAGCGACAGAAGCCTTCTCTAGGTTTTTTGGGAGTGTCTTTCTCCCTGATATTCCTCAGTTAGATGCCGAAAGTGCTAACAAAAACGATACGACTCAGTCTAGTAACTACGTGAATATTTTTGAGATTACTCCCAATGTTGTGATCTCTGGAATTGATTGTCTCAAACTTGAAGGTTCTTTTGGGCCAGATAATATAGCTCCTTGGTTTTTAAAGCAAGGCTGTAAGATTCTTGTCCGTCCACTTTGCTACATTCTTAACTTATCTTTGTCAACCGGAGTTTATCCGACACAGTGGAAGCTGACGAGGGTGACACCGATTCCTAAAGGAGCTAACAAAGCATTAATTGAGGAATACAGTCATCGGCGAAAGTTTTTGAACGCATACTACACAATAAAATTTACAGGCAGGTTGAAAAACACCTATGCAACGAACAACACGGTTTTAGAACTAAGAGGTCCGTTAACACCAATCTCTTAACAGTGGTTAATTTTATATCAGCTAGTTTAGACCGGAGAGGTCAAGTAGACGTTCTTTACTTTGACTTCCGTAAAGCTTTTGACAGAGTCAACAATGACATACTTTTGATGAAACTGGTGGGTCTAGGGTTTGCACCGGGACTGCTCGCCTTGATCGCGGATTACCTCCGGGATCGACAACAATATGTGAGACTGGGTGTTCGAATCACACTCGATCCGGGGTTAGCCAGGGGTCGATACTTGGACCGCTTCTTTTTAATCTGATGATCAATGATATACCATCTGTCACCAAGCACAGTAAATGTATGCTGTATGCCGATGACTTGAAATTGGTCTCAGAAATAAAGTCCGTGGACGACTGTCTAAATCTTCAACGTGACGTCGACGCAATTTATGACTGGAGCGTGGCAAACGCGATGGAGTTTAACATGGCTAAGTCTTATGTAATGACGTTTGGTCGCATGCGGCACCCAATTCAATTTCCATATAATCTAAATGGTCATCCTATCACTAGATCTACAACTGTTAAAGACTTGGGTGTCACATTTGACTCCAAGCTAACATTCCATGTGCATATCACATCTACAGCCAAAGAATCCTTCCATAGGCTGGGCTTTGTGTTGAGGAACGTCCGTGACTTTAAAAGCAGTCACGTCATAAAGCTTTTATTCTGCACGCTCGTACGGAGTAAGCTAGAGACTAGCTCATGTGTGTGGCATCCATATGAAAGCACATATACCGTCTTGTTGGAAAAAGTCCAAAAGGCTTTTCTTCGTTTTCTTTACAAGCACCAGTATGGATACTACCCTTACATGTACCCGACAAGGTTCCTTATGGGCTGCTTAGGCTACAACAGTTTAGAAGTTAGAACGGCGAACAACCAATTGATTACCATGTGTAAGGTTCTCCGTGGTAAGATCGATGCTCCTGATCTCCATGATGACTTGGCGAGGCTCTACGTCCCCAACAACTATTGCAGCATCAGAAAGCACCGACTGTTCCACGAACTATCTTCTTGCACGGTTGCGTACGCACAGTCTCCCATTGCACGATTCTTTCTGCACTAAATGCCCTCTTGAATGAGAGCCCAGAATGTGATGTGTTTGCGGACGGATGGAAGGTGATTCTATCTGAATGTCTGAGATTCTGTGAGAAGTCTGTTTGAGTGTGTAGATAGACCTTACAACCAGTTAATATTTTTTATTTGTATTTTCATTTAAGGTTTCTAGTAGGTATTGTTCTTTTTTAATTAGTGTTATTGACATGTTCGTACTAATTAATAAATAATAAAATAAATAAATTGAATTCTGACCGTAGATAGGCATTTTAGTCTTTGGTTAGAGGTTCTTCGAATCCTAAGGTTTGAATCCGGTCGAACCAGATAAAAAAAAACACTGGCCGTCTGGGTGCATCCTTAATTCCCCTAATTACTATAATATTTAGGCATTTAGGAAATATGTCAAGTTTATATATTATAATCTTTATTTCATAAGATCCATTTTTTGCTCGCAATAAGTTAGTAAAGACAGATAGATAAATTAACGCTTTATTGTACACAGAGAGAACATACAAAAACGATTAGCAATAAAGTTGTACAATGGGCGGCCTTATCGCTAAGCGATCTCTTCCAGGCAACCTTTTGATGGACAGGATTGTCAAAAATAAAAAATACGGCGGTGTACAAAATGTTACATAACATTACTAATCTAGTAAAAATATAAAATATGATATTAATTAAACCTACAGAACAAAAATTACACAAAGATAGAAACATACATACCAACAAACAGCTTTCTACAGTGACCTACGAACCAGTTAGCAGTTTCCAAATAAGGACAGATAATGACAAAGTCAAGGCCAAAAAAGGTCAAAATATACTTTATTCAATACAATTACAAGGATCACTTTGAAACGTCTTACATACTAGGTAAATTGAGGTGCCAATTCTCCTAACCCAAGCCCGAGAAGAACTGGCAAGAAACTCGTCCAGGTCCTAGCGCTTTTTTGCATGATCCATCTTATAACTACCTTAACTACGAAAAACTAATACAAGAGAGTTACCAGCCGTTATGCACCTGCAACCGAACCGACACCGCATGTACTGACTCGTCTTTTCTGTGGGTCCTGTCGACAAGGTCAACAAGAGACAAGACAAGACAAGACAAGAGAGGTTAGTGTGAGTTTCTGGGAAGGCCTGCGCTATCAAACAGAATCCCAGGCTGAGTTTCGTCAGTGGAGAGGAAACTTCACCCACCTCAGCTTGTTGGAGCTTGTTGGCTCACCATCCATGAACGAAAGTTTTCAATTACAAATAGCTGCTCTGTAACTTGATTGACGCCCCTTAATCTTCAACAGATGAACTAAGGCCATTGATGATGACTCTATTATTTATTAAATGAACATGGGTGCTCTTTTCATTTCATAGCTCTAACTGGACCTTTCCTGGTCACAATGAAGCCCTGAAGAAAACCTTGTGTTTGATGTTGAAAGATGTATTGTAGCGAGAGGAATTAATATCACTAGATACTTGCTCTGTTAAGGTCACATAACTGACTAATACTTTAGAAGCGAATCACCCTAATGGCCGGTGATTAATAGCTGTGGAACCCTAATTGCGGGTACGTAAGTGCATATGTTGCTATTAAGGTGCGATTACACGAGGTAAGTATGTATTTATCTATCTATTGTTAAACTAAGGTGCTCAATAAACAATTTACAATGTAATACCTTTAAACGAGCAATTATTGTACATATATAATCGGAATCTCGGAAACGGCTCCAACGATTTTCATGAAAATTAGTATGCAGAGGGTTTCGGGAGCGATAAATCGATCTAGCTAGGTTTAATTTTTAGATAACGTTGTTTTATCCTTGTTTTAAACCGAGAAAAGCTCGGTCAACCATGTACTAAATATATAAGTATATTATCAGTCACCTGATCAATATAATATAACCTAAGCTAGATGTGCATTGTCCACCAATATTTATAATATTATTTATTTGAAGTACAATGCAATGCAATGCTCTCAATGCTTAGTTTTACTTTCTTCTTCTTCGTTAATGGCATGTGTCATATTATGTCAATTTTGCCAATGTCAAGTTTTTAGATTGTTTATTGTAAGAAGTCAGAAAGTCGTATGTTGTTGTTCGTTGTTTGTTATTATATAAATATGGTGTCTCTTATGAAATAATTATACGGATTATTTTTGCTCGAATCACAAAGAAACATGCATTTTAATTATTCACAACTCTAGTTTTATTTGAATAAAATCACCAAAATGAAAAATAAACCCGAAATAAATAATTAATCTATACCTATAAAAGAGATTAAACTGACTAACTGATTCATTAACCTGACTTTAACTAGCCTGTCAGCTCAGTTGGTAGTAGCTCTGTCTTCTGCGCTGTAGGTTGAGGATTCGATTCCCTCCCAGGATAAACATTTGTATGTAGAACATAGATGTTTGTTCTGTGTCTGGGTGTTATAAAGTATCATAACATAAGTATGTATTTAAAAAGATATAAGTATTCTATCAGTCATCTAGTCCATAGTACAAGCTATGCTTAGTTTGAGACTAGATTATGTTGTGTGCAATGTCCAGCAATATTTATTATTTATTATTATTTATTATCATCACCGAGCCGACACCGCTGAAGCTAGAAAGCTGAAATTTGGAAGGTAGCTTTCTTTTACAACAAAATTATCCACTAAGGCGGGATTTTTTTTAAATTAAACACCTAAAAGGGTGAAAAGGGTGAAAACAAATGTATGAAACTTTTTAACGAGTGGTATGATTTCTTAGAAACTTTTTTTGGATACTTAAAACGCAAAATAAGTGGATACTTGTTTCAGGATGTTTCAAAATAACCCTCAAAAAGGAGTAAAATGAAGTGTGAATGTTTGTATGGAAACTTTTTAATAGGTGGTCAGGTGATTGGTTTGCAACTTATTAATAAAATTTGGCAAGGAGATAAATTGCATCCTGGGGAAGGATTTAGGCTACAATTCCTTTCAAAAAAAATGCGGCCGAAGTCGCGAGCAACAGCTAGTAAATAATATAAGAGCAAAACGGCCAAAAACAATCCTGCTTAATTTTAAATAGCAAATTACTTCGTAATTAATGAAGTCATTGAAATTGACATTTCAATTTCAACAGGTTGGCTTCTGACTGACTTATACGAAGATGAGTGCCTCATCCAAACATTACTGCCCACAACCACGCTTTGCCCAGTATTTCATACATGACCAGTCCATCAAAATATTTATTAACTCCATACGAAAATGAATGAATAATTTTGAAAGAATTTGTGGTTTCAAGACTATTATATTACTGTCTCTTAGCAGCTCGGCCGAGCTACTGGCGCCGTGTAACTCCACCATTATAACATTACAATACTAGTACAATCATCGTTCACTTACGGATATCTAATAAATGTGTTAGTTAGATAAAAATGAATGGAAAGAATGCTGTTATGCAATGAAGAACTAGTTTTTTAAATAATGCGATATTGCAGCTTTTATTGCATGTGATTGGTCAAAGTGCGGGACAAATAGACCATTAATGCTTTAGTTATAAATAAATTAATAATTGGACTTTTTTCACAGCGTCATTTAGCCCCAAAATAAGCAGAGCTTATGTTATGGGACCCACATGGCTGATATACTGATGAACATAGGTGTTTGTTATGTCTGGGTGTTATAAAATATGATATGTATGTCTTTAAAAATATATAAGTACTAGCTGCTGCCCGTGGCTCCGCACGCGTGGTTCCCACATAAAAAAAGTCTATGTCCTTATCTATTTCTATACCAAAATTCATCAAAATCGGTTTAGTAGTGAAAACATAACAACAGACCGACAGACAGACAGAGTTCCTTTCACATTTATAATATTAGTTAGATTCGATTCTATCAGCCCAATACTAGCCATCATTATACAAGCTATGCTTAGTTTGGGACTAGATGGTGTTGTGTGCATTGTCCAGCAATATTTATTTATAATAACGTGATGAAAAAAACGTTGACTGTGAATGGAGAGCTGCTATAAAAGATAGCTTATGTTCTTACTTAAAAAACAATCTATCTCCTTACCAAATTTCATCAAGATCCGTTCAGCTTACAAACAAACATAATAGAAAAACTTTCGAAATTGCATTATTAGTATCACGACATCCAAAATACTACAATGTCATAATTAATATATTTAAATGGTTCCTTATGATATAAACTCAAGTTATTATAAAAATATATAATTACTGGCTCCATCTTGCGTAATCCCGTCCCTAACTAACTACACAAAAGCGCCTTATTTGGCTTAAATTAACACCTGATTGTATGTCTATCGGCAATTTATCACACACATTCATACAGTTATACAATACATACAAATAACAAATGAGTGTGTTTAGTTATTAATAATTATAATAAGTGGGAGTTACTTCCGAGTGGATGTTGATTTATTCTTTGTTATTATTTAACCGACTTCATAAAGGTAGATGTTTTTTTAGTATTTTACTAATATTATAAATGATGACGACTCCTGTGGAGCAGTGGGTCAAGGGCGAAGATGCAGGTTCGGGTTTGATGTTTGTATGATCTGCAAGTATTTGTCGCGGGTCCGGGTGTTTCTATGTATAATATGTATGTATTTATATTTAAAAATCTATAAAAGTTATGTGGTACTCAAAACACGAGCTCTGTATGAAATGTCCGGCATTATTTGTTTGTTTTTATTAACTTAGGCGTTTTACTTAAAGGTAACAAACAGACAGACAGATAGACAGACGAACAGATAGAGATACTTTAAACAAGCAATTCTTGTATATATATATATATATATATATATATATATATATAATCTGAATCTTGGAAACTGCTTCAACGATTTTCATGAAATTTAGTATGCAGGGGGTTTCGAGGGCGATAAAACGATCTATCTAGGTTTCTAGGCATTTTTAGAAAACGTTGTTTCATCCGTGTATTATATCGAGCAAAGCTCTGTCATCCAGGTAGGTACTAATATTAATGTGGAGTATGGATGTATAGTCAGTGATCTAAAATATTATAATGGGCTATTTTTAGTAGGTACCACGTGTGTAAAACTGGTATATTAAGGCGACACCCTGATCAAATGATTTTGACGTATACATGGCGCTCAAATCGCTATTTTTTGTCAGAAAACATTCAAATAAGGAATTCTTATAAAGTTAATTAGCTTGCTTTTAGTAAAAAACGACGTCAACTTCAGGAGTAGATGATGTTTTTTGAATATTTTGAAGACATGAATTCATAATTGAATTATAAAAAGAACAGTTACATACCTAAATAAAATAATATTACAGATTTATTTACAGAAATAATTACAGAAATGTGTAGATTATTATAAAATACACGTGAAACTGTTGAGCTATCTAAGGACCGTTTAAAACGATCTATAGATAGCTCAACTGATCCAGATCACTGCCAGAGGGCAGCGTTCCTATGACACTGGCGGCATTCCCACGTTGAATGGCAATGCTAATACGCTGAGCCAGATAGGAGTCTTCGGTCACGCAATGTATCTACCAGACGCCGTGAAATAATTTTGAAAACGCGATGTGTTACAGTTAAAACAGTTACTTAAAAACAATTTGAAACTAGAAAGTTGGAGAAAACATTTTGTAAAAACATATGTACTATATTTCTTTTATCTATATATTTATACGTGAAGCAAAAACTTTGTACCCCTTTTTACGAAAATTGGGCGGACGGAGGAGTATGAAATTTCGCACACTTATAGTGTGCATAAAGAAGGAGTGCAGAATGCTAATATTTTTTGAAGTGAAAACTTCTTTTAGCGCGGTACGCATATTTTTAGATGAGGTAAAACGTCTGGACTCGCGACACCGTTACCGAGACGCGGGGCTGCCGCACTCGCCCCATTTGATTATAAACCATAATTCACATGCTTACAGTCTACTTTTGTATGGAGAAGTTTACTGAGTTAGGTTCTTTGATATATTATCTACATTCAAACAAAAACATAAAAGAATATTAAATGTATTTTAAAGTTTCTAATAACAAATAAAATACAATTCATAAATAAAATGCAATTCATAACCCAATAACCCAATAACCCTAGTACCCATCTAAAAAATGTCTAACGCGCCAAAATAAGTTTTACTTCTGTCGGCACTCCCGGAATAGGCAACCCGTATTTTTTTTTATATATGCATAAAAAATACATTAATTATCAAATAATTATGGTCGAATTTCGACAAGTGGGCGATCACAAGTATCGATTATTCCTTCAATTAACGAGATAGCTACTACATAAAACGATACATAAAACGAATTATAGGCAAAATACTTTTATAATCAGAACATGCTCCTCCTTCAACTCTTTAGCAAAGGCAAACATTGACATTGACATTTACAACACCCCAATAAGTAAGTTAAAGGGCTTTCTCAATGATAAATTCTTCTTGGTAATTCAATCGTAGTTTACTCATTATATGTAATTGTTCATCAAAATCTCATACATGTATTGTTTTTCTAGAATCCGTCGTCTGCTATTGTATTTCTACTTAATTATTTTCTTTTAATTACAAGTGGAAACTTTTAATATATACTATAATTTATATTTTACAGAGGGCCATGTAAAATATATATGCCTTGTATTTATTCCTTGTTTCATAAATAACATTGTACCTACATAGTTGTAAGTTTTCCTAAATCGAATAAAATAAAAATAAATAAAATACATAAAAAAAAGACTGATTTTATCAATACAAAAGTTAATTTGCTGTGGCCACTGTCTTAATACACCCACAGAACGACGAAGAATAAACCAGTGTGAGGAGAAAAGACTGCAACACCAACATTAGAAATTGCTCCACTGTGGTTGTGCTAAATGAGAAATAAATGAGGTACTTAAAACTAACTTCGCTTGATTAGTGTTGCTACAGATGTCATGACCTGGATTGATGTATTCAGCTCTATATACATATTTCCTTATGTAAAATTAGGTACTTACATAAAATAAATAATCCCGGACATTTCACACCACATAATCTAGCCCGAAGTAAACAGAGTTTGTGTTATGACCACATGACTGTTAACTACTTACATACTTTTTATGGTTCCGTACCTCGAAAGGAAGAAACCCTTATAGGATTACTTTGTTGTCCGTCCGTTCGTCCGTCCGTCTGTCCGTCCGTCTGTCCGTCCGTCTGTCTGTCTGTCTGTCAGTCTGTCTGTCAAGACCCTTTTTCCCTGGAATGCGTGGAGCAAATGCCGCAAATTTCAGCAAATTCTCGACACTCGCAAGGGAATCAAAACCTACAGGGTACTTCCCGTGAACTCAGAATTTTAAAATTTGGGGTACGAAGCAACGTCTTATAGCACAGATAAAGGAAAAATTGCGAAAACCGTAAATTTTTAGATGGATTTCATTTTGCAATAGAAATACCATAACTATGACTCGATCGTCGTGATGGGTGTACTTTTACTTATATAGGTTTGTACGGAACCCTCGGTGCGCGAGTCCGACTCGCAATTGGCCCGTTTTTTTTTGTAAATACATATTATAAAAAAACACCCAGACCCGAGACAAATAATTGCCACATGACATTTGTCACATGACGGGAATCGAACCCGCAACCTTCTGCGTCTCAGCCGGACCCACTGCGCCACAGACCTCGTTTAATCATTAGTAAGTAGTCTCATATGTCACATGTATTCTATAAGTCATTTGTAAGTAGGTTAAGCACTGTGGTCTATCCTATGGACGTGGGTTCAAACCCTGCCATACACCAAGGAAAAAAAACATTGTGAGGAAACCAGCTTGTCAAAGAACCTAATAAGTTCGAAGACATGTGCCGAGTGCACGAAAGGAGCCTCAGAGGCGCACTTTCGCGCAAGACGACGCAAGACGACCTCTGTTGCGCAGTGGGACAATGCCCGGCTGAGACGCAAAAGGTTGCGGGTTCGATTCCCGCTGCGGGACAAATGTTTGTATGATCTGTATTTGTCTCGGATCTGGGTGTTTCTATGTATAATATATATGTATATAAAAAAAAGTATATAAGTAGTATATCAATCATGTGGTACCCATAACACAAGCTCTGCTTACTTTGGTGATGCTGTGTGAAATGTTAAGCATTTTTTTTTATTTACTTTAACCCTATCACCACTCTGGTTTGCAGTAACCAGTGGCACGGTGAGTAGGTATGTATTTAAATCATTTTATTGGTTTTTTAAATCATTTTAGGTGTTTACATCATTTTATTGGTATTTTTAAATAATTTAATTATTTTATTGGTATTTTTAAATAATTTTATCATTTTATTGGTATTTTTAAATATTTAAATCTTTTAATTGGTCGGTTGTTGTTTAAGTTTTAACCATGAAATTTTATGAGCTAGCGTTTATTTTTACAGAAGTGGGGTTGTAAAATAATGTTTGTTCTATACTAGTTTATGTCAGCGGTTTTGCCTGCGTACGTGGTAACCTGTTTTCAGACTATGAAGGTTTGGCAGTAAATTCACATTGTATGTAAGACAATAGGTACGATAGTCTTCAAATTATCGAGGGTTAGTCCCCCTGCTGACTAAGAAGAGCTAGCAATAGAGAAGGAACACTTGAAACAAGCCCGGCTCGGTGCCAGCCGTTATGCACCTGCAAACAAACTGACACCGCATGTACTGATCGAGGTCGAGAGGTTAGTGTGGGTACCTGGGAAGGCCTGCGCTATCTAACAAAATCCCAGACTGAGAGACGTCAGTCAGTGGAGAGGAAACTTCACCCACCTCAGCTTGCTGGAGTGGATCCATGAACGAAAGTTTTCAATTACAATTAACTGCTCTGTAACTTTACTGACGCCACCTAAATCATCTTTAACAGATGAACGAAGGCCAATGATGATGATGATTATGTAAGACATTTCAAAGTGATCCTTAAGATTGTATTTAATGAAATATCTTTTGACTTTGTGGTCTGTTATGGATGTTACAGTAAACATTTCAAATTTATTATTAATCTAAACTAAAAAAAATTTGTTCATTTTATCATTGACTTTATTTTATTTTATTTTAATTGTATATTTAATTATGTGAAAATTATGGATTTTATCTGAAATAAATAAATGAAGTCATAAAAAACTGTACTTTCCATGATATGCGAGTTATACAGCCTCCCTGATGTTTCGGCACAGTTTTATCATGATCAAGAGATAAACTCACATAATCATGTTAAATATCCCGTTTTAAGATAAAATAACGTTCAAAACTATGATAGTGTTTAATGTTTTTTACATAAATAATTACAGAAATATACAGAATAATAATATGTCGACGCAAGACCTAACTGATAAGTTAAAAATAACTTAATGTTTTTTCTGAAGATAAAATTCGTTTGAGGTCAAAGTAGATTGTAAAAGTAGCTAAACGAATTTAGAAAACCTTTTTAGTTAAAAGAGAGTTAAAATAAATTTAAAGTGTTAGCGGAAAGCGCCATGATTTGAATTCAGGATGTTTGAAGTTTGGTTTTAAGAGATAATATATTTCATGTTAAAAATAGGTTCTAAAAATAGAAAAACGAATTTAGAAAACCTTTTTATTTGTTACAAAATTATATTAAGTTTAAAGTGTAGTGTGTGAAAGTGTAATGACTTCACAACGATGCAGCCATCTTGAAATATAAAAAAATGGCGAGTCGTTGGGAACTTGGGAAGCCACAATTTTTAAGAGATCACTTTCTGGTGAGCTCCCGTGGTGAAAAGTCCTGTGAGTATTATTGTTATAATTTACCTTAGATTTGAAGGTTGTTTAAAATAGAGTTAATAATAAATTGTTTCTGAATATGATGGGCGTCTTTATCATTTGCAATGCGTGAGCCTAATGATGGAAGCGGTGACGCCAGTCTACCCGACATCACTACCCCTGATGCCACGTTATATAAAATACATGTGAAACAGTTGAGCGTTTAAAATGATCTATAGATAGCTCAACTGATCTAGATAACTGCCAGAGGGCAGCGTTCCCAAGATACTGGTGGCATTGCCACGTTGAATGGCAATGCTAACACGCTGAGCCAAATAGGAGCCAGCCATCATCATCATCCATCCATGGTATGTGGTCTTTCACATCTTCCAATCGAGGCTTCTCTCCATCCAAAGGTTGTCTGGAAGAAATCGCTTAGCGATAAGACCGCCCAGTGTACATATATTTTTAGGTATTCTTAGTTGTCAAATTGTTTATGTGCGAGTTTTAAGGTGTATCTACAATAAAGGTGTTTTTATTCATTCATTCAGTTATTCATTTATTCATTCATTATTTTATTTATCCGTTTATTTTTCACAAATCTTTGGATAACTGATAGTAGATACCTGTATAACAGTTGTTTGGTGTGCTCTAGGTTTAGGTATACATTAAAACAGATCCTTTTATTTTATGAAGTACCTATTGATTTATTTCGTCTGTGACTGTTTTAACTAGATGAATAATTATATATATGGATATAAATATAAAAATATAAATATAAAGACGACCTCTGTGGCGCAGTCAGCTAAAGTTCGGCTGAGACGCAGAAGGTTGCGGGTTCGATTCCCGCCGCGGGACAAATGTTTGTATGGTCTGCAAGTATTTGTCTCTGGTCTGAGTGTTTCTATGTACAATAAGTACCTATGTATTTATATTAAAAAAAAAGTATTTACAGAAGTAGTATTATCATAATTATGGTACCCATAACACAAGCTCTGCTTACTTTTGGGCTAGATGATGCATTGTGAAATGTCCGGCATAATTTTTATTTATTTATTTTAATTATTAATCGGTAGACTCAAATGGAGATGGGCGGGGCACTTTAAAAGAGGTCAAGACAAATGGAGTAAGAAACTGACAAGATGGTATGGAAGGTAGGTAGGGAAGGTAAAAGGAAGAGAGGTAGACCACAGAAGAGGTGGGATGATGATATCAACGAGGTGGCAGGAGTGATGTGGAACAGAGTAGCTCAGGAAAGATCAGAATGGAAAAGGTTGGAGGAGGCCTTTGCCGACTGGCCTGTTTGCCTCCAGAAAACAAGCAAGCAGCAAATACTAGAATAAGTTCTTTAAGTTTTTAAGTATGTGTGTATTAGAATATTGTTATATTATTATTATTAATAAGTAGATAATAATCGCATTAAAACATACGCGTTTAACTTGTTTTAAAACTTTTTACATGCGCTGTCTATATGCGTCAAACTAACCTTTAGTAAAAGTAACGATTTCGTACAATTGTGTTCAAAAGAAAGTCAAAGTCAAAATGTATTTTATTCAATACAATCACAAGGATCACTTTGAAACGTCTTACATACTTGGTGAATTTAGGTGCCAAATCTTCCTAACCCAAGCCCGAGAAGAACCGGCAACTCGTCCTGGTCCTAGCGCTTTTTTGCATGATCCCTCTTAACTGGCTTAACTACGAAAAACTAATATAAGAGAGTTTATACATTTCAAGTGTGTCGGTTAACTGTCTGACGGCAGAGCAACATGAGGCCATGCATTCTTATCAATAATATATTCATTTATAATCTAACTAATACAGCGAAAGTAACTCTGTCTGACTCGCTGTTGTTACGTTTGTACGCCTAAACCGCTGAACCGATTTAGATGAAATTCGGTATAGACCAAAAATTTTAATGTATGTGACATGACATGTGTATTTTTAGTTTTGGTCTATTGCCGTTTTATTATTCTTGATTTTATTATGTTTTATTATTAGTATGACCTATGTATCAATGTTTAACATGCAATATTTATTTCTTCCTATCCTTATTATTGCTTATTATTTTATTAATTCAGAATAATATTTTATTTCTATAATTGTAAACTTTAAATAATTGCACGCCCATAATGGGTAGATTACATTGAACCTATATAAGTTGTAACATCTTTGTAAACATGTAATGATGCAATAAATATACCTTGACTTTGACTTTAGAGATATATGGGACTTTGGAGAAGGACATTGGCTACTTTTTATGTAAGTACCACACGTGCGAAGCCGCGGGCAGCAGCTAGTACTTACATATATCAGCAGCTAGTATCCCATAACACAATCTATAATGTCATTATAATCTATTTAAACGCGTACATTCCTTCCAAGCATTGAAAGCACCTGTGGTGATGTCATCTTAACATTGTAGACTGGAATGTACAGGCAGCGGCTGTTGCTATGGCACTTGGTTTATATTTTATTTGTTAACCGATTCTAAAAAAGAGGAAGGTTCTCAATTTGTCGGAATCTATTTTTTACTTTACGCTTTTTTTCTTATTTTTTTGTTCACCGATTACTCAAAGACGCCTGAACCGATTTGAGAAATAATTTATTTTGTTTTAAAGGGTTTACTTTTATCCCTACTAGTGGACTACTAGTGGTTTATTAGTGGTCTTATTTAAATTTTATTGAAATCGGTCGGGCGGTTTTTGAAAAATTGACAGAAATCAAAAAATTGTATACATCGATGATATTTTTTATATACCATGAAGTCTGTTATCTTTTATGTTTTTGAAACTTTATTATATTGCAAGGTATTGTAGGTTACACCGCGTTTTCAAAA
Organism: Lampropteryx suffumata; assembly: GCA_948098915.1. Lineage (NCBI taxonomy): Eukaryota > Metazoa > Arthropoda > Insecta > Lepidoptera > Geometridae > Lampropteryx > Lampropteryx suffumata. Next base: position 11,798,011 of record OX402571.1, on the reverse strand, counting down.
TTATTTCACAGTATTTAAAACAATGAATTCCATATGGCCATCATCAATTCATCAATGACCGACCACAAACAAATATATTTTGAGATGAAGAAATTTAAACCAGCACCAAAGATCCGAATGCAATACGAATCTATTAACTTCACAAAGCTATATACGTCAGTTGAAAGCGCTAGACTCGACACATCAAATTATACCAACTACAAATCACTCGAAAATAAAATTAAAAAGCATGTAAACAACAGCAAGGAAACGAAAATAAAAGTAATCAACCCACCACAAAAAGAATGGATCAACAATGATATACTCTCTGAAATAAACAAAAGGAACGAAATGTGGGCAGAACTTCAGGAGCATCCAGAAAATGAAACCCTGGAATCAGACTTCAAAAAAAAGAAAGACTACACTTCAAAATTGATTCAGAACACAAAAAATGCCTACCATCACAAAGAATTTACAAATTGCACTAAAAACCCAAAGAAAATGTGGAGACTTATAAATAATTTGGCAAACAATAAAATAAAACAAAGCGTTGCGCCTTCAAAGCTTATTGTAGACGATAAACATATAAATGACGCAATTAGTATACGTGAGACATTTAACCAATACTTCTCAACTATTGGTCCTCTATTGGCTAATCAAATACCTAGATATTTTCATGACAACTTCGTACAAGCCTTACCTAAAATAGCCCCAGACAGTGAACTGACCAAATTCGATACGTGTACAATTGACGAAGTTAACAAAATACTTAAAACCCTTGATCCTAACTCAAGTGCAGGTCTCGATGGAATAAATACTAAAATAATAAAATGCATTCAAAATTTAATAATTACTAACCTTACAAACTGCTTTAATAAACTACTTACTGATGGGCATTTCCCTAAATCGCTTAAAATTGCAAAAGTATCACCTATTTACAAATCTGGAGCAAAAACAGACCCCGGTAATTACCGACCTATTTCAGTTCTACCAATACTATCAAAAATTCTAGAGAAAATTATACACAAGCGACTAGAAAATTATTTAAACTCAAATAACATTATTTTTAAACAACAATATGGATTCCGTCCAAAAAGTAACACTCTTGCTGCAACAGTAGACCTAGTTACGAAGATAAAAACTAATATAGATAAGAAAAACGTTGTTCTGGGAATATTTATCGACCTTAAAAAAGCATTCGATACTGTCAGCCACAAATTGCTTTTAAAAAAACTCGAATTTATCGGTATAAAAGAAACTGCTCTTAAAATGTTCAAATCATACTTATGCAATAGATCCCAGATTGTTAAAATCGATAACATTCAGAGTACAACTGCGTCGGTAACATATGGAGTCCCCCAAGGATCAATACTAGGTCCGTTGCTCTTTTTAATTTATATTAATAACATGCACCAACTAGAGTTAAATGGAGAAATAACTTTGTACGCCGATGATACGTGTCTATTTTATTACGGCCCTTCTATCCACGACATCCTACCGCGAGCACAAGAAGATTTAGACATCCTTTTTACCTGGTTCCAACACAACCTTCTGACAATCAATATTTCTAAAACCTGTTTTACAATCTTCAAAGCAAAAAACAAAAAAATCCCCCCCTTTGACCCCCCTAAAATTAATAATCTAGTCCTAAAGGAAAAAATAAGTGAAAAATATTTAGGTTTACACATGGATAGTAGTTTGTCATGGAGCACACATATCGAACACATTAAAAGCAAACTCTCATCACTCACAGGGTCACTTCGCAGTATAATCCATTGCGTTCCACGGCAAATACGCTACACTATTTATAATTCCCTAGTCAAACCGCATTTACTTTACCTGATAGAAATCTGGGGCAGCGCCGTTAAAACTAAATTATCTGATTTTCAAGTGTTACAAAATAAAATTATTAAATTACTTTTCAAATACCCGTACTTAACATCAACTTCTAAAATATACAAAGAGACGAAACTAATGAACCTTAACCAGCTGTACAAATACAATACATGCATATTAGTAAGAAAAATAATTAATAAAACAATACATAGTAACATATCATTTGTAAAAAAATCAGAAACAACAAAGCGAAGTATGCGAAGAGCCAGCTATCTTGTTTTACCTAGACCGCGGACAAACTATGGCAAACAAATTATTACCTTCGAAGGCGCAAAGCTTTACAACAATCTACCCTCGGAAATTAAAAATGTACACCTATTTAACGCATTCAAAAATAAACTTACAAAACACGTAATGCAAGACCACTCTTTACTTGAAAAATGATTGCGTTAAGTAGGTACCTATTGATAAGTTAAGTCGACGACATCTACCTAATGTCTATTTTAATCTTAAGATCATGCTATTCATAAGTAAGTGACATGTAATTGTCTTTTTATGAATAAATGTATTATACCAAAATTTGGTAGAAGAGCCAAGAGCTGACTTAAGAGCTGGCGCCAGACGCCTTTGTCTTGGAAACGCTGCCTTCTGGCAGTGATCTGGATCAGATGAGCTTTCTATAGATCGTTTTAAATGGTTCTTATATAGCTCAACTGTTATAAATATTTTATACTAGTGGCTCTGTGAGCCTCTTGTGACCGCTGGCCGCTGTGACCTCGCAAACATTTTTCGAAATGACTGAAATTTATCTTTATTTAAGTTTTCCACCATTTTGAAATAAATCCAAAAACTGAATTAAAAAATATATATATAGTTATAGAATCTACTCACAAAATTTCCCGAGAATCGTTTGAGAAATGCGACCTGTAGAGGAGAACATTCGGACAAACGCCGGCCGGACGCCGTTCGGACATACATACGAAAAATCATTTCTGCCTAAGCTGAAACGGAGACAATTATTGTATAAAAGTTGTAGAATATTCATTGTTCCGTAAGTTTCGAGCATCGTTCCCTATCGGACTAGTTCCGGGATACCCTGTATCATTAAAACCCACCCTGTATCATGTAAATATCATTGTAATTATCTATTACATGTTAATATTCTGCTTTACGTTAATATATTTAATTATAAATTAGCTTTTCATTAGGAATAATTAAGATACATGCGAATCTTTATCGTGCGGGCGCCCAAATTCTTGAACGCATTCCATTGACTGTTAGTGGAGGACGGGCTGTAGATGGTTATATAGAAAAATATTCAACCTCTGTGGCCTAGTGGGCCAAGGCCCGGCTGGGATGCAGAAGGTTGCGGGTTCGATTCCCACCGTGGGACAAATGTTTGTATATTCTGCAAGTATTTGTTTTGGGTCTGTGTGTATGTATAATATGTAAGTATTTTCAAAAGTATTAAGTAGTATATCAGTCATGTGGTACCCATAGCAAAAGCTCTGCTTACTTCGGGGCCAGATGCTGCTGTGTGATATCTTTATTGACTCTTAAAGGACGGACTATAGAGGTGTTGGATAGAAAAGATCTTCCAAAGTTTCAAAGCTCAATGTGTCATACTAACAGCCGACAGTTGTAGTTAACTTTGATCATAATAATATGGCTGGTTAACTAACCTTATTGAGTAATAGGAAAATGCATCAATCAAGTTAATAATAATAATTATATCCGGATGATATAATCTACTAGCTGCTGCTCCCGGCTTCGTGCACGTAGTAAGTACATAAAAAGTAATCTATGTCCTTTCTTAAGATATAATCTATCTCCTTACCATACCATATCAAGGTCCGTTCAACCGTTTAGCCGCGAATAGGTAACATAAAACAAACAGAAACAATTTAAAATTTATAATATTACTAGCTGCCGCACGTGGCTTCGCACGCGTGGTACCTACATAAAAAGTAGCTTATGTCCTTCTCCAAAGTCCCATCTAGCTCTATACCAAAATTCATCAAAATCGGTTTAGTGGCTTAGGCGTGAAAACGTAACAGACAGACAGAGTTACTATCACATTTATAATATTAGTAAGGACTAGCTGCTGCACTTATACTATTATAGTACTTTTGCTGTATTTCATCCAGGTCCATTGAGCCGTTTAGCCATGATTAGATAACAAACAAACAGCCGAACAGAGGCAGTTTCGTATTTACAATATTAATATTGGTATTTGATAATATCTATTAAATGTAATTACAGCTATTACACTCTCGGCCGTCTAGGAACTCATTTATAGAGTGTACAATCATTTCTAAAGGTGATTTTACATGGACGGTACAAATTGTATTCGCGAATAAAAGTTAAATATAATTTGGTTTAGTAAGTTGAACACAATATGATTTTACGTGTGTAGCGCGTTTAAATCTTTTATAAGATAATTACGTGTTAACATGATAATTACTATAAAGAAATCGACTTTATAAATATAAAATACGTCGATGACATTTTTTAAGCTATTTTGATTAAAAACTAACGAACTGATTTTAATGAAATTTCTATGAAACCAATCGGAATGTATGTAATATGTAATCCTTTCACATAAAAAAATATTTTTTCAAATTGGTTTATAAATGACGGAGTTAAAGATAACATCCTTTTTTATTAAATTCGGTTAAAAATATGTCCTTCCTCCTCAACCGTTTAGATAACAAACGGACAAACATTTATAATATTAGTATGCTTAGATGAATATATATGGATTTGCTTGATTATGAAAATGTCGGCTTAGTACTTGATTTGATTTTTGATACATTTTTGATTATATATTATGGTTCCGATATACCTGTATGTCTGTTTGTTTGTATATCTGTATGTCCACCATAATTAGATCTCTAGCTCGCAGACTATTTATTTATTTATTTAAACTATAAAGTATCATTGTAATACAATTTTGAAGAATACTTCTTAGTCGCATACAATATTATAAAATCATTGACGAATAATTAAAATCATTGAATTTAATCATTATTATCATTAAAATCATTTGACGATCTCTGCGGTGCAGTGGGCTAAGGTCCAGCTGTGACGCAGAAGGTTGCGGGTTCGATTACCGCCGCGGGACCAATGTTTGTATGATCTGCCAGTATTTGTCACGGGTCTGGGTGTGAATATGTATGTATTTACAATAACACAAGCTCTGGTTACTTTGGGCCAAATGATGCTGTGTGAAATGTCCGGTATATTTATTTATCTATTTATTTTATTGAATTTTAGATGTTTAAAATGATTTCACGGTGTCTGGTAGATACATTCTGTGACCCAAGAGCTGGCTCCTATCTGGTTCAGCGTATAAGCATTGCCATTCAAAATCGCAATGCCGCCAGTGTATTGGGAATCCTGCCCTCTGGCAGTGGTCTGGATCAGTTGAGTTATCTATAGATCGTTTTAAACGGTCCTTAGATAGCTCAACTGTTTCACGTGTATTTTATATTATCGTATATTATTCTGTTGTTGCAAATAATAATGTATGTATTATATTCTATTATATACAAAGTAGTTATTTTTTATTTTTTTGTAACCCAATAGGTTAATTTTGAAAGCCTTCACTGCGCGTGTTCACATGCTCTAGGCCAAGTTATTTACTTATATAAAGTTTTGTTAAATACCAAAAAAACACTAATCTCACTAACTCGCAAATATTAACTTTTTTTACGTTTTCAACCCCCATATCTCCATTTTGAAAAAAAAAAACAAAAAACTGAATCGACAAAAAAAAACGATATAGTTATAGAACCTGCTCACAAAATTTCACGAGAATCGGTTGAGAAATGCGACCAGTAGAGGAGAACATCCTGACAGACGCCGGCTGGACAGACATACGAAAGCATTTTTGCCAAAGCTGAAACAGAGACATTCGCATGCGCTTCGCGCTCGCTCGATCAATAAATAAAATCTTAAAACTTGCTTAAAACCATGGTAAATTTATTTTTAATAAATCAATAACAATAATAAGTAGACAAAACATTAGGCTATGTTTCCCTTTACACAAAACATTGATTTCTAACATTCGTTTCTTAATTGAAACATGTTGCACTGCTAACTCTCAATTAACCCCAAAACACATTAACCATAGTTCATTTGGCTCGTTCTATTTAAACAAGTACTAAATTAAATGTTCACTAATAAAATGTGATGTTCTGTCTATTTGTGACCTCGAGAGCAGAGCACAGTTCTTGTACGGATTGCAAAAACATCGAATCATTAAAAACAACTGTTATTCTCGCTAGATCCATTGTCTATATCCAATATCCCTACTAATAATATAAATGTGAAAGTAACCGTTTACGTTTTCACGCCTAAACAGCTAACCTGAAATTGATAAATTTTGATATAGAGATAGAAGGAACCTTGGAGAAGAACATAGGCTACTTTTAAGTAGGCACCACGCGTGCGAAGCCGCGGGCAGCAGCTAGTATATAAATAAAAGTAAGAATAGAATAAATTTTATTGTTTCACCTAAGAACTAAGACATGAGATATAAAATAATATTATAATACCTTTTCGTTATGCAGAGACATGAGATATATATTAAAACAACTACTTATCAAAGTCTTCTTTTGAATTGTAACGAATGAGAAACGAACGAGAAACGAATGAGATTATCGAGTAAAAGCTACTAGTAACTGAGCTTTGAGAGTAGTCAATACCGCCAGGATCTAGAGATGCATCCCTCTAGCAATGATCTGCATCAATTAAGATCTGCTATCTATGTAATTTTACATAAATATATAAGTAATAAATAAATATTAGTGAACAATGCACATAACACTATCTAGCCCCAAACTAAGCATAGCTTGTGACCAAACTAAGCATAGATGGTGACCACAAGACTGATATAATACATAATTATTTTTAAACACATGATTATGATACATTATAACACCCAGACACAGAACAAACACTTATTTGTTCATCACACAAATGTTTATCCTGGGAGGGAATTGAACCCTCAACCTACAGTGCAGAAGGCAGAGCTAAAACCAACGACAGGCCAGTCATATTTATATCTCTATATATGAAATTCTACTGTATGTTTGTCACTGAACTCCTCCTAAACGGCTGGATCGGTTTGAATGATTTTTTTTGTATGCGTTTGGGTGGGGCCATGGATGGTTTAGATTCACAAATCAGCCCGGCAGATGGCGTTGCATTCGGTACAATTAGATAATATTATTTTCTTTTTAAAACGCATGGACGAAGTCACGAACGTGACAGCTAGTGTGTATAAATATCCTTGAAAAGATGTTGTATACAAAATATTAAAATTATCATATTGTCTGTTAGATTATGTCTAAATCATGTCCTAAATCAGCCAGCCGTTATGCACCTGCAACCGAACCGACACCGCATGTACTGACTCTTCTTTGAGAGAGGTTAGTGTAGGCACCTAAGAAGCGCTATCAAACAAAATCCCAGCCAGAGTAGCGTCAGTGGAGAGAAAACTTCACCCACCTCAGCTTGCTGGAGTGGATCCATAAACGAAAGTTTTCAATTACAATTAATTGCCCTGTAACTTTACTGACACCACCTAAATCATCTTCAACAGGTGAACTAAGGCCAATGATGATGATGTCTGAATTTATATCTGTCGTTTCATCGTTTTAAACGTACATGTACCTGAGAGTGCGGTTTTACATGATTATCGTCCCGATAAATCGTTCATCGAAATAGACAACCTCTGGCGCGATGAGCGAAGGCCTGCTTGAGACTTCAATTCCTTCCGAGGGACAAATGTTTGTATGTTCTGCAAATATTTTGCTCGGTATTTTTCTAAAACAAAATAATTACGTTTTAAAAACTAAAAAGAAACCGACTTCATTGAATGAAATTTGAGCCTATAATACATTTTTAGTGGAAAGTAGATGTATTTTGTATATATATATAATATGGGTAGGCCAAATAAACGCAACGCTTCAATGAGACAGCGAGGTATGAAAGTACATGAAAACATCATCGATGTATACAATTTTTAGATTTTCGTTTATTTTTCAGTTCGACCGATTTTGATAAAATTTATATGGGACCACCTGTGAACCAAACCAAACCAAACTTTGGTTTCCTTTCAAACCAAAAAAGAATTTTCCAGAATTTTTCAGTCATGTGGTTCACAAGCTCTGCTTTCCTCGGGGCTAGAAGATGTTGTGTGAAATGTTCAGTGATTTATTATTGACTAGCAGTTGCTCGCGACTTCGTCCGCATTTTTTTTGAAAGGAATTGCAGCTTAAATCCTTTCCCAGGATGCTTTCAATCTCCTTGCAAAATTGTATTGATTATTTCCAAATCAATCACACCCGTTAAACCATAAAAAAATTCCCATTTAAATTTTGACACCCCATTTAAACTCCTTGTTAGGCTTATTTTGAAATAAACACATGTTCATTTATTTGGTATTTTATTTATTCATATCAAGTTTCAAGCAAATCCGCACCACGCGTTAAAAAGTTTCATACATTCGTTTTCACCCTCTTCGTGGTTGAATTTCAAAAAATCCCACCTTATTTGGTGGTTTTGCTGTAAAATAAATAATCCCGGATATTTCACACACCATCCATCTGGCTCCAAAGTGCTTAGAGCTTGTGTTATGGGTATCACATGACTGATATACTACTAAAATACTTTTTTTAAAATTAAATACATACACATTATATTATTATAAATATTAACGGGTATTTATCGCGTTTATTTACCTATTTTTCCCGACGTTTCGACAGGTTTACACTCTGTGTAAACCTACACGGGATGACTCTCGTGACCACGACAGAGTGTAAACCTGTCGAAACGTCGGGAAAAATAGGTAAATAAACGAGATAAATACCCGTTAATATTTATAATAATGTGTTCTGATCGCGAAGTTTAAAAAACTTTATACATATTATACATAGAAACACCCAGACCCGAGACAAATACTACTTGCAGATCATACAAATATTTGTCCCGCGGCGGAAATCGAACCCCCAACCTTCTGTGTCTCAGTTGCCCATTGCGCCACAGATGTCGTCAAAAAGGAAGCTACCTTCCAAATTTCAGCTTCAGCGGTTTAAAATCGGCGATGATGAATCAGTCAGTCAGTCAGGTTGAGCTCTTTTATAGGTATAGATTGTTCGTGCTGTCGGTACTACGTGATGCGTAGGTACTGGTGACTAGTGACTGTCACATGAAACATCATTTACAAATGTCATAAAGCATTGAAGACAGAAGCCATATTGACAAAGAGTTGTACAGAAGGGCAACTACATTCGAGAGCATAGAAATAGTATACTCTTACATTTTCAATTTGTCCCAAAATATCTTTAGAACGAAGTTCCTTATCGCACGATACGTACTTGGCGGATGGGAAAAAAAGTGTGAGATTGTTCCTTCATGAATTTCTGTCACGACCCTTTCTTTAGTGTAGACGGTTATCCATAGGGACATGAGGTAATGAATTAGATGAAAGAATGAACAAATGAATTAGGTTAAATTAATTACGTAATTTGCTACCATTCCTTCAAAATAGTTAGTTATTTCATTAGTTATTTCTGGTTAAATTTAATTGCTCGCTAGTAATTCATTAATTTGTTTTTTCTAATCAATAATATAATACGTTTATCAACAATAATATACTACGACAGGGCACTTCATTCCAACCAAGTGTTCCAAGACAATCACGCATTTTTTTTAAATTAAATTTTCGTTACAAATGTAACTTATATTAAATTAAAGTACACACTGTTAGCTTTCTAAAAACACAGCAGCAACAAAACAATAGAACGAACCAAAATAGCTCGTTTCATGTAGCTCCAGTAATAGATTGATTGATTTAGGATTATTCATTTAAGTCTTGCGAAGCAAACATTGCTCATATAATATATTATATATTTTACTCGAGATTTCAGGTTTTATTTGATTTGACCCATGTGCGCGCGCGGTGGTAGAGCTGGCCGTCAGATGGTACCAACCCATTTTACGAGTGCTATCAGCCAACAGTGTGCGCGTGTGTGCCACGAAAAAGAGAAATGGAAATAGATAAGGACAACGCATCAGTTGTGCGCTTAACCTATAGTGTTGTGTGTAAGTGTGTTATATGAATTAATTCAGGATATTATTTATTAATTTAATAATAATGTTGCTATTATTATTAAATTAAAATAGCAATTCTTGTATATATTTTTTGTATGTATATATGTATAATAATAATAATAATCCCAGACATTTCACACAACATCAATATATAATCTGAATCTCGGAAACGGCTCCAACGATTTTCATGAAATTTGGTATGCAGGGGTGTGTTTTATCCGTGTTTTTTACCGAGCATAGCTCGGTCATCCAAGTACTTATTATTAAAGTGAGATATCAGATGTTACACTTCATATGCGAATACTGTAGACTAAATAGGCTTGCTCTTTTTTTTGTCAAAAAGGTGAAATTCCAAGATCTGGTCCATCTGTTCTCGATATATACTCTATGCAGATACCCTATATAGATGCGCAGTGATTTTGCGCAGATGGTTTGTGCGTGAGATCGTTTGCTTAGGTATGTTCCTAGCTTTATCACCCGACATCTCTTGACTTATCTACGTGAGAAGTCTACAGGGTTTGAAATTGAACTACAATTATTTCCGGGTCTTAGAATTGATGTATAGTTGAAAATCATTACATTTTCGACCTTATATCGTTGATATAAATGACTACTATTATATACTCTAGTTTGTTCGGTGTCTGGGTTATAAAGCAATATATGTATTAAAAAATATATAAGTATTCTATCAGTAATCTGGGTCCCATAGTACAAGCTATGCTTAGTTTGGGGATAGATTAAGTTGTGTGAATGGTCTACCAAAAATAATAATAAATAAAATAATAAATAATCCCAGACATTTCACACAGCATCATCTGGCCCCAACGTAGGCAGAGCTTGTGTTATGGGCACCACATGACTGATAAATAAATTCATATTATACATAGAAACACCCAGACTTGAGACAAATACTTACAGGTCATACAAAAATTGTCCCGCGGCGAGAATCGAACCCGCAACCTTTTGCGTTTTAGCCGGGCTCACTGCGCCACATAGGTCGTCAAAGGTCACAGAGTTCGTCATTTAAATTCCAAACTGTTCAACAAAGTCAAAGTCAAAGTCAAAAGATACTTTATTCAATACAATCACAAGGATCACTTTGAAACGTCTTACATACTAGGTGAATTTAGGTGTCAATTCCTCCAAACCCAAGCCCGAGAACTTGCAAGAAACTCGTCCTGGTCCTAGCGCTTTTTTACATGATCCATCTTATAACTACCTTAACAACGAAATACTAGTACAAGAGAGTTTATACATTTCAAGTGTGTCGGTTAACTGTCTGACGGCAGAGCGACATGAGGCCATGCATTCTTATCAATAATATAGTCATTTATATTATAAAAAGCTTTCTTCAAAAGACTACCCTTTATGTATGCTCCAACAATGGAGATTATGCGATTGGATTTAGATTGTGAACTAATTTTGTGATAGATTTAATGGTAGATATTAAGTGCCAAGTACAAAACAGTAAATAACAGGCACTTGCAATGTTTTAGTCATTTGTATAAGGCACATAGCCGGCTTTACTAAATCATAATACATAAGGGGTAAGCATAATACATAGTCTTTTGAAGAAAGCGTATTATAACATAATTGACTATATTATTGATAAGAATGCATGGCCTCATGTCGCTCTGCCGTCAGACAGTTAACCGACACACTTGAAATGTATAAACTCTATTGTATTAGTATTTCGTTGTTAAGGTAGTAATAAGATGGATCATGTGAAAAAGCGCTAGGATCAAGACGAGTTTTTTGCCAGTTCTCGGGCTTGGGTTAGGAGGAATTGGCACCTAAATTCACCTAGTATGTAAGACGTTTCAAAGTGATCCTTGTGATTGTATTGAATAAAGTATCTTTTGACTTTGTCTTTGACTTTACCTATAAACATCTCTCAACTCAACAGTGCCTAAATACACATTAAGATTCGCCCAGTAACTTTTTGACACTTTTTTACATAATTAATTGTTTTTGAAACGAAGTTCCTTATCGCGGGTTGGCGAGGGGACCTAGCCGATAAAAAATATAACGCGTTACGTTACGAAAAACGTAAGTTTATTTATATTTGACGACCTCTGTGGCGCAGAGGGCTAAGATCCGGCTGAGACGCAGAAGGTTGCGGGTTCGATTCCCGCCGCGGGACAAATGTTTGTATGATCTGCAAGTATTTGTCTCGGGTCTGGGTATTTGTATGTATAATATGTATGTATTTACTAAAAAAAAATATATTTATGTATTACAAATGTTTATTTCGTTTCCAAAAATACATAAATTAATACAATGATAAAACCTCCTTTGAAGTAAAGAATACTTGTCATATAAGATTTCTCTCTTGTCTTGGTTCATTTAACAAATCTTTGAGGTGATAAAATCATTAAACATTTAGAAATTGTGAAAAACAGGTAGGCTTGAATTAAATACAAAACAAGGTGTAGCGTAACTTGTTTTTGTTGTGGGTGGGTAGAGAGAATGAGAGCCTGGCACGTTAATGGTTTATTATGGCAACCATGCATACGAAAAGGACTTCGTTCCAAACGAGTGTTCACATGCATTTTTTTTATATATTTATATAGGTATCTATACCTCCTTTATATACATTTCGTACTTACGCATTTATAAGTCATAAAATATAGGCATGAATTTCATTCAATGAAGTAGGTTTTTTTTTTTCAGATTTTATAACATAATTGTTATAAAAGTGATGTCAGTTTGCTTTTTAGTTTTTTGAACCTAATTAAGTTGTTGTTTAAGTTTTTAAGTTGGTTAAAAAGGTTTAATCGGGACATAAAGATGTACATCAGTCACAATGTCTTGACTACAAATAAGGTTTAAATATCGGCCATGACCGGTGAACGATCGGATCTCTTTGATCTAGGATAGGTCTGCGCGCGCGCACGTATACATACGACCATGAGATTTGCGATATAAATAATAAACAAAGATATTTTTTGCAAAAATCCTCTAAATATCTGAGATTTACTCCTGCGGCCTCCTGTGGCGCAGTGTGCGAAAACAGATCTCTCTTTTTTCTAATCATCCCTGTCTAAAGCCACTGTGGGCCAAGGATTGCCTTAAGATGTGCCTCTAGCTCGTCCCTTTAACTTCGCCGCGGTCTGCCGCGAAATGGTTTTCCGTTCAGGGGTGACCACTCTGTGGTGTGGTGGCTTTAGCCCATAACGCATCCGACATGCGGCAGCCGTGACCTGCCCTACTTCAATTTTCCAACTTGCTGTTCTATATTGTCTTATTTCTATAACATTTTAAACTTCTTGACCACCTATACTTTGGGTCCCAAAGTTGTAGACCGTAAGCTTCCTCCATTACGGTTCCACTGTGATAAATTATCGGTATATCGGAACAATAACGTTGTTGAAATGAAATGTAAGACAGCTGTTTCGTTGTCTAATTCATCGTATCGTTGTGGATTATTACGATATCGATTGTCTAACGTAATGTCGGTCGATCTATCGTTCGTAAGGCTTTGCGCAATTATTGACATGAGTGACTTTTATTAAATTAAACTAGTAATAAAAAAGCCAAAAACTAAAAAAATGGCGAGATTGCCACGTTGGGCACTAGAGTTAGTATTACTAAGTGAAATGAAATATTATTTATTTGGTTAATTCAATTTGGTCTTAGAGTAGTTTGTCCATTGTATATCTTGGGAGATGTATCTATGAAATGTATTATTAATAAATATGGTAATAATAAACAATGTAATTTCATATAAATCATAGTTAATAGCATAAAATAATAATGTTTCAGATTAGATATAATAGAGGATATATTTTTTTACAGAAATAATTACAGAAATGTACAGAATAATACAAAATAACTTAAAACACATATGTTAAAAACAATCTATAGATAGCTCAACTGCTCCAGATCACTGCCAGAGGGCAGTGTTCCCAAGACAATGGCAGAATTGTCACGTCGAATGGCAATGCTAGTACGCTGAGCCAATAAGGCTCCAGCTCCTGGGTCACGCAATCTTTCTACCAGACATCGTGAAATAGTTTTGGAAACCTCTAATTAAAATATTAACTATACTATACAAAAACATTTTCTCACGTTTTCTTTTTTTTTTCTTTTTAATATACATTTAAAACATAGCAAAACTTGCAAGTTGAAGTGGCAATGGGTAGGCTATGTAGCTCGCAGAACTGATAACCGTTGGGGAATAAAAGTTCACGAAGGGCGACCAAGGACAGCAAAACGAAGCGTAGGATGACCCCCCAGCCGATGGACTAACGACATTGTAAAGATCGAAGGAAGTCGGTGGATGGAGAGGGCTCAAAATCGTTCTTCCAGGAAATTAATTGGGAAAACCTATGCTCAGCAGTGGATTTCTTAAAGTCTGATATGATGATGATACATTTGAAGACACATGTAGTAGGCTTGGCATTGTTTTAGTGCTATGTAACTTGTGGTCATATAGTTTTTGTGATAGCACATGAATGACCATACAAAATGACTCAAATGGGACACGATGGTTAAACTTGCGCAATCATTTCATTCTAAATCATGGATTGCTAATGTACGGTCATAAACTCCAACACAAGCTTCGATCTTTGTTCTCATAAGGTCGGACGCGCACTATAGCGGAGCCGACGACTGTAATAAATGATAAATAATACTAGACATTTAACACAGCATCATCTAGCCCTTAACTGACAAATTTGAAATGTATAAACTACTATAATCTTGTGTTAGTTTTTCGTATTTAAGCTAGTTTTAAGATGGTTCATACAAGAAAGCCTTGAAGACCAAGAATTGGCACGTTTCAAAGTCATCGTTGTGATTTTATTAAATAAAAATTGACTTTAACTTTGACTTGAAGAAAGCAGATCCTGAGTTATGGGAATCACATTATATACTAACACTAGCGATCCGCCCCGGCTTCGCACGGGTGCAATGCTGATACTAAATATACTACAGAATGTCTTTATATTCAACGTTATCTAAGAAGAATAACATAGACTAAGTGATAGACATATACCATTGCGGACTTTTGTGTAGACCTTTTTAAGGTGTACAATACTGTAGTACATTATTTTGATCTATCTAGTAGGGTTCAGCCAGCGTTTGCAATGTAAGCGCAAAAATATGTGTTTATTTACAACACCACATTAAAAACCTCTAAAATTATCAGTGTTTCTCCATTATATTATGCATGTTTTATACAAATGAACACTCCTTTTGAATTACTCTATCTAAAAAAAACCGCATCAAAATCCGTTGCATCTAAGCATACATCGGGACAGACAGATGTAGTGAAGCTCTGCTTACTTTGGGGCTAAATGATGCTGTGTGAAATGTCCTGTGTTATTTATTTATATATTTATTTATGGGGACCGGTCTTTCTTCAGCTGTTCAACCATGTGCGCGTTCAACATGAGTTTGTACGGCAGTCATGTGACGGTCTCCGTTTCTCAGGCAATGAAAGCTTGTACATTAACGGATTTTACAGCTAGTTCTCGGATTTATGTTTAATTAACTTTCTCAAGACCTCGGTCGTTTGAAATAAGTATTAATGTGATCCAGGCTGGTTTAGATGATTCTAAAGGTCTATTAGAACCTTACGTCTGCGACCGGGCTAATAAAGACCGCATTGTACGACAATCCATTGTACTGTCAGCTGCACTTGGATGTATATATTTCGCTACTTTTAAAATAAATTAATAATGCCGGACATTTCATGACATCAAACCCAAATGTAAGCAGAGCTTGTTTTATGGATACCACATGACTGATATACTGATATTCTGTATTTCTTGTAAATATATGATATGATACATAAAAACACCCAGACTAATACGCTGAGCAAGATTGGAGCCAGCTCTTGAGTCACGCAATGCATCTACCCGAAACCGTGAAATAATTTTGAAAACGTGGTAGGCTGTTCCCCACGGGCCCAGGATTCGACTCCAAAAGGCTCAAATATGTAGGCCTTATCAAGACCTGCATGTTTGCGCCTTTTGACGTCCTCGGCACATTCAACTGCCACATCAGCACTTACGGAAGTCCCCGACAGCCTACTCTACCCATCTCCCAAGGGACAAGAGTCACACCATCAGGCCTCTTACCATCATCACGTATCAGACCGTTCGGTTCGAGAAAGCTGGTACGTTGACGCTGGTGAGTGCCCGACGAATGACATCGTTAAAACTGGCGTGGCGGGCAATCCTACCGGTGGCTCTAGAACACGATATCCCGTGAAGACCAAGCTGGTCGACCGCTGTACCATTAATTGATTCATAATCTACAGTTTGATCGTTTCTAATTAAATATATTTTTACATGTTACATTTACAGATGACTTCTTGCCATTGTGCTCTAAATCGTCGGGTTAATAACAATAGTCCTTTTACTGACCTTGACTTCATTTTGTGTAATGGCTTATTCAGATTGGGTGAGACTCTGTTACGTGTGATAGGGATAGCGAAGTGGTTGTTATTGCTTTGAGAAAGGCGTTATTGGAGTGAGTCGTTCGTCAACTCGTACCACTTTTTTTTGTATTAAGTTTATTCGTCAAGGGACACTCAGCTAAGAAGGTTAACCATCATTCTACTCCCAATTGTGAGTTTTTAACCCAAAAAAATTGTTTGCAACTTCTAATAGAATACTTCTAACACGCGTAGAATAGAATAGGTTACTAGTAGTTGACTAGAATGCTGCAAATAAAAACTTACCACATGTTAAACGTAAGATTCATAATTCTTCGGTTTAACAGATGAGATTATCTCTTTTTTAAACCAACGAGATAATCTCATCTGTTAAACCGAACACAAAAATAATGGCAGTGGCACCAAAGTTTAGTCAACAAAACGGTTTTTAGAACAATGCTAGATAACTTCAATGGATTACCACCTTTCCTTTTGTTTTAAACCATTTTAAGACCCTTTTTGTATGACAGCGAGTAAGTAGGTATCAGCAATATCAATACTTAAAATGATTTTCTAAAATAATACTTTGCTTTACAATTGTGTCTAGTAAGGTGCTCTTTTTTTATCATAGATAGACCTACGTTTGACCACGAACTCGCCTGATGTTAAGTGACTACGTGGCCAATGACGGGGCACGCAGGTCTAGAGGTCTAGAAGATACCTATTCACTCTTGACTTGAAGAGACACAAATTGTAGTTTTCAGGAAAGACAGACGATGGCAAATCATTCCAATCCTTGGCTGTACGTATTACAAATGTGGAAGCAAAGCGCTTCATTCGTTAGGGTGGTAGACTGACAAGGTATGGATGGTATTGAGCGGTGCGTCTGCTTGTCCTGTTGTGAAAAAGAGATGGTGGAATGAAATCATACAATTCCTGGGCACATTCTCCGAAAGATCTATAAAAGATCGAAAGGCGCTTGCCTTTCGATCATTTATAGATCTTTTATCTTTTATACCTTTACGCCGGTCTAAAGACTCTGGAATTTAGTCTCAGCGTTTAGCTGCTCACCTATCACCCTCAATGCTCTACGCTCAATCGAGTCCAAAGCACCACGCTGGTGTTTGACTGAACCATCCCACAGATGGCAGCAATACTCCATACCCGACCGGACTTGAGCTTTATATAAAGTGGAAAGCTGTCCAGGTGTGAAGTATCGCCTGACCTTGTTGAGGATACCAAGCTTCATGGCAGCAATCTTCGCCTTGGACTCGATATAGGAGTCAAAATTGAGAGTCCGAGTGAGTGAAACTCCCAAGAGTTCTTCAACATTTTTGCTTATTTTGGGCCTCGTGTTTTTAAAACTCCTGCGTTCCTGCATGTGCCAGTATACATTGGGTTTGGATATGGTTTACGAATATTGAATTGTTTTGGTGAGTGCATTTCGTTTCTTTGCATAAGATATTAAATGAAGTCATTATATAGGTCTGTTTACAAAATTTCTACAATAACTACAAAGTTTACAAAAAACACCTGACCGTGCTAAAATTGTTTCATAAAACCAATTTTATATTGTTTTATATAATTTTAATAAGGAAGCAAATGTAATTCAATTCAATGATTATTTTGTGAACACGTGGCTTAATGAGTCAACATTTTTCTACGACTAGTGGAGTTGCTACAATCGGCTTCACCGAACCACATACATGGTAGAAAACTGGCACTCTACAATAAATAAAAAAAAACAAAAAAACCAGCATTGCACATTTTTTAACAGTACTGCAAAAAGAAATAATTTATTAGGAAACATTGGTTAGAAAGGGCTCTAATATTTATCAGAAAAAAAGAAACTATAGAATTTGATGAATATATAGACGGCTTACTCTCAGATTTTACAAATGGAGTAATTTCTGTCGTCTTACGCGTTGATAGTTTAAGACGATATATGAATTCCAATGTTTTTAGTGAGATAAGATAAATTTTGTTGTTTTTTACATTGCGATTATAAAAAGTAGTAAAGTTAAGACTGATTTTATAGTTATTTGCATATAATATAACATGCAATTATGATTATTACCTTAGGTTAGAGCCATAACTGCATGTCATACGAGTATATTATGTTATGGTATTGATAGTTTAAGTAATAAAGTTAAGTCTGATTTTTGTGATTACTTTATAGGTAGATAGATAGGTTATTACTTTTTTTAGGATTTAATTAATGGAAACTATTTGTGTTTGAATTATGTATCTATGTTATATCTATAATGTATGCTCAGTTGATAATTTTAGATACGAAGTTTTTGTTCTTGGTTTTCATTATCATTTATTAACCTGATGTGATTGTTTTTAAACAAATAAACATATTCGAGAACAATATCTGGCTGGAACAATATTTTATACATTTACTTTACTACCATATTTATCTCTGACTGTACTAAATAAAAATTTTACCAGTTTTACCAGTACCAGCACAATGAAAATAATATTATTTTTGGAATTCGTCAACTGGTACCACGAGTACCACTGGTACGAGTTCTTCGGTGCGAGTTGACGAACGACTCATTGGAGTAGAACGTTATTGGAGTGGCGTTATTCGGAACTCATTCATTCATTCATTTATTTATTTAACAATATACATTGTATTTTAATACAATACATTAAATTGGTCTAAAATTACACGTAATTAAAACAATAAATAATAGAAACATACATAAAATAAAACTAATATTTATCCTAATATAATATAAACGCGAAAGTTTGTATGTATGTTTGTTACTCTTTCACGCAAAAACTACTGAATGGATTTTAATGAAACTTTACAATAATATAGCTTATACATCAGAATAACACATAGGCTATAATTTAAAAAGATATTGTGTGAATTGTCCAAAATATAATAATAAGTGTCAAGTAACTAAAAAAAAAATGTTATCTGCGAACTATTCTGGCATGCGCTGCAAAAACCGAATTACCGAATCCTGCGCAGACAAAGTCGCGGGCACCAGCTGTTATATAATTCAATTTTAGTCACTACTAACGTTAAAGTTCGTCCACGGTATAAAAGCACCTTTCCAGCAAGAGCTTTTTAAGCTTATTTTTACATATAATTGGGATACCAATGGTTTTTAGTTCAACAGACAGAGAGTTGTATAATCTAACCGCTTGAAATTAACACCCATGCTTAACAACTTCTAACCTCGGACATTGAGGGTTCTCTAAATCTTTTCTTCTTGTTTCTAACCTTAGTGCTCTTTGATCTGGTGATTCATATATAAAGGGATGCCGTACAATATCCATAACTGTACGAAAGGTAACGTTTTTTAAGTGCATGTATGATACAAGTATGTATGTATGTATGTATGTATGCACTAAACGGTTTTCGATATGTAATTGTTTTAATAAGAGAGATAAGAAAAGAGAGCTTTAGGCATTGGATATTTCTTTCAGGATTAGCTTTAAAACTATGTTTAGTTTATTACGCTTTTATTTCTATAGTATTATTTAGCTCCTGCCCGCGGCTTTGCTAGCATAGTACGAAGATAATAAATAACTGATATATCATTCTTATTCCAAGACTATTCTAAGTTTAATCAAAATCGGTTCGGCCATTAATGCGTTATTGAGTATCAAAGAAACCTCCACATTCACACACATCCACACATAATATTTGGCGCAGTGGGCTGAGACGCAGAAGGTTGCGGGTTCGATTGTTCGCGGGACGGATGTTTGTATGATATCCATTTATTTGTCACGGGTCTAGGTGTTTCTATATGTATGTATTTACAAAAAAATGTTTATGTAAGTAGTACTTATATCAGACATGTGTGGTACCCATAACACAAGCTCTGATAACTTTGGGGCCAGATGAAATGCTATGTGAAATTTCCGGAATTATTTATTATTTTATTATTATTATTAATATAGTACTATTTTGCTTCTGCCCGCATCTTTGCTTAGGTAAGATAACAAAACCGATAATTTTATGTAATTTTTATCCTAAGTCCATATAGGTAATACTATAAGTTTCATCCAAATCGGTTCATCCATCAATGTGATTTTAAATAACAAAGGAACATCTTTATTTTCCGCATTTATATTAGTAGGAAGTATTTGTAAATTACGATGTGACTGCAAATATTAAATAATTTTGTTAATATTTATCATTCCGCGTCACAACAGGTATTTATAAATGAAGTAACATTGTTGGGATCGGTTTTGATCACGCGAGTGATTTGACTCAGAAATTCATATCCTCATTTTTGCGTTGTCGTTGTCAATTAAATACAGTATTCAAGAACAATTAACTTTATATACTTGAAGGCTTGACTAATAACTTTAATTTTCGAGTAATTTATATTTTTTACAAACTCCTATCAAGTTGGTAGCGTAGTGTTGTTAAGTTGTATTTTTTTAACCGACTAGAAAATAATTACGTTTTAAAAACTAAAAAGACAACCGACTTCATGTATAAAAAGCAAATACCAAAATTTCGTTTCATCCAAGTGGATGACATTTTTTTTTGGCTTTTTTGTTTTAAAAATCTAATTACTGAACGAATTTTTATGAAATTTATATGAGACCAAGCGGAAAGTATACTCATTCACATGAAATTATATTTTTTCAAATCGGTCTATAAATGACAGAGTTATCAGGTAACGAAAACAGACTAAAACAGACGAATTAAGACCTTTTTTGAGAAATTAAAAAAGGAGAAAGGAGAAATTATTAATCACATAATATGAAAGGATATTATCCGATTGGTCCCATATATGTTTTATCAAAATGGGTTCAGTAGACAAAATAGCTGGAAAAAATATGTCATCCAAGCAATCTAAATTTTATATTTTTATATAAATAAACTCGGTTTTCTTTTTAGTTCTTAGCAAAGAATTATTGTATTACTACGTTACATTGTAGGTTTATGTTTTCAAATTAATGAGATATTATCTATACCAATTGCCATCAACCGATACGTAATAAGGTATCTGTTACGAAATTTCCCCTTTGTCAGTTCGTCGCTGATACCCGCATACAATAGGACGTTTCATTGTGCTCCACATTCCTATTCATTCCTATCAGCGATCCTGCATAACGTAATAACACAGTTTCGGATATAAACGACGTTAACATTTTTTTTAACTGTAATTATATATAATTACAGAAAGTCCAGAATAATACACAAAAATATAACATATGTAATAAACATATTTAACAGTTAAGCTATCTAAGGCCCGTTTAAAACAATCTATAGAAAGCTCAACTGAGTGACCTGGAATCACTGCTAAAGGACCGCGTTCCCAAAACACTGGCGGCATTACCACGTTGAATGGCAATGCTAATACGCTGAACCAGATAGGAGCCAGCTCTTGGGTCACGCAATGTATCTACCAGACGCCGTGAGTGGCCTCAATTCTGTTGGCACCAACTCAAATAATTTTAGCTAAAATTAGGTTTTGAACTGTCAAATTAACCTTTGGTATTCTGCTGCTACCAACTTATCCTAATTTAATTTTATCTAAATTAAGCGTTCCTAATTTTGTTAGATGGTACCAACCGAATAGGCTTTACAAATGCTATGACTAACTAAATATATTTTAGACAATTCCTAATTTTAGAAATGAACCAACCGAATTGCCACCAATGTGTAATTAAATTTAGTTTGGAATTTCTCATACTAACGACTTTTACCTTGTCTATGTTGTATTTTTACAGCTTACTGACATCTACAAGTAATAGAATAGATTTGACAAAGAAAATGTTTAAGTACTAAGGAGAGACATAAAGTCACCATTAATAAACTGGCCTGTCAGCTCTGTTGGTAGTAGCTCTGCTTTTTGCGCTATAGGTTGTGAATTCGATTATCTCCCAGGACAAATATTTAGTGATGAACACAGACGTTTACTGTCTCGTTCTATGACTGATAGAATATTTATATTTAAAAAAAAATTACGGGTTGCACTCCGGGAGTGCCGACAGAAACGAAAACTTATTTTGGCGCGTTAGACATTTTTTAGATGGGTACTAGGGTTATTGGGTTATTGGGTTATGAATTGCATTTTATTTAGGAATCGTATTTTATTCGTTATTAGAAACTTTAAAATGCATATAATATTCTCTTATGTTTTTGTTCAGAATGTAGAAAATATATCAAAGAACCTAACTCAGTAAACTTCTCCATACAAAAGTAGACTGTAAACATGTGAATTAAGGTTTATAATCAAATGGGGCGAGCGCGGAAGCCCTGCGTCTCGGTAACGGTGTCGCGAGTCCAGAGATTGGTGGCTCACCGTGGTAATAAGCAACATTAACATTATTCTGAATTAGTTTTTATAAAGTCATTATTCTTTCTCGTCACACACATGCACACACTGTCGGCTGACAGTACCAACCTCTTGGAAAATGGGTTGGTACCATGTGACAATAATAGCTTGTGAGATGAACTTAGACGTTTGTTCCGTATCTGGGTGTTTTAAAGTATCATAAATATGTATTTACAGGTATATAAGTATTATATCAGTCATATGGTGTTCATAGTACAAGCTATGCTTCGTTTGTGACTGGATAGTGTATAAATATGAATATGTAATCTCTACCAATAGTAGGTAAGTCAGGCGAGGTAGATATACAATTATTAAATTGTCCATACAAGTCCTTCTAAAAACTCTATGATATATAACGTATTTTTTTCTAAAAACAATTATTAAGTAAGTTTTAAATTACACGTAATGAGATGATCACTTAAAACCAATGATGTTCAGCGCCTTGAACGTAACACCAAAGTACTCATTATATACCTGTAATTATGGTATACTAACTGCTGCCCGCGGCTTCACACGTGTGGTACCTACAACTAGCCTATATGCTATTCAAGGTTATAAACTACATCTATACCAAGATTTGTTCAAATCCAGTCAGCCGTTGCCACCTGATTGAGCCAGCTTGAATTTTTAACAAAAAAACCGTCTTCGAACAGGGAACTACAAGATAAAAATGGCTTAAAAAGTACTGCTTTAAAATATTTCATGAAAAAAATTAACAAACTAACTAGTCGCGATTTCATAGCTTAGTGCCGACTTTCGCACTTTGCCGACTTTTGCAGTATTCACTACAGGTAATAGCGGAGTGCCGACTTTAGGAAATTTCTATGCAATTAATCGCTTATCGACGATTTTTTATAGATTTTCGTATTGTTATGAGTACTTTGCCTACTATTATAAACTTCGATGCTTCTGAAACCACGATACCGACTGTGGTACAATTGAGTTCAAAAATGTCAAGTGCCGAGCCCCCGTTTTCAGTTTTTTTATGTGGTTTTTTTTACTTCCATGGCACGCTTGGGTTATTTCTGTTTAGATGACATATTATATTTAATAGATCAGACTAGGTATAACCCTTTTGTTATTTGATGCAATGTGAAAGATAAGATACCTAATTGACTTACTCACCTAATGTTATTGCCCTATTATATTGACATTGCGGATGTGATCTTCAAAATGAGTACTGATATGTTTTCTCAGGAATAGATTGGTATATATATAAAATGTTTCGTATTTTAAAGTATTAATGTAACAACCCACCCGTCATACCAAATACTAAAGAACAGAAGGATAAATAGCATTATATACAGCCCTAGCACATCTGCCACCGGCAAATATTCCTGAGGGCTTCCTTTCGATTAATTTTGAAATTTCTTCTGACAACACCTCTGCCTAGAATGATTTCGTTGACTACGTTAAACAGTGGATGAGATATGAGACATTTGCAATCATAAGCTGTTACGGAAGACCTCATCGAACCACAAATGTCGTAGGCATTCCAGATTAAATAAGATCGTCGGGTCCAGGAAACCAATTTTTTCCCCTATAATAAAAGATCTAAACGACGAAAGTGTTCATGGCGATTACAACGTTAAAATAAATAACATGCATCTAACAATTTCAAAAAATTAAGAGACGAACGTATAAAGAAGATCACAGATGATTATTTAACAAATCGGATCGATTAAAGTAATGACTTGTTTAATGAGACTCAGCAAAGTGCGATTTTAAAAACTTCTTTTAACTACATAATTATAAATATTAACTGTTATTTATAATAATTAATCGTTGTTAATAGTTTCTTTCTTCTTCTTGTACCTTTTATACACCAGTGACATACCCCATTTAGATGATAACACAATCGCGACCTTTGCTGACGACACAGCCATAATGGCTGTTGGAAGCACTATTGCAGAAGCAGCAGAAAAGGTTCAAGTGGCTGTTAACCAAATCCATGACTGGACCCAAAAATGGAGAATAAAGCTTAATGAATCAAAATCCATTCATATAAACTTTACAAACAAAAAGCAGCAGTACCACCCAGTATATATCAACAATAAGCGCATACCATGTGAACATACGGCCAAGTATCTGGGAATGACGCTTGACGCAAAGCTACGCTGGAAGGCTCACGTCAAGAAGAAAAAAGATGAATTAGAGCCCCGCTATAAACAAATGTACTAGGTTGCTTGGAAAACAAGCAGCCTTATCGGTATATAACAAAATAACAATCTACAAACAAGTCTTGAAGCCAGTATGGACTTATGGTATTCAGCTGTGGGGCTGCACCAAAAAAAGTAACATCCAAATAATACAACGGTTTCAAAACAAAGTACTAAGGAACATCGTGAATGCACCCTGGTACGTAAGAAACGAAGACCTCCATCGGGACCTTGGCATAGACTTCATCGACACAGTTATTACTAAGTACGCAGAAGCTCATGAGGAAAGACTTCATCATCATGTGAACGTCGAGGCAATCCAGCTCCTCGACAACACGGAAATAGTGAAAAGACTCAAACGAACCAAGCCGTTTGAGTTAGTGTAGTGTAACAGTGATAGAAATTGAAAATGACAATACAATATATTCATAAAGAACACATTAACAAAGTGTCTCCTCTTGTAAAACATGTAATGTAAACATGTAAACATGTAAAACAAATTAGCAGATCGCAGTTTAATATCAAACCATGGATCACTCCAGGTCTCATAAGGTGCATAAAACATCGAGATAAACTGCATCTTGATACCAGAAAAAATCCTAAAGACGAACAAAAGAAACTTGTCTACACGCGGTATAAAAATTATTGTATCAATCTATTGCACAATGTCAAGCATGCGTACGAAAATAAGGACTTAGAGAACAATTGTCGGAACCCTAAACGCTTATGGAAATCCATCAAAAACATAATTGACATTCCGAACAGAACAAACTCAGCGACGGAGCTTTTAGAATCAAAAAATAACAAAAATGAATCAATAAATTACTGTAATGAGTATTTTTCCAATGTGGGTGCTCAACTAGCTGATCAATTGTTACATAAACTTAATAAAACAGAGGACATTCTTGCTTCTGAAGTATATCATAATATTTCTCTATCGACTAACTCTTTCTTTATGCAACCCACAGATGAAACTGAAGTAATAACGCTTATCCATAAACTGAAAAATAACAGCGCTCCGGGAAAGGACGGTATCAAAAATTATCTAATTAAAGAAATTGAGAGTCAAATTGTGGGTCCGCTAACACACATCTATAACTTAAGCTTGGTAACGGGCATATTTCCACACAACTGGAAACAAGCAATTGTTACTCCAATACACAAAAATGGGTCTAAGAAATTACCAGAAAATTTTAGACCCATATCACTTTTAGTAGCTTTTTCTAAAATTCTCGAAAGAATTGTGAACCACCGCCTCACCCAGTTTGTGGAAAAGTACGACCTACTATCAAAACACCAATATGGGTTTAGGCGAGCCAAATCTACGGTAGATGCGGTAGAACTTCTGACCCACCATGTATCAGAAACCCTTGACAAAGGAAAGAAAAGTATAGGTATATTCTTAGATCTAGCTAAGGCCTTCGACACCGTTTCTGTGCCAATCCTTTTAAAAAAGCTTGAACTTTTAGGCATCAGAGGATTGCCACTGGAATGGTTTCGAAGCTACCTTTCTACAAGAAGCCAGTGCGTTGGAATTGGCGAACATAAAAGCATGGATCTCCCAATACGTTTTGGAGTTCCACAAGGCAGCGTACTCGGGCCAACCCTTTTTATCTTATATATAAATGATATTCACGATATTATTCCTCCCGACACTGACCTCATTTGTTATGCTGATGACACAGTCGCCCTCTTCCACGGTGATTCTTGGAAGTCAGTTTACCAAAGAGCGGAATCGGGAATGGCTAAGATTAGACACTGGCTAGATACAAATCTTCTTACGCTTAATCTTAAAAAAACGAAATACCTATGTTTTCATAAAACTCAGGCTTCCGAACCAAACATAGAATACCAACTCAAAATACACTCTTGCAAACTCTCCAAATGTAGTTGCGAAACAATAGCACGTGTTGCGTCAATCCGCTATTTGGGGGTGGAAATTGATGAACATCTCTCTTTTAAGGAGCATATCGTAGCCGCATCTCTTAGAGTTAGAAGATTAATTTTCATAATGCGTCGACTACGCAAATCGGCTAACAAAAATATTCTGCAACTCGTGTATGCTTCTCTATGCGAGCCAATTCTAACGTACTGCATAGCTGTCTGGGGTGGAGCTGGCATCACGGCAATGATTGGGTTAGAAAGAGCGCAGCGCTCAGTGCTAAAAGTAATGCACAGAAAACCTTTCCGCTACCCGACGACAACGCTGTACGCTGAAGCAAGCCTATTAACCGTACGCCAGCTTTTCATTCATAAAGCAATAGTATTAACCCACAGGAAGGTAATTGCTTCGGTCGACCATAAATCACTTTTGCAACGAAGGGTGTATAAAATACTTCAGCCTGCAGTGAAAACCCATTTTGCTCATCGTTTCTCAAAATTTTTGCATCCATTCCTTTACAATAAAATTGCCAAATCTTGTGACATTAAAAATAGCTCTGCTAGAGAAACAAAAGTGATCACCTTCAAATTCCTTCTTTCTCTAACCTACAGCCAAACTGAAGATTTACTAAAAGTTGTTTCATAACGTTTTTCTCAGCACAGACTTTGTCTCTCTGCGCACTCTCGCTTTTAAAATATAATCCATATTAGTCATTAACACACATACGTGCCGTGGTATTCAGCACCATACGCACACACAAATCACACACGCACACACAAAATCACACACTCACACACAAAATCACACACTCACACACAATATCACACACTCACACACTAAATCACACACTCACACACAAAATCACACACACACACACATGAACGCTCATACTCTAGTTTAACTTTTCCGCATTTATTTAAACCTAATTTTCCATAAATTCACAAGTTTGCACCACACATACATTGTAATCGACGAATGGCCCCCACGATACAGGCATAGCCTAGTGTGGGGATCATCGGTACATATTTTAACTAAAATGCAAAATACACCTGTGACTCAACTAAATATTAAGTTATGTATTAGTTAATAAGTTTCTCGTTTTTGGTTAATAAACATTTTTCTCTTTTTTTTTTCTCTTAACCAGAGACAATAAGAAAAGTGCTATTGGACACATTCTTAGGCATAGTTTACGTTATAAAAATAAGTCTTAGTTTATTATTTATTTATTATTATTATTATAAATTACTCATTGGCCTACTTGGCTAGATTGTAATAATATTAGAGTATAATTTTTTTATGAATTGTACACTAATTTTAAAAAAAAAAGTTTCTTTCTTTTACTTTTCTTTTCTTTAAGGATTAGAATTTTACCAATTTTATTATTACAATATAATACAATACAATATTCCTTATTGCAAATAAAATAATAATAATAATAATACCGGACATTTCACACAGCATCATCTGGCCCCAAAGTAAGCAGAGCTTGTGTTATGGGTACCACATGCCTGATACACTACTTAAATACTTTTTATTTTGAAAATACATACATATTATACATAGAAACACCCAAACCCGAGACATATACTTGCAGATCATACAAACATTTGTCCTGCGGCGGGAATCGAACCCGCAACCTTTATGAGTCTCAGCCGGACCTAAGCCCAATGCGCCACAGAGGTCGTCATACATACAATATAAATTACAAAAAAGAATATGACTTTCGCACTTTGCCGAATGCTATTACTTTATTATCTTCTTGACTTTACATATGTTCGACAGCCCGCTAAAATATACAAGACTTAATTTAAAAGTCGTCAACACGCTAATGATTGCATAAAAATTAAAAATGTCGACAGTATGCGAAAGTCGTCGATAAGCAATTAATTGCATAGAAATTTTCATAAAGTCGGCACTCGGCTATTAGCTGTATTGAATACTGAAAAAGTAGGCAAAGTGCGAAAGTCGGCACTAAGCTCCGAAATCCTAGTCGCCACTACGATTTTCGAAGGTTCCCCGCGATTAATCTAGGATGTCATCATCAGATCCTGTTTTCCTTATAAATAATAAATAATACCGGACATTTCACACAGCATCATCTGGCCCCAAAGTAAGCAGAGCTTGTGTTATGGGTACCACATGACTGATATACTACTTATGTACTTTTTTGTAAATACATACATATTATACATAGAAACACCCAGACCCCAGACAAATACTTGCAGATCGTACAAACATTTGTCTCGCGGCGGGAATCGAACACGCAACCTTCTGCGTCTTAGCCAGATCTTAGCCAACTGCGCCACAGAGGTCGTCATGGTACCTTTTTCATGTTACCCGTGGGATATCTCCTTTCAACGAAAAAAGAATCATCAAAATCGGTTCATAAACGACGAACGACATTCACGACGACAATAAAAAATATATTTACGGTCGAATTGAGAAACCTCCTTTTTTGAAGTCGGTTAAAAATCCACACTAACATTCGAATATAACTAGCTTCTGCACGCGGCTTCGCATGCGTGGTACCTACATAAAAGCCTTAGTGCTATTCTAGGCTACAGACTACATCGATACTAAATTTCATCCAAATATGTTCAGCCGTTGTCTCGTGATAGTTCATAGTAGTTCATAGTAGTTTATTCCATTGACAAATTACATTGTATGCGGAAATATAAATTAAATTAAAAATATAATTAAACATAAAATAATTATTGATAAATTATGGTAATCATGCAATATATTACAATGTCAAAAACCTAACCTAACAATGAATAATCAGAACATTTTAATGTGATCAATCAAAACAATCAATAATTATAAAACGGTTCATAGATCATCCAGTGAATAGAGACATTTCTCCAGAAGAAAAGACTTCAACTCAACCTTTAGTTTTGTTCTTTGGTGAATAATAGATTTCAGTTCTAGTGGCAGTCTGTTAAAAAATTCAACTGCTTGATATCTTAAACAGTGTTTCATGATGTTGAGTGTGGGGTGTATCTTATTCTTTAGATTTTTCTTCCTACTATTTGTCCGCACATTATTTTCACTATGTGTCTCATACTCGTGTATGTTTTTGGCTAAAAAGCTAATAATTACATGTACATAGATACTTGGGACCGTCAAAATACCCAGTCGACTAAAATGCTCTCTACATGACTCTCTCTGAGAGATCCCAACTATAGTTCTAATACTTCGTTTTTGCAAAATGAATGATGATGAAATGATTGGGCCACATCATCATCATTGGCCTTAGTTCATCTGCTGAAGATGATTTAGGTGACGCCCGTCAAGTTACAGAGCAGTTATTTGTAATTGAAAACTTTCGTTCATGGATCCACTCCAGCAAGCTGAGGTGGGTAAAATTTCCTCTCCACTGAAGCCACATTTTGTAAAAATTTCTGCAAAAAAAACACAATTGATCCACAAATGTATAATGGACAATGTACACAACAATATCTAGACCCAAACTAATCATAGCATATATTATGGTGACCAGATGACTGATAGAATACTTATATATTTTTAAATAAATTCTTATTTTTATTTACAGTAATAATTACAGATATAGATAGAATTATATATAATACATGTGAAACAGTTGAGCTATCTAAGGACCTTTTAAAAAGATCTATAGATGACTGATCCAGATCACTGCTAGAGGGCAGCGTTCCCAAGATACTGGCGGCATTGCCACGTTGAATGGCAATGCTAATACGCTGAGCCAGATAGGAGCCAGCTCTTGGGGCACGCAATGTATCTACCAGACGCCCTGAAATAATTTTGAAAACGCGCTGGGCTCCTGTTCCCCACGGGCCCAGGGTCTCGACTCCAAAAGGCTTAAATTTGTAGGCCTTATCAAGACCTGCATATAATAATATATAATATACATACTTATGATGTTTTACAACACCCACACACAGAACAAACACCTATGTTCTTCACACAAATGTTTATCCTGGGAGGGAATCGAACCCTCAACCTACAGCGCAGAAGGCAGAGCTACTACTAACTGAGCTGACAAGCCAGTCAAAATATAATACATCCAAACATACACACATTCGCGTTTACTCTCGTAATTTTAGTACGATATACCTACTGCATATATATGGTATATAATTATACAATTATACTAATAATTTTAGGCTACTATGCAATTTACACTGTAAAGGTCGCGGAACGAATTAAAGTTTTTTTTTTAGGTTATAGTTCATGGTTCATGTTGTTTTGGTGTTTTTTGACTGCAAAGAGGAAATGCTTATGTAAACTAATCATTACTTATTAACCAACATCAAAAAAGGAGGTTCTCAATTCGGTTGGTTTTTTATAATAATATATAATAATAATAATATAATACCAGACATTTCACACAGCATCATCTGGCCCCAAAGTAAGCAGAGCTTGTGTTATGTTGTTTGTGTTACATCGTACTTCGTAACTCCATCATTTATGAACAGAGTTAAAAAAATACATTCTCATGTGAAACTTTTAGATTGGTTCCATAGAAATTTCATTAAAATCGGTTCAGTAGCTTGGTAATAAATCAAAATTGTTTAAATAAATATGTCATCCAAGTAAACGAAATTTCGGATTTTGATTTCCTGCGACTTTGGAATATAAGGTACTAAAATAAAAGCTTTTCTAACCGACTTTAAAAAGGGAGAAGGTTCGCAATTCAGTTGTATTTTTATGGACTCTAATTTTACTCAATGAAGTCGGTTTTCTTTTTAGCTTCTAAAACTTAATTCTTTTTGTAAAAAACCAGACAGCCAAGATGCTCACGTCTCTCCTCAGGCTCCGTGGACCTCTATTTAAGGGTATCGAAAGGATGTAATGGATGTCATTCTCTTAGGCACATTTCTGACGACTTCTGTGGCGCAATGGGCTAAGGTCCGGCTGAGACGCAGATGTTGCTGGTTCGATTCCCGCCGTGGAGCAAATGTTTGTATGATATGCAAGTATTTGTCTCTGGGTGTTTCTATGTATAATAAGTATGTATTTACAAAAAAAATAATATAAGTAGTATCAGTCACGTGGTACCCATAACACAAGCTCTGCTTACTTTGGGGCCAGATGATGCTGTGTGAAATGTCCGAGGTTATTTATTATTATTATTATTTCTTACCATACGTGACAGGTTGCAAGCCTATTACTGTTTATACGAATAATCATCGATGCCACACACTTTAGAGTTTTAGGTTATTGGGTGTGCCAGAACCAGCGCACCTTCGAATCAGAAACTCCATTAGTGCACGAGCGGTTTGAACTCACGACTTTTTTATCGGAAGCCATGGGTGCTACCACACCACAAGTGCTCTACTAAAACAATACAAAATGATTTATTTATTAATTCACGGTTAGTCACCAGTTACACTAATTAAATAAATTGTTTTTCCGAATAGTAATTACAAACTATATATATAACTTAATAATGTTAGAATATATAGAGTTACAGGTTACCCTTGTATTGGTATATAATGCGGAGGGTAGAAAGTCATGTTATATACAAGAAGGGTGAAAAATAGATAAAAGAGTAGAGGTAGCCCTAAGTAATGAATTAATTGCGTACTCCGTTTATTTATGCCTAAAGTTGCGTTAAAATACGATTTTTTAACTCATTCACTGCCACCACGATTTTCTTGAAGTTTATCGAGATGCCACCGTATAAAACCGCGGACACGCTAGGCGTGCTCGCGGCATTGCTTAGAAAAACAGATTTTAGTAAGTAAATTTATTATAACGTAATTCAAGGTTCTCAAACTTTTTTTACTAAAATTCCCATGCATAAATGAATAAAGTTTTATTGTGAACTGTAACATTGGCATTGTTAACAGTGCAAGTACATTTTTTTTAATAATATATTGAGTGACAATCATATTTAAACATATTTTCAGTCTTATATGAGTGAATTCATCTAAATTATTAAACCGATAAAAAGCTTTGAACTGCAGAAAGTTTGTTTACGTTATTTATCTCGTATTATCGTAATGTTGGTTGATTGGCCTTACTAATTACATAAGTATGAATTAAATTCAAAATATTCAAATGAAATAAATTGATTTCTTATCTTTTTTTCAGAAAAGTTAAATTTGTACCGGAAACGGAAGATATTAATGATAACAAAATTTTTAGCGAGACAAACGAACATCAATTGATTTTAATATAATAGAGATAATTTTACTATACGTGTGTATGTCACTGTGTGTGTATGTATAATTATATAAAGATATACATCGGATAGGTACGTTTTTTTTCATTGATGGCGTATGGAGTTGTATAAGCGACTTCATATAAGTAGTATATCAGTCATGTGGTACCCATAACACAAGCTCTGCTTACTTTGGGGCCAGATGGTGCTGTGTGAAATGTCCGGCATTATTTATTTATTTATTATTTATTCATACATGACACAGTACTGTATACGGTAAAAACAACGGTTCGATAAATTATGACATTCCGTTTTGTCATCAAATACTGGTTAAAAATCTCATATCGCAAGCTTATAACTCTGAAATTAGCGAAGCATTTAAAAGAATAAAAAAGTTTGGGAACCTAAGGGTAGCTTCAGTAAGTGAACACACCTAGCGTGTTCTCGGCACTACAAAATACCTATTTTTCGTAAAAAAATCTAACTAGTTTTTTTAGGGAACCGCTTCAATATGCCATAGCCTATCCTTTAAAAATGATGCACTAAAAATTTGAACAGAAAATCTGGCCTAGTTTTGGAAATATAACCGAAACATTCAAAACACGCCTGGCGTGTTCTTGGCGTAGAGACTTAGATTAGCCTGAACACGCGAGGCGTGTCAGTGGCAGTGAATGTGTTAAAGGTTGCATCTTTCAAACTTATATATATAAATTTTAATTTTTAATATATATATTTTATGTATGTTCACCGATTACTCAAAAACGCCTGAACCGATTTGGAAATTTTTTTTTTTTGAAAGGTATACTTCCCATTTAAATTTTATCGTAATCGGTCGAGCTGAAAAATCATAAAAATCTAAAAACTGTATACATCGATGATATTTTCGTTTACTCCGATACCTCGCTGTCTCATTGAAGCAGTGCGTTTATTTAGCCTACCCAAATTATATATATACAAAATACATCTACTTTCCACTAAAAATGTATTATAGGCTCAAATTTCAACGTAATTTTTAGTAGATTCTGTTGCGATGCAAGAATAGATCACGAGACAAGTTGATATCACACTCAGTTTTTGTTCCTATATCAGACGTTCAGTTCATAGATTCTCAATAAATAATAGTTTAAAAAACTAAAAAACACGCTTTATATAGAAAACCAAACCAAAAAAGAGAAAATAAATTTTAATAAATGTAAGTAAGAAAAAAATGTTTTATTAAAAAAAAAGCGTGGGGTGCATGATGTCAATAGTTATAAATATTTCATTGACAGATATGAGAAGAAGGATTATCATTTCGATAATATCTTAAAAAGCACCCCACGCTTTTTTATACGCTTTATATTAGCTTCACTTATAGCTAATATAAAGCGTATAAAAAGACTGGAGTCACTTACATGAGAACTAATCTAACTTAAAATAATAAACAGTACAGGTAAAAATCACGTCGTCCGAGTAAGTAGATTTAGATTAACAGTAGGTAGGTATAGGATGACAGTAGGTAATTATTATAAGAAGGTAGGCCTTCTTATAATAATATTCCTAATACATTTAGATACATTTTAAGTAGGTAACGTATTATATGCATCCTGCATTAAAATTTACCAGCAGATTATTTTAAAAGTAATTTTGAAACACATTGTTCGATAGTTTAGATTTAAATGTAGTAAGTGAATTTGTATTTTTTATAGTTGTGGGTAGTTTATTGTAAAGCTGTGCGCCTTCAAACGTGATCATTTGTTTGCCATAGTTTGTCCGTATCTTCGAAAGAACCAAAAAACTCGCTCGTCGAGTGCTGCGTTTGCTTACTTGTCGCGCTGTTATAAAGGATAGGCTAGTATGGAGAGAGTTTTTTAGAATTTTACGAAAGAGTATGCAGGTATTATTAATATGTAGTTGTTTGATGTTCATTAATTTTGTTTCCGTATAAATTTTAGTGGTTGGTGTTAGATAGTGATAGTGAAAGAGTATTTTAATAATTTTATTTTGAGCAGTTTGTAGTTCTTTAATCCTTGTTTTTGCGGCGCTACCCCAGATTTCGATGAAATATAATAGATGAGGTTTTAATAATGAATTATAGACAGTATAACGTACTTTTCGTGGAATACACCGAACAATGTTACGCAGTGATCCGATGAGTGATGATAATTTACCTTTTACCCACAACTATAAAAAATACAAATTCACTTACTACATTTAAATCTAAACTATCGAACAATGTGTTTCAAAATTACTTTTAAAATAATCTGCTGGTAAATTTTAATGCAGGATGCACATACTACCTTACCTACTAATTTAATATGTTTATTCCATGTTATGTAGCTGTCTATTCTTAGGCCGAGATATATTTCATGTTGTTTCTCCTGCAGTGGTATGTTATTAATTTTAAGTGAGTCATGGGGTTCGATTATCTTATTTTTAGCTTTAAAGTTGAAGTAACATGTTTTTGATGTATTAATTGTTAACAGGTTATACTGAAACCAAGAATAGAGGGTATTTAGCGCTGACTGAGCGCGTGATATTACATTATGTATTGACGAACCAAAGTGAAACAGACACGTATCATCGGCGTATAGAGTTACATGATCATGCAGATTAAGTTCGTTTATGTTATTTAAATATATCAGAAATAGCAGTGGCCCTAATATGGAGCCCTGTGGGACTCCACACGTGATGGGAGCTGTCTCAATTTGGACGTTATTTATTTTAACTACTTGCGATCGGTTTGCAATATATGACTCAAGCATCTTGAGGGCACTGCCTTTTATACCTATCTTTACTGGTTTTTTATCAAGAGTTTGTGACTAACGGTGTCAAATGCTTTTTTTAAATCAATGAAAATGATGGGGAGATCATCCTTCGACGTTTGTATGAAAAGATAATCGTCTAGTTAGAGTACTAGGGGTGACGTCACGAATGCGAAAGTGCACGCAACTAGTCCGTACCTTTTTAATTCGTTTATGATATCTAAACGTCTGTGTAGTCTCGCGAGTGAGTGCTATCGATTGCCTGTAGCTTGTTTCGTGTGTGGGAGTGTTTGTGGAGTGGATCGCTGTCGGGAGTGGTTTTATTAGGCCAAATTAAAACTGGGAATACATTGCACATTTTATTCTGTGGGGGTAGTCGAGCTACTTGCTTAACCAGCTTTGACACTGTTAACTGACTTTATAGTGTGGCGCCCCTACTCGACGAGTAGCGTAACTATATATGTGAACTGAACTCTCTACAGTGCCATCTATTGGGCTCCTTCAGACTTTTTCTGCATCATCCATTGAAAAATCCATCCGCCGGCCGTTACAGTAGTACGTAACAGTGCCATCTACCGGCCTTCATCGATTTTTTCACAGGGACATCTGTGATTGAGTAGCGCAATTATGGCGAAGTCATGTCAAGCCTGTGGGAAGTATCTTTCACCGACAGGGGCCGTCACCTGTAGCACCTGTTTGGCTCTTTTCCATAAAGCTTGTGTATCCCTCCCGGAGTCATTTGCTGCTAAGGCTTGGGTGTGATCTGGATGTAAAGTACGAACGCGCAAGGGCGATAACACTCCGGTGAGGGCAAGCACTCAAGATACGCAGCTGGCCCCATATTCTTCAACGCTGGGGTCCTCCCCTGCCTCCTCGCCTACGGCACCTACCGTAGACTTGCAGGACGTGCATAGGGAGATAGCTGGGTGGATGATGGAGATGCGCGAGTTCCGTCAAGAAATGTTAGAGCTCCGGACGTCTATTAGGGGACTAGCCACGCGAGTTGACACAATGGAAGAGCGGTTAACGGCGATCGAGCGTCGGCCGGAGGACTCCTCCTCCGCGGTTGCGGATCTTCAGTCTAAGGTGGCTCTGCTCCAGCAGGAGCTCAACGATCGGGATCAGGACGCCCTCCTGTCTGACCTTGAGATCGGTCACCTCCCGGAGGAGAAAGGGGAAAATGTGGTGCATTCTGTATCAGTGCTGGCGACAAAGTTGGGCGTCGCGTTGGACGAGCGCGACATTGTATTCGCGGAAAGGGTCGGGGTGGCGCAGGTCGCGGGCGCGGCGGGTGTGCCGCCGGGGCCTCGTCGTGTCGTCGTGCGGCTGGCGCGCCGTCACTTGCGCGACCAGATGTTGCAGGGTGCGCGCGTACGGCGCACGCTGACGGCCGCTGACGCGGGTCGTCCCGCCGCGCCGCGAATCTTCGTTAATGAGCGGCTGACGCGCGCAAACCGCATACTTTTCCACCGCGCGCGTGAAGAGGCTCGAAGGCTGCAGTGGAGGTTTGTGTGGACTAAGAGAGGGCGCGTGTACGCCAGGCAGGGTGACGGCAAGCAGGCGTATCCAATACGTACTGAGGCTGATTTGATCCGGGTTTTTGGGTCTCATCCCGTTTGACTGTTTGGTCTGTAAAATTTCAATATAATTATGTATGTTTAGCTTTGTTTCGTTTTATGAATTTTTATGTATATATCTTGTTTTTATATAAAATGTTACCGTACCTTACTTTGTACTTTGGTCTAAATTATTATAGCCTTTCCTGTGGTCCATTAAAAAACAAAAGTTGTAAGGCAAAACAATTACTTTTTTATTATTATATTTGCTTTTATCTTATAGTAACATGCCTTTCTGTAATTTTGTGTTATATTATTATACTATATAAAATTATATTATTATTATTATTACTATTGTATATTATCATATTCTTAAACATTAATCTTGTCACTACATCTTTCAATAATACTATACTTTGGGCTCATATTGACAGTACACTATCAAATTATAAAATCTCCTAAGTTAAATTTAAAAGTTGGTCTTTTTAATGCAGGATCACTTAATACAGGTCATGATGAGTTTATTGCCGCCTTTGAGAATATTAATCCAGATTTTTTGGCCATTAACGAGTCCTGGCTCAGGGTAGGACAGGAGGATAGTGCACCTAATATTGCAGGGTATCGTCTGCTTTTGGCTCCAAGGCCCGACAGCATAAAAAAAGGGAGGGGCGGGGGAGTTGGGTTCTATATCAGGAAGGGCCTCAGGGCTCAACCTGTTCCTCATCCTATAGCTCCTAAAGTCGAACAGATGTGGTTGAAATTAAAGGCTTGTGGTAAAACTATTATTATTGGAACGGCATATAGGCCACAATGGTTAAATGTAACTGAACTTTTGGATGCTCTAACTGACTCTTTGTCTACCTTTTTAAATTGCGATAATCTAATATTACTGGGAGATTTCAATATTGACATGCTTGCGCCAAATGATTGTAAAACTAAATTATTTTTACAGTTCCTTCAATGTATGAATCTTCATCAATTAATTACCGAGCCTACACACTTCACTTCCCATAGCCAGTCACTAATTGACATAGTGTGCACAGATGCTTCAGTGAGTAGTGTACATGTTAAGTACAGTCCTGACTTGGGAGCTCATGCCATGTTGTTGGCTGAGTTTCGCATAAAAAAGGATAAGCCTGTCCCGCGGCTAGTTACGTATAGACCATTAAAAAATATTGATTTGGACTTATTTACCAAACACCTGGATGAAATAGATTGGACCCAAGTTTTATTGACCCAAAATGTAAACGACAGAGTGTTGGAACTCTCTAGTATAATTCTAACACTATATGATATTCATGCTCCTCTTAAGACATCAAGTTTCAAAAGCCCCCCACACCCTTGGATTACTGACACAGTGAAAACTATGATAAAAATTAGGGATAGTCACCACGATAGATTTAAGGAACTTAAAAGTGATAATCTTAGGCAAGAATATAAATTAATGAAACATCTGGTTGCACAGGTCATACACAGTGAAAAGGTAGCTTATTTTACTCAGCATATAAATAAAAACATTAAAAACTCCAGTAAATTGTGGAAAAACCTTAAAGACCACATTCTTCCAAACAAAAAACAAGCCATGGAACTCCCATCACAGTTTACCGACCCTGAGGTTATTAATACTTATTTTCTGGATGTACCTGGAGTCACTTCTGTCAACATTTCACTTTTAACCTACTTCGAACATCACAGACATGGCACTGCTACTTTCTCATTATGCTCGGTCAGTGAGTTTACTATTTTGAAAGTCATACAGGGTCTTAAGTCAAATGCCAAAGGTATTGATGGGATCGGTCTGGACATGATTTTTATGACTTTGCCACAATCCTTATCATTAATAACATCTATTGTCAATGATTCTATTGCTAGTGGCACCTTTCCTGATTGCTGGAAGCTGTCAGTCATAAAACCTATACCGAAGAAGACCAATCCTGTTTTAGTTAGTGACCTGAGGCCTATTAGTTTGCTTCCATGTTTGTCCAAGATTCTGGAAAAGGTGGTGTGTATGCAACTTGTAAAATTTTTGGAGGATAATAACATTTTACCACAGTTCCAGTCTG
The DNA here is from genome assembly GCA_948098915.1 of Lampropteryx suffumata. NCBI lineage: Eukaryota > Metazoa > Arthropoda > Insecta > Lepidoptera > Geometridae > Lampropteryx > Lampropteryx suffumata. Next base: position 11,758,818 of record OX402571.1, on the reverse strand, counting down.
GTTTTCGCAAGGGTCACAGTACTGCCACTGCCCTACTCGATGTGGTTGATAACCTACTGACACACCAAGATAAGGGATGGTGCAGTATACTTGTGCTATTGGACTTCTCAAGGGCTTTTGACTCCATTAATATTTCACTTCTTCTTTCTAAGCTTGCTTTCTATGGCTTCTCCACTAATACAGTACAATGGTTTCACAGTTACCTTAGTCTTAGAAGTCAGTGTGTTGAGTTACAACTGCCAGATGGTTCTTCAATTCGGTCAGCCCAGCAACCTGTCCTTCGTGGTGTTCCGCAGGGTTCCATCCTCGGTCCAATTCTCTTCATCTTGTACAGTGCAGACATCATCAAAGACATAGCTCACTGTCAATTTCACCTTTATGCTGATGATCTTCAGTTGTATCATTCTTTCTTGCCTAGTGATAGTGTTAAAGCTGTGGATGACATAAATAATGATCTGAATCAGATTTACCTATGGTCCTACAACAACTCTTTAGTTCTGAACCCAAGAAAGTCTAAATTCATTATAACTGGTAGTAGAGTAAACATTTGCAAACTTAATCTTGAAGATATTAAAATCATGGTGGAAGGTGAGCTCGTTGAATATGTATCCGAGGCAAGGAATCTGGGTCTTGTCATGGACTCTCAACTTAAGTTCGAAAGCCAGGTCTCTGAGAGTGTGCGCAGTTGTTTTTATAGGCTCAAAACATTATATAAAATCCGTCCATATCTTAGTGAGGATGTGCGTATAGCATTATGTGAGTCACTTATTTTATCAAAATTAAATTACTGCGATGTAGTGTTTGGGCCTTGCCTCCTGGGTAGAACAGAAAAGCTTCTTCAACGTGTGCAGAACGCCTGCGCAAGATTTTGCTTTTCAATACCACCTCGTTCACATGTCACACCCTACCTCAATACTTCAAACATGTTAAAACTTAAAGCGAGAAGAAATCTGCACTTGGCAAATCTGTTATTTGGTGTTATTAATGGAAATACTCCCTCTTACCTTTTCAATAAGCTAGTATGGTCATGGGAGAATAATCGTTACCCACGTAGGGTTTGTTCTCCCGTTCTTGTCACCAAAAAACACAGAACTGTAGCGTTTCGAGGTTCGTTTCGTTTTGCAGCCACCCGCTGCTGGAACGATCTGCCTCCGCCGATGCGGGCCCTGAAATCATCGTACACCTTTAAGCTTAAGCTTAAGCAGTACCTTCTTCATGCTCAAAAAACCTCCTAATAGGTGCTTGGTGGCTGTAGAGGTTGGAATTTTACTATGGCTTACCTTGAGGTTATGTCCGACTAGCTAGGTAGGCAGGCCGTCCCGCTCCAGTCCAGTGCTGAGTTCCACTGGTCTGTTCCTCCACTCCTCCAGCACTTAACATTCCACTCTTCCAGCACTTAGCATTTTTGTGCCACGTTTTTGCCACGTATGGTAAACTCATTTTTTAGTCAGAGTAATACTGCATGATGGCAGTTTACTTACATTACAGTACAGATTTTGGCCACTGACACTGACATTGACAGAAACATGTTTTTTCTACTAACAAGTCAAACTGACACTGGCACTACCACAAAGCATTACGTTTAGACGTACGGTTTAAATCAATGTATTTAATTATTATTTAATAAATCTGTAAATCGTTTTGAACAGTCCTTAGTAGCTCAACTGTTTAACTACCTAGTATTTTATATAATTTTATATTGTTCTGTATATTTTTGTAATTATGTCTTTAAATATGTTTAGGTACACTGTCGGAAAATATTTATTTATTATTTATTTACTATTTATTTATTATTTTATTTTATTGTTTCGTGTTGTTTTCGCCTCGTGAGGTCTCTCCGAAAATGGTTCAATCTGAAAACCAGCGCTATTTCCGTGCCCGGAAGTAGCACATGCTGAGATGGAACCTTTTCAGCCACACTTAAATGTTGTTTGGTTCGCGGGAAGGGCTATTTTTTATTCTTATTATTATTATTATTTTGATTCATAACTTTCATAGTTAGTTTTGTTTCTGTTTGTTTTAATGTGTTTGTATCAATTTTCTCTTGTAGCTTAGTTTTAGTCTGTTTTCCGCTCTTGTGTCTTGTATGTTTTTTTTGTGTGCTGAATAAATGTTTTTCTTTCTTTCTTTCTTTCTTGGTTTACTCTTAAGTACATTATTTGAGCTCAAGATTACGCTCTTCCATTTAGCCATAACTTTGGTAGATTTAAAAAGTATTTTTAATCAATTAGGTTTATGGTCATTAGCAACTATAAAATTGGTTTGATAGTCGACAAAACACCGTACAATTCTCAGAATATATTATTTTTGATGAAGGGCTTTTAAGTACTATTAAAACCTTTCAACTAGTTTTAATATCATATTTTTAGATATTCACAAAACGGAATCAAAGTGACTAATAATAAATATTAAGACAACGCACACACCACTATCTAATCCAGAATTAAGCATTGCTTGTGTTATTGTGGCCAGATGATGAATGCTTATATATTTTTTAATACATACTTATGCTACTTTTAGAAAAAGAGAGAGAAAGAACCCGAAACTACAGTGCAGAAGGTAGAGCTACTACCAACTGAGCTGACATGCCAGTCGAACACGAATTAACACAGTTTAATTATTAATAAGTCAGGATTTTGTATTCTGCATAAATCATTTTATGAAATAGTAACACAGACTTTCACTAAACCAAAACTTTATTTCCCGCCGAGGGACAAATGTTTGTATGATCTGCAAGTATTTGTCTCTGGTGTTTTTTATGTATAATAATATGTACGTATTTACAAAAAAAAATGTAAGTGATATGTCAGTCATGTGGTACCCATAACACAAGCTCTGCTTACTTTGGAGCCAGACGATGCTGAGTGAAATGTCCGGGAATATTTATTTATTTCGATATATTCCTATCTTTTGAAATTATGTTTCTTTTGCAAACAAAAACCTTGCTACTGTTACAATTCAATAAGGCCTCCTCCCTATTATGGCCCGAAAGGGGTACCGAATCGAAAGGGTATTAAATAAAAAAAGATTCGCTCGGTTTGAGGTCGGATGATGCATTTAATATACAGGAGCATACATACAGTTATGTTTCAACAAAAGGTAGGTTATCATTATAATTTCAAGTATAAGACTAAGAGGTAAATGTGCCTCGGCTAAACACAATGGTGAGCGATGGTGGGACCCTTGAGATGATTGCAATGTGCTTACTTAACTAGTAATAGGTAATACAGTAACAAACGGTAGTAGGTAAAGGTAGATTAGATTAAATTAGATTAGATTTAATTTAGTTAACGCCGTTCCATAAGGTAGGTAAAGTTGAAAGTAAGCATTGTTCGGTTGTTCTAATACTCTCCGCACTGATATTAGTTATAATAATTTGCAAAACGCACCAGTAATACGATAGATTATAAGTTGAGCGCCAATAGCAGTGTAACCGGCTGCTATACCGGGAATAGGGTATACTGAACCGTGCCGAAGAGTCCCCTGGGCTGGCCGAGGCCACATAGAACAGCCGCACTCCGTTGAATGGGTTCCACCCTCTAGAAGGTGCGTTGAACTGGCGAGGTACTGCCAGCACGCGATGAAGGGCAGGCCCGTACAAAAAAACCCCTGTAATTGAGAAGCATCTCAATTACAAAGTTGCAAAATACAGTTGAGAAAGATTACCTACTTCTACACTGTAAACTATTCCTTAGCTTCAAGGAAAACTACTAGATAGGCCTAACATTAACTTCAACAGGTTCCTAGCAGGCACAAGATGAATGTATGATGCCACATGGTTACATGTTTTAGATTCAGGGGTTCTACTAGTACCAAAAACAGTAGAAAACATACCTTGTACGACTGCAAGGGGTTCGAATTAAACAGCCATAGTAGAAACACCGTCCAGCAAGGTTATAGACTCGTGTGCATCCGTCGCGTGGTATGCATGTGTACTACGCACAATCTTAGTACAACGAAGGCTCCATCCAGAAAGGTTTTAGGCTTGCACCGCCGCCGCGGGATGGGATCACCACGCCTGGGCACACTTTGTCACGACTTCACACAAAACTTAGGAATTCTGGAAGATTCCCTCCAACCGGTGAGTAAAAAAGACCGAAAAAACCACGCCCGCAAATGGCGTCTCGAAAAATCCCCCACCCTGTTTCTGGGCGGATAATCTCACTCAAAACAGATAGGTCAACGTCTCCTGTCCATAACTTAACTGTCAACGTCACTCGACGGATATAGTGAAGACAAAAGGTCGATGTACAAACCACGCCATTTAGCGGTATCTGGAATTACTACGTTACAATGACCCCCCCAATCGGAAGAATTTTGCAATAGTAAAAGCAAAATTCAAGCTGGACCCCCAGCTTATAAGCATAGGAACCTGAAACATCAAATAGGAAAATTAAATGACAAGAGTTGCCGCTAGGATTAGAGTTCTAACCTACACAGCAAAATGGGTATACAAACGAAGTTGGAACGAGAACAACGTTGCTTCAAGCAAAAAAAAAACGAATAGACTAACACAGGTAGCATCAAACCGACCAAATAGAGATAAATCATGCGAAGTGTTATAACTAAGAAATAAAAATAGAACTTATTCAACAGTAGGTTGAGATACTGTTCAACGAAAAACGATCAATACCCGCGCAACGAGGCCCAGGCAACTTAGTCCTGAGACTCTAATTACAGCTACAACTACGGTATGGAATAGGCTTTTTATTTGGTAGGGGTTTCCAACAAACCGCCCCTTAATTAAATGTTAAACAAATACAATATGGATACAATTAGACAAGAATAATAACTACACTACTACTACTACTACTATATATAAATATAAAATATTCTTTTCAAAAAGTAACCGTGACCAAAAAATACCAACTGCCAGAACCGATGTTATCAAACCAAAATATTCCTTTCTGTCCGGGCTGTACAATCTAACAAAGAACAAATTCAATCAGAACTATCACTCTTTAGATATTGGATATGCCAAGCACCCAAGTGCTTACCAGTACTACAGCTCTCTAGCTCGTAGACCAGAGGTGAACGCTTACCAATTACACGACACCTTTCGTATTTAGGGGCCAATTTAGCCATGAAAAATTTACTAGCATCACTTTGAGGAAAGGTTTTTTTCCAAACCAGATCACCTATACTGTATTCGCAAGAACGACGTCCTTTATCATAATAAACGGCGCTTTTTAAGTGAGCTTTTGCGATAGCTTCCTCGACTTTGTGGAAGATGTCCTGTAAACCCCCAAGCTTAGAAATGTATTCATCGCGTGAAGCACAAGTAAGATCCGACAAGGGACAACTGGCGGGACCATAAAATTTACCACTAGGAACAGCTTCGCGACCATGCACCAGGGAGAAAGGTGTAAAACGAGTCGTCTCGTTAACCGCCGAATTTAATGCAAATTGGACTTTGGACAAGGTAGTATCCCACGAACGGTGGTCATCCTTTACCAGAATCGAGACAGCAACCACGATAGTTTTATTGTATCTTTCCACAGTGTTGACTTGTGGACAATAACGAGGAGTGTAATGTATCTGAGGAATGTCATATTTCTGGAACAGGGCTTTTAGTTCACTTCCAGTGAATTGCGTACCATTATCAGCAATCACTGTGCGTGGGACGCCATGCGTCAAGAAAACCCCATTCTCCAGATACTGTGCAATAGACTTGCCAACCGCTCTTCTTAGAGGAAATAATAAGCAATATTTAGAAAAGCAACAAACAACAACTAGTAAAAAAGTAAAACCAGCCCTAGAACGCGGAAGGGGACCAACCAAGTCGATACTTATGGTTTCAAAAGGACGGGAGCAAACTTTGGGATCGCCCATGAGACCTTTGGGTGGCTCTTGCGAATGCTTGTAAGCGGAGCAAACCTCACACGCGTTTACAAAATGTACCACATCCTGATACATTTTGGGCCAAAAATAGCGCAAAGACAATTGCTTAAAGGTTTTAAAAATACCAAAATGAGGGGAATTATCACGACTATGAATAAATTCTAAAACTTCAGAGCGTTTAGAAGAGTGAACGACTTCCTTCCAGTCGAATTCACTCGAAAATCCGAACTTATTTTTAGAGTACCTACATAACCTACCATCGATAACAGAATAATTAGGACAAGATTTAGGATATTTGGTACATTTATTAAGTAAGTGATCAAACCACGGGTCCTCAGCGGAAGGGTAGTCGGGATCTATAGCGAGAACAGGAACAGCTCGCGATAATGCGTCTGGAACTACGTTATCTTTACCCTTGCGGTGTTCGATAACGAAGTCGTAGGGTGAAAGACGACATCCCCAACGGGCGAGACGGCCTGTGGGGTTAGACAAATTAAAGAACCACTTAAGACTGGAATGATCAGTAATAATTTTAAATTGAGGACCACCTTCTAAGTACGGACGGAAGTGTTCCACGGAAAACACCACTGCCAAAGCCTCTCTCTCCGTTGCAGAATAATTACGTTCAGCCCTATTCAGGGAACGACTAGCAAACGCAATCGGGTGTTCAAGACCATCCTCCAGAATTTGAGTTAGGGTACCCGCGATTCCGTAACTAGATGCGTCACAATGAACGGAAAAGGGCCTAGAAAAATCTGGGCAAGCTAAGATTGGGGCCGACACTAATGCTGACTTCAATTCTTGAAAAGACTGTTCTGCAACTTCAGTCCAATCAAAAGGCGGGGCGTTCTTGCCGGTTGATGTAAGAGCGTTAAGTGGTGCTGCTATGGAACTGAAATTTTTGATAAAACGTCGGTAATACGACGCTGTTCCTAAGAACATCTTAACTTCTTTGCGGTTCGAAGGTGTGGGGTATTCCACAATAGACTGTATTTTAGCAGGATCAGTATGTAGACCACGATCATCGACTACATAACCGAGATATTTTAGCTCCTTGCGGAAAAATTGGCACTTAGATAGGTTAATGGTAAGATTAGCGGAAGTCAAGCGATGTAATACTCTGGAAAGCAACGAAATGTGCTCCTCAAAGTCACGACTCACTATAATTATATCGTCTAAGTAAACGAACACCCTATCGTTGAACTCAGGACCGAATAACTTATCCATGAGTCTTTGCTGGGTAGCAGGGGCTGAAGTTAGGCCGAAGCACATGACCTTAAAATGGAAAAGACCACGCCCGGGTACGGTAAATGCGGTCTTTTCACGTGAAGCACTATCCAGAGGAATCTGCCAAAAGGAACTTTTAAGATCTATGGAGCTTAAGAACCTTGCATCTCGTAGTTGATCAAGAATTCTAGAGATGTAAGGTAAAGGATACGCATCATGCTTGCTCACAGAATTTAGCCTACGACTATCGATGCAAAAGCGTAACTCGCCGTTAGCTTTAGGGGTAAAGAGCGTAGGATTATTCCACGCGCTACAGCTGGACTCGACGACGTCTTGGTCCAACATTTCGTCCAACTGACGGCTCAGCTCCTTTATTCTTTCAGGTGACATTGGATAGTACCGTTGTTTAATCGGAGGCGAGTCTCCAGTGTCGATAGTGTGAGCAAGGAGGGTAGTACGTCCTAGGCCTTTTTTGTCGAAGGAAATGGATTCAAATTTTTCCATCAACGAAGACACAACGCGCTGTTGGTCGGTAGACAACTGGTCTAACGGCCTTAAAAATCGAATCTCGGAAACATTCGAAGGGGAAAATAACAAATTGTTTCCAAAAATTTTTGGGGCTAAATCAAAACTCTTCCAAAAGTCAACGCCCAAAACCAGGGGAGTAGACACCTCCGGAACAACGAAAAGTTTAATAGTTCTGATTAAATTATCAAATTTGACTGGCAATAAAAAGTAACCACGAACTACGGCACGGGAGTCAGTAGCGGTGGAGATGTGGGTAATATCATCACAACCGTGTAGAGTGACTCCGGCCTTCAAAAAAAACTCAGAATAAGTAGATCCCAAAATAGAAATAGTGGAACCGGAATCTAACAAACCACGAAAGGGGTAGTCAGAAATTTCAACCGAAACATACGGACGATTATCATTATATAAGTAACTATTACGAACTGTCGAGACTTTTTTGTAAGTAGAAAAGAAAAAGGTTAATTGTTTTAGGTAACGCTTCCAATCTGCGTCATCAACTTTATCGGAGTTATCTCGAGAGTTCGTAGAACCTAGTTTTTTGAAACCTTAGCTGAGTCTTTGCTCACTGGGGAAGAATGACAATTAGGACACTTTGGGAATGCGAACCCACTCTTACCACAACGAAAACACACAACAGCAGTAGACTTACACTCAGACAAAGAGTGAGTTTCAACCCGACAACGTGCACAGAACTTTTTCTCTGTGGAGACAACTGCAACCGTAGCCGACCGAGCTTTGAAGTTTTTACAAGCCAAATCGGGTGCCATGGAACCACTAGACGGTTTAGGTGGCTCAACAAAAGTCTGTTCACGGTATTTGCCGCACTCTAACATTCTGCACAACTCTTTCAGTCTCTTAAGTGAAGTAATTTCAGTCGTACATAAAGGGACTGAATACTCGGGGCGAATATTTTGAAAAACAATATCAAACCTATCCTTCTCTGAAACGGGGTAAGACAAACGACTAAAATAGTTATGCATCACAGCCACAAATGTTACGATATTTTCGCTGGGACCCTGAGTACGTGCGCGGATTTCCTGCATAAGCCGGCGATCAAAATCGTAGGGTAAATATTCATCGACCAAACACTTCCTGAGTTCGGACCAGTTCTTTACTTCAGGCTTAACACTTCTAAACCAGCATAAAACATCTCCCTCGAATAATTCTGGCGCTGAAGCAAATAACTGAAGCTCGGATATTCCGCGCGAGCCGCACAACTCTTCTAGACGTTGCAAAAACGCACGAACGCAAGACGTCCCGTCAAATTTTAGATTTAGTGAAGAGACAGACTGATGCTTGCCGCTGGGAGCCAAGGCAGGCACAGCCGGAACGTCAATAACACTCGCAACAGGCGAAGTGTCCGCTACACCACTTTTAAAGACTTCAAACATACCATCCAACTTAGATATGAACTTGTTAAGCTGCTGTGACAACTCAAGGTGAGTGGACTTATCTATACTATCCTCGGGTTTCAATCGAGACAGGCGGTGGAACAGGTGATGTGCCAGTGCCTGAATACGAGTTAAAGCCTTAAGACTAGCGGGCCGGGAAGAGACTTTGATAAGGTCCGCCAACTCTGCTAGCTTGCCCTGTATTAGCGACAATTCGTCCGCCACCTTTCCCTCAAAATACGTAATTTGGTCCGACGGAACCTCCCTGCCCAACGTTCTCATTTGGGTTCTCAAAGTAGCGACATCCGCTGCAGGTAACGTGTCCCTGATACGGACCTCATAGATGAGTTCATCCTTGTGAAGGGAGTTAAAGATAATGGGGCGTTCTTCCATGATACTAAAAAAGTACTCCAGGAAAATGTACAAAAGTAAAAAGTTAAAGTAAGTTTTTTTAAAAGTAGGTACGATATTGCAATCACCTCAAGTTCACAATATGACTTAAGATTATGATAAGGTAATTACTATAATATATAAATAAAAAAGGAGACAATATTTTTTTTTTTTTGCTTACATAATAAGTAACACACATGCAATTTTGTCACAGCTAACTGACATGACAATCATCTCAAGAAAAGCCCCTACGTTGGGCCGCCACTGTTACAATTCAATAAGGCATCCTCCCTATTATGGCCCGAAAGGGGTACCGAATCGAAAGGGTATTAAATAAAAAAAGATTCGCTCGGTTTGAGGTCGGATGATGCATTTAATATACAGGAGCATACATACAGTTATGTTTCAACAAAAGGTAGGTTATCATTATAATTTCAAGTATAAGACTAAGAGGTAAATGTGCCTCGGCTAAACACAATGGTGAGCGATGGTGGGACCCTTGAGATGATTGCAATGTGCTTACTTAACTAGTAATAGGTAATACAGTAACAAACGGTAGTAGGTAAAGGTAGATTAGATTAAATTAGATTAGATTTAATTTAGTTAACGCCGTTCCATAAGGTAGGTAAAGTTGAAAGTAAGCATTGTTCGGTTGTTCTAATACTCTCCGCACTGATATTAGTTATAATAATTTGCAAAACGCACCAGTAATACGATAGATTATAAGTTGAGCGCCAATAGCAGTGTAACCGGCTGCTATACCGGGAATAGGGTATACTGAACCGTGCCGAAGAGTCCCCTGGGCTGGCCGAGGCCACATAGAACAGCCGCACTCCGTTGAATGGGTTCCACCCTCTAGAAGGTGCGTTGAACTGGCGAGGTACTGCCAGCACGCGATGAAGGGCAGGCCCGTACAAAAAAACCCCTGTAATTGAGAAGCATCTCAATTACAAAGTTGCAAAATACAGTTGAGAAAGATTACCTACTTCTACACTGTAAACCAGGGGTCGGCAACCTTATGCTATAGCCGGGCCACATATGTTGCCAGAGTATCAGTGCGGGCCGCACTTATATTTATATGTTCGGGCATGTATTTTTAATATTTGAAATAAAACGCATATATATTCATACAATTATGTCTTTTTTAATTGAACTACTATACTAACATAAAAGTAAGAACTAGTGAGATTTTTGAGGCTGCATTTGACTTGCAAGTTTTTTAACGTCTGCTTTCATTTTAGTAGTAGACACGCGCAGTATCGCGTCTAAATGTTCATCCGTTAACCGCGAACAATTCTTATTTTTGCGGTAGTTGAGAATTGAAAAAGTCTGCTCACACAAATATGTACTACCAAACATAGTTATTATCTGCTGAGCAAACTTTTTCAATTCTTTGAAGTTTTCAGAACTCAAACCTCCGTAGAACTGTATCAAGTCAGTGCTTTCCTTAAATGCCGTTTTAAGTGTGCTATTACTTTGCAAATCTACTATGTTCATTTGCAAATTGCTTGGTATCTCACTAATATCAATTGCAAAAGGGTTTTGGAATATTTCCATGTTAAGGGAGCTCTTTTTAAAGTCGGTGAATCGATTTACAAACTCAGTTTGTAGTTGTGTTAACACGTTTCTCATTGTAATATTTTGCCACACAAAATTATCTCCAGCTTCTTCCAAGGCTTTCTTGCAATTAGGAAAATGGTCAAGCTTTTTTTCATCAATATGCTTGATAAACAGTTTCAGTTTCATTTCAAATGACTTTACATCTGTATACATATCGCAAATCAATTTATTTTTTCCCTGCAAGCGTTTGTTGAGCTGATTCAGTTCCTTAGTCAAATCAGTCAAAAAACCAAGATCGATAATCCACTGTTTGTTAGTAAGCTCTTCTACTGGCTTTCCTTTCATCTCCATGAAGTTGCCAATTTCTTTCCTCAAATCAAAAAACCGTTCCAAAACGGCACCTCGACTGAGCCACCTCACTTCACAGTAGTAAACCACGTCACCATGTTCAGCTTCCAGATCTTCCAAAAACTTTTGGAACTGACGGTGTGTGAGCCCATTTCTTCTTATAAAATTAACAGTGGATGTTACAGTATCCATTATTTCTTTCCAGGATATAACTTTGGAGCACAATGCCTCTTGATGGACAATACAGTGAAAAATCAATGGCACAGTAGATCCAGAATCTTTCACTTTGCTGATGATTCTCCCAACAACACCTTTGTTTTGACCGCTCATGTTCTTGCCTCCATCGGTAGTGACACTTGTTAACTTTTCCCAGCTTAATTGCAATGAATCCAGAGCTTGTTCCACATGGTGAAATAAATCTTCTCCCGTAGTTGTACCTTTCAAACTGCACATTTTCACAAGCTCTTCGTAAACAGTAAAGTTTTCGTCAATGCCGCGTACAAATATGAGTAACTGTGCTGTATCCGACACGTCCGTACTTTCATCCATCGCTAAAGAGAAGCAGTCGAAAGACTGCGCCTTATCCCTGAGTTGTTCAGACAAATTAGCACCCAAGTCTTCAGTACGTCGGGTGCAAGTTCTTGCAGAGAGACTAAGACTTTCAAACATTTTTTTCTGCTCTGGGCATATTTCTTCTGCGATAGCTAAGACACACTCTTTTACTAATTCACTATCGGTAAACGGACGTCCACTTTTTGCAAGAATCTCTGCTACCCTGTAACTGGCCCGAACATTCGATTCGCTGTTGTCTGCCACAACCTTAAATATGTTTTGTTGATTTTGTAATGACGATTTCAAAGTGGAAATTTTCCTTTTCCGTATTTCTCCTTCAAGACAGTCAAATTTAGCTTTGTGCTCGGTGTCGTAATGTCGCTTCAGGTTATATTCCTTTACTACAGAAATACTCTTTTGACAAATCAAGCATAACGGTTTTCCTTTAAACTCGATAAAAAAGTATAATTCTGTCCATAATTCGTTAAAAACTCTTTTTTCTTCTTCTATCTTCCTTTTTCTTGAAGCCATGTTTATATAATTATTCTGTAACAATAATGAAAAAAATTAAATTCGTTGTAAAATTATATGTTCCAGTTAGCACCTACAAATTCAACTCCACATTCAAATAATAATTAAAACATGACACACTCGTAACTAACTTCATGTCATGTAACTACTATCCCCGTCCTTATAACATTTACCCATCAATCTGAAGGTTCACATTAACAAGCAGTAAATAAAATAAAACAAAATGCTCGCGAGTGCATACAACTTACCTCATACGTCGTGCGTGAGAAGCTATCAGCGAAGGGAAGAAAGGTGAAACGAAACGCGTAGCTAGCAACCAGATGAGACGTGAGTTTCCGGCGAATTTCCACAACCGAATGTGGCGAGAGCTGCGCGCGGCTGTAATTTTAACTAAAACCGGTCGCTTTGAATTTTTTCGCCGCCGCACACCTGCGTCTAATCAAAGACTGCCGCCCCGCCTATTGTCTCAAAGGAGCCGCCCGCCGCCGCACGTGCGGCGGATAAACGCAAAAGAAATTGCCAAGAATTGAATAAGTACAGCAAATATTTATTTTCGGTAGAAACAATACATAACATCACAGTCTTGATAAACAGTTCTTAAGAAATGAAATAGAGGTACATTTTTATCACCCCGCGTGGGAGCGAGCTTTCAAGAATACTCTCATGGCCCAGCAGCATGGCCGTATAAATTCTAGTGAATTTATATGGCCTTTTTATTTTTTTCTTACGGACCTCAGGGTTGCGGGCCGCACCGAGATAGTCTACGGGCCGCATGCGGCCCGCGGGCCGCCGGTTGCCGACCCCTGCTGTAAACTATTCCTTAGCTTCAAGGAAAACTACTAGATAGGCCTAACATTAACTTCAACAGGTTCCTAGCAGGCACAAGATGAATGTATGATGCCACATGGTTACATGTTTTAGATTCAGGGGTTCTACTAGTACCAAAAACAGTAGAAAACATACCTTGTACGACTGCAAGGGGTTCGAATTAAACAGCCATAGTAGAAACACCGTCCAGCAAGGTTATAGACTCGTGTGCATCCGTCGCGTGGTATGCATGTGTACTACGCACAATCTTAGTACAACGAAGGCTCCATCCAGAAAGGTTTTAGGCTTGCACCGCCGCCGCGGGATGGGATCACCACGCCTGGGCACACTTTGTCACGACTTCACACAAAACTTAGGAATTCTGGAAGATTCCCTCCAACCGGTGAGTAAAAAAGACCGAAAAAACCACGCCCGCAAATGGCGTCTCGAAAAATCCCCCACCCTGTTTCTGGGCGGATAATCTCACTCAAAACAGATAGGTCAACGTCTCCTGTCCATAACTTAACTGTCAACGTCACTCGACGGATATAGTGAAGACAAAAGGTCGATGTACAAACCACGCCATTTAGCGGTATCTGGAATTACTACGTTACACTACTTACCTAGTTATTAAGTTATAGTTTTTAAGTACTGTATGCTTTGCCACTAGCTTAACAAAATAGGTACCTACTTAGGTACATTAGTTATGTACCAGTTAATTAAGTAATTTAATTCTCATTATAAGTGAACTTTACATTTGTTCTTATGAGAATAAACTCTTTAAACCGAGATTTATTTTTTATTGTCTACAGCTAAGAGTCCAGAATCCCATGCAACTGATAAATTCTGGACTCTTAGATTCATACAAACACTGCTTGTATGACACATTGTATGACACATTTCTGCATTATTCCGTTGAACTATCTTTGATTTGGTTTTTTTGTTCCTAGTTTAGGGTATTAACCTATGCATACAACACTGACATTTTGTCACATGTATATATTAGATTACGAAGATAGAAAATATTAGATAAAAAATATATAAGAACTTATTTTAGTTGAAACGCTGTGTTGATTGTGATCTGTTTTGTGAAATTAATAAATCTTTATCTACGTATTAATACGCGAAGCAAAAACTTTTTATCCCTTTTTACGAAGATTACGCGGACGTATATGAAATTTCGCACACTTATAGTTTTTCATACCCAGAAAAGGATTGCAGAATGCTATTTTTTAAAGATTTTTATACCTTAAATTAATTATTCATACGCCATGATCACGAGATAAGAGCGTGATCATGGCGCATGCAACTGTGCCAAAATATCGGGAAGCAGAAAAGCACATATATCATGGTAAATGGTCTCAATTCTGTTGGCACCAACCTAACTAATTTTAGCTAAAATTAGGATTTGAACTCTCAAATTAACCTTTGGTATTCTGCTGCTACCAACTTATCCTAATTTAATTGTATCTAACTTAATTAAGCGTTCCTAATTTAGTTAGATGGTACCAACCGAATAGGTTTTACAAATGAATGAAAAATTTTAAAAATGAACCAACCGAATTGCAACCAATATCCCGTTTTGAGTGAAAATTATGTGTTAAATTAATTATGGTCGAATTTCGACCAGTAAGCGACCACTAGTTTAAATAAATCCTCTGTGCATGTGTTTGTAATTAAACTCCTCCTAAACAGCTAGACCAATTTTGTTAATTTTTTTTGTGTGTTCAAGTGGATTCGAGAATTGTAAATCTAATTTAATTGTAAATTTAATAGTAAATCTTAACTATTCTCAATCAACCATTAATTAGAAAACAATTAGAGGACAGCTAGTAAACTATAACTCTATAAAAATATTTGAATATTAATTCACTGATGTATTCAATAGACACTATGGTGTTATGGTCTTGAACTCGTACCGAATTCTTAACCTTTTAAAATGGTATTACAAAGAACATTCTTTAAAAAATAGTGCGACAACTAGCTGAGCAGGTTAGAAAACATTAAACAGATGAACAAATATTTTATACTTGAACATAAAATATTATAATGCGAAAATACCTAAGAATCAAAATTCTATTTATTTGCTTAATTATTTAAATCTAGAAGGATAGTAAGTCTATAGGGGTCGATCTCATTTTAATTGACAAATCAACCGATGACAGCTACTAACGGATGGTTTTATAAGACGTGCCGTAACCTCTGAATCACCATAAAAAGATAACATAGTGTAGAAACGACAAAATCATCCATTAGAAACTCAGTTTCAATCCAACGTTCGGCGAAGCAGCAAGTCTGTAGAGCAGTATTTTTCGTCAAAGTGCCTCGTGGAGGCGAAACTTGTCTCAAATTTATTTTTGAGGTTGCATGTGTGAATGGTGTGCGCTAACCTTTTACTAATGCTTTGCGTGGCTTTTTTACAGCGGGCGGGATGGAGGTGCATGCGTCTGCATCGTGTCTTACTCATTGGGAATAGATTGGCGGAATAGTATTAATATTTGTCCATCTGTTTAATGTTATGTAATGGATTTCCGCAAAGTCACGCCTAAATCAATTATCGCGCCGGTCACAGTTAGATTCAGACAATGGTGGCAATTTCGTTGGTTCATTTCTAAAATTAAGAATTGTCTAAAATATATTTTAGTTAGTCATAGCATTTGTAAAACCTATTCAGTTGGTACCATTTTCCTAAATTAGGAATGCTCTAATGACAACTCTAATTTGATTTTAACATTTCTTAATTGAATTAACAGATAACATTTTCTTAATTGATCGCTACTTGACGCTAGATGGCGCAATACCCAAAATATTTATGTTAGTCTGTGGAGAAAGTTTTTCTTTGAATTACCAACTTGGCCAATTTTTACTAAATTGAGTAAATTTTACATGTCATCTAAAAATTCTTAAATTTTAGGATAAGTTAGCAACAGCAAAACACCAAAGTTTCATTTGACACTTCTAAACCTAAGTTTAGCTAAATTAGTTAGGTTGGTGCCAACAGAATTGAGGCCAATAGCTTCATAATAACCATATGAAAATTTGTTATACACTCTTTAAAATACAAATGAGTTTTAGACAAATAGTGATCTTCATAGAATCAATACTAGTAACAGAAACAAATTATTCATCCCTAGGTTTCGACTAGAAAAAGTAAATTCTTTATAACCTTTATAACTAAGACCTTTATAACTAAGTCCGGAACACGGTGCGCTTCTATAATAAGCTTCCTGAAAATGCAACTAGATTACCTATTATTAAATTTAAAGCTTACATAAAAGGTAGTGTTTTAAAGAAAGCATATTATAATATAAATGACTATATTATTGATAAGAATGCATGTCCTCATGTTGCTCTGCCCTCAGACAGTTAACTGACAGATTTGAAATGTATAAACTCTCTTGTACCTACTAGTTTTTTCGTAGTTAAGATGATGATAAAATGAATCATACAAAAAAGCGCTAGGACCAAGACGAGTTTCTTGCCACATCTTCTCGGACTTGGGTTAAGAAGAATTAGCACCTAAATTCACCTAGTATGTAAGACATTTGAAAGTAATCCTTGTGATTGTATTGAATAAATTTTTTTTTTACTTGTTATGTTATTCTATGTTTTGCTAAAAAGAATGGGATATCTACTTATTGTGTCACTAGATATTTCACACGAGTGTGGTGGCACATAAATAAATAAATAATGCTGGAAATTTCACACAGCATCATCCAGCCCTAATGTAAGCAGAACTTGTGTAATGGGTACCACATGAGGATATACTACTTATATACCATTTTTTTGTACATACATTCATGTTATACATGAAAAAATCTTAACCCGAGACAGATATTTGCATATCTTATAAACATATCCGCGACGGGAATTGAACCCGCAAACTTCTGCGTCTTAGGCAGGACATTTCTTCGAACCTTTTATTTTATTACCAACTGCTTCTTGCATATTCGTCTTCAAGATACAATATGTCATCTTACCAAATTTCATCTATATCCGTACAGCCGTTTAACCGTGAAAAGGTAAAAGGACAAATACACTTTTGAATTTATAATACTACATAAAAAGTAGCCCTTGTCCATCTCCAAGGTCCCTTTACCAAAATTCATCAAAATCGGTTCAGCGGTTTAGGTGTGAAAACGTAACAAACAGACACGGAGTTGCTTTCGCATTTATAATACTAGTAGGGATTAACAAGTAGGTATGAATCGTCTTCTGCTATTAGTTAATATTTATATAGTGCTATTCGGTTTTTTAAAACAGTGTGGTGAATGGATCTAAAATCGCGAATAGTTGTAACTTCTTTGACCGTAAGATATACCAGGATGATCCAAATTTGACACATTATCGGCCAAGGTCTCACCTATCACGCATCTGTCTGCATCTACTTAGATGCAACGCTTTATTTACAAATTATTGGTTAGATAATTTAGTAATGCGGTTAAATTGTAGCGTTAAATTTGATGAGAAGATTCCTACACACCAAACGCGCAACGCGACGGCACTCGGAACTGTTTGACCGCAAGGCTGGCGATAGCAACGGGGGTTTGGCATTTCGGGCGTATGCGATACTACGTAATTTTTATTACAAACTTTACGAAGATGGAAAATTTATGCATAAAACACAAAATTAATACTATCAGCTCTCACACCAGCCCCTCTTTGAGTGATTCTTCTCAGAGCCTCGTCGTAAAAAGCTTTACTTAGAGCCTTGTGATTCAAGATAACGAATCTGAGAACGAGTCCCCATAGTTTCAATTAAATATAATTACTTATATTTCTAGTCGAAATAACCTACTTGTTTCAATTTTAAGTTTTTTTACCTTTGAAGTAGTTTTTAATTGATAATATGTGTCGCTTAAGTATGTATGGAGACAAAATAAATAAATCTTTTTGGACAATGCACACAACCATTTAGCCCCAAACTTAGTATTGCTTGTATTATGGTGACCAGATGACTGATATGAGTCTGATATATATTTAAATACATACTTATGATACCTTATAACATCCAATCACAGAACAAACACCTATGTTAATCACACAAATGTTTGTCATGGGCGGTAATCGCACCCTCAACTTATGGCGCAGAAGGCAGAGCTACTACCAACAGAGCTTATAGGCCAGTTAATAAAATAAATAAAGACAAACGTTGGTACTTGCAAAAAATATTTAAAAAATCAATATTAAAAACTTGCCCCAGTCTAAGCTTGTACCATGTAAACCAGATAAATGATATTACCGTGCGTTTGTGCGAAATCGCATGCTGCCGCGTTCCGCAGTTTGGTGTGTGGGAGGACACCAAACCGCTTCTCGCACCAAACATCTGTTTCTAAATATTAGTTTGCCGGAGTAATAGGTAGTACGTCAGTCATTATTGCCACTTTTTTTTTAATAATGCTAATTTTGCTAGTGTTAAGTGTTTATATTGTGTATAGTATGGCACAAAGTCGTATCTTGTCGTTCGTCATTTGTTATTTTATATAAAATGGCGGCTTTCATATAAAATAATTATTCGGATTATTTTTGCTCGAATCACAAAGAAACAAAGCTTTTATTCCAATTATTCACAACCGTGTCTATTGACAGAGTTATTACTCTAGATCTATTTAAATAAAAGCACCAACATTACAAAAAAAACCGGAAACAATTCGAGAAAAATAAATAATAAATAGGAGCTCAATGTTTACATCGCAAGACGCCCATAAATTATCCGTCAATCATGCCACGGTCTAGTAACCGATGACTGACGTGATGCTTGACGTAATCTGACAAATCTGGACATACAAACTGTGAACTAGAGAAAAGAAGGTTTTATAACTAATAGAGAGGTACATTTGCGTAGTGCTAGATTAAATAAAAAAACTTTATTCAGCAAGAACTGTCTCATAAAGCATATCATAATATATGAGATTATTTAGATGACAAATAAAAATAAGTGTGCGTCTCGGGACGTGATAATTACCTATACAAAAAAAACTTGGGCCGAATGTGGACTTAAAAAGTGGGACGAAATAAGATTTTATTTAATAAAATGTATTATGGGCCGAATATGGCATACAATGTGGGACGAAAGCAGATTTTTTTAAATGGGACGAACTTCCTCGGGACGAATATGGCATAAATCAACATAAACTAATCTAACTAGCGCTGTGGGTTAGAGTGAGAAAGGAGGAGCCCGCCTAACGCTGCCGTATGCGTGAGAAAAAGGGAAGCCAGACAGACTGATGCCGTAACGCGTTACGTAACGAAGCGGTTTACGTGATAAGTGATAAGAAGTTATCCCTTCAAATAGCTTAGGACGAATATGTTTCAACTCGACTCGGCATCCGTAACAAAATTAGCAATGATAGATTAAGTGATAGATCAAGTTCTGTTGATCTGATCGCTACCAAACATCAGAGAATCACCCGCTAGGCCAATTTAAAGATTTTCTAAAAATTTCATCCAATTCGGTCCAGCCGTTTCGGAGTCTATAGGCATGTACATATGTACATACACACATCGCCTTTTATAGATGTATGTATATAACAAGAAAGACGTTTCTTTCTACTCGAATTCGACTCTGCATCCGTAACAACATTGGCAAGGATCATACAAAAAAGTGTTAAGACCAGACGAGTTTGTTACCGGATTCTTTTTGAACTGGAGTTAGGAGGAACCGGCACCTAGATTCACTAGCATGTAAGAAGTCGATTCAAAGTGGTCCTTGTGATTTTATTGAATAAAGATTTATTGAATTGAATTGAAAATATTGATATAGATGACAAGAACGACGTTTCTTGTATTAAAAGATAGTTTTAATTCCAACTAGCTAAGGATGACTGTAAGATGTACCTACATTAACAAGCCAAAGAGCAAGGCTAGTAATGTAAAAGATTATAAACCCCTCTAGTTACTTTATATTATGTAGAACTTTAATTTGCGATATCTGCGATTTCAGCGCGCTTGACCACAAAATAGAGATCCTAAAAGTTTACTTTTATAAAAAAAAACCAAGGATTACTTTTTACTTTTCGATAGCAGAACCCAAATAATGATGATCTAATTTTTGATAAGCATCTAACCACAAGGTTAAATTTTAACACGATTATTCGTGAAATTATGTTACCGTTTTCGGAATTGAACTTGAGGTGAATTTTAAGGAAATCAAAATCTACGGCTTTCTTGTGGAGTGACCAAGTTTAGTGACAGAGTTATTAGGCCGCCCAAGACCTCATGGCTTAGAAACTTTTGAAAAGCCGGGACCGATAGCTTAATGTGCCCTCCGAAGCACGGAAGCACTTAGAGAGCACTTACCGTAGCGGTCACCCATCCTATTGGGTATTTAGAGTCTGTTATAAAAAAAAAATCGATATAAATGGATCTGCATGGCGATTATGAAATTTTTAATACAATCAATGTCTATCAGTTTCAATTAGCAATTAGGCATTACTTCAATCATTCGTTTTATTGTAACTGGAACCAGCTTTGACAAGACGGATTAGTATTACGTACGAGTTTACGTACGAGCCGGTTTCTATCTCAGACCAAATAATTATAAGGACGGAGTGCCGCGAACAACCAAAATGAAGCAACAAAAGCGTAATCCTCTAAGTAAAAACACATACATCCAAACCATGCGCATTGCTCTTAGTACATGTCACGTCCTGGTCCAGTCCTTAACATCGTACAAAAAACATTATACTATTCTGTGTGGTAAAAGGTAGATAGAGCAGAGGCACTTCAAAGCATTCGATTTAAAATAATAAAATAAATAAAGCCGGACATTTCACACAGCATCATCTGGCCCAAAGAAAGCTTCCGCGGCGAGAATCGAGCCCCCAACCTTCGGCGTCTCTGGCGGGCCTTAGCTCACTGCGCCACAGATTTCGTCAAAACATATATTTATTTATAAATTATTTTTATAAAGTACTTACTTACACAATTTTTACGGCAGCACCTAATACAATAGTGTAAAAAATCAATAAAAATAATCATAGCATAAGATTTTGTCAGACCTAGGTCTGAATAATATAAAAATGAACTAAAAATTTAAAGTTTTACACAATAACATATAAAAATTCTTCAATTAATAACCTCGAATTACATAATGACAATCCTAATAAAAAAAATTCGTCAATCAATATACCATGTCAAATAACTACACAATGTCAAATCTAATTATAAAAGCATTAGAAAAAATAACGGAGTCCTGCGACATTCGCTCAGGGAGCAGTAAAAAAGATTGACTTTCTCCGCTACTAGATTGAGCGTGTGAATGCAACGCGTTAGAACGCTGCATTCAGGAGGTAGGTCCTTCCTCTTGGTACAGCCAATAGGGCAGGCCGCCTCCGTCGGTGCACAAACTAATCAGGCACATTTAGCCGCAATTTTTCTAAAATGCCTGGGTTGGCGATCATCCCACGAAATATTCTAACCAAATCCAGAGCAAGCGCTGCATCTCTCCTCAGCTCCAGTTTGTTGTATCCAACCATGCCTATAACAAACAAGGTTGGATACATCAACGGGAAGAATTGATAGATGCCGTAGATCTTCGAGTACAGAAATCATGTACATTTATTTTGAATGCGTTCCACCATGTGACTGTACTTGGCTTCGTGTGGTGCCCATACCACAGCATTCAACTCTAAATGGCTTCTCACCGATGCGCCGTATAGTCTTTACTGCATTCATATTTGTACAGTTGTTCGTCTGACGGAGTACAAATCCTAGGGTTTTAAATGCCTTCTTGCAGATGTTAGCCACGTGTTCACGGATATGCAGCTTGTCTTCGAGGCGACCCCCAAAACCCTTCAACTGATAATTGTGGTGGAGTGGTGTCTTCGCTCTACTAAAGGTTATGATAGAACACTTACTGACGTTGAACTGTAGTTCGTTCATACCAGGCCACTCCACCACTCTGTTTATGGTACATGGTACATGCCCACGTTTTAGATAATATTCTGAACGTGACAGGTTGCAAGCCCATCGCTGCTTATAAGAATACTAACCGATGATAAACATCTTCGACTTTTTAGTATGATGTTCCGGTTTCTTCACATTTGATTATGTAATTCACCTAAGCTTATTAATTTATATTTAAGTAACATTGTAATAATGATAGGTATCATGTTAGTTTGTCTGTCAGATGTAACTTTCTTTCATGTTTCGAGCTATCGTTATGTAATGTAATACAAGATGAATACATAATTGATGCATACTCAAATTGTAATTAAGTTATACGTACTTAGGTAGGTATTTAAGGCGAAGATTTTCCAGTTTAATTATTTGATAAGTATTTGCACTTGGTTTTAAACGATAAGCGAAAATTACGTTTTAAAAACTAAACTGAAAACAAAAATATCATCGATGTATAAAAATTTATATTAACATTGATTTTTTAAAAACCGCTCTACCATTTTCCATAAAATTTAAATGGGACCATCTGGGAAGTATACTCTTTGAAACAAAAAAAATAAATTCCAAATCGGTTCAGGCGTCTTTGAGTAATCGGTGAACAAACATAAAAATAAATGTTTCTGACGAATTGAGAAAAAAGGAGGACCTTTTTTGAAGTCGGTTAAAACACCTGTTAATTGTTGTAAACATTTGTTATTTGTTGGCACCTGGTATTTTTAGAGAACTGGATAACTGATTATAATACTTATTTACTTTTATATACATACATAAGATACATATAACACCCCAGGCCCGAAACAACATATATTGGCCTGGGGTGTTATATGTATCCTATGTATGTTATTAATAGTATATAAGTAGTATAATCAGTTATCCGGTTCTCTAAACGCGTTGCTTAGTTTTGGGCTTGACACACCCAGTGTTGTCCACCAATATATGTTTTATATATTGTACTAGCTGTACCCCGTCACGCTTAGCTGTGGTACAAAAAAAAATTCGATTAAAACAATCCTTGATGCGGATTATATATCATACTAAAATTTCAGCTCGATCCGTGCAGAACTTTTTGAGTTTTTGAAGCGTACACAAACCAACATTACATTTTTATATATAAGTATTCTATCAGTCATCTGGTCACCATAGTACAAGCTATGCTTAGTTTGGGGCTAAATAGTGTAGTGATTAATATTTATATTATTTTAAAACTTGGCCTTAAGTAAACATGATATAATTACGCTAACTAGGTCTACCACAATCCCTCTCCTAAAGGTCGATCTTGGCCGCTCTAATGACCGCTGGCCACATTCACATTCTATGGTCCTTCGAGCTTTGCCTCTCGACGGCTCATCTCAGAATCAGGTCACAAATAATCGCGATATTGAAACTAGTGTTTAAACCGAATCGGAAAACAAGCATTCGGTCCACTTCATGGTAAGTTGTTATCGATACACAGGCGCGAATATCAACAGAGTAATTGCTCTATATGTGAACATATTTAAACGTTTTGGTTCTGGGTCAGACAAATCACAATCGATCGCTTGACAGTGCTGTCAAAGAATCTCGGGTTAAAATTATTAGCATGATACTAACTGTGCACGTTTACTTTTGATCTATTTGCAAAATCAACATTGCGCTCTTAAATTATTTATTTTTACAAAGTTATTTCGGCTTTTATTGTTAATTTTGGCGTGTGACGTGGGTGTGAATAAAAGGAATAAAAGTTTTGTGTTTCTTTGTGATTCGAGCAAAAATAATCCGTATAGTTATTTCATAAAGATACCATTTTATATAAAACTAGCGACCCGCCCCGGCTTCGCACGGGTGCAATGCTGATACAAAATATACTACAGAATGTATTTATATATAACATTCACAGCTCTTTTGTCATTAGACAACACAAACATGTTGAAAGTTGTAAAGTTTAACCCTGAGATTTATTAATGGTCATTGGAAAAGATATCTTTAGCATAAATTGTAGGCGTTTAAATTGGAACGGTAAATCATGGTATCAGAGGAATTCAGGGAATCAATACATCTTCTCCGGTACCACATCCGGTGAGTATTGTGCACTCTATTTATAATGTTTTTAATGTTTTTAGTGATTTTACCAGCAAACGTGCCATCTTAAAGTTTAGGTGGATTCAGGTTTCTTAATAAAATAACAGGACAACCTACTTTCAACAAGGATGACTGGCTCCTATCTGGCTCAGCGTATTAGCATTGCCATTCAACTTTGTAATGCCGCCAGTATCTTGGGAACGCTGCCCTCTGGCAGTTATCTGGATCAGTTGAGCTATCTATAGATCGTTTTAAACGGTCCTTAGATAGCTCAACTGTTTCACGTGTATTTTATATTATTGTATATTATTTTGTACATTTCTGTAATTATTTCTGTAAATAAATATCTTCTTTCAACACCATTTTATGAGAAGGGAGTCCAGACGGGTTCAATGAATTAAGAAATTCTGTAGGAAAATGAACAGCTTCTTCCAAATCCAGAACAGTCTCGACCGAGTAATATATTTGCGTAAGCGCATCAATCTTTGAAAGAATCAAGTTATTCACCTTATCTGCTTGTTCGTTAGTTGGTGACAGAATCGCTCTTTCTTTGAACTAAGATAATAGTCCTACAACTTATGTTATTAATGTTGGGATAGACATTGTTGACCAACTCTTGGATGTTGTCTATTAAAATACAAAGGTGTTCTAGGTTAATACTTCCATCACTTTGTGTTGACTCTCCATTGCCAACTTTTAGCAGCATCTCTGAAAAAAGCCTGTTCTTATGTGAAGAGAATGAAACCCTCATGTTAGTTATAAGCTCTCATTTATTGACGTGTGGTAAAAGGTTGGATCTTTTTACCGAAGCATTTATTTCGTCAGCACATGTTCCTCGAGTCACAACTGGTAGGATTTGACGAAAGGCTCCTGAGAACAGAATTGCACATCCACCCATAGGTTAATTATTGGGTGCAAATCGCGCATTGTCCTATCCAGTGCTCCCACAGATGTCTTGTTTGACATGGTGGTTTTGTCCTAGAATTTTCCTGTATTGCTCTGTTTAGAAACACTATAGGCGCTGTTATTATAAACGGTGGCGATTTTCAGCGGGAGCTTGAATGTAGAGTGTGCGTTTTGGCCTCCAAAAATCGTAGCGGCAATGCCGGATGATGCGACAAAAGGTTGCAATTTTTCCGGTAGATCTCACTTTTGTTAAAAGCAAATTGATTAAAAATATTTTTCCTGTACCTCCTGGGGCATCAAGGATTTTTTTTGATATATTTTCATTTATAGTTATCAATTGATGAGTAATGTAGTGAATACATTATTCTGATCGATGTTCATTCGTGGCTCAGCTTGAGCTATATTATGTAAAAGTCTCGATTGATCGTATGGTGTTTTTCTTGTATATTCGGCACTATTTGTTAAATCTGAGTTAGTATTACCAAAATCCTTGATCGATTTACCCAAAAGAAATTGCACTACTTTGTTCAATTCAAATAATGCTTCGTCAAATATGTTTTGATCATATTGTACATCATCTGAATCTAACTCTCACCGTCACCGAATCAGAATATCACTGGCCATATTTTTTTGAACTTTATTCCATAGAGTAACATAATCAGTTACTTGACAAAACGCTACTATGATGAAATAAATATCTTAATGATGTAGCTGAACTGCAAATAGCTGCTTCTGATAATGTGTTTTTCCAGTGAGTATCGTTTTCCACGAGCCCCATAGCTTTGATGCTGTTTGATAAATATTGTAAAATAACACCTTGTTCTCAGGTGTGCAAAGGATGTCGGGCTTTTTACAACATGTATTATCATACTCAGATAAAAGCACTCTCTGTTGTTGGAATGAATCACATAGACTCTGCCAAGAGCATCCGTTTTTTTACTCCGGGGAAACCATCGACCGCATTACTTTGGTTTCGCCGTTGAAAGGTTTTAGGACTCTGGTTTCATGTATATCTAGTAACTTGGAACTCTGTCATATGTTAGAGTTTTCGCAAAATCATCTTGAGAACATAACTTGAAGAATGCTGTAAATGTTGTGTCCTGCGGGTTATTAACAACTTCTTGTATATTGTTCTCGTTGAAATACTATACTCTTTGTTCATTTTCTAAATTAACTGCAAGGTGGACAATAATGGGAGCTAAGTCGTGCACTTCGCATGATCAAATCCTCCATACTACTTCAGAGCTGCAGATGTAACGTCCAAACTGATATTTTACCACTTCATTCGATAGATCCTAAACATCATTAGGTATTTTGTCTTCTTGGCCTTACCCCAAGGGTCTGCGAAATATGTTTCTTTCAATCTGCCTCTATCAGCCGTCTATCTCAGTACTGACGCCTTTCTTACACATATCATCTCGCTCACAATCCATCTATCAAGACGACCTCTGTGGCGCAGTGGGCCCGTCTGAGTCGGTTTGCGGGTTAATTTCCCGCGCGGAGCAAATGTTTGTATGATCTGCAAGTATTTCCGGGTATGTATTTATATAAGTAGTGTATAAGTCATGTGGTACCCATAACACAAGATCTGCCTACTTTGAGGCCAGATGATACTGTGTGAAATGTCCGGCATTATTTATTTATTACTAATATTATTTTACATAACATCACACAAATGTTTATCCTGGGAGAGAATCGAACTCTCTACCTTCAGAAGGCAAAGCTACTACCAAGACAGGCCAGTCAGCTTATTCAGGCAATTTTAATGTATACTAGTCCTTTCTTTGTTTCACAACAGCCCATACCAAGCTGACCTTAACTTCTGAAGGCGCCTGTCGCTGATTTGACTTTATCTTGACATATTTAATTCGTGTTGATGTTTTTGTATTTTAGTACCTATGTAGAATGCAGCACAAAAGTAAACGATGTTTCATTAATAATAAAAAAAATCAAATGAAAATGGACAGGTCACATAATGAGAACGCACAAGGAAAAATGGACAAAAGATGTAATGGAATGGTATCCTAGAAATGAGAAAATATAAAAAGGACGTCAAATCAAGAGATGGAAAGATGATTTCGGAGGATGGAGAAGATTATCACGTGACAGAGGAGTGAAAGAAATTAGGGGAGGCCTATGTCGAAGAGACAACCTGACCAACAAACCGGTTGCTGAAGAACGTTTTTATTTATTTTTATTTTCTTTATTAAACTAGATTAGATTAGTCAAAAAATTTACTGAAAGTTAGTCAGTGAATAAAGGCTTTTATTATTATTATTAGTATGTAGAATACAACACTAGACGCACCTAGATCAAGGCATCCCTGCCTAGTGCCTAGGTATATACGTAGTTTAGTGGTTAAGTTATAAGCAGGTTAAACTTAACCTTTGGAAATGTTAGCCGGTCATGACTAGCGTGCTTCCAGGACAGAAACACTGTGGAGAAGGTATTAGAGTTATATAGGTAAAAGGTTTATAATATGTAGAGCTGGTGTGGTTATATGATCATAGTTTTAAACCAGGGGGCTGACCGCGGTAATTTTAAACGTCTGAACCAAAGCCAAACCAAAGTCAAAACATTATTTTTACATATTTCGCACCGCTAATCACTATAACAGAAACGATTTAGCTCTAGTTCTAATTTGGATTATACGTTGATCAAACGTTGCGGGATCTCGTTATTTTTGAACGTGCGTTCAAACGAACGTTTTTGATTTAGTATATCCTAGTGGTCTGTGCACAGAGCAATACAATACTAGGTAGTTATATGTCGGAGAGTCGGAGAGTCTCAGTGTTGAAGTGTCGTAAACATGGACTGGCCTATTCCTTTAGTGTTAAGTGTCTTTAACCGTGTGTCGATTTATTTTAATTTTGAGATGTAAGCGCCCTCTGTTGATGTTATTTCCATTTAGTTTTAAGCGCCATCTCTCGGCTATTGATTTCGAAACGTCAAGTAATTCACTTGGATGAAGTCGGTGCAAAGTAGACAGAGGGCGCTTTGTCGCTTCGTTTGATCTGTGAACTGCGATCGATTCACTCGTTCGTTCGGTCGTACATTCGTTCGTACATTCGTTTGGGTTTGTCTTTGAAAGCGAACAACTGGGGAGGTGATTATTAATCGGACTTTTGAACTGCACGGTTGTCTCGTCTACTTTGTGCCGAACTCACCGCGTTTCCATTCTAAATCGGTTAAAATCAAAGTGATCCCGCGATAGATATTCAAAATTGAAATTTTGATTTAATAACAAAGGTGTGTACAATCTTAAAATAGCGTGATTTATTATTTCGGCTATGTCTGAACTACTTGATTGCCCAATTCCGAACCAGCTGTCGTCATATATATATAAATTTGTTCGATTGTTAAAATCTACGAATAAATCATCTAAGAGGAATAGCGCGGTACCATTTTGACATTCGGATTAGCCATATCCAAACCATTGCCAAAAAGTAATCCGTTCAATGACAATTACGTTGTCAAATAGCGAGATCGCCCAACAGGTCATCTACTAGGATTTCCTTTTAAAAAATATAAGCGCAATTCCTAGTAAGGCCTTGTCTGAAAACCAGCGCTGTCTCCTATAGAAGTGGCATTAAAGCTGAGATTGGACCTATTTGGTACCACAAGCGAAAAATGTAAACTCCTACACGTACAATTTGGCCCACGTACTCCAAACAAATAATTCATTATTGTGTGATATTCTATTCTATTCCATAATAGCGAGCCCTAGTACCTAAAAAAATTAAGGGTTTTGGAACGAAGGTCCTTATCGCACGCTACGGACTTGGCGGAAAAAAGTGTAAGTTTTTTCTGTAACGAATTTCCGTCACAACCCTTTCTTTAGTGTAGACGGTTATCCATAGGGTGACACGAACGAATGAATTAGATGAACGAATGAACGAATGAATTAGATGAATTAAATGATGTAAGAACAATATCGAAAAAATATATTTTCTAAATTTCCTACCATTCCTTCAATTCATTAGTTATTTCTGCGTTTCATTTAATTGCTCTCAAAAGCTAGTAATTTATTCATTTATTTATGTTAATCAATAGTACTCTTAGAACTTATTTCAACCGAGTAACCAACATAATATTGTATGTGGAACACATACAATATTATAACAAATAAGCACGAAACGAGCCTCTGAGGCGCACTTTAATCCTATCACCACACTGGTTAGAAATAACTAGTGACACGATAAGAAGAACAACAAATTCAATTTTGTAGGTAATGTTTTAGCAGGTGTTAGATAGTAGGACTCTACAGCAAGGGTCGGTCTTGATGGGTACCAGATATTATACTTCTAAGGAGTATTGTGCAAGTATTACTGTATTTACCTTCTCGAAGGACACTGGAGCAAGGGATATTAATGACCAAAAACAAATTACAAAATAAGTTAAACGAGTCATCTCTTTAGCACTGTTATGAACCATAGCATCCGTAACGGGTGGCGGCGCGCCTTCCTTCCTTCCGATATATGCATTACATTTTATCTCTTCCTATTACTCAATTTTAGTAAAAGTCGATATAAACTTCAATAAAACTTTTTATTATTATTAAAAAACTACATCATAGTACATAAAACTTATTATTATTTGATATAATTCTTTAAAAATATGTTTAAGTAGTAAATAGACAGCTAATTTCGTCCAATAGAATAATACTAATATATATCAAATTATAGAAATATATTCATAATTAAAACACAAAATATACTTGATCATGTTACAACTAAATAAAACGTAAATAACACACACCAACCAAATTATACTTATTTTATAAAAAAGTGTTATAAATGCATCTGACTAGTAATTACTGCGATCGCGGGGCTCAATATCTGAAAGAACACTGCCAACGATATTCTGAAAAAAAAAAAAAAAAAAACATTATTAACTTTTATTTTATATTATACCAGCTGACCCGGCAAACGTTGTTTTGCCATATCTTTCGTAAAACATATTTTTTGTAAAAAAACCGACGAATTGAGAACCTCCTCGTTTTTGATAAAGTCGGTTAAAAAGAGATAGAGAAGAGACTTTTCTATTAATTAAGATCTAGTTTATACATTAGCTTTCTCTCGCTCGTTACTGTCTTTCAAATCTTACATGTTATTTTTAATACTTAACTGCCAAGATGCGTGTTTATGTATGTGTATGTGATATCATTGAATTCGTCTTGGCAGTTTAAGTTTGTTACCTGACTGTACAAAACATCGTTTATTATTGGTGTCCGAAATGTCACTAAAAATAAATTAAAATTGAAAGTGTCATTTCGGCCTAAGTGTCCGAAAATATTGTGTCCGAAATGTCAGCAAGCCAAGTATCCTATGTTACTTCTAATACCTCCAAGAATATGTGTACAAAGTTTCGTGATGATCGGTTACGTAGTTTTCGCATGAAAGCGTAACAAACAAATTTACATTCACATTTATAATATTAAGTATGATAAGAAATAATGAATGTTTGCAAATTAACATTAGTAGACTTGTGACAAGAGTCAAAGACATAACATATAAAGATATAATCAAAAACCATCGTTGTAACTAACCAAAATCTCTTGAAATTAAAGCCCTTACAGGAAGAAGGATAATACGAAATGTTCGTGATATTTTATGACGTAACATAGCTCTTTTAAATTAATTAGTTGTTCTTGTGCTATTTTATGTTTAGGTTATCCTATCAGAATTTTAACAAATAGACAAATAATTTTATAGGTGTATTATGTTGTTTTGTAATTTAAACGTCCAAACCAAATCCTAGACAGTCCGCGATGACGTTTAGAATATACAAAAAAAGATGTTCTGCGACTTTGTAATGATGAAATAACAAAAGAAAATCGCACATTGGTAAAATTGTCATTAAGATGTAACTGTAACTAAACTATTAAGAAATTTAAAGATTCTTCGTCTGTCATTTCATGGAGTAACATAGCTCTGCTAATATAATATTTTTTACCCGTTTTATTGCATGTTCTATTCAGTAATCCTAGCGGAATTTGAATGAATAAATTGTGACAACAGGACGGGTATGGATAATTGAATTATATGTGTATTGTGGTGCAATGTGATTTGAACGACGAGGAATCCCAAGAAAATTCTAGACGCCATTCCGCGTGACGTCTAGAATTGACAATTGACCATCGACTAATACTAATAACAAACAAACTGACTATAAACTATAAACACTTATGACATTGGCAAAATTGACATTAGTATGTCACAGGCCATTAACAAAGAAAAAGACGAAGAAGAAGAAATTTAAAACTTACATAAAAGGTAGTCTGTTGAAGAAAATATAATATAAATGACTATATTATTGATAAGAATGCATGGCCTCATGTTGCTCTGCCGTCAGACATTTAACTAACACATTTGAAATGAATAAACTCTCTTGTATTCGTTTTTCGTATTTATGATAGAAGGGGCTAGAATCAGAGCGAGTTTCTTGTCAGTTCTTTTTGGGCTTGGATTAGGAGGAATTAGCACCTTCACCTAGTATGTAAGACGTTACAAAGTGATCCTTGTGATTATATTGAATTTAATTTCATACGCAGAATCTTGAAACGTCTTACATACTAGATGAATTTAGCTGCCAATTCCTCCTTATCCAAATCCAAGAAGAATACCAGAATACCAGCATCTAGCTACCTCTCCCAGTCTCACCTATCATAGTTGCAAAGCATATTATATTCGTAAAAACAAGAACTTTGCATTTGTAAAACTCAAAGACAGGACAAAAGCAGAGCTACCAGAGCCATACATTGATTACCATTTCATGGCTTAACTGGGTAGACGAAAGTAGCCACAGAGTCCTTCCCATGCATATTCTTGGCGACGCAGGTGAAGTTACCCATGTCGGCCCAACGCAGACTGCTGATCAGCAAGTCACCAGACGGCAGCACCTGGAAATAATGTAGAATTAGAATTTATTTATTTCAGAATAACAGATAACTTACAGTATTCACCAAAACGCTAGCTGTCTATGTAAGGCTTAGAGAAGTGTAAGAAGCCTGTATACTAGACCCTGGAGATTTGTAGACATCTTGTAAATTACCATGAAATCCATATTCTATGAAGTGCTTGTGCGAGGCACAGCTAATTCATTCCTTACAAATCCACGAACTCAATCAGTATTATGCAAGGTCAGCTCTTGGATGGGTGATATTTTTATTATAACACTAGTCGTGCACCAATGTATTTTTCTGTTCGAAAATTGTATATGCGATATATCAGTAGGTACTCTCAAATGGTGAAGGAAAACATCGTGAGGACAGAAAACACCGGCATGTCGTAGAACCTAAAATGTTCGAAGATATGACAAGTGCACGAAAGGAGCCTCTGAGACGCACTTTGATCCATTCACGGTTCAAATTAATTAGTGATGATAACAAGGAACATCTAAGTGTTTCCGTGCTTCAGAAGGCAGATTAAGCTATTTGTCCCTGCTTTTCAAAGGCTGGTACGTCATGACAGAGGCCTTGGGCGGCGTATTATCTCCGTCACTTGAGTTGGCCACTGTGAAATGAAGTAGGAGTAGGCAGTGCAGGAAAATCAAGTACCCACTGACAAAGTCTTGCTTTAGAGTTCTTCCAACTAATGTAGTCGGTAACAGTTGAATAATTAATGGTTGCAATGTTCTGAAATGGAATTTGAAAAAACGCGACGTTTATAAAGAGCAAAAGGTTTTGATTGCTTTTTGTATTCATCAGGCGCTTCGGTCGAGATAAGTCAAGAGCGAACACTAATTAGTGGCATTTCTTATTTATTGAGTAATCTTAGCGGGTTTTTTATTAATAAATTGTGACTTCTTGGTACACGTGTAGACAATTAAATTATAAGTGTACAATAAACATATTTTTTGTGTTTTTTACGACGAGCAATCTAAGACAATTCTAGACGACCATTCCCCGAAGACGTTTAGAATAGACAATCATTAGCAAAATTGTCATCAAGATTTTGAACCGTCTTGCGAAGCCAACATTGCGCTTTAATATAATTTATTTTTCTCGAACTATTTCCGTTTATATTCGTTATTTTGGTGTTTTTATTTAAATAGAGCTAGAGTTATCGACTCGCGTGTGAATAATTGAAAAGCTTTGTGTTTCTTTGTGATTCGAGCAAAAATAATCCGTATAATTATTTACGCGAACCGCCCCGGCTTCGCACGGGTGCAATGCTGATATTCGTACTAAATATACAGAATGTCTAATGTGATTTGATACCTCTAAAATTATCAGTGTTTCTCTACTATATTATGCATTTATTATAAAAAAAACCTTCCTCTTGAAACACTATATCTACAAAAAAAACCGCATCAAAGTCCGTCGCGTAGTTTTAAAGATCTAAGCAAACACAGAGACAGACAGACGGCGGGAAGCGACTTTCTTTTATACGATGTAGTAATAACAAATGACAAACGACAAAATACGACTCTGTGACATCATACTATAAAAAATATAAACACTAGATATTGGCAAAATTGGCATTATTGACACATGACATTAGCGAAGAAGAAGAAGAAGAAGGAGCCTTACCCTCATCCTAGAACTGCCATGGATTGGTCGTTCGTTTGTATCCTGCCACACAGATTGGGAAGTCGTAAGGCTGTCCACTCTGCATGGAAGGATCGCTAAACTGCCTATATCTTGAAACAGCTCATTATATATGTAGGTGATGATGGGCTTGGTAGGTAGGAATATATTTTGAAGAACCAGCAGTTCTTCTTCATCATCGTTAGCTGAAACAGGAAGTGTTAGGTAATTCCAGAGATGTATAATACCTAATTTTTGTGGGTTCAGTGTGGTTCAGTTAAGTGCACTTGATGTGCTCATGCTAGATCAAAAAGATAAGATCGTTGTGTGAGATTGATGGATGATTTCAGTAGCATTTTAATCTGAGCGTTTCGCTGCACGGTATGCTGTTGGTCCTAGCTTAAAGTCATGACAGTGGCTTCTGAGAGCAGCCCTGATCCATACAAAGATAGTGATACCATGGTAAAAGAGACAAGGCTCCAGGTTGTGATGCTCAGAAAACTAGAAAATTATCATCATTAAACTGTGCCGTATTCGGTATGAAGATTTTCATCTCTTTTGGAGAGTAAGCTCAATTTTTGTGGTTTGCGAAATATTGATAAATCAATCTCTAAAATGTTACCATGGCGTTGGTAATGAAACGATTTCTCTAAAGCTATAAGTCCCATGCCTTTATAATTAGGGTTAAGTATAACTTGTTTTAATACTGTTATCTGTATTGTATTAAGGGTTTTAATATTAAATACATTTTGATAAACATGTGTTTTAATCATGACTTATTTTTCGATGAAGGTTTATAGTACGAACTGTGAACTCGAGCGGCAATGAGGTGACCGCGATTCAATCAAACCCGGTAGACGATTCTCTAGATGCATCGAAACAGTGTCGGTACCTTCATCGACAGGATATGTGAATGAAATCCATGTTTAACAAAATGTACAGTACAACTTACGAAAGTTTTACAAGTAATCGTGAAATGTAACCTTTTGATTTTCGTGGTTAAGAAATGCCAGAATATAGAGAAACACCTACTTGGAACAGTAAAGACGGTGGATGTAGCTGTGTCTCGATTTACGCCCGCTTCAGCCACACAGGTGTATTCATCTTCTCCTGGAGTTGGGGCGCTGATGATGATCTTGGAAGTCAACATGCCGATACCCTTGGTCGGTGTGGGTAGGATCTCGTTCACTTCTTCTTCCTGCTAGAATATAAGAAGTATCTAATTATTTCTAAGATACTATTTTCGACAATTTATGTGGTGTGGTGTTTCTGTAAATTTTCAGAACCCTGATTAAGTTATTAAGTTATCATCAGTTTTAAGATAAACAGCTCAAAGCTCTGATAAGCGAATCGCCACGATCGATCTATGTGACTCTCCTCGTTTCAATAACTCGTAATTTTAGTCTCGCTTTTTAGTCACGTTAGCGCTTAATATTCATGGACTTACGTCTTGTATGGTCTCTCCGTTTTTCATCCAGTATATTGAAGGAGGAGGGTTGCCCATTGCGACACACTCCAGCACATCCCTCTCGCCAGCCCTCCTCCTTAGCTCTTCGACGGGAGGCATCAAGATATGCACATATTTCTTAAGACGACGCACTCGCTTTACTGGTTCTTCCACTGAAATTAAGTAATTAGGTTACCATAACATCCGTATAAACTAGGAATGAATTTAAAAAATGTACGTTATCATTATAATAATACAAAATACATGTCAAGCAGTTGAGCTATCTAAGGATGATATATAGATAGCTCAACTGATCCATATCACTGCTGAGGGCAGCGTTCACAAGACGGTGGCGACATTGCCCTGTTGAGTGGCAATGCTACACTGGGCAAGATAGGAGCCAGTTCTTGAGACACGCGACGTTACTACCAAACGCCGAGAAATAATTTTGACAAAGCGCTGGTCTTGTAAAAAATGCAAACCCGAAGGTAACTCTGTTTGTATGTGTGCTTATCTCTACATTTTCACGGCTAAACGGCTGAACGGATCTTAATTAAAATTGGTAAGCAATTAGATTGAAATACGAACACAATATTTATATATACGAAAGTGTATAGGTATACACTCAAAAATAAAGATGGGTTTCAGCAAAATAATGATCTTCATAGAATCAATACTAGGAACAGAAACAAATTATATATCCCTAGGTTTCGACTATAAAATGTAAATAAGTCCTTTATGGGGATCACGACGCGCTTCTATAATAAACTTCCTGAAAATTGAACTACCTATATATAAATTAATAACTTACATAAAGAGTCTTTTGAAGAAAGCGTATTAATGTATAAATTACCTACTATGTTATTGATAAGAATTCGTGACCTCATGTTGCTCTGCCATCAGATAGTTAACACAGATTCGCAATGTATTCTGTATTCGTTTTTCGTAGTTAAGCTGGTTATAAGATGGATTATACAAGAAAAAAAAACGCTAGGGCCAGGACGATTTTCTTGCCAGTTCTTGGGTTGGGACTTGGGTCAGGAGGAATTAGCACGTTTCAAAGATAGTTTTAGATTGATTGTATCTATGTATTAACTTTAAAAGTACGGATCTGCGTGTTTCTATGTATATTATGTATGTATTTACATAAAAAAGTATATAATTAGTATATCAGTCATGTGGTACCCACAACACAAGCTCTGCTTACTTAAGAGGCCAGATGATGCTGTGTGAAATGTGCGGGATTATTTATTTATCTTGGTGAAAGACATAAGGTATTTTTTATAAAAGTAACAAGCGTACGCCGCGGGCAGCAGCCAATTTATAAACTGAAACTGAAAATCAATATGTTTCTGAACTCCCAAATCTTTTTCACAAGACAGCGACATCTATCGAGCCATTCTGTACTATTTCTCTAATCTTCAAAAAGAAAAGCTATTTTAAAAAAAAAATTAAATGCTTACGCAATTCATGTTCTTTTTACGTTTTAAGCAGGAGTTAGCTATTCTATGACCTCACAATTTGTAGGCTATTACTTAGTCACGATAGATTTTACTTTGTAATGTAGTGTAAGCTTTGCAAGTCAATGTACCTATGACAGACGGTTGTGTGATATATTCCTCAAGTAGGTAAAGTAGGTACTTACGTGATCGCTTTTGTCTGCACGTGTAAGTAATTTAAGTGTCAACATATATGAGTATGTGTGGTGTGAATCGCTATGTTATTTTCCGGGTAGAGATTGAAAATGTCAAATAAGTGATAGGTCTTTCTTGTGAGTCTGTAGTTTCGCCGGAGTAGCTTAAGTTTCGTAAAATACGAACCACTCTTATTTTTCCTTTACAAAAAAATATTTTTAAAATGTGAATATTATTATTTGAGTCCAATAGTAATTACAGAAATGTACAGAAAAATATAAATTCATATAAAATACATGAGACTCAGTTGAGTTATCTAAGGTACGTTTAAAACAATCTATAGATAGCTCGACTGATCCAGATGGCCAGAGGGCAGCGTAAAATAAGTTTATATTGTCATTTTCTTCATTATCGTATTGATTTTCTACGATTTTCAGCAGATTTTAATCAACACTTTACATGACAATTTATAAAGTGTTACTGATACTAAAATGTTATTTTAAGTCTATTCAGATATGATGCAAACGAAATTAGATAATTTTTACGCAATTTTATTTAGTCTGGCTAAACAACAGAATTCCGGCCATGGTGGTCATTTGGAGAAATTCATACAATATCTGGCGGGAATACCTAGATAAGTACTTACTACCTAACTTTTTTATATACCTATATGTAACTAGGTATTATAAGTTAAGGTAGATCTACATAACTCTTTGACTGGCTCAGTTGTCAGCTCAGTTGGTAGTTGCTCTGCCTTCTGCGCTTTAGGTTATGGGTTCGATTCCGTCCCAGCATAAACATTTGTGTGATGAACACAGGTGCTTGTTCTGTGTCTGGGTGTTATAAAGTATCATAAGTATATATTTCAAATATATATGTATTCTATCAGTTACCTGGTTTACATATTACAAACAGCTTTGTTTGGGGCTAGATGGTGTTGTCTGCATTGTCCAGCAAATATGTAGTTTGTATAATAGTCAGATAGTAAATTGAATTTAAGGGCCTTAAAATACAACAAAAACTGGTAAATCTAGGTACTCTGGTGTATAGATGTAGGACTCTAGACTTAGGTCTTAGACTTAGATCGAGTTTAGGATGGGTGACTGCTGACACAGAACAGGCATTTATTTAAATGTTCTAAATGTTTTAAGAGGCGGTCAGAGGGTGATTTTATTTGCTCTGAATGTTTTAAAAGGCGGTCAGAGAACGATTTCGACGCTAACCAATACTCGGAAAATATTGTTTTCTTTGTTTGTGTTTTGTTGTTTATATTATTAAAAATAAAACATACCATTTGGCTGTAAACTGTTGATTAATGTACGTTTCGATTCTTCAATCTGCGCGTTCGCCTCGAATCCGTACTGCTGCGATACTAGCGCCGCAACGACGAGTAGTGACACTATGCTTATCATTTTGCTACTTGAAGGTAGATGGCGGTAGTAATGCGTTGTAGTCTGAAAAAAATATTCAAGGCTTTATTATTTTATGTAAGCAATGAGATTGTAATGATGCAGTTTGTAGGCCACCCAATCGCGTAACCAGCGGCCAATTCCCATTAAGAATGCAGTGCAGGAAACATGCAGGAAATGCATAGGCCAGACCAAACTCGCGAGTGGTCTGTAGTTTTTATGAGGAGTATGACGACGGCTTTTTGTTATAATTACCTATCAAAATTCTCGTTGCAGGCGCGGATCTAGGTACCTAACTAAGCGAGACATTTTGTATGTGACCTACTGCTTCTTTTAACATAAGTTTGAAAATATTGTTTTCCAAGTTACCTAGTTATCTACCAATAAATGGATTCGCCGCTGGATAGGTAGGTAGTAGGTACGTGCACAGATATAATTGTTATGTGCTTCAACAAGGTAGGTTTGTGTGAATACCAAATCAAATCATACATAAAGTACAACGTACCTACTTAACATAGCAAAAAAAATGCGGATATACCAACGATGAAATATGTAGGTAGGTAGATAACGTACCTACTTGAAAACATTGTTGACAAAATAATTGAATTATCAAATTTTATTTATTGTAAGTATGTTTTTGTATGGAAACCGGAAAAAAATGTTAGGAATCGTACTCCCCCAACTGCTATTTGTATATTGTTGGAAACACCTCTTCCAGGCCTAAAATACTAGTTTAAAAAAAAAAAAATAATGCCGGACATTTCACAGCATCATCTGGCCCCAAAGTAAGCAGAGCTTGTGGGTACCACATGACTGATATAGGTACCTACTACTTATGTGAGTACATTTTATTGTAAATACATACATATTATACATAGAAACACCCAGACCAGAGACAAATAGTTGCAGATCATACAAACAAGTGTCCCGCGGCGGGAATTGAACCCGCAACCTTCTGCGTATCAGGCAGGCTTTCGCCCACTGCGCCAAAGAGGTCGTCAAAATACCCTTTACTGTATAATATTTATTTATGTAAGTAGTGAATCTGTCTTTTACATGTAAGTACCTTTACTTCAATACATTAGACATTGTTACTAAATTTAAAACTATCATCTTATTCACTTAATTTTCACATTAAACGGGATATTTACCATGGCTTATAAGTATTTCTATTTTCCGATATTTCGAGACAGTGCATGCGCCATGATCATGAAAAACTGAAGTCTTTGCGATTATATCGTAAAAATATTAGCAGACAAATCGTTCTACCATCACACTCTTTTACTACGAAATATACTACAATTGATCTACATTGTGATCTACAACTCGATCACGACACACAATAAATCATAATTCAAGGTAAATATGACGACCTCTGTGGCGCAGTGGGCGAAGGCCTGCCTGAGACACAGAAGGTCGCGGGTTCGATTCCCGCGGCGGGACAAGTGTTTGTATAATCTGCAACTATTTGTCTCGGGCCTGGGTGTTTCTATGTATAATATGTATGTCTTTACAAAAAAAAAGTATATAAGTAGTATATCAGTCATGTGGTACCCATAACACAAGCTCCGCTTACTTTGGGGTCGGGTTGATGCTGTGTGAAATGTCCGGCATTATTTATTTATTTTTATTTATTTAATAACATTTTTATTTAAGAATCAAATCACTCCGCATGTGGCGTCACAGAATGTCTCTATAGTCCTGATATTCTTATCTTCTACAGGTGTAAATCCCAAAACAACTATGTCAATCCCATGACTTCATGAAAGAACTTCCAACCTTAATTAGATAGGCACTGATTTGCACTTGGCTTAGGTCCGTGCATCTCGGTTGACTCTCGGTTTAATCAAAAAACCGAGTACGAAAATTAACACAATAATAATAATAATAATAATAATAATAGCTCTTTTATCACAGAAAATAAAAACAAAAAAACTTGAGTATTTGATATTGTTTTTGGAACGAAGTTACTTATCGCACGGTACGGACTTGGATGGGGGCTAGGCGAAAAAGATTATAAGATTTTTCCGTCACGAATTTCCGTCACGACCCTTCTTTAGTCTTCCGTCTTTAGCGTCGACGGTTATCCAAAGGGTGACACGAATCATTTAACGAATATTAACGAACGAATGAATTAGATAAATTGAAAAATGTATAAACAATAATATACAATAATATTCATTTACATAATTAATTTCTGTAAATAAATGTGTATTTTATTATGTATTTTAATTACAAAATAATAAAATTAATGCCGGACATTTCACAATATCAAATGACCTCAAATAAGCAAAGATTGTGATTGTACGTTATGGGTACCATAACTGATTTATTTATATACTTTTGTGAATACATAGAAACATCCAAAGACAAATACTTACAGATAATACAAACAAAATGTCCTGCAGCGGGATTCAAAACCGCGACCTTCAGCGTCTCAGCCTAAGATTAACTAATTTTATTTGCCAGCTGACTCATACCAAAGTAGTAGTAATTAGTAGTTCAGTACACTTTTAATTACGTTTTACAAACTAAAAAGACAACCGACTTCACGTATAAAAAGAAAAATATCAAAATTTCGTTCCAAATGGATATTTATATGGGACTAATCGGGAAGTATATCCTTTCACATGAAATCAGTTTTCAAATCGGTTCTCAAATGACGGAGTTATGAGGTAAGAAACATAAAAAAATATAAATTGATAAGAAAAAATACAGTCTAGTTGAGAACCTCCTCCTTTTTGAAGTCGGCTGAAAACGGTTGTGACGTTAACGCTAGGTTTTAAGACAAGCAGAGACTAAGGCACGTTTGCAACGTCACGTAGGCCAACTTTTTTACCAGATTGCTTAAAAAAAGAGTTATTAAGTTTGGTTAGTAATCTAAACTAATATTGATAAAGAGAATAGATAAAGAGATAACAAATGCGTAATTATTAATGATATTTATTAAATAATTACGTTTTAAGGACTAAAAATAAAACCGACTTCATTGATTGAAATTTGAACCTATAAAATTAGAACCGAATTGAGATTGAGAACCGTATCCGATAACCGTACCTCTTAACTTGAATGACCTTTTTTTACAGCTATTTTGAAAACCAAATTTTATTTTAAATTTTAACTGAACCGTTTTTGATGAAAATTGGACCAATCGGGAAATATATCTTTTCACATAAAAATGTTTTTTCCTCATCGGTTCATTGGTATAAGAGAAATTGACGTTATTTGAATTCAGTTGAAAAGAGGAAAAAATAGATTTTTTGTATATTTTTAGATAAACAATTCCTTCCCTTAAAAGCTGCACTATCAGCAAAAATGTCTATCATTTATTTTCAAGAAAAAATAGAGACCCCTGTGACAATTGTAATTATGTTATAACTTTGAATTGCCCCCGTTGAATTGCCCCGATGCGTTATTTTAAAATGATCTCGGAGCGTCTAGCCTTCCTAATATTATAAATGCGAAAGTAACTCTGTCGGTCTGTCTGTCACGTTTTCACGCAAAAACCGCTAAACCTTTGTTGTTGAATTTTGGTATAGAGATAGATGGGACCTTGGAAAAGGACCTAGGCTACTTTTTATGTAGGTACTACGCGTGCGAAGCCGCGGGCAGCAGCTAGTTAAAGATAGATTAAACAGTCAAGTTAACCGCGCTAAAGCCCTATATTGCGCGGTTTTTGCACTTGATCGGACCTATATTATTCATTATTATGTTATTTTTATCATCAGTTACAATTACTAATGCTTTTCAAGGCAACTATCCTTATAAATATTATAAACGCGAAAGTTTGTATGTACCTAGGTATGTTGGTTACTCTTTCACGCAAAAACTACTGAATGAATTTTAATGAAACTATACAATAATATAGCTTACACATCAGAATAACACATAGGCTATAATTTATAAAGATATTGTGTGAATTGTCCAAAATATAACGATTTCTTACTATAATTTTGATGAATTTTAATATAAAGATAGATAGGACCTTGGAGAAGAAAATAAGCTACTCAAAGTACTAATCCTGCGCAGCCGAAGTCGCGGGCATCAGCTAGTACTGTCATAAAGTATGAAAACACCGAACACGAAGAGAAGAAGGCACGAAGACCGTGTAGTTAAAAAAATGCTCTATACATGGATTTTCGCGTTACGCTCGTGTAAGTTTGTATCAACGGTCGTGGGTTCTATACCCTGGACAAGCTATTTTGTGTGATGAACATAGATCTGAGCTTGTCTGGTCTGTCAGCTCAGTTAGTATTCTCAGATGTAGGTTGAAGTTCGATTCCCAGGACATACATTTGTGTGATGAACACAGGTATTTGTTCTGTGTCTGGGTGTTATAAAGTATCATAAGTATGTATTTAAATATATATAAGTATTCTAGCAGTCATCTAGTCACCATAATACAAGCTATGCTTAGTTTGGGGCTAGATGGTGTGTTCACTAATATTGATTTATTTATTTAAGATGTGTTATAAATTAGTTATGTATGTATTTAGGTGTTTTATCAGTTACTAGCGACCCGCCCCGGCTTCGCACGGATGCAATGCTTATCTATACTAAATATACCTACAACAGAAAGTCTAATATTAGAAACCTCTAAAATTATCAGTGTTTCTGTACTATATTATGCATGTATTATACATATAAACCTTCCTCTTGAATCACTCTATCTATTAAAAACGACCGCATCAAAATACGTTGCGTAGTTTTAAAGATCAAGGCATACATAGGGACAGACAGACAGCGGGAAGTGACTTTGTTTTATACTATGTAGTGATTTAGTTCCTGATGTATGTTTAGATTGACGCTAGATGGAGCTGTGTGTATTATCCACCAATATTTTATTTATATTAATATCCCGTCTCGTTCGCGACTTCGTCTGTTCGTTTTAAAAAGAAAAATATCAGATTAAAAAAAATTGTGAGTGTATCCCACTATTTCCATGTAAATACAAAATTTAAAAAGTGGGACTAGCGTTTTTTTCCAAATTATATTCCGGCAAAAAAACGCAATGAATTGAAATTTTACTTTTCCGTGCCTTTTTAACGTTTTTATAGTTATTCTGCTATTCGGGGCGGAGACAAATACAACAAAACAAACATCATGAAAATCGGTCCAGCCGTTCTCGTGTTATAAATGGTGTAACTAACACGACTTTGTTTCAAAACTATATATATATATATATATACTCGGGTAAAAAGAAAGTCGGATTAGG
The DNA here is from genome assembly GCA_948098915.1 of Lampropteryx suffumata. Taxonomy (NCBI): domain Eukaryota; kingdom Metazoa; phylum Arthropoda; class Insecta; order Lepidoptera; family Geometridae; genus Lampropteryx; species Lampropteryx suffumata. Next base: position 11,715,540 of record OX402571.1, on the reverse strand, counting down.
AAATTGAATATAATTAGTAACTTGGATTAGGATATATGCTATTTTTTGTCCCGTAAAAACCACTGGAACGGGGCGGGCGAAGCCGCGGGTTGCCGCTAGCGCCATCTATTAATATTTATTCGTAACTTTGTTAATCTCTGTAATAATTACAATAATTTTAATAGCTAGATCTTTTTTTAATAGCGATATTAATACTTTAATATTTTTTGTGGAGTTGTAATCGCCCAACGAAGTGGGCACGGGTCGGCTAAAATAAGATATATTTTCACGATTAAGTTTTTTGATTTTTTTAAATGGACTTTATTCCTCTATTTTATTCTTATTTACTTCATCACAAGGGTCGTTTTCTACCATTTTGTAAACTAAGCTTAAATTGTCCCCAGCTTGCGGCAATACTTTTATTGATTCGATCTTTCGGAAGCTAAAACTGTTAACATTGCCCAGCTTGTATATTTTAGAAGCAGATAGGTTTGTTGAAGAACAAACAAATTTCTTTACAAGAGCTCGTGACATATATCATAGATTGTGTAAGAAACCCTGAGAGAATTGTTCTTTCAAGAGTGCCTAGAACTGCCTTATATAAAAAAGTTCTTTTGCAATGTGTGGACAAGTACACTCGTGAGCAACCGAATCGAATCACCCCTACAAAATTTACAAAGTGTAACTTTTTTCCAAAATGACCTGAGTAATGCATATAGAATATATTTTTTTTTGAAAGCTTGATCTTTAAGCTTCAAAATTACACCATTATTTTGAAAATCTACACAGTATTTTTTTAATTAATCAGTTTTGAATGGAAACACAACAAAAGTGAAGTTAATTTAAGTTAACATAGGGCTAATCAAAATTAAAATAAAACAGAAAATTTATGTTTAATACTCTTCATTTATTTAATCAATATTTGGTGTTGCCTCCTCTAGCTCTAATAACACTTTGAAGGCGGTTTTTCATTGATTTAATAAGTTTTTTAATCAGTTCTTGAGGTAGCCTTTCCCACTCCTCTTCCAGCGCTATCTTTAGCTCTGCGATGCTTGTAGGCGCCGGATTTCTGGCTCGTACCCTCCGTTTGAGTTGGTCCCATACATGCTCAATCGGATTAAGATCAGGACTTAATGCTGGCCAGTCCATGGTCCGAATGCCAACTTCATCCATGAACTGACGAGTGATTCGTGCTGTATGACACCGGGCATTGTCATGCATTAACAGAAAGCCGTCCTCGATGAAGCCTTCATAAGGCAAGACATGATCCAGAAGAATGTCTTCCACATATCGCGCAGCAGTCAGACCGCCTCCTCGGCCTCCACCAGGGATGAAAACGAGCTCCGTTTTTCCTTCCAGCGAAATGCCCGCCCACATCATACACGAACCACCCCCGTAGGACACGGTTTCGGCAAAACAGCACTGCGCAAACCGCTCGCCTGGGCGCCTGTAGACCCGAGCTCTCCTATCACTGCCATGTAGACACACTCTGGTTTCGTCAGTGAACAGGACTGACCGCCATTGCTCAGCACTCCAATTAATGTGTTCGCGAGCAAATTCAAGGCGCGCTTGTCGGTGAGCTGTGGTCAATTTTGGGCCTCTGGCAGGCCGTCTTGGAACGAGGTTAGCTTCTTTTAATCTTCTTCTGATTGTCCATTGACTGACAGACACTCCTCGAACTTCTCTCAGCTGCTGCTGGACAGAAACACCGGTAAGATGGCGGTTTCTGAGACTCGTCGAAACGATAAAACGGTCGTCTCTCTCAGATGTTACCCGGCGCCGACTGGTATCTGGCGTCCTGGAGTAAGAACCAGTCTCTTGGAATCTTCTGTACACCCTAAACACAGCAGATTGACTCAGGTTTAGTCGACGAGCGACTTCTCGCTGGCTGAGATCCTGTTGCAGCAAAGCAACAACTTGAGCGGCTATTTCTGGTGTTGTATCCATAGTGGTTGTGAATCGGCGATCGTAACTTGCGTAGGTGTGTTCAGGTCAACGTCTGATGAGCGACTGATAAGTGTGCACTGCTTGCACGGGGGTTTTATAGGGGGTTGGAACGCGCCCGCACAGCTACTGCACAAAGCGCATTTTTGATGCTTGCACTGATACAGCGCTATTTTAAAAAGAACTGAACAAATTTAAATGATAGTAGTGTTATTTTAAAGCCTAAAAATTAAGCTTCCAAAAAATATACTATTTTATATGCATTACTAAAGTCATTTTGGAAAAAAGTTACATTTTGTAAATTTTGTAGGGGTGATTCGATTCGGTTGCTCACGAGTGTATTTAATAAAATTCCTGCCGAAATAAAGGACATGCCAATAATGCCAATAAGCCTTTTTGTAAAAAAGTTAAAATTGTGGCTTTAAGACAGAACTTTTTATACTGTTAACGAATTTGTTGGAAACTTATGAATATAATTTATTAATGCTAAAATAGAATACTATAATTTAATGTAATGTTATATAGATTAATTTAATGTTTTTGAAAACATAAAAATTTGTATGATTTTTACTGTATGATTCAATAACTGTTACCTACCATATTTCTGGCAAGTAAATTATTTCTATTTCTAAAAAAAGTCAACCAAATTACCTCAAACTAGATTTTTTTCGAAGTCTGTTAAAAACATTTCGTTAAATCAGGGGTAGTAGATTTAACTTTTATCCTATATAATTTATTTGTTAAAAGAAAGAGAAAAAGAAAATACATTTATATGTAACAACATATAAAAAAACAACATGAACGTTAACTCAAAATAAAAAGAAAAACAGAAATGATAACATATAATTACGTTTTAAAAACTAAAAAGAAAACGACTTTATTAAATGACATTTGAGCCTATAATATTTTTTGACGTGATAACGTCTTATAAATCAAAGAACGCTGGCTGGACGCACGAAAATTCGTGCGTCCAGCCTGAGCCGAGCGTACAAGCGAGAGCGCGGAACAAGTGATAGAGAGACACGATCGGCCTAAGCGCTCGGCTTGTGACGCATCTTAATAGGATAAAAGTACACAATTTTTCATAAATATTTTCTTATGACGTTATCTCGTAAAATTATCGTCCGTGAACCGACTTTACAGACAACCATTTATTTTTTAGTGGAAAGTATATTATGTATTTTGTTTATATATAATATGGGTAGGCCAACTAAACGCACTGCTCCAATGAGACAGCGAGGTTTCGGAGTAAACGAATATATCATCATGTATACAATTTTTAGATTTTTGTTGATTTTTTAAAAACAAGCGGTTTTTACCGATTTATCCGATTTCGATAAAATTTTGAAACCCTTTGAAACAAAAAATGAGTTTTCCTAATCATTTCAGGGGTCTTTACTTAAAGACCCCTGAAATGATTAGGAAAACTCATTTTTCGGTAAATCGGTAAAAAAAAACATAAAAAAAAAGATTCCAATTAATTGTGAACCTCCGCCTTTTTTAACGTCGGTTAAAATTAAACTAAACTAAATATTGAGTGTCTCGCAACCGTCCAAGTGTTCTGTTACAAATTGGTTTCCGACTCATCATTATGTTGGGTTATACAGCGCAACATAATAATATACATACAACGCAACGCTGATCTTCCGTCGGAACCAGGAGGGTGAGACACGGGTAAATATACGATATACAATAATATGGAGCTATACACACATTACGTAGCTTTTAAATAAGTTTTATTTAATTTAATTACACATAAAAATAGAGATGGGTTTCAGCAAATTTCAAGTTGGTGCAATAGTAAAAGGCGATGTGTGTATGAATGTTCCGAATTATTGACTCCGAAACGGCTAGACCGATTTCGAGGAAATTTTAAGGAAATCTCTAAGCCGAATTAATCGCTTAAAGGTATTCGATTTTTATTATTAATAGCTTTGCTATTAATAGCTTCGTCCCGTTCGCAATTTCCGAGCGTTTTAAAAAGAAAAATATATCAGAATAAAACATTTTGTTTGTCTTTGCTTCTATTTGTCATCATAACCTAACAAACCGAACATCAAAGCTTGTATCAAACCGAACTCCCTATATATTTTTTTTTGTTATATTTTATCAAAAAAAAAAAATATTTTACTTTTCGGGACAGCGACAAATCCAACAAATCAAAATCCATGAAAATCGGTTTAACTGTTAGTGAGTTATAAATGGTGTAACACGACTTTGTTTTATATATATAGATTTATTCTTGCGAATACATCATTAATACAAGAACCAGTGGTTTAATGAAAGTGTCTTTTGATCCTGGTCGTTCATCAATGGATTTTTACTGTTTGAAAAATGCATGTGTGCTATACCAGTACTCGCAAACGGTGAGGTAAAACATTGTGAGGAAACTGGCATGAAGAACCTAAAAAGACCCAAGTCTACGAAAAGAACCTCAGAGACGCACTTAGAGCCTTTCATCACACTTGTTTTAATTAACTAGTGGCGCGATAAGAGAATACAGGAATAATTATTCGAAATATTAGAGTAAAGAATATTTTCATTACATGAATAGAAGAAATCGATATTCCTTTGTGTCCAAAACTCGATCGCTAATCAATTTTTTTTTTAAATAAAACATTTTTTGTTCAATAAAATCACAGGGACCTCTTTGAATCGTCTACTTACATGATAGTGAATCTCGGTTCCTTCTAACCCCAGTTTAAGAAGAATCGTGCACGAAACTCGCCTGGTCTTAACACTTTTTTGTATGATCCTTGCCAATTTTGTTACAAATGCCGAGTCGAGTTAGATTCATCCCAAGCTATTTTGAAAAGGCTGTCGATATCAGTCTTTAATGTTAAGTTAAGTTTTTAATGGACTCCCAAGGGACTTAATATATTATCCAAAAATGTTTATAGTTAAATTAAATGGCTCGTGTTGAAATAGTACATTTTTTATGACATTATTACATTCTTAAAAGGCGGAGAGTCACTCGATTTCTAAATTTTTTAAACTTATTTTTGTTTGACTTATAATTATTTTGATAAATACTAGTATTATCTTATGCAATTATAATATTTTCAAGCACGATTATATTTATTGTTAATAAATAGGAATGTAAAAACAATATTTTAATTGTCACTTATTTTAAATCCTCATTTATTTTGGTTTTAGCAAACGATATTTCATCATCACGAAATATTTTCGAATGTAATTGAAAGGTGTTTAATTTATATCATTTAATTAATTTTACGACTTAAATCGCGTATCTATGAAACTAAATACTTTAAAATCAAATTGTAGTCATATTTTTTTATATACTTTAACAATTTAATTTGTTATTAGTCGCATTAATATCATTTATTAATTTTTTATCGACGCAAGATACCACTTACAATTTTTTCGTGACAATTCATGAATTAACAGATAAATACCCGAAAAAATAATTACTAAAACCTACGTACACATTTTTCTAGCTTAATCATAAAGTCGAAATATTTCAAAAAACGTAAAAAAATACCAAACTTCACATACCTTGTGATCTTTCAAAGTAATCTTTCAAACTCGGCGTTTCTGGATAACTCACTCACAGATGTGTCTCGATTGCACAGTGGCTTGGGACTATGTGCTCCTGTTGGAAACCACCCCTTTTATAGGCAACTTTACCCGAAACATTGTAAGGCGATGTTCGCGGTGGGAGAATACAGCGCACGTGACTTGGAACATTTTTAATGTACTAGCATGTTTTATTTATGCTGTATTTCAATATTACTTGACGCAATAGGACTAGTAATTTTCTCAATATTTTAGGCTTCGTCTTCATATCGTGTCACTAGTTATTTCTAACCAGTGTGGTGAAAAGATTAAAGTACGCCTCAGAGGCTCCTTTCGTGCACTTAGGTAAGCCTTAATGTAAGCTCTCGACCTTGCCGACAGGAGCCGCAGGAAAGACGAATCAGTACATGCGGTGTCGGTTCGGTTGCAGGGGCATAACGGCTGGCACCGAGCCGGGCTTGTTTCAAGTTTGCCTTCTCTATTGCTAGCTCTTCTGTTAATTTTATAAAGTATGCTGTAAATCTCGTATCTAATAAGGCAGCCAACTCTAGAATTCGATTAATGATATATCGGGTCAATAATCGTGCTTACCCTACTCTTAGCTGCATTGTTTTTCGTTTTAAGCAATAAATCGACATAAATAAATAAATAATCCCGGACATTTCACACAACATCATTTTGGGCCCAAAGTAAGCAGAGCTTGTGTTATGGGTATCACATGACTGATATACTACTTATATACTTTTTTTTTGTAAATACATACATATTATACATAGAAACATCCAGACTCGAGACAAATATTTGCAAATCATACAAAACTTTGTCCCACGGAGGGAATATAACCCGCAACCTTCTGCGTCTCAGCCAGACCTTAACCCACTGCACCACAGAGGTTGGCATACATTACTTTTGACAATCTCAATGTCGTGCTCCTTCACAAAAGTCGATTCGATAACTTAAATTTGACAACGAATTAACTGTCCATTCGACTGAAGTTCACGTGCATTTCAACGAGTTTCTTGTACCGATACATTAAAGTCGCATATAGTTATACTATACTTGTACTATATAATTATGGCGAAATAACTAGTGACACGATAAGAAGAAGAAAAAGACGCCAAGAGTCTGAATGTGATTGTCAAAATAGTGCTCATTAGGCGAATGTTTGATGAATTCTGGTAGTTTGGTAGAGTTTTGTATTATGTGAGCTTTAGCAGTATGTTCAAACGTAGAAACTAAAATTTGACATGTGCCAAGTGTAAGAAGAGCCTCTGAGGCGCACTTTAACCCTATCACCACACTGGTCAACAATTAAGGACACGATAAGAAGGTTCGGAGAAAAGTACTGAGCTCTTTCCATTATGGAACTCCAATAGTAATTTTCGTAATATTTTGTTAATCGATGATAATAATTAAATAATGCCGGACATTTCACACAGCATCATCTGGACCTAAAGTAAGCTTTATACTACTGGCCTCAAAACTTGGTAGTAGCTCTGCCTTCTGCGCTGTAGGTTGAGGGTTCGATTCCCTTCCAGGACATACATTTGTGTGATGAACATAGGTGTTTGTCCTGTGTCTGGGTGTTATAAAGTATCATAAGTATGTATATAAAAATATATAAGTATTCTATCAGCCATCTTGTCACAATAATACAAGCTATGCTTAGCTTGGGGCTAGATGGTGTTGTGTGCAATGTGAACCAATATTTATTTATTTATTTTAGAGCAGGATATATGCTGCATTTTATGTAGGTAGAACGCGTCCAGCCGTGGGTCGATAATGGCCCCAATTCTGTTGGCACTAACCTAACTAATTTTAGATAAAATTAGGTTTTGAACTGTCAAATTAACCTTCGGTATTCTGCTGCTACCAACTTATCCTTATTTAAGTTTATATAACTTAATTAAGCGTTCCTAATTTAGTTAGATGGTACCAATCGAACAGGTTTTACAAATGATATGACTAACTAAATATATTTTAGACAATTCCTTATTTTAGAAATGAACCAACCAAATTGCCAACATTAGTAAAATTATGAAATATAATCGAAAAATATATCTTCAAGGTAAATCGCGCGCTGAGCGTTGGCTCAGCGCGGTCCTCTTTGGGATAAGTAAGTATCAGCTGAGTAATTCGGTGCATTTCGCACGCGTGGTGCCTACATAAAAAGTAGCCTATGTCCTTCTCCAAGGTCCCATCTATCTCTAGAATCAATACTAGGAATAGACATAAATTAAACATCCCTAGGTTCTAACTAGAAAAAGTAAATAAGTCCTTTATGGGGAACACGGTGAGCTTCTATAAAAAGCTTCCTGAAAATGCTACTAAACTATCTATTAAGAAATTTAAAGCATACATAAAAGGTAGTCTTTTGAAGAAAGCGTTTTATAATATAAATGACTTTGTTATTGATAAGAATGCATGGCCTAATGCCGCTCTGCAATCAGACAGTTCACCAGCACATTTGAAATGTATAAACTCTCTTGTATTAGTATTTCGTAGTAAAGGTAGTTATAAGATGGATCATGTAAAAAAGCGCTAGGACCAAGACGAGTTTCTTGCCAGTTCTTCTCGGGCTTGGGTTATGAGGAATTGTCACCTAAATTCACCTAGTATGCAAGACGTTTCAAAGTGATCCTTGTGAATTTGATTGTATAAAGTATCTTTTGACTTTTTGACTTTGACTCTATACCAAAATTCATCAAAATCAGTAAAGCGGTTTAGGCGTGAAAACATAACAAACAGACAGACAGACAGAGTTACTTTCACTTTTATAATATTAGTTATAGATGCTATTAATGAACCATGTAAACGAGTCGTAAATAGCTCGACTTGTATCATCAACCAGCGTGTATAATGGAACCATGACATTTTCCTTAACTATATATTGCATCATATTAATTCATTGATTGTGAGAAAAAAATCCTTACGCATGTCAAATTGTATTCAAGTATGTAGAGTCTTGAATGGTTGCATTTTGGATCTTATTTCATTATCCTCAAGGTCACCTTGTCACTCTACTATTAGCAAACGCTAACGGTTCTGAAACTGCGTCACATTCTAAAAACCCGTAAATTCCGCGAAAAAATGATATTGGAGACTTCGATTTTTAATGGCAATGTTATCCTTATCGGGTTACGTTAAGGTTGAAAGTAGAGTAAACCATATTTTTTTTAATTTAAGGAAAAATCAGATTACTATGAATTACTATGAACACGTTATCGAGCTCGTAGTACCCTAGTTCTTAGTAGGTATTGATAAATTATTATTTGCTTGTTGCTGCCTATGACTTTGCCTGTGTGGGAGGTTGATAAAAAGTAGCCTGTTTGTTAATCCATACCCAAATCTATTTCTATGCTAAGTTTCATAAAAATCAGTTCAGCCTTTGCTTGATTATGTAACAAACAAACATATAACATACAAACATTCACATTTATATATACAGGGTGTCCCAAAACTAGTATTTAAGCCTGATCGTGGTGATTCCGACCATGAAAATGAACAGAGATGTGACCCAAATTTTAAAGAATTCCTGCTTTCAAACTTGCATACAAAAACTTTATATTTCATTTCAATAATTAAAATTGACAACCCTGGTTTGTCATCAATGTTTCCAAGCACGATACCTACCTACAAACCTACTAAAATAAGTGCAAATTTATTGCCATACTTAGATAGGTAGGTATATATTCTTCCAGTTTTAAAGTAAACTTTACTGCACATTTTTTCGATGCAAATCATCAAATTCACAAATAATAATAATATAATAAATAATTAATATTGGTGGACAATGCACACAACACCATCTAACCCCAAACTAATCATATCTTGTAATATGGTGACTACATGGCTGATAGAATATTTATATAATTTTAAATACGTAAGATACTTTATAATATCCAGACACAGAACAAACATCTATCGTTCGTCACACAAATGTGTCCTAAGAGGCAATCGAACCCTCAACCTACAGCGCAGAAGGCAGAGCAACTACCACATTTGTTGTTTGTTGAACATTTGTTGTTCCCGTAAATGTCGAGAATCATCCCCCTCTGGATAACATACTACTTCCGGGACGCCCTGTATATATCACTGGTGGTTGAGTGGTAGCATCCTAGCCTTCCGGTCATATTCTCGTGGTTCGAACCAGGTCGGTGCACCAATGGATTCCTTTAGAATAGTGTTTTCAGACGGTGACCGAACACATGGTGAGAAAACCGCCACACCCTTGGACTTCAAATTCGAAGGTGTTGAAATAAAATGACATTATCATATTGATGTCTTTCCCATGAATAAATAAATATTGCCGAACATTTTCACACGAAATCATCTAGCCCCAAAGTAAGCGGAGCTTGTGTTATGGAAGCCACATAACTGAAATACTACTTAAATAAACATTTTATTATTAATACATAAATATTATACACAGAAATACATCATCATACCAGAGACAAATCACCCGAGGTTCTAAATTTTGTTGTATTTTTATGGACTCAAATTCGTGTCGGTCGGTTCTTTTTAGTTTTATAAACGTAATTATAAGTGGGTAGTGTGTGTGCATTCAACTTGCATTCAAATTTAAAACTTTTTTTTTACCCTGGAGCTACATCGTCTTGTGACAGTAATTTAAACCATCTCAATTCGGCTTTTTTAATTATTTGCTAACATAAAAGGATTTGAATATTTAGCTAAAATAGTCTACTAAATACCCAGGGTTAATAACCAAAGATCGTCTTTCAGAGGTTATTTACCCTGTATTTCTAGGTAGTCCTTATTAATACTAGGTTCTTGATATCGAGCGTTGAAATTATCTTCCAGTAGGTATCTCAGACCAAATAAATATGAAGATGGAGCGCCGCGAACAACGAAACTGAAGCCACTATTGTAGGCATATGAAAATGTCGAAGGGTTGCTTTTTGTTTTTATAATATTTTTGTTATATAATTTTAAATCTGTATGAATGAGTAAGATATTGTATTACTTGATTCTTAAGACATAAATATATAATTATTTACAGAAATAATAACAGAATAACATAAAATACATGTGAAATAGTTGAGCTATCTAAGGACCTTTTGAAACGATTGATTTAAAACAAAGTTATAATGAAATTGTGCATAAATGCAATCAGTTGTGCAAGGGTATTACAATTACAAGTATATTAATAATTACCTAATATCATTATCAGGATAAATAGCTATATTCTGGCAACGCTTTAGATCAAGTGCATTCGATGACGTTTCGTGCTGTTTCCTGCTCTAAATTACCTTAAAAGTTACGATTCATATAAAAAGTGTTTTGTTGCTGTTTTCACCACATAGAAAAGGACAATGTCATTTTGTACATTGTTTACTGGACGATGCCTTGACATGTAACCCAAACCATGCTCCTTGATTTCAGCAAGAAGCATGGTTTGGGTGTTGTGCGTGAGTGCGTGTATTTACACAAAGGATCACAGTTTTGAGGCTTCATTTTGAGTTGTTCACAGCACTCCGACTTTATATTAATTTGGTCTGAAGTAAGTAGAATGAAGATAATCTTGAACCTTTAATCTCTTTGAAGTTTAGTAAATAATTATTTCCCTCATTTAAACGATTCCTCCCACTCAATAATACATTTGATACTAAGTTTATCCGTGGCTTTTCTCGCGTTGTGCCCCTCGTATAGATAGAACTACTATACAAATAGGACGTTTACTAATTGTGTGGGAGTTTCAAGTCGAACATCTGCGAGTTTAGTAGGTACTTGTATAGATGACCGCAGTGACATTTTTATCTGAGCGCTTCCGTACTTTGTATTAATCTGCAAAATATTATAATATACTGTTAATGTATATTTAAAAAAGCTCAGCAAATAAAGGATAAATAAATATTGGTGGAAAACTCACACAACACAAAAGTAAAAGTCAAAAATATTTTATTCAATACAATCACAAGGATCACTTTGAAACGTCTTACATACTAGGTGAATTTAGGTGCCAATTCCTCCTAGCACAAGCTCGAGAAGAACTGGCAAGAAACTCGTCCTGGTCCTAGCGCTTTTACATACAAACAAACATTCACATTTATATATACAGGGTGTCCCAAAACTAGTATTTAAGCCTGATCGTGGTGATTCCGACCATGAAAATGAAAAGAGATGTGGCCAAAATTTCAAAGAATTCCTGCTCTCAAACTTGCATACAAAAACTTTATATTTCATTTCAATAATTAAAATTGACAACCCTTATACGAGTACCTAGCTACCGTAACTAGGAAAAACTAATAAAAAAGAGTTTATACATTTCAAATGTGTCAGTTAGCTGTCTGAGGGCAGAGCGACATGAGACAACCATTTAGCCCGAAACTAACTAATAACACAACATCGAACATAACGAACATTTCACACAACATCATCTGGCCCCAAAGTAAGCAGAGCTTGTGTTATGGGTACCACATGACTGATATACTACTTATATACTTTTTTTTTGTAAATACATACATATTATACATACAAACATATATGTTCAACATAAGTGTTTGTCCTGAGCGAAAAACAAACTCACAACCTACAGCGCAAAAGGCTGACTGAGCTAAGGAACCAGTTAATAAGATATCTCCTTGTTTTTTAATGTCTACGGATTAAGACGACAATAGATTTTAACGTTATTTTTACTGTTTAATTCTTACAACACCATCCCTCAAATAAGTAAATAAAAAATATCTGAATCAGGAACCATAATATCATAATATTTATAACACACTAGCTGCTGCCTGCGCACCTACATAAAAAGTAGCCTATGTCCTACTCCAAAGTCCCACATATCTTATATACCAAAATTCATCAAAATCGGTTAAGCGCTAGAGTGAAAACGTACCAAACAGACAGACAGACAGAGTTACTTTCGCAATTATAATATTATAGTTAGTATTAATATTAATGGACAATGCACACAACATCTAGCCCCAAACGAAGCATAACTTGTATTATGGTGACGAGATGGCTGATAGAATACTTATATATTTTTAAATACATACATAAAATACAGTATAACACCCAGACACAGAACAAACATCTATGTTCGTTACAAAAGTGTGTCCGGGGTAGGAATCGAACCCTGAACCTACAGCGCAGAAGGCAGAGCAACTACCAACGGAGCTGACAGGATAGGCAATGGAATGGAATTTCCTTCCGTCCCAATTCCATCCCACATGTTTAAAACCTTTCTGTAATTTGTGTTCCAACATTCTTTAATAAGCACTCGTGAGTCAGATTTTTGAGAAACACCATTTAGTGCCATGAGTATTTAATAGGTGAATTCATTTATTTGCTTCGCTATGCTACCATTTGGAAAATGGTGTACTATATATTTTAGTACAACTGAGACATTTATGTATAAAAGCAACATAACACAGTGATAATTTAATATAAACGTCTGGTTTCATTGCGTGACCCAAGAGCTGGCCAATATCTGGCTCAGCGTATTAGCATTGCCATTCAACGTGGCAATGCCGCCAGTGTCTTGGGAACGCTGCCCTCTGGCAGTGATCTGGATCAGTTGAGCTATCTATAAATGGTTTTAAACGGTCCTTAGATAGCTCAACTGTTTCACATGTATATTGTAATATATTATTGTATAATATTCTAAACATTTCCGTAATGTTTAATAAGTCAATTGATTCGATGTTTTCTGATATAATATATAAAAGTCACTGAAATATTTATTAATTACATTTATGTGATTGTATTATAAATTATAATGTATATTAAATATTTCACACAGCAGCATCTGGTCCCAAAGTAAGCAGAGCTTGTGTTATGGGTACCACATGAATGATATACTACTTATATACCTACTTATTTTTTGTAAATGCATAGACACATAATATGTTAAAAGAAACAAACACACCCGAGACAAATACTTGCAGATTATACAAACAGTTGTCCCACGACGGGAATTGAACCCGCGACCTTTTGCGTCTCAGCTGGGTCCTGGCCCACAGAGGTCTTAATTATTAATTCAGATGTTTTATAAAAACTTATAGCCAGTAACCAGGACTTAAGTTCTTTAATAGTTTTATTTATCCGATTATTGTTATGTCTGATGATGTCGTGCTGAGAAGCAATTGGGATGTATAGCCAATATTGATAACAATTAATTTAATGGCGGGTGGTCAACCAATACTAATAGGTTGCTAAATAAAGAAAAGTTGGCCAAGCGTGTGTCAAACCACAGCGTAGGCTTTCGATGTCAGTAAGATAATAATCTATACCTACAATAGAGCTTAATCTGACTGACTGATTGACTGACTGACTGATTCATCATCGCCGAGCCGAAACCGCTGAAGCTAGAAAGCGGAAATTTGGAAGGTAGCTTTCTTTTACAGCAAAACCACCCACTAAGGCAGGGTTTTTTGAAATTCAACCCCTAAATGGGTAAAAAGGGGAGAAAACTAATGTATGAAACTTTTTAACGCGCGAGGCGATATTTTTGATATGAATAAATAAAATGTTAAACGAAAGGACACGTGTTTCAGGATTTTTTAAAATAAGCCTAAAAAGGGAGTAAAAGGGGGTGTCAAAGTTTGTATGGCAACTTTTTAACGGGTGGTGTGATTTCTTAGAAACAAGGAGATAAAAAGCATCCTGGGGAAGGGTTTTAGCTACAATTCCTTAAAAAAAAATGCGAACGAAGTCGCGAGCAACAGTTTAAAAATAAAAACTAAAAAGAAAACAAACTTCATTGAATGAAAATTCGAGCCCATTAAACATTTCATCTTCTATTTTTGCACCCTTGGGGGTGTTTTGAAATGAAATGATGAAATGAAATCGATTATATTTTTAGTTTTTTTTAATGTAATTCAACTGAGCCGTAAAGTAGTGACCGTAACATATAACGCTTCCAGTAATAGAAGGTATCACACGCCCGTTGCCCTAGACATAAGTTATTTTATTCATTCGTCCAGTAATATCTTATGATCTAGTGCTCTTCAAAGTTAAACACCTTATTGCTTGCACACTACAGCTAGGAGAGGGAGAATATTTGGTACTGTGCTGGTACCCACCAAGACAGACGATTACTGAAGAGTCCCCCAGGTAAAATGTTCCAATATAATGTTGTGTTTGCGGGGATTGATGCAGCTCTTTCCAGCGCGGCTTCCTTGAGAGTGAAGTAGTTCTTTTTTTTATTTAGTAGTTTGTATGTATATTATTTCATATGTCATTTTTATGTAAATATCGCTACATTTATGGAGGATATGAAACAAATGTTTCGAGATTTTAAGTCAGAGCAGGAGAAATTTGTTTGGTGGTTGAAGAGGTACGCTCAACAGTAAGTTTCCTTGCGGCGAAGTATGACACTCTCCAGGAGAGAGTAGTAACATTGGAAAACCTAAATAAATCCAATACACTCCACATTACGTCTCTGGAAGAAAAATTAGAAACTTTTGAACTTCAGAGTCGCTCCACAAGCTTGGAAATAAGAAATATACCTATTCAGGCTGCCGAATCGAAGATGTCTCTCGTGGAAACATTTGTTAGGACCGCAAAGGTATTAAATGTTACCGTCCATTCTAGCGACAAAAAAGACATTTTTAGAGTTCAGACCAAGGATCCGAATACTAGAAATGTAATCGTTGATTTGACCACCGTACTTCTAAAGGAACAAATCATACAAAAGTTTCGGCTATTTAATAAAACTCTACCAGATTGTCGACTGAACATCTACGTATTAGCGGACCGGCACGACCAATTTTCATTTCCGAAAACCTCTCTACTAAAATGAAACGACTGTTTTTCCTCGCAAGAGAGACGACCAAACAAAATGATTTTAAATTTTGCTGGGTTTCTCACGGTAAGATTTTCCTGCGGAAAAGAGAGCAAGGCCCCTTAATAAGAGTGTCGGAGGAAACTGACCTGAAAAAAGCCTAGGAATGCAATTGACTAGACTACAGAACTGCGCTTATTATTATTATGTTGTTTTTTTATTTCACTGGTAAATTACTAAAAATATGTTATGCTAAAATTGTTAATAATGTTTCACACACTTTACACACATTACACAGTTTACACACTCCACACATCACACTCATATCGTTTACATTACACTACAACACCACTCAAAGTGACAAGACATGTCACTTTCACTTTAATGGTAGTTATAAAATACCAGAATCAATGTCAAACCATATATATAGAGATTCATGGAATGTATTCAATTGTTATACCTTCATAAATCATTATGGATGATACAAATTTCATAACAGAATGTATCGAAAAAAATTCTACATCAGATTCATTTGTCTGCTCTCCGGAAGACAGTTACAACTATTTAACTAGGTATAACCCTGGTTTGAAAATTTTGCACGTTAATATTCGTAGCATTAATCGAAATTTCGATAACCTCGTTGTTTTGTTAAATAGAATTAAATGTCAACCTGAAATATTGATCCTCTCAGAATGCTGATTAAATAAATCGCCCTCTATACCGACACTACCCGGCTTCACTTCCTTTAAATCAAGTTTTAAAAATCAGAATGAGGGGATAGCGATTTATGTAAACAATAATTGTACCTACTCTGTTGAGGATCTAACTTTCCAGGAAGCAAATTGCCTTGTTCTAAAAGTTTCAAACAAGCTCGCTATAGTTGCCATATATCGCTCTCCATCGTACAAAAACCTAAATTCATTTTTCAGTAATCTTGATAATACGTTACATAATCTCAAAAACTATCAAACCTTGGCCGTGATTGGCGACTTGAATATAAATATTTCTCCCGACAGTAAAGACCCAAACTCAGAGGAATATTTAAACTTACTGGCCTCTCACGCAATGCTCCCCGCCCACATACACCCTACTAGAGAAAAAGCCTGTCTAGATCATGTTTTGTTAAGAACACCAAAACGAGCGGTTACACTAGTCCTCGACTCACTAATAACCGACCATGCACCAATACTTTTTTGTTCTCAGTCAACTCTAGTAAAGCCTGTTTTATCCCCAGCCCGCACCACAAATCGAATAAATATATCTGCTATTGTCAGTACCTTAGAAACCACAGACTATTCTTCTGTCCTTGAATCAACTGATCCTGAAACCGCTGCAGAAATATTAGTCAATACTATATCCACTTTCATGATTTGTTAAATGTATGTAATTGTCCTTCCTCCTCTGTTGATACAATTAATTCATTCTTCGCTAATATCGGAAAAGACTTAGCTGGAAATATTATAAGGAGATCTAACTTTGCAACAAATCCTATGCCTACTCTTATGTCACTATCACCTATCACTGGTAACACCCTTTCCCCGCTAAAATCCATGGCATTATTCTCTACAAATGAAAAAGAGATATTTGCTATTATTATAAACCTTAAAACCAACTGTGCAGTGGGGTGGGATGGCATCCCTACTTCAGTTATAAAATCCGATCGTCATGTTCTATTGTACCTTGTACCTTCCCTGGACCATTTATTTAATCTATGTCTCTCTACCGGTTATTTTCCTCGGGTATTTAAAAAAGCCATTGTTCACCCTATTTACAAAAGTGGAGACAAAGGCAGTGTCACTAATTATAGACCCATATCGGTTCTCACAGCCATGTCAAAAATATTTGAAAAAATCCTTAATAAACGTCTGACCAAATTTCTTTCTGATAATGCTATACTGGCTCCAAACCAATACGGATTTAGAAGTGGCAAATCGACGGAAGATGCGGTTCTGGAGCTAACGGATACCATAGTAAGACAATTTGACGCAAAACAAAGAACAATAGGAATCTTTTTAGACTTGAGTAAAGCTTTTGACACTGTCTCTGTACCCACTTTACTCTCTAAACTTGAACGAATCGGCATTAGAGGTATCGCACTAGACATCTTTCGAAGTTACCTAACGAATCGATCTCAGCACGTTTTAATAGATTCTTATACTAGCAAAGAAAATTATGTTACCTTTGGAGTTCCACAGGGTAGTGTCCTTGGACCTACCCTGTTTCTTATTTACATCAATGATTTGTGTAACATGCCTCTTCCCAAGTGCAAAATCATAGCATACGCAGACGATACAGTTCTTTTAATTCATGGCCTAAGCTGGCAAGAAGCCAAAGTCAACTCAGAGTATGCTTTAAAACGCGTAATGCAGTGGTTAGATGCTTACCTCCTTACTCTTAATGTAGCTAAAACTAGTTTTGTCCCTTTTGCCATTAATAAAGCCTCTGAGCCTCCCATAACTTTCAATGTTTGCGCTCACGATTGCGCTACTTTTGTACCAAGTCAACCAAATACCAGCTTTTGTACTTGCCCGGTTGTAGAACGTTCACCATTTGTGAAGTATCTTGGGGTTGTGATAGATAACGCTTTAATTTGGAAACAACAAATTGAATCCACTACATCTAGGATTAGAAAACTTACTTTTGTGTTTAAAACTCTACGTAATATTCTCGATCTCCATTCGTTAAAATCTGTCTACTACGCTCTTGGTCAATCAATTCTATCCTACTGCATTACTGCTTGGGGCGGATCTACCAAAACCCATATGCTTAATATTGAAAGAGCCCAAAGGGCCGTGCTAAAAGTAATGCAAAATAAACCATTTAGATTTCCTACAAACGAATTAAATTCACTCTCTCAAGTTCTCAATGTTCGTCAACTCTTTGTTTCAAATTAAACATTCTGAACTGGCATATGACTCATCTCTTGTTGTCTCTAGGAGAAGAACTGACAGAGTTTGCCAAATTGAAAAACGCCGTACAGCAGTGGCGAGCCGACATTATAAGTTTATAAGCTCTACATTGTATAACAGACTGAACAAAGAACTACATATTTATCCCCTTTCTATATATAATTACAAAGTAAAAGGTCTTAAATGGCTTTTATGTAAATCGTATGACGATTCTGAAGACCTCATTAAATACATAGTATAATAAATATATAACTACTGTAATATAATTCATACACACACACACACACACAGACACACCACACACACACACACACACATACACACACACACACACTCACACACACACACACACTCCTACACTTTGAATCACCCTACAATCACCTGTAGCCAAATGTTTCAAATGACATCAAGCTCTTAACAGTCTTGTGTCATTAAGTCACAACACATCCCACATACCCTAATAACTCACATATACCATACCATTTCTCATACTCATACTCATACTCTACAACTTCTCTTATTCATTGAAATATCGAGTATGTCACTTTTTGTTTGTATTCTGGAATTTCGAGTGTACCACGGAGGAGGGCGTTGATATGCGTAACACAGTATAATTTATACCACCACGGGCATCACCGTTTTTCTTTGTTTTAGGTTAATATAGTTTGTGGTTCCAAAAAAAAAAAGTTTACTTTAATTTGTCTTTTCTGTTTTTCTTTGTTTTTATTTTTAGTGTACCTTCATATTGTTTTTTTTATGTTATGTTGTTACAAATAAATGTATTTTCTGTCTTTCTTTCTTTCTTTCTCTCTATGTAATCTATTTATTCTCTTTTTAACCGACTTCAAAAAAGGAGAAGATTCTCAATTCGACTGTATTTTCTTTTTAATGTTTGTTACCTCATAACTCCGTCGTATGTGAAACGATTTGAAAAAATCTGATTTCATGTGAAAGGATATACTTCCCGGTTGGTTCCATATAAGTTTAATAAAAATCGGAACACTAGTTAGGTTTTAAATAAAAAGAACTGAAAAAAATATGTCATCCTTTGGATGCAACGAATTTTTTATATATTGCTTTTTTAAACATGAAGTTGGTTGTTTTTGGTTTTTAAAACGTAATTATTTGTTGTACTTACGAATATAATCCCGCTGTTAATATCATTTTAACCGACTTCATCAAAAAGGAGGTTCTCAATTCGTCGGGACGTAATTATATTTGTATTTGAACTAGTCGATTATCTTTCCATACAAACATCGAAGGATGATCACACCACCATCAGAAGTTAGACAACCACAACTAAGAGTGGCATCAATTCGACGACCTTAGTCCTGAGACGCAGATGGTTGCGGGTTCGATTCCCGCCGCGAGACAAATGTTTGTATGATCTGCAAGTATTTGTCTCGGATCTGGGTGTTTCTATGTATAATATGTATGTATTTACAAAAAAGTCAGTCATGTGGTACCCATAACGCAAGCTCTGCTTACTTTGGGGTCAGATGATGTTGTGTGTAATATCCGGCATTAAGAATTTCATTTATTTAATTTGTCATGTCGTAATCTATGCCTGTATTGCAACAATATAAAAAAAATATGGGTTTTAAGGATACAAGCCTCAAAATAATCGTATTTCATCATTTATTTTAACGGAACTTTGGGCGTAAATTAATAAAATACGCAGGACGTAAACTCCAAAATTATTAAAGAGCTCAAAAAATGTACTGAGTGTATCTATTTGTTTAATTAATATTATAAATGATTTGTTTAATTACGTTATTAAATTTGGCAATCGACAAACCCAGCACGTCTCTTAGAACCTTGCAAAAGTACATTCCTCATTTATTAATTCATACAAATTATATGCTGCCCCCTGGCAGTGATCTGGAACAACTATGGTCCTTAGATAGCTCAACTGTTTCACATTTATTTTATTCTAAGTGCTGCCCGCGGCTTACATAAAAAGTACCTACATAAAAAGTAGCCTATTTCCTTCTCCAAGGTCCCATCTTTCTCTACCAATATTCATCAAAATCGGTTCAGCGGTGTAGGTGAGAAAACGTAACAAACCGACAGAAAGAGTTATTTTCGCATTTATAATATTAGTAGGTATAGATTATTGTAAGTACATTATTCTGTAAAAAAATTGGTTGTCTGTAGAGTCGGCTTACCGACGATAGTATAACGTGACAACGTCATAACAAAACAGATCCACATCTATCTGTTATGCGCTTTCGCTACAATCGTAACGGGACAATGAGCGTAACGGGGCAATGAGTCATCCTTTTTCGTGCGTGCAGCTGGCGTTCATCGATTTATTAGACGCTGTCACGTCAAAAATTATAACATGACAACACATGAACTTCAGCGTTATAAATAAATAATTATTTACAGTATTTCATCAATTATTTAGGTAATAGAATGGAATAAAATATATCTATATGACATGACACCTGTCAACCCTTCAGATGATTTTTACACAATTTTTTTTTTCTTTATATGTTTTTACTTTTACCATCCGCTGTACTCCATAACGATCAGCTGAGGATCATCAAAAATGGCTCAGCACCCGCATCTGACTGTAACATCGGGTTGGTAATTTTCGCTGAACTATATAACACTTCGAGTGAGGATTTCTACGTAGAACTGTAGGGCGATTATGGAACTCTAATTACAATTAATGTCTATCGAAACGTCAAATTCGTCAAACGAATGATTGAAATTACGCCGAAATCTGATAGACATTGATTGTAATTAGAGTTCCATAATCGCCCTAGATCCCAGATGAGTGCTGCTTGGAGACTGCTGACGGAGACGACTGCGATAGTCTTCAAGTTATTGGGGGTTTGTCCCCCTGCTGACTAACAGAAGAGCTAGCAATAGAGAAGGAAAACTTGAAACAAGCACGGCTCGGTGCCAGCCGTTATTGTGGTTACTTGGCAAGGCCTGCGCTATCAAACAGAATCCCAAGCAGAGGGACGTCAGTGGAGAGGAAACTTCACCCACCTCCTTCCATGAACCAAAGTTTTCATTTACAATTAACTGCTCTGTAACTTTACTGACACCAGCTAAACAGATGAACGAAGGCCAATGATCATGACACCTTATAAAATAAAACACTATATTCCAATTTAAGTACAAGTATTTACGTGGTACAATGGGCGGCCATATTGCTTTATCATATAGGTAATGTCAAAAGGTAGGTTTCAGAAGGTATTACGTCAGCGAGTCTAACTGTGAGAACTGTGGGTAAATAACTTATCATACAAAATGCGACATTGCAAGGACTTTACTGTCTCATCGAAATAATTTTACCGAATGCATCGTATTTGGATGCCAAATTACAGCAATAGAATGTGTTAGGCGATTGACAGTTGATTTTAAGAATCACGGGTTTTTACTATGTTCTTTTTTGTCGATGAAATATACACCGATATACAATAACATTAATAATTATTATTCGTTTTTTTTTGCCGGACATTTCACACATCATCTGACCGCAAAGTAAACAAAGCTTGTGTTATGGGTACCACATGATAATAACGTAATAACACCCAGCCCGAGACAAATAGCTGCAGATCGGTATTTGACTCGGGTTGCGAGGTTGATTCCCGCCGCGGGACAAATGTTTGTATGATCTGCAAGTATTTGTCTCGGGTCTGGGTGTTTCTATGTATAATATAATATATTATTATATATATTATTAATATGTATTATATATAATATAATATAATATGTATGTATTTACAAAAAAAAAGTAAATACCTAGTAAGTATATCAGTCATGTCACATGTGGTACCCATAACACAAGCTCTGTTTACTTTGGGACCAGATGATGTTGTGTGAAATGTCCGGGATTATTTATTTATATTATTATTTATGATAATCTCAAGAAATGATACCACTATTTATATATTATCTCCACTCTAGTAGTTTAAAAATACCCGGATATTTACTTACGCATTTAGAATTGTAAAAGTTCACACATTATAGGTTTGTTTGAGAACCACGTCAACCACGTTATTACATAAAAGTAGTAGCGACAACATTCGCAGCGCGACAGCAATATCTGTGATATTAGTCACGTCAAACTTACTACGGAAGTCTACCGCTGCCTATTTGTCGACCCCCAGATTATGTATCTCGTGACGTAGCTATAAACGTGAATTGAGCTTTCAGTGCTGTCAAATACACTTTGTACGCTCATATCTATACGATAAGCGCACTTTCTCGGGTCTGGGTGTTTGTTTCTACGTGTAATATAAATGTATAGACAAAAAAAAAGTATATAAGTAGTATATCAGCCATGTGGTACCCATAACACAAGCTCTGCTTACTTTGGGTCCAGATGACGCAGTGTAAAATGTCCGGTATTATTTATTTATTTTTTGTTTTTTCCGTGTTACAGTTGACCGCTACAAGGGAAAAAAAAATCAGCTGGCCGGTCAACCGATCCGACCTGATTTTACTTCTTCAACAAGAGTTACTATTCCTATTGAAAAAAGTTAAAAAGGTACGGGAAAGTAAAATTTCCCTTCCCTTCACACTTAGTAGTGCCAAGCGGTAGTGCCTAATAAAAGAAAGCACCATGACTGATATACTATTTGTATACTTAGGTACTTTTTTGTAAATACAGACATATTTTACAGGTACGTGGTACGTGGTATGGTTGTGTAGTCCGGCCAGCCAGATTATGGAAAATTTGTTTTTCCGAACTATTGAAAAAACATGTTTTCCATAGTAAGGCTGGCCAAACTACACAACCGTACCACGGAAGAATACTATATAACTATTATATATAACTATATATTATATTATATTATTATAGATAACTATTTAGCAGATAGTTGGTATACATAGACTTTTACCTGGAATGTAATATACAGGTATTTTTTTATTGGGTGATAATTGCTGGTCCAACCAAACTGTGTGCACAACCATTTATGAATGTATTGATATTATAATTCGTTCAAATTGAAATGTCATAAGTAGGTGCCTTTAAATTCAAGGTTTATTTGTATTATTGCTTAGCGACCTCTTTAGCGTAGCGGCAGGCCTAATGTACTCCGCACTTTAGGTATCAGCGCACCAAATTTGTTGGGCAAATTTGTAGTCTTGTTTGGGTCTTCCAGAGATTCTGCCATGAGGACTATACCGTCGGCAAATCGAAGGTGAGTGATGTGTTCGCCATTGATGTTGATACCATGTCTATGCCAGTACAAGAGCTTGAAAATATTCTCTAATGCAGAGGTGAACAGTTTCGGAGAAATAACATCTCCCTGTCTCACTCCTTTATGCAATGGGATTGGATTCGTGCTCTGGTCCTGGAGTCGGATAGTCATGGTGGCGTTACTGTACAGACATTTCAACACTTCGATATACCGATAGTCGATTTGGCACCGCTGGAGTGACCGCAACACTGCCTAGGTTTCGACAGAATCAAAGGCTTTCTCATAGTCCACAAACGCTAAACAAAGTGGCTGGTTATACTCTTCGGTCTTCTGTATAACCTGCCGGAGCGTATGTATATGGTCTATGGTGTTAAAGCCTTTTCGGAACCCGGCTTGTTCGGGAGGCTGGAAGTCGTCAAACCTACGAGCGAGACGATTAGTAACTACTCTCGAAAACAGCTTATAAACATGGCTTAACAGCGAGATGGGCCTGTAATTATTTAAGAGGGTGTTATCCCCTTTCTTAAAGAACAGTACCACCACGCTCCTGTTCCACGCCTCTGGCGTAGTTCCCTCGAGGATGACGGAGTTGAACAGCTTCTGGAGGACCTTAAGTACCGGTGTTCCACCCGCTCTCAGAAGCTCTGTCGTTATTCCGTCTTCCCCCGGTGCCTTGTTGTTCTTAAGCTGCTTGAGAGACGTTCGAATCTCGTATAGGCTGACGTCCGGGATGTCTTCAGTGTAATGTCGGGTTAGGCGGGCTCTTGCATCGCTAGTCGTGCTTGTAGTAGGACTTTGCGATGAGGTGTACAGTTGTCTATAGAACTTCTCGAGCTCTCGTAAAATTTCTGGCTTCGCGGAAACGACACTGCCACTGTCGGTCTTCAGCTTCGTCAACAGACTTTGCCCAATACAGATCTCTCGCGAACACTTTGGAACCTTGGTTGCGCTCTATTGCGTTCTTAATACTACACGTATTATAGAGACGCAAATCGCGTCGCATAGACTTAGAGATCTGTTTATTGAGCGAGCTGTATTTCGACATGTCCAATGAAGACTGCAGTTTCATTTCGCTACGTTCTGCCATGAGTTTAAGAGTGTGCTCAGAGAGTTTTTGGGTTCTACCTTTGTGCTGGGTTTTAAAGAACTTTGACCCAACGGCATGGACAATTTCCACCAGACCGTCATTTATTTCGTCCACGGATCCGCATTCGGCGAGGCATTGGAAGCGATTTTGAAGTTCCATCTGAAAGCTCTCGGGGTTTTGGATTTGGGCAGGACTTGGGCGAAGAGTAAATTTCATCAGACGGGACCTTTCTAGCTTTACGTTAAGATTTAATGAGCCAGATCTAATCATTCGGTGATCACTGCCGGTTTTGACCCTGTTGATCACTGAGACATCATTAAATATTTGCTTTTTTGTAGTCATAATGAAATCTCGCGTTTGTGTCCACCGGGGTGAAGCCACGTCCATTTCCTGGACGACCGCTTCTTGAAAAAGGAGTTCATCATAAAGAGTCCCTCCTTTTCCATGAAGTCGGCCAATCGCTGACCCCGTTGGTTCCGCTGTCCAAATCCATATTGCCCCACTCTCAGTTCATCGCCATTCCTCACACCTAGCCGCGCGTTGAAGTCCCCCATCACAACCGTAAAGTGTGTTTTCGAGGCTTGCATGGCATTTGAAATGTCATCATACATAGCCTCCACTTCATCGTCTGGACGTTTCGAGTAAGGTGCGTACACCTGTATGACCTTAAGCGAATACCGTTTGGTTATTCTGAGTATAGTTATTCAGAGTAAGTTGATCGCCCTCCCGGTAGTAGAATAAGTTGCCGGAATTTAGGATTATCGTGTCCTCTCCCTCTCTTCGGACTTCTGATAACCCTATAATATCCCAGTGCAACTTATTTACTACTTCTTCCAGCTCTATCAACTTCTCGTCGGTCCTCAGTGTGCGTGCGTTATATGTTGCCAGGGCCAGGGGTCGTTGGGATTTGTAGCTGGACCTCTGCCGGCGATTCTTCGCACCCCCTGTTCCGCCGTTACCATGGCCGCCACCTATGCTAGGAATAGCGAAACTGCCGGGAAC
This sequence comes from Lampropteryx suffumata, assembly GCA_948098915.1. Classification (NCBI taxonomy): domain Eukaryota; kingdom Metazoa; phylum Arthropoda; class Insecta; order Lepidoptera; family Geometridae; genus Lampropteryx; species Lampropteryx suffumata. The sequence goes on along the minus strand of OX402571.1, from coordinate 11,690,166 downwards.
TGGGGGACGTCTTCTGTCTGTGTCTATCATTTAGGGGTTTTGCCATAGTCACCACGCTTGGCAGGCGGATTGGTGACCGCAGATTTAGAGCTAAGTACTCGGGGGGTGCTGCTGCCCAATCCCCCGGTGTGTGTTTCCTTAGTCGCCTTTTACGACATCCACGGGAGGAGATGGAGGGGTCCTATTCTATGCCGGAACCACCACGGCAAATACCATATAGATGTAGCTTATATTGGTAACTGTCACTCAATCAATTGAACAGTTAACCTTGATGTTGCTGAGCTTATCAATCGGCTGATCTATGTACAGGTTGAAGAGTCGGAGCGAAGACAGCCCGCCTTGCCGGACCTCACACTCCATCCTGTGCTCGTCTGAAAGCGACCCTGCCCATCTATTAGGCTGGTTGCTGTACGAATATATAAAGAGCATTACTAACTCTGGTGGTAGCCTAGAAATAATTTACATCTTCTGCCACAACCAGTCAAATGCTTTTGATAGGTCCAGAAAGCATGTGCAGACAGATGTACTTCTGCTGGTGTGCTTGAGGTTCAGTATCGCTGATTTAGTGGATACCCCAGCCCTTCTTCTTCTTATCGTGCCACTAGTTATTTTTAACCAGCGTGGTGAAAGGATTAAAGTGCGCCTCAGAGGCTCCTTTCGTGGACATAGGTAAGCCTTAATACAACGGCTAGCACCGAGCTGGGCTTGTTTCAAGTTTTCCTTCTCTATTGCTAGCTCTTCTGTTAGTCAGCAGGGGGACTAACTCCCAATAATTTGAAGACTATCGCAGTCGTCTCCATCATCAGTTTCCAAGCAGCACTCATCTGGGATCAGTTTCACGTAGAAATCTTTACTCGGTGTTTTATATAATTCAGCGAAAATTACCAACCCGATTTTACAGTCAGATACGGGTTCTGAAACCATTTTTGATGATCCTCAGCTGATCGTTATAGAGTACAGCGGCTAGTAAAAGTAAAACAATTATAAAATAAAAAATATTATTGTAAAAAAATAACCCCAGCCCTGAAACCAAATTGAGCATGCAGGTTTGGGTTAACTTCAATATCCAGATATTGATATAAGATATCCATCAATTACACCTTTCTTTACTTCCTTTACCTTCGCTATCACCGTTGCTAGTGATATGGGCCTGTAATTTGCTAAGCTATCATCCCCAGTTTTATTTTTAATAACAGGCAAGACAAAAATCTTATTTTGGTGAAGGAATCGAATATTAGGCTCATATATTGTTTAAATCTGTTTCCATCTTTATTCATTGACATATGAACGGACACTAATTAATAAATATTTAAAAAATAATGCTGGTTAGTTCACACAGCATCATCTGCCCCATAGTCAGTAGAGCTTGAGTTATGGGAACCACATGACTGATATACTACTTATATAGTTTTTTGATAAATACCCAGAGCAGATAGCAAAAAATTACAGATCAGGCAAGCATTTGCGGCGGGAATTGAACCGCAACCTTCTGCGTCTCAGGCGTACCTTCTCCCACTGCTCTACACAGGTCGTCAGATTATATATATGAGTATAGATGTGGACCTGGAACTTCATAGAGGTTACTTTTTGTCATGTACGAGTAAACTTCAATTTTGTAAGTTTAAAAAGAAATAAATAAATAAATATTGATGGACAACGCAAACAACACCATCTTGCCCCAAACTAAGCATAGGCTGTATTATGGTGACTAGATGACTGATAAAATATTTATATATTTTCAAATACATACTTATGTTATATATAATACCCAGACAAAACCAACTATTATTATCACTAGACAAATACAAACTACAGCGCGGAAGGCAGAGCTACTACCAACTGCGTCAGTCAAAAAAGTATCATTTGAAATTGTTACTCAATGTAAATCAGACCTTGATGCAAACAAAATATGATAGCTAATCCCTACTAATATTATAAATGCGAAAGTAACTGCCTGTCTGTCACGTTTTCACGCCCAAATCGCTTAACCGATTTTGATGAAATTTGGTATAGAGATAGATGGGACCTTGGAAAAGGACATAGGCAATTTTTTGTAGGTACCACGCGTGCGAAGTATCGGTCAGCAGATAAAAATAAAAAGGCGATGAAAAAAAGATGTGTATGTATGTTCCCTATAGACTCTGAAACTGCTTTCATGAGATTTTTAGGAATTCTCAGATTGGCCTAGCGGGTGAGAAGTTTGGTAGCGATCAGTACAACAGATTTTTTTTTGCATCAATCAAATTTAGTATGAATATAGATTGTATCTTAGGAACGGACACAGTCAACTTTTTATTTATGTAAAACGCGTGTGACAGATCAAAATTAAGGTTTGTTTGTAGAAACTTCATTTTATTGTCAATATCTAAACGAAAATATCAATAAACTGTTATTTGTTATGTGACATTATTTACTGTTACATTCTATGTATTATCTAAGATAAAATTGTATTGTTTAAACTAATAATGATTTGTCAAATAGTTATTACATATTAAATATTGTTACTTTTTATGTTTAAGATTTGAAGTATACAAATGAATAGACTTCTGCTTGTGTTTACAAATTGTTGATGTATTGTTTAATGATTTAGTTATGATTAATTGATAATGAAAATTGTAAAATTATTCTTTTAAGTTTTAAAAGAGATCTGTTAAAGAAGGTTATATTATAATTTCCTAGGCACAAAGGTATTTCACTAAATCTCTGCGATTGGTCGATCCAATTTTAGTTAAATATGTGCGAATAGGTTAATAGATACTAATCATAAAGATTTAAATGAACGTTGTTTAGGTTTTAACATAATTTTACTTAATAAAACATTATTATTGTTACTATTGTTAAAAGATATTCAGGCTGAAAGTTTCCTTGGCTGTGATTGGTCTAAGTTGGCGCCATGAAATTGTTATTGCAAGGGTATATAAACAGATGTAAATGCTATTTGAGGCACTTCATGTGAGACAGCAGACCAGACTTCAAAGTTAAGTACCAATTCTGTAACTTTACGTAATATGAATCTTATTCTATGTACCTACCTACTATAAATTACTTATTATTTCCATGTGCATTTTGTGTACCTACCTACCTATTCTCTCGTTGTTTTCTTATATTCCGTATGGTGTTTATTTTGTAAGAGGGTACTTGTGTTGTGTAAAATTGTAAAAGATCATACAAAAAAGTGTTAGGACCAGACAAGTTTCTTGCCGGATTCTACTTGAACTGGGGTTAGGAGGAACCGGCACCTAGATTCATTAGCATGTAAGAAGACGATTCAAAGTGGTCCTTGTGATTTTATTGAATAAAGAAAACTGAATATACTATGGTAAATTTGTTATTCTGTCTTCTTATTGAATTTATCCTTGCTAACATTTAGCTTCAATTCTTCATGTTAAAAGTAGGATTTTAATTCAGTAATTTTACTAACTTTCATTATAAACTTCTAAGATTTCTTTGAGACAATCCCAGAGTTCTAATCTAATCGTGATATTAGGTGTAATATATTTTTGTTATAGAGCAGGTACCTATCAATTTCGGACACGTGCGAAGCCGCGAGCAGCAGTTAATGTTTGATAAGGTACACCTTATTAAAAATTAGTCTAGGGATACAATAGAATCAGAGCTATTAACACAATAGAAAACAGCTCTTCTTCTTCTTCATTTTCTTATTGTGTCACTAGTTATTTTGAACCAGTGTGGTGAAAGGATTAAAGTGCACCTCAAAGGCTCCTTTCGTGCACTTGGCACCTGTCTTCAAACGATTTAAGTTCCTCACCGTTCGAGAGTTGGTACTGGTGTAGCACATACATTACCCGAACCGAATAGCCGAATAGCACCGAATAGCCTGTTCGATAATGAATAACGATAATTTCTTTAGGCATATCTATGAATATGTCAAGTGCGATTAAATGCGATTAGATCCAGTTATATGTAGTTTTCTGCAAGCGATTTGCTGATAAGAAAATAAAATAGAAGTAATGCATAGTAAGCTGTAGTAAAAATTTGTAATTGCGTAACAGTTTCATTCAATATAACCCAGTTTTGCTTTGATGTGTTGGTTATACAGGTTCGTTTAGGTTCCTCTTGCTTTAAATAAATAAATAAATGCAATAAATAAATAATGCTGGACATTTCACACAGCATCATGTGGATCCAAAGTAAGCAAAGCGTAGTATTTTTTTGTAAATACATACATATTATACATAGAAAAACCAAATACTTCTCTACTCTCTATAGGCCTCTCCAATAGATTTCCAGGAAGAACGATTTTGAGCCCTCTCCATCCACCGATTTCCCGCACTCTTTACAATGGCATCAGTCCATCGGGTGGGGGGTCGTCCTACGCTTCGTTTTCCTGTCCTTTGTCGCCATTCGAGAACATTTATTCCCCAACGGTTATCAGTTCTGCGAGCTATATGGCCTGCCCATTGCCACTTCAACTTGCAAATTTTGAGTGCTATGTCGGTGACTTTGGTTCTTCTACGGATTTCCTCACGTAACACGTAGTGAAACACCCAACATAGCTATCTCCATAGCACGTTGCGTGACTCTAAGCTTGTGTATGTTTTATTTGTATAAACTAATAAAAACTAAACAAACTAATAAAACAAAATATTTATTCACAACAAAATACTTACTAAACTGATTACAAAAAAACTAACGATGAGAACTGCAAAACTTTTGCATCGTCATCAAAATCATCAAAAATTCAGGATATAATGTTAATGTTGCTTATTTCCAAGGTGAGATGTCAGATGTTAAACTACATATGCGACTACTGTAAGGCTCGCACATTTTTTTAAAATAAAATACAGTAATTAAATTACCTTCAGGTGAAATAATGTTTAAATAAAAATAAAAATTCAAAAACATTATTATTTAATACAATCACAAGGATCACTATGAAACGTCTTACATACTGGGTGAATTTAGGTGCCAATTCCTCCTAACCCAATCCGAGAAGAACTGGCAAGAAACTCGTCTTGGTCCTAGCGCTTTTTTGCATAATCCATCTTATAACCACGAAAAACTTATACAAGAGACTTTATTTAATGAGAAGTATTTATACATCTCAAATGTGTCGGGTATGAGGCCAACAAAATTACATGAGGCCATGTATTCTTATCAATAATATAGTAATTTATATTACAATATGCTTTCTTCAAAATACTTCCCTTTCTTAATAAAACAAATAAATAATGCCGGACATTTCACACAGCATCGTCTGGCCCCAAAGTAAGCAGAGCTTGTGTTACGTGTATTCAATAATTTTAACATGACTGTTAAAAGTATTGGATAAAATCTTTTTTGACTTTTAATATACACAATTTTTTGATCTGACATTATTTTTAAGTTGACATATTTATTCAGTTTCGAGAAAGCTGGAATTTCATAATCATTATATCAGTCATGTGGTTATGGGTATACATGACGGATATACGACTTGTATCCTTTTTTTTTAAATACATACATATTTTACATGTATGTATTTACGCCGAGACGCAGAAGGTTACGGGATTGATTCCCGCCGCGAGATAAATGTTTGTATGATCTGCAAGTATTTGTCTCGAGTCTGGGTATTTCTATGTTTAATATGTATGTATTTACAAAAAATATAAATATAAATATATATTTATAAGTAGTATATCAGTCATGTACCCATAACACACCCGTAGCTCTGCTTACTTTGGGGCCAGATGATGCTGTGTGAAATGTCCGGTATTATTTATTTATTTATTGTTACTCCAATTTAGGCTTTAGTGCGAATACAATAATATTGTTCATATATCAAATTATAGCTACTCTGGTGAAATTGCAGAAAAACCTCCAATGATTGCATTTATGTTGGCTTCTGATTTGTACGATAAGAATCCTAAGATTTTAAACGTGAGTTAAGACGTTTCGAAGAACGTTAAGATTATCACGTCATCCTACTAACAATAAAAATTAGAAAGTGAGTGAGTAAAAATTGAGTGGATGTTTCGATTCATCTACGATTCATATCAAAATGTATACCTAACATGCGTATTACTCATGTATTATTGAGTGCGAATCGTGAACGCTCGCGGCAACTCACGGACCGTGCATCGAACTCACCCTGATGTTCAGGTTATATAAAGAAGAGAGTTTATACATCTCAAATGTGTCGGGTAAATGTCTGAGGGCAGAGCAACATCAGGCCATGTATTCTTATCAATAATATAGTAATTTATATAACAATACGCTTTCTTCAAAATACTTCCCTTTCTTAAAGGTGGTGGGTTGATCACCGACCAAAGGCGAAGCTCGAAGGGTCGTTACGTAGGTAGTGGGTAGTGGACTGTATGCTTTCTGATTCCGTTGAAGTATGAGGCAGGTAGATATGAATAAAAACAGCAGTGTACAGGGTAATGTGCGGGGCGAGGCGGCGAGTTGGCGGTAGGGCAGTGAAACGACTATTCTGGTTTCTGGACTATTCGAAATGCACGAAGAGGACTGGCTTTCACTCGGTCTCGTCATAATATATATACAAGTTTTGGCCCTCCCCGCCAACGCGCTGTCGTCCAAGCGCTTTTATTGAACCAAAAATTTATATTTTCTGTCTCTGTCACATATTCAGTATGTCTTTGTCTATTTGAGCGGACCAATGGGAATTTAGGTAACTATAATGCAGATCTCACTCCGGCGAATGGTTACCTAGAGCCGTGTCCTTGCGCACGGCTCAAGGTCATCTTACACGTGCCAGAGGCTCGGAGGCAGGTACCTATCTATTGCATCTACTCATGCCACGGTTTTGTCTACCTAAATTGTCAACTGTTTTACATTATCATATATTAAAACAACAGACAGCTTATATTTTATTTTTCAACCTCCCTTCTATATATCTGTGAAGCTTATTAGGAATTTTGTCTAACTTAATAATATAACTAAATCTAGTAAGTCTGATCTAGGTCTGAACTTAAAACATCAATCTTATAATGTATTCTGTGCAGTCTCTAGGGTTTTGTCGTGCACACTCTAGAGCCTCTGAATCGAATTAGTGTCGGTGCCTCCATCGACTAAATACTTAATACGTGAGTAAAACCCGTGATACTTAATAATATATACTTTAATACAAGGTGTCCCGGAACTAGTATGTTATCCTGAGGGGGGACGTTTCTCGACACTTGGGAGAACAACAAATGTTCAACAAATTTTATGAATTCAATAATTTTCATTGAAGAAATGTGCAGCAAAGTTTGCTTTAAAATTGGTAGAAGTATGTATCTATGCCTACCTATCTTAGTAAACCAATAAGTTTGTACTTCCACAAACTTATTTAGGTAGGTAACGTGCTTGGAAACACTGTAAACTAACGAGGGTTGTCAATATTAATAATTGAAATAAACTTAAAAGTTTATGTATGGAAATTTGAAAATATGAATTCAAAAAAAATTCACCCCCATATCTGTTTATTTACATGGTCAGAATCACCTCGTTCAGGCTTAAAATACTAGTTCTGGGACACCCTGTATAATATATAATAGCAAAAAGTATTATTATATAATACTGCTTAACTTAATTTAATGTATATAACTGTACTACGGAAGAGCGAGACCCTCTAACACAGGTATACTTATATACTTAAAAGAGGATCCCACACCCATGAAATGTATCGTATATAAGTTTTAAGAAATAAATATTTTGTATTTGTATTAATAAATTTAGATGTAACATACGTAAGGAGTAATCTTATAAATTCAATTCATTTCAATTCCATATATCTTTATTCAATAAAATCACAAGGACCACTTTGAATCGTCTTCTTACATGCTAAAGAATCTAGGTGCCGGTTCCTCCTAACCCCAGTTCAAGAAGAATCCGGCAAGAAACTTGTCTGGTCCTAACACTTTTTTGTATGATCCTTGACAATTTTGTTACGGATGCCGGGTCGAGTTGGAGCAGATTAATTCCAAGCTTTTTTGTCATTAAAGAAATATAAAAAAAGCGTATTATGATATCAATTACTATATTGTTGATAGGAATGCATGGCCTCATATTGCTCTGCCTTCTGACAGTTAACTGACAAATTTGCAGCATCTATACATATTAGGTATCTTTTTTAAGTTCAATAGTATTCATTTTCGGAAGGTAGGTACCTAGATATATGAAGGATCATACAAAAAAGCGCCAGGACGAGTTTCATGTCAATTCTTCTCGGACTTGGGTTAGCAGGATTTAGCACCTGAATTCATCTTGTATGTAAGACGTTTCATGATCCTTGTTATAGTATTGAATACATAAGTTTTGAATTAGTTTTCAGTTATTTTTCTCGACGTGGCAAAGACGCGGGAAGCAGCTAGTAATAAATCAAGTAAGATTTATTTAACAAACAGATACAACATAGATTATTACAATGTATCATTGCAAACACGATAATGGTCTGGATTCTGTTGTTTCGCCAAACTAACAAAATTTCGTAAAATACGTTCAATCTTATTTTGGTTTGAATATAAACCAACTATATTGAACTATTTTGTACGTAAATAGTTATTTAAATGTACAGAAATACAATAAATATCAAATATATGAGAAACAGTTGCATAATCAATTTATTGGTAAATTGGCAATTGAGATATTAAAGGATCGTTTAAAATGATTATTTATAGATTATCTGATCTAGTTCACTGACAGAGTGAACTAGCTGACAGAGGACAGCGTACCCTAGACACTGGCGGCATTGCCACGTTGAATGGCAATGCTAATACGCTGGGCCAGATAGGGCCGGATAGCTCTTGGGTCACGAAATATATCTACCAGACGCCTTGAAATAATTTAGAAAATTTTGGCTCCTGTTCCCCACGGGTCGATAGCCTGGCTCTGTTTAACGTGTTTAACGTGGTTTAGATCAATTTAGTTGCCATATAAATTGGTTTTGAATAAAACAGTGGTAAATACTAATAAATCAATTCAATAAGATAACAAAATGACAAATATTTTGTTTTCTGTTAAGCTCGTCAGTCCTAGTCCGGTTAAACAACAGAATTAAGACCAATGAGTGATTACGATAAAACTAACATAATTATCATTCTAAGCATTGTATTACAATACTATTCTAGGTCATTCACCTCGATTACGGCGCAATAAATAATTATACCCGTGTCAATTAACACTTCCCATCGCCCCATTTCTGAAAACGTCAACTCGTATAAATACTGCTGATATGCAACCTCATTATACGATAAAAAAAACGAAGTATTAAGCTAACTGATAAAATACCTTATTCACTCAATCGCGTTCTGCGTTTAAAGTAAGACGTGTTTTGTTTTTCTTGGTGTTGTTTTTATAGTTTACCCTTAAAGAGTTTGGTATATTGACATTGAAACTTTTTTGTGATTTTAAATTTCGCGCGGGCGATTCATGTTCTGAGCACGTGGACGGTGAAATGATGATTAATGTTCTTTATAAAATACAATATTTTCTGTATTTCGCAATAAAATAACATTTTGTTTGTACGGTGGGATTGTGTCGCGTCGCAGTTCTCTGGTGAGTCCTTGGCCTTTTATTTATAACTTAAGTTATCCTGATCTGTTTCTTATCGTGTCACTAGTTTTGAACCAGTGTGGTGAAAGGATTAAAGTCCACCTCAGAGGTTCGTTTCGTGCTCTTGGCATATGTCTTCAAATTTTTTGGCTCTACGACATGCTGGTTTTATCGCGATTTTTTCCATTATCGTTTGAGCGCACATACTTTTTTCGAGAAAAAAAAATCCATTAATGCATTCCGGATTCAAACCCACGTCTTTATAATCGGAAAGCGGTGCTATTAGACAACCAGTGCCCTGCTTATCCTAATTGATACTTGTATTGCGTTATTAAAGCAAAAATAACTATATTTTTGAAGTGAAAACTTCTTTAGCATTGTTGAGATTTTAAAGTCGATGAAACGAAAAAGCGACAGTAAAAAGAGACAGGCACATAAAATCATAAGATTTAACGTGTAAGAAAAAAAGATAAGAAGCAGTGTTTCTTATATTCGTGGTTCTAAAATTTTTAAGGTTTCACTTCTACCACGTGTGAATTGCACACGTTTTTTTATATATTGTTTTCGTAAGTAATATATTTGAAAAGTTGTACATATAGTATATAGAAACTGTACCTAAAATCTTCTTGAGCTTGGGTTAGGAGGAACCGGCAACAAATTTCATCGCATGTTCTCTTACGATTCAAAGTTATCCATGTTATTTTATTGTATAAAACAGAAACATTTAAGCTTTTACGGCCTGTCAACTTGAACACAGCGTATACACTCTTTAAGATTCGTCCTGTCACTATTCGTCACTATCTTACAATAAGGGACGGAACTATTTTAAACACTGATTAACTTTTGACAGAAGTTGAGAGACTTATAAGGCGGTAAATTTTATTATTTTTAATTTACTATTTGACAGAGAGCTTGCGGTCGCTTTGCTACTGGCAGTCTTGTTATAGCTACCACATTTTATGCTAGATTTTAACTATATAAAAACCTATTAAAAAGAGTGCTTTAGCAGTCAGATATCGGGCAGCCTAAACAATGAAATGCTCCTCTTTATATTCTTCTCCTTACGTTAATGGCATGTGTCGTATGATGACACTTTTACCAATGTCAAGTTTATAATAAGACGTCACAAAGTCGTATGTTGTCGTTCGTCGTTTGTTATTTTATAAAAATGTATGTCTCTTTATAAATTATACGGATTATTTTTGCTCGAATCACAAAGAAAAAAGCAACTTTCAGTCCAATTATTCACACACGAGTCAATAACTCTAGCTTAAAAAATAATAGCAAATTCAGATCATAAATATTAAACATGAAATTGAAATAATGGATTGAGATTGTGTTTGACAGGTCTAAGCGAGACCTGTCAAACACAATCTCAAGAAACACTTCATCGCGTATCCTGCTTTCTCCTTAGATAATTGACCTTGGAGGTCAATTTCCAGTTCTTGGAGTGGGAAACAAGGGAATACGAAATGATTCGACAACATCTGTCGCGCAAAAGGCTAAGGTCCGACTGAGACACGGAAGGTTGCGGGTTCGATTTCCGTCGCGGGACAAATGTTTGTAAGTTCTGCAAGTATTTCTTTGTCTTGGGTTTGGATGTTTCGATGTATAATATGTATGTATTGACAAAAAATAAGTAAATAAGTAGTATATCAGTCATGTGGTACCCATAACACAAGCTTTGCTTACTTTGGGGCCAGATGATGCTGTGTGAAATTTTGGGCATTATTATTAAGATTATTTTTATGCGTTTGTATAGATTAAGCGGTCCATAGTATTTCCTCTTAAAGTACAAAGATTACACGTTCATGGTTACTACAATATTTATTTAACTTTAACCTTGAATTTTTCAACTATTTGGGGCCCCCGATTTAGTATCATTAATTTTTGTACATGGACTATATAAATAGGCCTTTTTGTAGCTTTTTTTAACCGACTTCAAAAAAGGAGGAGGATCTCAATTCGTCGGAATCATTTTTTTTCATGTATGTTCACCGAAGACGCCTGAACCGATTTGGAAAAATCCTTTTTTGTTTCACACGGTGTACTTCCCATTTGTCCCATTTAAATTTTATCGAAAATGGTCGAGTGGTTTTAGAAAAAAATTACAAAAATCTAAAAATGTTATGGGTACAACAATGATATTTTTATATACATGAAGTCGGTTGTCTCTTTAGTTTTTAAACCGTAATTATTATGATTAAACAATATGGCGAAACCCTTTAATAGTAAGTTTTAACAGTAATTACTATTATATTATTTATCATGAACATTTCCGGTGCAGGTAGGTCACCTGTCAGCACACATCCGAAGTGAATGGAGAGCGTTCAATCAATAATAGTGCATAGAAGCGAAACTTAAATTAAGAATACAAAAAAATACAACCGTGGTCATGATTGCAATCCTCAGGCTTGATAGACATCTCCTCATATCTTATCTAATATACTTAAAAATACTGGACATTTCACACAGCATCATTTAGGTTTTTTGGAACCACATAACTAATATGCTATATATACACTTTTTTTTGTAAATATATACATCTATTATACATAGGAAACCCAGATCCGAGAATATATTTGCAGATCATACAAACATATTTGTTCCGTAGCGGGAATCGATCATGTAACCTTCTGACTCAACTTCTAATTCTAATCTAAAGTTTACTTTGTATGTATGTTAGATAACATTGAAAAATTTAATGAAATTTTGAACTTCGGTAGGTTGTATTTGAGAAATTTTGCTGGTATCAAATGTTTGTTGACAACTCATACAGCACAATCTACTTTTACCTAAGCATATACTTTTCATACGAACCCATATCATTCCTAAACTAACTCATACTAATACTCGAAACTACAAACTACTTATATGAACACACTGACGCAAAACAAATATCTTATCTATCTTTTATTTCTTATAATAGCAGTTTCACATCTAAGCTGTAGTATTTATTCATATTTTATAGCTGCAACGTTTGTCTGTCGTTGGTTCAAGTTTTATCTCCGTGATAAGGCATCGTAAGATTTAACATATTATGTTTATATTTGGTACCCGATAACGTACACTACTTGTATTTGCATTAGGTACAATTTACATATTACATACCCCCGTTTCACTATTTACAATCTGTCATTGCTGACAGTTTATGAGTTTGCTGGCATTACGTCGGGTGATAGCGCATTAACGTTTTGTGAAATGTTTTTTGGGTACCGAAGTCCACAAGATGATCATTTTTGGCCGTTTTACGAAGCATACATTGCACTTTCATATTATTTGTTTATCTCGAGTTTTTTTTATCTGTAATTGACCGAGCGAGTTTCTCCTTTTCAGCTTAGGCAAAAATGCTTTCGTATGTCGTATTTCGTCCGGCCGCGGCGTCTGTCCGGATGTTCTCCTCTACAGGTCGCATTTCTAGAGAATCACTTAGAAATAAATATCATGACAGTGCCTTGTCAGTATATATAAGAAAATGTAATGTATGTGCACAAAATGTTCATTTATTTAAAAAAAATGCGATAATCATAGTATTAACACTAGAAATAAAGATAAACTCGATGTTCCCACAGTTAGGCTCGCTAAAGTTAATAAGTCTTTTATAGGGCAAAGTGTAGGTACGCTTCTATAACTAGGTCCCAAGCGACATGTTAGATTTGTCGATTGGAAAATTTAAAAACGTAATTAAACAGAAACTGTCTATTAAAGCTTATTATACAATGGTGGCAATTCGGTTGGTTCATTTCTAAAATTAGGAATTGTCTAAATTATATTTAGTTAGTCATAGCATTTGTAAAACCTATTCGGTTGGTACCATCTAACTAAATTAGGAACGCTTAATTAAGTTAGATAAAACTAAATTAGGATAAGTTGGTAACAGCAGAATACCAAAGGTTAATTTGACAGTTCAAAACCTAATTTTAGCTAAAATTAGTAAGGTTGGTGCCAACAGAATTGAGCCCAATAACTGATTATTTAGATGATAAAAAAGCTTGGGATGAATCTGCTCTAACTCGATCGGCATCCGTTACAAAATTGGCTACAAAAAAGTGTTAGGACCAGACGAGTTTGTTGCCGGATTCTTCTTGAACTGGGGTTAGGAGGAACCGGCACCCAGATTGTAAGAAGCATTTAAGAACCACTTTTCGAAGTGGTCCTTGTGATTTTAGTGAATAAAGAATGTTTTTTATTTGTACTGTGTCAACCGATTCTCGTGAAATTTTGTGAGCAGGTTCTAAAACTATATACATTTTTTATACGTAAAAAAAGTTATATATCAATCATTTCGAAAAATGTTCATGAAGTTTACAACTCACAGAGCCACTAGTTTTACATCATTCAATTCATCTAATTCATTTGTTCATTCGTTCATCTAATTAATTTATTCGTGTCAGCCTTTGGATGACAAGATGACTTATAATGTTTATGGATCATCATTCTGCAACGGCTGGGTAGAAATCAATATCTATTGATGAAATTTGGAATTGTGAATAGTCTATGATTTATAATTACTTGAAGGCTACTATTTTTATTTAAGTCATAGTGAATAGTTTTATTTTGTAAGCTCTACCTTAGACCTCATCATGAGATAACAAACAAACACAAAACAAGGTATCGAAACAAATTATATAGGTAGTTAAATTCAGGCGATAAGATAGATAATTGATTCAGGCGTGACTTTACGGAAATCCATTACAAAACATTAAATAGATGGACAAATATTTTGTACTATTCCGCCAATCTATTCCTAAAGAGTAAGACACGATGCAGACGCATGCACCTCCCTCCCGCCCGCAATTGAAATTCCATGCAAAGCGTTAGTAAAAGGCAAGCACACACAATCCACACATGCAACCTCCAAAAGAAATCTGAAAAAGAAAGTCTGCATCGTGTCTAACTCTTTGGGAATAGATTGGCGGAATATTACTAAATATTTGTTCATTTATTTAATGTCAGGCGATAAGATCATAATATAAGACTCAAGCCCAAAATACCGAATCATCTATCATCCCTATATGACTTGTATGTAAGTATAATCTGTTCCAATATGAAAACGAATCTTAAGGTTGCACTAGTCAGCGGCACAAACTTGTCAGCGGGTGCTAAAATGCATGTTATTTCACCTAGCATAGCGTGAGGCAAGAATTGACGTACATAAGGATGGGAAGCATGATGTAAGCGTGATGAGCAGTAAGGAGATAGAAGTTAATATAGATAGAAGTTATGATAAGAAATCATATCATAGATTAGACTTCATAAAACGACAGCGTGAAAATCATAAACAGACTTTTGGCTCAAGGGTTCTGATGAAAAAACCAATTTATATTATATTTTAGCTCTTGAATAAATAAACTATGCATTTATTTAAACAATTTGCGTACTCCTTTAGTTATTTATTTACACTCAAAGTTGCGCTAAAATCATTTTTGAAATATGTTTTTCTTGAGGCTTGTATCTTTCAAACCCTTATGTTTTTACGATTCTGTTGAGTTACAATCATAGATTATGACGAGACACAAAGATATCACTCGTTGTATTGGTTGTTCAACATCAGACGCTGGAGTGATCATCTTCCGACGTTTGTATGAAAAGATAATCGACTAATTTATTCTTAAATGGGGGTTTTGGTCATGTCCTCTCCTTCGCACATTATTGCTATTTGTGTATTGCGAGTGAAACATGACTAAAACGGCAATTTAAGTTTAGTTTCTTTATTCTCTATTATATTATATTTGTCGACCTCTGTGGCGCAGTGGGCTAAGGTCCGGCTGAGACGCAGAAGGTTGCGGGTCTGATTGACTAATGTTTGTATGATCTGCAAGTATTTGTCTCTGGTCTGGGTGTTTCTAAGTATAATATGTACGTCTTTATAAAAAAAAGTATATAAGTAGTATATCAGTCAAGTGGTACCCATGAGTCAAGTTTTGCTTACTTTGGGGCTAGATGATGCTGTGTGAAATGTCCGGCATTATTTATTATTTTATTCTAACACGTTATACAGACGTCAGCGCACTAGCACTGTAAGGTCTTGTTTCTGATGCTTCGCTAGACTAAGTAAAATATCTAAAAATACAGAGTAACATTTTTGAAAGGACACTTTTTATGTTTACTTCATAATTCATAATTCATTTATTGTGGAACATAGGTATATTACAGGTTTTATTATTTGTTAAGTTCGCTATGCTACCATTTGATAAATGGTGTACAATATTTTCTAACAATGTGAGACATTTAAAAAAAAAAAAACCTAGGTAACATAATAATAATTCCATATTAACGTCACTTAGGAATATTACTTAATTAAATTTATGTCATTTTACCAATTCAGACACGTTTTAATAAAATTTATTTAATGGTAATTTTTTTATATAGTCAGGTATGGAATTATATACTTTTCCGCATATTGCATAGCTACTTTTTATATATATACTCGTTTTTGGAACTTTAGGCAATACAATTCTGCCCTGGTTTCTTGTGCTTCTATGATATACCTGACTAGCTTTAACAAACAGTTGATTGTGCTTTCTAACAAACAAAGCAGACTCCAGGATATACATACAAGGTAGTGTGAGAATATTTAATTGTTTAAAGAGTGGTTTGCATGATTCCCAGGGCGGTATCCCGCCAATGGCTCTTACACATTTTTTTTGTGCGATAAATGCTTTTTTTATGTCTGTTGAGTTTCCCCAAAGAATTAAACCGTATGTGAGTACCGATGCTACATAACCATGATATGCTTGAAGTACTGTGGCTAAGGACGACGTTTTTCTCAATCTCCGCAGAGCATAAACAAATCTGTTTACTTTGGAGCATACTTTGTCGACCTGCATTTTAACTTAATTAACGTACCTATTTAAAATCTATCGAAAAAATCGAATCTACGTGTAATGACTTGTTTTAGCGCATTTTAGACGCCATGTATTTATGTGCTGCATAAAACTGCGGAAAATTAGGAAAATGAATTCAAATTCAACTCCATAAAAAATACAATAGAAACTTATTTTTAAATTGTTTTTAAACGACTTCAAAAATAGGTTCTCAATTCGTCGGAATATTTTTTTTTATGTGTGTGTATGGATGTTCACCGATAACTCAAAGACAGCTGAACCGATTGCCAGATATTTTTTTATTTCAAAGTGTATACTTCCCACGTGGTTCCATTAAAATTTTATCACAATAGGTCGAGTGGTTTTTAAAAAAAAAACTAAAATAGTACGATTGTTATTGTGGAAAATGTAACAGAATACCCAAATATATACAAAATCAATAATATCAATGAGACACAAAGTCAACCTACTCTTTTTATCTACGTACCACGCGAGCAAAGCCGCAGGCAACAGCTAGTAGCTTTGTAATTGTATAACAAAATACCTCCACCCACTTTCTAAAGTGTAAGCATAGCTATGTTCTGTGGTTGCGCTCGAGAATTGCTTTCTACTGTTGTTGTTCACGAAACATTCGCTTAAGTTAAATAAAGCTACGGTTTCTATCGTCGGCCTAACTGAAATATATCGTTTAATACCAACAAACTTTATATTAAATTCTTAAAATAAAATTACGTTTTTAAAAACTATAAAGAAAACCGACTTCATGTAGGTATATAAAATATTATATATACATAACTTTTAGATTTTTAAAATACATTTCATTTTTTAAAAACCACTCGACCGATATTGATCAATGTTAAATTTAAATTTAATATTTTCAGTTCAGGTGTCTTTGAGTAATCGGTGATCATATAAAAAAAAGATTCCGACGAATTGAGAACCTCCTTCTTTCTTTAAAGTCGTTTAAAAACACTCGTAATTGTTGCTTAAACCTTGTTAACAAGAAATTCTCAGCCAAATTCCAGCGGTAGGATTTATTCACCATAAACCAGTAATCAAACATGAGTTGACCCAGTAGGAACACACTAAATCAATTCAAGGTCACGTTATGCAGTTTAATCCGGTTGAAGTCACTGACCAGTAAACCGTTTCAAGGCGAGAGGGCCAATACATTACTGTCCTTACAAAATCATTGCTTAACGTACCTATAGATGCTTAAAGATCTATGTAACTACAGTATTTATTTTATAATAATTACAGAAAAGTACAGAATATTTTTTTTTTTATCATCGATAAACCTACTTTTAACCACGATCTCGCCTGATGTTAAGCGACGATGTGGCCGACGATGGGGCACGCAGGTCTAGAAAACATCTATTACTCGAGACTTAAAGATTTGATAGATTGTAGTTTTCAGGAATACAGACGACGGCAAAGCATTATATATTATATAAGCCCAGGTGAGTATGAATGATTGAATGAATGAAACGTTTGTTTGGCACACACAGAAAAAACATCTTAACTAAAAAAACTGAAAAACTACTCAAGAATAAGTATACAACTTAATAATAGGATAAGTAAAGCACCTACCTATTGAGCATAAGGGTGAGTGGCGGCTCAGCATGTGTTGGATGGAAGCAAGTAAAGCTTACACTCTGATTTTCAGTTGTTACCTAGATTTAGTCTAAGTTTACATACCTAGGTATGTATGTATGTTTCCTATAGACTTCGAAACGGCTGGACCGATTTCGATGAATTTAAAAAGAAATTGGCCCAGCGATCGGATTAACAGAACTTTTTTTTTGCAACAATCAAATTTGGTATGCATATGTAACTTAGGAACGAACATAGGCTACTTTTTATGCATGGGCAGAAACAAGTATACAATCATATAAAAAGCACGTAAAACTTTTCAGCTGTCTTAGCAACGCTTAAAACGATCTAACGATAGCGTAACCGATCTCATCTGATCCAGATCACTGCCAGAGGGCAGCGTCAGCTAATACGCTGGGCCAGATATGAGCCAGTCACGCGGTGTTTCCACCAGGCTCCTTGAAATCACTTAAAAAATCCGATTAGCTCCTGTTCCTCTCGGGCCCAGTATCTCAACTCCAAAAGGCTGAAATATGTAGTCAAAGTCAAAGTCAAAGTCAAAAGATGATTTATTCAATACAATCACAAGGATCACTTTGTCACTTTGATCACATGTAGGCCCTATCAAGATAGATATATTTGCGATTTTTGAGGTCCTCGGCATATTCAGCCGCCGTATATAAAAACTTACGAACAAAGAACAAACGAAACGAATCTATGTTCTAGTTACATAAATGTTAGTCCGATTATGGAACTCTAATTACAATCAATGTCTATTCGTCAGATGTCGTTTGTCAAACGAATGATTGAAATTACGCCGAAAACTGATAGACATTGATTGTAATTAGAGTTCCATAATCGCCCTACAGGAGTCGTAAATAAAATCTACTCTCTGTCTGTCCAATTGTACGGTATTGACAGCGGAAGTCGCTCTTCAGTCACGTGATATATCACACGCTGACATTTATATACAATTTGGTCTTGGCGCAGACGTGAACGTCTACAGAATTTGCATTCTGTCTAGGCCCTAGAATTGAACCCACCAACAGCGCTATAGAGTTACTACTAACTGAGCAGAGGGTTGAAGATTGTAATGATGTCATATTCCTAGAATCCGGACATATGAAAGGTTATCTCATATTGATAACAAGAAGTGTGCCATTATTGACAATTGAAATTAATGATTTCATCAGATTCTTCATTTGACATTACACCGATGTAGCATAGCCTCTCGACGACCTCTGTGGCGCAGTGGGCTAAGGTCCGGCTGAGTGAGACGCAAAGGTTGCGGGTTCGATCCCCGCCGCGGGACAAATGTTTGTATGATCTGCAAGTATTTGTTTCTGGTCTGGGTGTTTCTATGTATAATGTGTATGTATTTACAAAAAAAAAGTATATGGGTAGTATATCAGCTTTGCTTACTTTGGGACCAGATGATGTTGTGTGAAATGTCCGGTATTATTATTATTATAAATTCATTCGTTTATGTAAATTCATAAAAAGTGGCGAGATCCATGTAATACCAAATCAGACTTAAGGATCTTAAGGAACCTTCTGTCATAAGTTATTACGTAATTACCTAACTTAACAATATTTTATAGGGCCCATATCCATTTTAAAAATCTTTTATGTTTTAAATGAATAGATTTCAATGTAATTGTAATTATGTACTAGTTAACTGTACACCTAAACTCATGAATCACTCCGTCCAGTGATAAAAATAGACACTAGATTGGTTTAGAGTCTTTAACATGCCTAGGGAGAACAGCCTCGATAATGTTTGTATTTTGTTTGGCTAATATTTAAAACGAGTTAAATTTAATTTAAAATTTAAAGAGACAAAAATAATTAATTTGGGTTATTGTTTTACTATTTAAACAACGTGTTATGGAGAGAGCTATGTTGGGTGTTAAACTACGTGATAAAATCCGCAACGAGGAAATCCGTAGAAGAACCAAAGTTACCGACATATCACTAAAAAATTTGCAAGCAGGCCATATAGCTCGCAGAACTGATAACCGTTGAGGAATAAAAGTTCTCGAATGGCAACTAAGGACAGAAAAACGAAGCGTAGGAAAACCCCCCACCCGATGTACTGACGATTATGTAAAGATCGCGGGAAGTCGATGAATGGAGAGGGCTCAAAATCGTTCTTCCTGGAAATTAATTGGGGAGGCCTCTTTTCAGCAGTGGACTTCTAAAGGCTGATATGATTACTAAGTGACTGACTGCGAGGTACGAGAAATCAGCAGAACAGAAACTTACAAACATTCATTTGAGTTACTTAAAATACAAAATGAAAAGCTTCATAATATTTGATCAACCTAATATTTGTTTGAGTGTCAACGTCCTGCATTTTTTTTAATATTAGGCAAATGCTTTATTTATAGTGAGAGGTATTTTATCTTAGATGAAGTGTTTCGAATAGAAAAACCACTTTGAAAAATACTATACCTAACCTAACAACCAAACGTCAATTGAAGAAATCGACGATGTTGCTCTCTGTATTTCTAGTCGTTCGTTTAGTAAGTTAGTCGCACGCCTAAAATTGTAATATCCAAAATGGATTATTAACACACAACGCACATTTTGTTATCTGTTATCTCGTTCTGGATTTTACTATTAATTAATATTCGTCGTCAGTTTAGTTAATGCTTACTTAAATTCATACTGCTCTAGTTATTAAAACAGTATCTCATCACCAGTCGCTAAATATTTTTTTATTCCATCGTTTTGTTTGTCCCCTTTTATTTTGTGGTATGAGACTTACTTCTTTCTTTACCCGGATCTCTCTACAAATGGTTTAGAAAGGCACTCTCTAAATAATGATGATTACTCAAACATTCTACAATCAATTATTCGAGAACTTTTCGTATGATAATTACGTAAATGCGTATGGAAGATTTTACAGTGCCACTGCGTGTGAACTGTCAAAATCCTAATTAAACCGATGATTTAGTCAGAATAGGTTTATTTATTTATTTTATTTATTTATTCGTTGTAAAATATACAAAGATAAAAAAAAAGGTATGCACAAAACTTATAATAAAAATCGACAGCCTATAACGGTTATACATTATAATTAACAAAATAAACCGACAGTAATCAAGGTGTGATGCTTGTATGTAATTATGTGTGTGTAAGTGTGTGTGTGTTGGTGTGTGTGTTGTTCGTTTGTGTAAAAAAGAAAGAATGAAAAGATAGGTGTTTGCATCCTAGGGTCTAATAGCAGATTAGAAAGAGCATAGTACCTGGCTATGCTATTCCTAAACTTCTGTCTACGAGACCCTGCAATATAAATAATAATAAATAAATAAATAATGCCGGACCTTTTACACAGCATCATTTGGCTCCAAAGTAATCAGAGCTTGTGTTATGGTATTGGTACCACATTACTGATATACTACTTACATTAATACGTTTTTTTTTGTAAATACATACATTTATACATGGAAACACCCAGATCCAAGACAAATACTTGCAGATCATACGAACATTTGTCCCACGGCGGGAATCGAACCCGCAACCTTCTGCGTCTCAGCCGGACTTTAGCCCACTGCGCCAAAGAGGTCGTCAAAATATGGAAAGGATCATCAGTAAGTTTATACAATCAGAATAAAAACGCACCGTTTTGTAGAAAACTAAGCTATAATTCAACTAACAATGATGATAGCATAATCTTCGCATAATCAGTCCACTTATGAAGTTCAAGGCGAGGAGTTTACAATACAATACGTACAATAGTAAGTACATATTCATTTAATGCTCCAAGGTTAAATGGAGACAGTTGGCTGCTTGGGTCACATAATACTAAGTGGCAATTCGGTTGGTTCATTTCTAAAATTAGGAATTGTTTAAAATATATTTTAGATTGTCATAGCATTTGTAAAACCTATTCGGTTGGTACCATCTACCTAAATTAGGAACGCTTAATTCAATTAGATAAAATTAAATTAGGATGAGTTGGTAGCAGCAGAATACCAAAGTTTCATTTGACAGTTGTGAACCAAATTTTAGCTAAAATTAGTTAAGTTGGTGCCAACAGAATTGAGGCCAATGCCTAATACCATTAGGCATTTTGTGACCCAAGCAGCCAACTGTAAAAAAAGGTACCTACCTAGGTACATAATGCAATCATTCCATCCTGGACCTACCAACTATTATACTATCCTACCACTGAGCCACTTGACCCTCGAAATTGAAGCTAGTGCTTAAAACATACATTGATAAAACTTTTTAGCAAAAAATTAAGCCACCGAAAAAACTGAGAAGCAAAAAATTACGTGAAAATTTAATAAAAAGCGTGATGCGCGGCGGCGTTCATGAAGTTAATGTTTAGCGATCCAAAATCACTTCACTATTCACATTAGTTTAAGAACTTAGTTATTAAGGTTAAATAAAATAGGTTTATTATTTTTTGCTAAGCAGTTTTTTCGGCTTGACTTCTGTTTCCGGTAGCACGAATTGGAGGTTGAAAAGGCTCAAATCTGGTAGGGTTTTGCTTGCTGATTGCATATTTACCACTTTTAACTTTAGGAAATCCTTAGTTTTCGAGAAAATTATAAAACATTTCTAACCTTAAATGCTCCTACCGTAACCTTGTATTATTCTTCTGGCGCTGCGGCGGCCGCTGCCGCGGCACTAAACTTTCTCGAAAACTAAAGATTTCCTAAAGTTAAAAGTGGTAAATATGTAATCTGCAAGCAAAACCCTACCAGATTTGAACCTTTTCACCCTCCAATTCGTGCTACCGGAAACTAAAGTTTAATCTTTGGTTACTATTAAAATAGCTACCTACCTTACTTTAGCTATCATACATTACAATCAATGCGTGAACCACCAACTATCCCCTGTTTTCCTACCCTTAGGGTTTTTTTTTTTTTTACCAAATTTATATGGGACAAATTCGGGGTATACACTTTCCATTAAAAAAAGAATTATCAAAATCGGACTACTCCGTAAAAAGTTAAGCGTGGTCATACATAAAAAATAAAAAATACGTGTTGACTTGTAAACCTCCTTCTTTTCGTCGGTAAAAAATTGCGTGGTCTGCACAGTATTAACTACTGCATGTTTAAATGGGTTATACCGACCGTACCGTTGGCTAGTGGTATATAATATCATAATATGAGTCTTGTAAATCGGGTGCCGAAGAGTCCGTAGCACGGGTCAGTCTGTCCAATATACGTAGAATCGTGAAACATTTATTTTTGTATCTTATGGTATAACGTGCTATGGAGAGAGCTATGTTGGATGTTTCACTACGTGATAAAATCCGCAACGAGAAAATCTGTAGAAGAACCAAAGTCACCGACATAGCACTCAAAACTTGCAAGTTGAAGTGGCAATGGGCAGGACATATAGCTCGCAGAACTGATAACCGTTGGAGAATAAAAGCTCTAGAATGGCGACCAAGGGCAGGAAAACGAAGCGTAGGACGACCCCCCACCCGATGGACTGACAACATTGTAAAGATCGCAGGTCGGTGGATGGAGAGGGCTCAACATCGTTCTTCCTGGAAATCTATTGGGGAGGCCTATGTTCAGCAGTGGACTTCTTAAAGGCTGTTATGATGATGATGGCATTAGCATAAATGTAACCTCAATCTCATCTTAGCTATTTAACTCGTTAAACGGTATTACGTCTTACTTTACAGGATATCTTTCCAGACCGCAAATCGCCTCCATTCAATCGGTAAACAAGTCAATGTGCTGAGATAACCTTGAGGTGAATTGCAATGTTGTCAACAACTTAAAGCATCTGTAGATACTATGGATGGAATATCTGTGAACTCACCTACTTAGTCTTATGATCGTGTAGTTTTAGCCCCATAAATATACAACAACTCGCTTGGAAAGACAAACTTATTTTTCAATCAAATCGTCTTTTTTAACTATGAGGGACGCTTTTCTTCGTTGAAACTCAACTTTAAGTTGAGCTACCGTAAATAGCCAGTACATTTCTATAACAAACACCACAAATTGCATCTATCACGTTCACAACACGTCCCAACTTTATACAAAATAAACAAGGTATTCACGCTTGTGCTGCCATCTGCAAACAACTTTGCGTATACCCATTTGTACTATGGAAACCAGGTGACTGATAGAATACGCTTTGTAACAAACAGACACATAATAAACCACTATTTTCATCAAACAAATGTTCGTCCTGGATGGGGGATCGAACCATCCTACAGCCTAAGTCACTCCCTAAGCATCCAGTTATTGTGCGACAACGGTTATTGCAACATAACCTAACCGAAACGTCGGGATTAAATTAAAACGCGATAAATCCATGTTCACTAACAAAACAATTACAATTCTGATCATGATTTAAATATTACTTCAGTGTAGAAGGCAGAGTTACTACCCAACTTACCTAAGCCAGGCAATTTAATGGAGGATGGTCATCGAATTGTAAGTCTTTGAGCTGCACCTAAAGTGAAAAAAAAGGGTTTAACAAACACTTTTCTCAGGCGTTTAATTTCGAGAGTTTCAGTTCATCGATTATAAAATCGATTTATGTATCATAATCAGCGAGAAATCGATTAAATCTTGGAATGTGGCTCAGGTACCGCGATTTTAAAATTTCTTGTTGGTATTTTGCCAAATTATTAGACGACCTCTGTGGCGCAGTCGTCTAAGACCCTGCTGAGACGTAGAAGCTTGAGGGTTCGATTCCCGCCGCGAGACAAATGTTTTTATGATATACAGAATTTGTCTTGGGTGTGTCTTGGGTGTATTTAGAAAAAAAAGTATATAAGTAGTTTATCAGTCATGTGATACCCATAACACAAGCTCTGCTTACTTTGGGGCCAGACAATGCTGTGTTAAATGTCCGGCATTATTATAAAAATATATAATGAAACTAAAAAAATATTTATTACGGATAGTAAAGGCTTTAAGAAAACTCAAAGTATCTTTGCCAGACCTATCCAACGGTATCCCACACGATGGGGTGAGATGTTGATGTTGATGATGATGTTGTTGATGTTGTAATGGATGGGATTTTGTAAAATTTAAATGAATTAACCCCACTATACACGTAGGGGAGTTATCTCTAAAACCCGTTTATATTAAGTTTTAATTTCATAACTTTGTTTATGACACTATTACGTTTCCTCGTGCAAAATTTTATCAAGATAAATCTATATCAAGATGAGCTATCTATAGATCGTTCTATACGGTCCTTAGATAGCTCAGCTGTTTCACGTGTATTTTATTTTATTGTATATTAGTTTGAACATATCTGTATTTATTTCTGTAAATAAAATGAGTTATATATCTATTAAAAAAAAAGATAAATCTATAAGTTCAATTTTATTACTGCATATAGCAACATTCCCATAAAATCCATAGTCATAATCGCATAACTAGCCAGCGTAGCGTTTAAGTAGAGCACTGATTAAAACAACTCATTAGATACAATTAAAAAAAAATGCACACAACACCATCTAGCCCTAAACTAAGCATAGCTTGTATTATTGTGACCATATGACTGATAGAACACTTTTATACCTATATAACACCCAGACACAGAACAAACACCTACATTATGTTCATCACACAAATGTTTATTCTGGGTAGGAATCGAACCCTCAACCTACAGCGCAGAAGGCAGAGCAACTACCAACTGCGCTGGCAGACCAGTCAGATATACTCTAGGTATTTGAGGATGTTCAAGACGGTAACCCGAGGGACGTTAAACATTATATATATATATACTACCTGTCCCGTTCGCGACTTCGTCCACAAGTTTTAAAAAATAATGAAAAAATATCTAATTGTAAACCTAAACCATTCTTGAATACACTTGAACACACACAAAAAGTTTCATCAAAATCAGTCCAGCCGTTTAGGAGGATTTCAGTGACATACACACGTACGGTACAATTATATATATAAAGATATATATATTTTATCATCGATAAACCTACGTTTGACCACGATCTCGCCTGATGTTAAGCGACGATGTGGCCGACGATGGGGCACGTAGGTCTAGAAGATACCTATTTACTCGGGACTTGAAGATACCTAGATTGTAGTTTTCAGGAAAGACAGACGACGGCAAAGCATTCCAGTCCTTGGCTGTAAGCATTATATATGTGGAAGCAAAGCACTTTGTTCGTAAGGGTGGTAGGCTGACAAGGTATGGATGGTATTGAGCGGTACGTCTGCTTGTCCTGTTGTGAAAAAGAGATGGTGGAATTAGTTCATGTAATTCCTGGGCACATTCTCCGAAATGTATCCTATAAAAGATCGAAAGGCAAGCCCACATTTTTGCAGGCCAGGACAGGTTGCAAGCCATTATAAACACTGAACGAAAACACACCATAGAATTATTGAATCCATTTATTTGATAACCATAACCATGGTTTTTTTACCATGTTAATTGTGGTCTACACTCGTTTTTATAATAGTCATTAAAAATTCAAGGTACATGTCAGTATTTCCGTTTTATGATTTAACTCTACCCGTTACTTTTTACGATGTGAAATCTCTTTGAGACCAAAAACCTCGCAAACTGGATTATGTACGTAAGTGCATAACTAAAGGCTTGTTCACACCATTCTAGAATCATATAGAACCCCCTTTTATAACGCGGTTTACATAGGAAGGTCATTTTAATATTTTTCGGGATTTTTTCAATGAATAGAAAAACTTGTAAACTCTTTACTCTTTTATATAATAGGTAAGAATTGTGTATTATTGATGTGTAACATATTTTATCACTTTATGTAATCTGTGGGAGTGAATTCGTGATAAGGATCCAAAGTGAAACAGGAAGCTGACAGCAGCAGCTTCCTGAAGCAGGCTATATGATTTGACAAAGCGCAAGCGGTTGGTACAATCTGTGGCTGTCAGATTGTACCAACCCATTTTCCTGAGATGTCAGATGTTACATATCATATGCGACTACTGAGGCTCTATCGGTTTTTTTATGTAATAATTATGTTCAATTTTACTTTATAGGGTTTTGATAATGGTGGCAATTCGGTTGGTTCATTTCTTAAATTAGGAATTGTCTAAAATATATTTAGTTAGTCATAGCATTTGTAAAACCTATTCGGTTGGTACCATCTAACTGCATCTAACTAAATTAGGAACGCTTAATTAAGTTAGATAACATTAAATTAGGATAAGTTGGTAGCAGCAGCATACCAAAGGTTAATTTGACAGTTCAAAACCTAATCTTAGCTAAAATTAGTCAGGTTGGTGCCAACAGAATTGAGGCCAATATGTTACTTCTTAATTCAGGTTCAGTGACCCCCACAAAGTAATAAATTTTTTTTTTAATAAAAGGTATAACTTTTAAAACTATCATGGTTTTGCACATAATTTTCACTCAAAACGGGATATTTACCATGATATATGAGTTTTTCTGCTTCTCGATATTTCGGCACAGTTGCATGCGCCATGATCACGAGATAACTTTAATAAAAGGGTTTTAGGGATATCTTTTTTATATTTTCCTACTCGATCATGTGTCATATTTTAGATAGTTCTTTTGAAGATACTAGGCGGTTTCATAAACGGTTTCAATAAAAATATAGATTGAGAAATATTTGGAGTTCCGTTCCCGTTCTTGTCACATGTGGTCACATCTTCCCTGATGTGAACATATTTTGCAGTAGACTCATTGTCATAAGTTGTCATGTCACACCTTGCTGAATCCCCCCCACCCTAGACGAGACGTAAATTATGGATAGCCCCTGGTAAAGTCGTGTTGTGATATTCTTGTAGCAATTGCTTAAAGTAGTACAAATATATTTCCTATAACTGCAGATACATACAGCCATTTCGAATATATTTAGCTTCATTGGCGGCCATGTCTTAGTTCCTAAAATTGTTAAGGAAATAAAATACAAAATGTGCTTATAATTTGTGTGAATTTATAAAGTTAACCTTAGACGACACGTCTAAATGGCGTGACTGCTACGAAACTCTAATTAAAATTCCAATGAGACGTTGATAATTATTTTTTCGGTTTATTAATTATTTATTTCTTACATGGGACATATCACTAGGTAATTAGGTATAGGTGTCGTACTTGTTAGGTTTCACACATATTTGAATACCAAAAAATTTTTCACGGCGTCTGGTAGATACATTGCGTGACCCAAGAGCTGGATCTCCCTATCTGGCTCAGCGTATTAGCATTGCCATTCAAAGTTGCAATGCCGCCAGTGTCTTGGGAACGCTGCTCTCTGGCAGTGATCTGGTTCAGTTAAGCTATCTATAGATCGTTTCCAACGATCTTTTGGTAGCTCAACTTTTTCACATGTATTTTATATAATTGTATATTATTCTGTACATTTCTGTAATTAATATTTTAATACTAAATATGGACAAATACTTAGGTATCAGTAACCATTAAAATTATTTTAAATCACAATAATAGGTTGTTAAATAGTACAAATGCAATGACTCATTTAAAAATCTAGTTATTCTAAAGTTATATCCACGTGGAATGTCTACCTAACCGGAAGTCAATAGACATTATTTTATTATCGATAATATGTCATCACTTCCTGTTCTACAAGTGGGTCACAAACAGTACATATACCTAGAACTGATATGGATTACTGAAGATATTGAAGCGTAATCTTTACATAACATAAAAGGTAGTATTGCGATGAAAGCGTATTAAAATATAAATGACTGTATTGTTGATAAGAATGTGCTCTTATCACTACATAGTATAATACAAAGTAGCTTCCCGCTGTCTGTCTTATGTATGCTTAGATCTTTAAAACTAAGCAACGGATATTGATAAGGTTTTTTTTAATAGATTGAGTGATTCAAGATGAAGATTTATATGTATAATACATGCATAATATAGTAGAGAAACAATGATAATTTTATTGGTTTCTAATGTGATGTCATAAATAAACTATTTTTTTTGAGCTTACATTGCAAACGCTGGCTGAACCTTACAAGATAGATCAAAATAATGTACTACATTATTGTACACCTTAAAAAGGTCTACAAAAAAGTAGATGGTATATGTCTACCTTTTAGGTTATGTTATTCTCTTAGACAACGTTGTATATAAAGACATACTGTGGTATATTTAGTATCAGCATTGCACCCGTGCGATGCCGGGGCGGGTCAACAATATAGTACTCTCATGTTGCTCTGCTCTCTGATAGTTTACTGACAGATTTGCAATGTAACTTACTGCGATCTTGTATTAGTTTCGTAGTTAAGCTAGTTATAAGAAGTATCATACAAAAAAGCGGTATTACCAGGACAAATTTCTCGACAATTTTTCACGGACTTGGGTTATGAGGATCCTAAATTCACCTAGTATGTAAAACGTTCCAAAGTGATCGTCGTGATTGTATTGAATAAAAATGTTTTTTACTTTGACTTTGATTTGCTTGTGCATAGCCAACACATTACATATTGTATTACGAAACAGACATTTAACAAATATAATTGTATGTATTTATTTATAATATAGTATTATAGAAGTACCCATTGAGTTTTTCTTTTATATATAAATTCCATATTTAGTATTCTTCTAGTCATAATTTTAATAGTTTTAAGCTGTTACTTTCCTTTATTTTATGTTAAGTTTTTGCTGTCAATAAACAAATTTTTTTTTTTAATACATTTGTATCAGTTTCTTATTATGTTGTTACCTGTCGGTGTATAAGGTTTAGATTTCTTGGTATGCTATAGTTTTACGTGTAGGTTACTTGGAAGTATTGATCTATCTACATTATTGTTAAATAAATAATAAATAATTATAAATACATACATTTTGTACATAGAAAAACATCCAGACCTAAGATAAATACTCAGATCACACATACATTAGTCCCGTGGCGCAAAATCGGACCTTCTGTGTCTCGGGCAGGTTTTCGCCCACTGCGCCATAGAGGTTTGTCGTCTGTCGGTCCTTTTCAAAACTAGTAAGACTATGATGAAGGCCTCCGTCACCAGAGGTAGCTGCTGTCACCAGAGTTGGCCGCATACACAAGTAGTAGACTACGGTGCAATTTTCTTGTTATAACATGTTTGCGCTTGGTTGGTCATTTAAATCCAAGTGGTTTATTTATTCAATTCAATTCAATATACCTACCTTTATTCAATAAAATCACAAGGACCAACGGACTTTGAATCATCTTCTTACATGCTAGTGAATCTAGGTGCCGGTTAGGAGGGGTTAGGGGTTAGGAGGACCTAACCCCAGTTCAAGAAGAATCCGGCAAGAAACTTGTCTGGTCTTAACACTTTTTTGTATGATCCTTGACAATTTGTGCAACAAAACTCAAAGTTGAAGCCAAAACATTCTTATTAATCTGATATTTTATAATATGCATAATGAGACAGTTTTTGCTTAGGTAATTACGTTCATAAAAATTGCCAATCGACAAGTCTAACAATCGATTATTTAGATGACAAAAAAGCTTGTGACGAAACTACTCCACCTCGACTCGGCATCCGTAACAACATTTTCAGGGATCATAGAAAAGTTGATATTCCGAATCAAACGGAAAATCAAACTTCCGTCTGATTGTTTTTGGCAGTTTTGCGAAGTAAAAATTGTGCTCATAAATTATTAATTTTTCCCGAGTTGTTTCGGGTTTTATTTCAAATTTTGTTGATATTATTCAAATAAAGCTAGAATTATTGAGTCGGGTGTGAATAATTGGAATGAAGAGACACCAATTTAAAAAAAATAACAAACGACGAACGGCAACATGCGACTTTGTGACGTCTTACTATAAACAATTTAAACACATGACATTGGCAAAATTGTCATCAAATTGTTATACCAAATTATCGATAGTAACTGAAAGTTGAAATGTTTTGTTATTATCCGAATGACATAATCTTCCGGCGCTATTGCTGCACGTTATAGCGACGGAAGTCAGGCAATCAGGTCAACTTATACAAATCGGATCTGGAGTATGTTGGTTACTTTCAGCTGAACTGGAACAAAGCAGATTGTTGTCGGGGATCAAGATCACAATGTAGAAGCGAGTGTATTCAAGTATATCTATGGGAAACACAGTATGTATAGATCGTATTAAGTATTTTTATTCAGAACTAGCTGACCCGGCAAACTTCGTACCGCCGCAGAATAAAAAATAATAAAAAAGCAAGCATTTTCATATTTACTCACCTTCTAAACCTTCCATGGACTTCCACAAATAATTAAAAACCAAAATTAGCCAAATCAGACCAGCCATTCTCGAGTTTTAGTAGACTAACGAACAACAATTGTTTTTTATTATAAAGATACAGACCACAGTTTTAGTAGCGTGGCCGCCATGTTGAAGAACGATGTAAAAAGAGGGGAAGAAATCTGAGAAAACTTCTTCCTTTAATATCATCTGCCTTGATGACAATTTTGCTAATGTCAAGTAAATTTGTTTTGTTATAAAATCAAAAAGTGCAGTTGATCGTCATTTGTTATTAAAACGTCATCGGTGGAAAGACAGTCTAGAATTTTCTTGGATTCCTCGTCGTATAAATTACAGAGCATTTGTTATGTTGCTTTATTTTAAATTGTATACACTTGTATTAAGAAGTAATAATTTATTGATTATTATTCCACTAAGATTACCCCATAAAATATAAAATAACGCAAAAAAAAATTAAAAGAACTATGATACTTGCAACAGACATTTTGGCAGGTGACCGGTGACTAAGCAACGGAAGCCTATCGCGTTGTCAAAATTACTTGGGAGTGTTTTAGAAACACCGCGTAATCAATGAGATGGCTCTATTCAAAGTGATAATGTCGCCAGTGTCAGTTGAGGACGCTGGCCTCTGGCAGTGATCTAGGTCAGTTGAGCTACTTTATATCATTCTAAACGGTATAGACAGCTCAACTATCACATGTATGTTTAACCTTCAAAAAAGGAGTTTCTAAAATATTTTATTTAATGTATGTTCACTGTTTATTCTCAAAGTTGCCTGAACCAAATAGGAAAAAACTTTTTTTATAGATGATATAGATTTTTTACTTTTTTTTTATACTTCCAGGGTTAAATGGGACCACTGTTTAAATTTTATTGAAATTGGTCGAATTAGATTCTTAAAAAATCTAAAAATCGTATACATCGATGATATTTTTTATATACATGAAGTCGGTTTTCGTTTTAGTTTATAAAACGTAATAATATATTACTCTGTAGATAATATCTGAAAATAATGTTAATGTAGAAAGCAGCAGAAAGCAGTGGAAATTCGTCTTCTAACATTTTAATCTTTTAATTTTAACCCATTGATAATTCCGAAAATCAGGATCTAATTATTCTTATCGTATTCCTAGTTATTCCAAACAAATGTGGTAAGCAATTGAACTTTTCTGAACTTTCTGAACTTTATCATATTTCATATATACATATTTCACTTAAGCCTCTTACATCCTACTTAACTGACCGAACACAACGAGTAGATGTAAATGAAAAGCGTTCTCCAGGATCAATGGTAAAAATGGGTATACCACAAGGATCAATACTCGGGCCATTCTTGTTTTTAATTTATATAAATGATCTACCTAAACTTGTAAAGGATGATCACGAGATTGTACTGTTTGCATGACACGTCGCTTTTATTTAAATTAAAGCGACGACTTACTAATCTTGACGATGTAAACAATGCAATCTCTAAAGTTGTAACATGGTTTAATGTAAACAACTTATTACTTAACGAGAAAAAACGAAATGCATTCGTTTTATACTGCCCAATGTTAAACAGGTGAAAGCTAATGTAAAAATTAAAAACGAAAAGATAGATCTCGTCGACACCACAGTGTTCTTAGGCATTACTTTAGATAATAAACTGCAATGGGGCCCGCACATAGATAAATTGTCGAAGAGACTCAGTTCTGCGGCATACGCTGTTAAAAAGATCCGTCATTTTACCGACGTAGATACCGCTAGACTCGTTTACTTCAGCTACTTTCATAGCATTATGTCGTATGGCATTCTGTTGTGGGGGAGTGCTGCTGATATTAACACCATATTTGTGCTGCAGAAGAGGGCTGTTCGTGCAATTTATAACATGGGCCCTAGAGAATCACTTTAGAAACAAGTTTAAAGAAATTAATATTATGACAGTGCCTTGTCAGTATATATACGAAAATTTAATGTATGTGCACAAAAATATTCATTTATTTAAAAAAAATATTAACACTAGAAATAAAGATAAACTCGCTGTTCCCACTGTTAGGCTCGCTAAAGTTAATAAGTCTTTTATAGGGCAATGTGTACGTTCTATAACAAGGTCCCAAGCGACGTGTTAGATTTGTCGATTGGCAAATTTAAAAACGTAATTAAACAGAAACTGTCTATTAAAGCATATTATAAAATATCTGATTATTTAGATGACAAAAAAGCTTGGGATGAATCAACTCCAACTCGACTCGGCATCCGTAACAAAATTGTCAAGGATCATACAAAAAAGTGTTAAGACCACACATGTTTCTTGCCGGATTCTTCTTGAACTGGGGTTAGGAGGAACCAGCACCTAGATTCACTAGCATGTAAGAAGACGATTCAAAGTGGTCCTTGTGATTTTATTGAATAAATAAATATTGAATTGAATTGAACTGAATTATAAGTTTTACGACATGCCGGTTTCCTCGCGCTTTTTTCCTTTACTCTTAAGCAGGGCGCAAACGTGGACACTTTTGTGTCTTATGTCAGATACAAGCTACCGATAAATATTTGTATAGAACCAGTATGAAATCATCCACTCCTTGCGCATACGTAAACATTGTTTTTGTCCAGTTGCTCCCACTTAACACTCACGCATTGACGATCGAAAAGTGTTCGCTGTCGGTAACTTGAAACTAAAAATCGTCAGTTGAAGACACAAGCAACATTAACAAATCCCTTATAATTGTACTGAGTTTCTTCATCGACGTCCACCGTGAGACTGACGGAAAACAAGCAACGAATTGTGCCAGTGGCAAGTAGTAGCAGCGGGCGACTGTCTCCGATCACCGCCACAAGACACAATAACTACGGTTCCCTGTGATGGTGTGCCGTGTCGGCAACAACAAGTATCTACGTTTGCGCAGCGCCTAAAGCTTTAGGAGTGCAATCTCCAGGGATTCAAATTCGTCACGTTAGTTAACTAGATTAATTTTCGGCGCTCTGCCAAATCCTATGTCAGATACTCGAAATCCGGACTCCAACAGCAATACCATCCGTTGCCTCACTAATTGAAAACTAAGCTAATTAAGCTGACTAAACTGAGTGGATGGTATATCTAGAGCTGCAAGTCCACTCCATTTAATAACTATCCCAGGCACTAAAGCGTCCTGTGGCAGTAAAAACCACCTGAAGCGGTAGGTATATAATAAAAACGAATAATAATCTAATAATATTATAAACGCCAAAGTAACTCTGTCTGTCTCTCTGTTTGTTACGTTTTCACGCCTAAACCGCTGAACCGATTTTGATGAATTTTGGTATAGAGATACATGGGACTTTGAAGAAGGACATAGGCTACATTTTATGTAGATACCACGCTTGCGAAGCCGCGGGCAGCAGCTAGATAAATGTATTCATCTAAAAGGTCCAAAATTTACAGATAGGTGTAAACAGGTGTTGATAGGTGTTTTTCTATGCATAACATGTAAATATGTATTTACAATAATTACGTTTTAAAAACTAAAAAGAAACCGCCTTCATTGAATGAAATTTGAGCCTTCATTACATTTTTAGTGGAAATTAGATGTATTTTGTATATAATATAATATGGGTAGGCCAAATAAACGCACCGCTCCAATGAGACTGCGAGGTATGAAAGTACATGAAAACATCATCGATGTATACAATTTTTAGATTTTGGTTTATTTTTCAGCTCGACTGATTTTGATAAAATTTATATGGGACCACCTGTAAAGTATACCCTTTCAAACGAAAAAAGAGTTTTCCAAATCGGTTCAGCCGTTTTTGAGTAGTCGGTGAACATACATAATAAAAAAAAATAAAAAATTAAAAAAAAAGATTCCGACAAATTGAGAACCTCCTCCTTTTTGATAAAATCGGTTAAAAAGAAACAGACTTCATTGAATGAAATTTGAGCCTATAATACGTTTTTAGTGGAGAGTAGATGTATTTTGTATATATATAATATGGGTAGGCCAAATAAACGCTCCGCTCCAATGAGACCACCTGTGAAGTATACCCTCTGAAACAATAAAAGAATTTTCCAAATCGGTTCAGCCGTTTTCGAGTAATCGGTGAAAATTCATTAAAAAAAAAAAAAAAAGATTCCGACGAATTGAGAACCTCCTCCTTTTTGATAAAGTCGGTTAAAAATACACTTGAAACAGTTGAGCTATCTAAGGACCGTTTAAAACTATCTATAGATAGCTCAACTAATCCAGATCACTGCCAGAGGGCAGCGTTCCCAAGAAACTGGCGGCAAGAACAGAAACAATAACAAACTAACAAAAAAATTACAAAAAACTACGTAAGTTCAGTATTAAGTTAGTAGATAGGTAATTATTATCTGTTTGAAAATATTAGGGGCTTGTGGACTCTAGCTCTCACTAGGATTCCCTGTGTCGTGAGTAGCAATCTGTTACTAATTTTGAGGATGTCAGGCATGTTCAAGCATTTGGTATATTTAGGTTATTCCTACATTTTGGTCAGAGGTTAATAGTTAACATGAAACTCCTTCAAAAATAATTACTGAAACAAAGTCTAAGCGCTCGTAGTATAGCCACAAACTACTTATTATTACCCAACATTATATACCTACATAGTGCCTCTCTTTCTATAGCGTAACTTTGTCTCGTTTGACGCGGCACTTTAAGGAAATTTGCCCAACAGGTTGGGTTTGCCAATGTAATTGTAACTTCATACCTAAAATACGGAATACACCTGGCCTGGTAAAGCTAAGTCGTCTCTAACAGATCAACGAAATTAAGCTGATCCTATGATATCAGGACTGGACTGTGATGCCCACATTGCAGTGGCATTTCAATGTGAGCGGTTTCGTATTTCGGAGGCCACATTAAGTTGCCGATTTTTGCTCCAGAGTTTTCCAACTGAATCATACGGAAAATGAACGTATCGAGGGACACGCGTTTGGAACGAAGTCTCTTTCGTGTGCAGGGTTGGCATAATTAATTATTAACGTGCCAGGCTCTGATTCTCTTTACCTACCCCTCTCTTTCAATTTTATTATTGATGCAATAAATAACTATGTTTATATATACACATAATTTAAATATAAACACACACACACATATATAAATATATATCTGAGAGACTAGTTATCGGTCTCCTTTATTCTCTCTTTCTGTTACGGTTTTTAGTAACGTAACGCGTTACATTTTTTCTTGGCTACGTTGCCTCGCCATCCCGCGACAAGAAACTTCGTTCCAAAAAGATCGTAAGTACCGCTATTAGCGTTTCTTTATTCATAATTTCAGCGATGTTCTTCAAAATACCCGGTTTAAAATGTTCTAAGTCCTTGAGGGTTACATTTGAACTCCGCTATCAAAGTTGGCAACCGGTTCATACAAAGTTTACTTAGCAACAGCGAGCTAGTGATTTCATCAGATGAACAAACCTAACGTAACGAGCTAGCTTCCCTCGAGGGTCGGCACGAGGCAGGACATAGTTAGCTCTGTTGCTAACAGTACTGTGCAAACGGACGACCCACGTCTAGCGTGGACTCTTTAGACAAAGGGTATTTCTTATAATAACTCTTTAGCTAATTATTTGTTTAAACAATTAGGATTAGTAAAGTTATAGCAAATTCTGTTATTTATGACATAAATTAGTTATTATTACTAATCGGATAGTTACTTATGAAGATATTAAGTAATAAACATTATGCCGTTCCTGCCGGTAAAATCAATGTGCGCGGTTGCGTGTGACGTTACTGGGGCGGTCCGCAGCCAGCCCTCTTACTTCACGATTCGATAACTGACGTCCGTGTGACGTCACAGCATGTAATGAAAACTCACTAAACTTCGATAGTCATTTCGCCGTCATAACTTCGTAAATTTTTGTCGTAGAACAAAAAAAAATGCACTGTATGTTAAGGA
This sequence comes from Lampropteryx suffumata, assembly GCA_948098915.1. Taxonomy (NCBI): domain Eukaryota; kingdom Metazoa; phylum Arthropoda; class Insecta; order Lepidoptera; family Geometridae; genus Lampropteryx; species Lampropteryx suffumata. The sequence goes on along the minus strand of OX402571.1, from coordinate 11,653,210 downwards.
TTTCTTAGCTCTATAAATCTGCATTATCAACTAAAAACGTAACGGATCCTCATTGCCACCTTTGTTCAATGATATTAGAATGACAAGGATAGAGAATACTTAAACGCCACGGTTGTTATTTATGTGACTATAGAATAGATGGTTAGAGTCCTGAAAGAAGACAAAAAATAATCTTGGATATAGAAATAGTTTGTTTGGTAAAACAGGAAAAAAATGAACATTATAGTTCATTGTTTTTTGCAAACGAAGTATTATTTTTTAGTTTTTGTTATTTTTTTAATAAACCTGGAATTAAATTATAACTATGTATTAGTTCATTTAGTTTATCAGATTGTATTTAATATATTTATTATATGTTAGCACATAGTAAGCATTAATATAGTTTTCCATGATCCATCTTATACTATAGAAGAGAGTATCTAATACAAGACAGTTTATACATTTCAAATGTGTCGGTTAACAGTCTGAGGGCAGAGCGACATGAGGCCATGCATTCTTATCAATAATATAGTCATTTATATTATAATACGCTTTCTTCAGAAGACTACCATTTATGTAAGATTTAACTTGAAACTTAGTAAGTACAGTAGTAGTCTGTGGTTCAGCATAATAAGCTACTTTTGTCTATTACCTATGTTCAGCAATGGACTTTTTAAAGGCTGATATAATGATGATGATAAGCTACTTTTGTATGTAAGTACCACGCGTGCGAAGCCGCTAGCAGAATCAAATAGTTTATAAAGTCACGCTTCAATGTCGCCCGTTGGTAGAACTCCAACAACGAAGTACTTCTGTCGCCAAGCAGTCTGCTTTAATTGGCATTTGACTTGGTCAACTTCAGCGCAGTGCAGTGTGGTCTGTATATTGCCATCATGCATTTCAATTTTCGAAATTGTATGATGCAAGAGCGGTCGATATGTCGTCAGGTTTCAAATATGTACTTTTATTCATTTGTTATAGTTACTTAAGGACTTAAAAAGACCAGATAAAACACTCGATAGGAACGGAGTTAAAAATCATGGTTGACGTGACACTCGGGTTATGTATAATTACGTTTTAAAAACTAAAAAGAAACCGACTTCAATGAAATTTGAGCCAATAATACATTTTTAATGGAAAGTAAATGTATTTTGTACGTATATAATATGGGTAGGCCAAATAAACGCACCGCTCCAATGAAACAGCGAGGTATGAAAACACATAAAAACATCATCGATGTATACAATTTTTAGATTTTCGTTATAGGAGGTGGTTCTCAATTCGTCGGAATCTTTTTTTTTTTTTATGTATGTTCACCGACTACTCGAAAACGGCTAGACCGATTTGAAAAATTATTTTTTTGTTAGAAAGGGTAGGGTATACTTCACAGGTGGTCCCATATAAATTTTATCAAAATCGGTCGAGCTTTTTCAGCTCGACCGATTTTGATAAAATTTATATGGAACCACCTGTGAAGTATACCCTTTCAAACAAAAAAAGAATTTTCCACATCGGTTCAGCCGTTTTCGAGTAATCGGTGAACATAAAAAAAAAAAAAGATTCCTACGAATTGAGAACCTCCTCCTTTTTGATAAAGTCGGTTAAAAACGACTCTTGTCAGAGCTAGTAAAGGTTATATTGTACTTTCTGGAACTGGAACTGGAATGTCAGAAGAAAGAAAGATATCGAAATTTCGTTTACTTGGATGACATATATTTCCAAAACAAACTACTGAACCGATTTTGATGAAATTTCTAATCGAGAAGTGTATCCTTTCACATGAAACAAATATTTCTAATCGGTTCATAAATGAAAGAGTTATTAGGTAACAAACATAAAAAAATATAACTAAATTTGTAGTCGGTTAAAAATTACATAATGTCTGTTGTCGCAGATGAGAAATCATTGTGTCTATATAGTTCTTGCTACGTAAGTTATTGGAACACGTGGCATACAAGACAATTCATTATTATTTACACGTGTATGTATGAATGTGTGTGTGTATCACTCAACTAATTAGTGCTCAAGTTAATTAGGTCGTCTTCGAGTCTAGGATCAACGTTGCGATCACGCATGCAACTATTCATCAACGGAAATCGAACCCAATTCATCTTCGCTTCATACGCAAGTTTGAATGTGTTTGATTCATGTTTTGACTAGACTCTGCCCGCGGCTTCACCCGCCTAAAATAGAGTATGTCCTTCTCTAATCTATAATATAATAATTACGTTTTAAAAACTAAAAAGAAACCGACTTCAATGAAATTTGAGCCTATAATACATTTTTAGTGGAAAGTAGATGTATTTTGTATATATATAATATGGGTAGGCCAAATAAACGCACCTCTCCAATGAGACAGCGAGGTATCAAAGTACATGAAAACATCATCGATGTATACAATTTTTAGATTTTCGTTTATTTTTCAGCTAGACCGATTTTGATAAAATTTATACCACTTTACTTTAAATTTAGGACCACCTCTGTATACCCTTTCAAACAAAAAAGAATTTTCCAAATCGGTTCAGCCGTTTTCGAGTAATCGGTGAACATACATAAAAAAAAAAGATTCCGACGAATTGAGAACCTCCTCGTTTTTGATTTTTTATTGGATGGGTGTTGAAAACGTAAAATGTTATATTTCAGTAATTTCGAAAAATGATCGCGAGATCGATAATATACCTTTTGTCTTTTGACTTGAATAACCTCAATTATCGTTATAAATGCGTTTGCTGACGCAAATCTACAGGGTTTATGTAAAACAGAAATGCATGTGCAATTTTATATGTATTGCAAATTTAATGCTAAAATAAAACCCACGTCATAGCTAACGGATTTCATTATAATAGTTGAATTTAATTTTTGAATTGTAATTAAATTATTCTAATGATTACAAAGTACATGCTACTTTCACACGTCATGGAATATAGCGTTATAGAGATGTACAGAGTATGGTTAAATTAGGGCTTTATATTGGCATTAAAAAAAATCGCTTTTTTTAATTACCAATATTATTACTAGTGGCTCTGTGAGCTGTAGACCTCGCAAACATTTTTCGAAATGAATGTAAAAAAATTTTTTTTTACCTTTACATATTATGTGTAAGTTTACTTTTTTTTTTATTTCCAAAAACTGATACTACAAAAAAAGTCTATATGGTTATAGAACCTGCTCACAAAATTTCACGAGAATCGGTTGAGAAATGCGACCTGTAGAGGAGACCATCCGGACAGACATACGAAAGCATTTTCGCCTAAGCTGAAACTGAGACACTCGCTTAGCTCGGTCAATTACTATTTAGGCATATTATAAAACGTAGCGTAAACGTATAATGTTAAAAATACGAGCGTTTGAATTTTGTTATTAATAATGAAGCAATATTCCCTATGAGCACTTAATCTACAAAGACCTACTACATGGATATTAGGTACACCAGTATCAGAACTACTAGACACGGTAAATTTCAACGAAATCGTTCAACAATTGGCAGAAATATCAGTAGGTATATTGTATTTTTTATAACTAGCAACTAGCGCCGGCTTTGCACAGATTATTATACGTCTAAACCTACTTCAGGAAAGAACTTCATACGGTTTTCGTAATAGTCTAAGATCCAACTGCAGAATTAGTGCACTCATCGAGTGTTTGCTAAGCACAAAATGCTTACTTACGCATATTTATGATTAAGAAAGTATACATCTACCAGGTTGTCTATCAAAATGTGGCCGCTAGTATTTTTAATTAAATTATTGTTAATTTATTATTGGAATAATTTTCATTCGCTTGTTTTTATCTCGTACTAGATGACCCGGCAAACTTCGAACCGCCGTACATGCTTGCTTTTTTATCAATACATACAAAAGCAAGCATTTTTATCATTAAATAAATAAGCAAGAATTTTTTTCATATTTACTCACCTTTTAAAGCTTCCCTGGACTTTAAAAATAATTCAAAACCAAAATTAGCCAAATCAGTCCAGCCGTTCTCGAGTTTTAGCGAGACTAACGAACAGCAATTGATTTTTATTATATAGAATAGCAGGTGAAAATCCGTTAGCTAAAGTTTTAGTGTATCGTGTACACACACAGACAGCAGCGGCGAGAGGACTATGTTTTACAGGGTGTCCCGAAGCTAGGAGCCTGAACGGGGTGATTCCGGCTACGAATATGAACAAATATTGGGATAAAATTTCTAAGAGTTCAAATTTCCATACAAAAACCTTTTTAATTTAATTTTATTTCAATAATTCATATAAACTGATAGTGGTTATATTTCACTCCATCGTTTCAGCTCCGATTGCGTTTCTATAGTTACCCGAAAACCTATTTGTTGTATATGGCCAAACAAAAGAAAACACTAGATTAATCATTGCTTAAACGCAAGATCGCTAGCTTAGCTTTTCTTTCAATTAATTAATGAACTTTTGTATAGAAAAAAACATTTTTTACCGCTATTTAGTGGCTATTAGTGCCATTAGTTATTAGTTTGTATGTAACATAATAAAAACTTATATATCTTAAGACCTATCAAACGATACAATAATACAATACAATAAACGATAGTAAAAAAAACATCTAATTTTTTGATCCAAAAAAACCTTTGTTAACCGACTTCAAAATAGGAGGTTTTAACCGGTTTTCCTGTCAGAAACTGTTAAAGTTTCTGTGTAGACTTAAAGGACGGGTCCTTAAAAATTGTATTCACTTTGACGTTAAATCTCTCGCTTGTTTGTTGAGTTGTACAACACTATTCAGGTTAGTCACAGTGACCAAAATATCACTAATGCAATACTAAATCCTGCATTGTTTTACCATACAGTAATCGTAAGAAAATGTTTATTAAACTGTATAACTTGGATAACCACTTACATCGTAAATAGGTCAGGTATTTGAATTTGCGTCAGAGAGCTACAGAACACCTGACACGTGCAAGTTTTCTAGAGAGTACTACCTAATGTATGTACGCTCTCCATCACCATATAGAATAGAATATAATAGAATAGAATAGACAATACTTTATTGCACACCACAAATACATTAGACTGTTATAAGAAACAATAGCCTCAATTCTGTTGGCACCAACCTAACTAATTTTAGCTAAAATTAGGTTTGGATCTGTCAAATTAACCTTTGGTACCAACTTATCCTAATTTAATGTTATCTAACTTAATTAAGCGTTCCTAATTTAGTTAGATTGTACCAACTGAATAGGTTTTACAAATGCTATGACTAACTAAATATATATTAGACAATTCCTAATTTTAGAAATGAACCAACGGAATTGCCACCAGTGTTTAGCTACACTGTAGTACAATGGGCGTTCTTATCGCTAAATAGCGATCTCTGCCAGACAACTGTTGGATGGATAGAAATGAACATAGCTGAATATGGGGTGATAAAAATAATATGAGTGATTTATGATAAAAATAATATGTACATACATATTTACAGGACAACAAAAAGTTAAATACATCAACACCTTATATTACAAAAATACATTAAATAATAATAATAAAATCTCTCTTCTTGGTCGTTACACTCTTGACAGAGTGGTCGTGGTCGTCACTTCAGGGGGCTGTTGAGGCTCGCTTGACAATTCTACGCCACTCATCTCGCATAGCAGCCTTCCTGGTGCATTCGTGCAATGGACCATCCAATTTGGTCAGTCCATCTCATGGGCGATCTACCCCGTGCCCTTATGCCTTCCACTCTATATATTGAAATAATACAATACGATAAACTAAATAAACTAATATATACATAAATAAATATACCAAAATAACGTAAAGAAACAAACAATACATAGTTAACAACATGACAAAAAGTGTTATATACTCATCAGCGGGGATCCTAGGTGTTACCACAGCAGCAATAATTACGTTTTAAAAACTTTAATGAAAACCTACTACATTGGATACAATTTGAGACCATAACATTATTTTATTTTGAATTTTTTAGTGGAAAGTAGATGTATTTTGTTTATATATTATATGGGTAGACCAACTAAACGCACTGCTCTGCACTGCACGTAACAAAAATATCATCAATGTATACAATTTTTAGATTTTTGATGATAGTTTAAAAACCACTCGACCAATTTCGATAAAATTTAAATGGGAAGTATTTAAGAAGTAGTGGAAGACCACCTTGGAAGTATACCCTTTGAAACAAAAAAATATTTTCCAAATCGGTTCAGGCGACTTTGAGTAATCGGTGTACATATAAAAAAAAAGGTTCCGACGAATTGAGAACCTCCTCCTCCTTTTTTGAAGTCGGTTAAAAATAAAATGCTAACGAAGTCACGGAGAATTCCACTCGTTATATATAGGTAATTATAAATGACACCACGAACCTAAAAGCCTTGAATTCATGGTCAAAGAAAATAAAGAAATCGTCTGTATTGCGTCTACATAAAAGCCTCAAGTTCATGGTCAAAGAAAATAAACGAATCGTCTGTATTGCGTTTCTTGCACTACCCACATGTAGTTACTTTATTTCACTAGTTAGTCATATTTAATGACTAGCTTCTGTCCGCGGTTTTGCCCGCTAGTACATAAAAAGCACCCTATATGCTACTACAGGTCATTGACTACGTATTAGCCAAGTTTTATCTAAATTAGCGTAATTGAGTCCAGACAAATAAAAACTTAAAATTTGATTTACAAAAATAATTACAGAAATGTACCGAATAATATACAATAATATAATAACGTCTACGTCTAAGACCGTGAGTGCCGCTGCTGCTGCGGCAGAAGACCTCAAGAGGCGGAAGTTTGCATCCATTGGCAATGGTTATATATTTCTGCCTTTTGGGTATAAACTTTAAGCCCGTGGGGACCTGAGGCGTGGCTCCTATTCAGAGAGTTATCAAAGTGACTGGTGGACAAGACCAATGATCAAAGGGCTGGTGCTTACCTCGGACAAAGGCTTGGTATGGCTTTTCAACGAGGTAACGTTGCCAGCCTTTTGGGCACTCTACCTGCGGTCAATGAAGTGAACTGTATATATTATCTATAAGTAATTGTATATTTATTTGATATATATCTGTTCACTAAATGATTAAATGATTTGTATAATATAAAATTCATGTGAAACAGCTGAGCTATCTAAGGACTGTTTAAAACCATCTAAAGATAGCTCAACTCATGGGCAGCGTTTCCAAGACACTGGCGGCATGGCCACTTTGAATAGCAATGTTAATAAGCTAAGCCAGAGCCAGCTCTTGAGTCACGCAGTTTTTCTAGAAGACTAGATGCCGTGCAGTAGATAACGCGGTGGGTTCCTGTTCCCCATGGGCCTAGACTCCAAAAGGTCCAAATAGCAAGACATTTTTTCACATTTTGTGGTCCTCGGCATATTCAGCCGCCGCACCAGCTCTAACGGTAGTCCCCGACAGATGGCGCCACGGTGTCGACGCAAGTAGGATCCCATACAAAAGGCTTACCCATCTCCCAAGAGTCAAGATTCATAGCATCAGGTCTTTTACCCATCATCAGGGGTGCTTTTTGTAATGTTAGTATTTCTGCGTTCTAGTGCGGAGTGAATCAATTGTCCCTGAGGATGCCTCGTGGAGGCGAAACACGTGTCAAATTTCTTTATGTTTATTCATTAGATTAGTTTTTTTTTTGTTTTAATAAATAATAAATACTACTAGACAATGCACACAACACCATCTCTAGTCCCAAACTAAGCATAGCTTGTATTATGGTGACTAGATGAATGATAGAATACTTATATATTATTAAATACATACTTATGATACTTTATGACACCCAGACACAGAGCAAACACATATTACCACATAATAACTTAAAAACTAAAAAGAAAACCGACTTCATAGAATGAAATTTGAGCCTATAATACATTTTTAGTGGAAAGTAGATATATTTTGTATATAAATAATATGGGTAGGCCAAATAAACGCACCACTCCAATAAGACAGCGAGGTATGAAAGTACATGAAAACATCATCGATGTATACAATTTTTAGATTTTCGGTGATTTTTCAGCTCGACCGATTTTGATAAAATTTATATGGATTTATATTTATATTTATACCTGTAAAGTATACCCTTTCAAACAAAAAAGAATTTTCCAAATCGGTTTAGCCGTTTTCGAGTAATCGGTGAACATGCATAAAAAAACCGTCGAATTGAGAACCTCCTCCTTTTTTATGAAGTCGGCTAAAAATAAAAACATCATAAAGTATCTATGGGTTGCCTAGATGCTAAAAAAAATTGTATAACATTTAAAATTTGAAGTATAGAATCCACAGAGAGTTTTGCATTTGTAATATTAAACACAAAAAGATGACATCATGTTTCTAGAAGCCTTGACCATGAAGTCAAAGAAAATGAATAAAAAAATTCAATTGCGCTTCATACACAAATAAGGAGTGAGTGTTCAATTACAAGCAAAAAGTAAGACCAAGATCAAGGTAACGACTAGCTGCGAAGCTCGACTTCACTCGTACGTTTGTGAAGAAAGCATGTTATAATACACATAACGTCTCATTGGAGCGGTGCGTTTATTTGGCCTACCCATATCGTATATATACAAAATACATCTACTTTCTACTAAAAATGTATTATAGGCTCAAATTTCATTTAATGAAGTCGGTTTTTTTTTAGTTTTTAAAACGTAAATTTCAATAAAACCATAAGTACCATTTTGAATAGTTTTCTTATATACTAGATGAACTAGGTGCCTCCTAACAGATCAAGAAGAATCCGGCAAGAAACTTATCTAGTCTTAACGCTTTTTTGCATGATCAAAAAACTCGACTCGCAACATTTCTAACGACGCTAGAAATCGACGCTAATTCGTCTAAATAATCTGATATATCTGACTCGACTAATACATTGCTATGCAATATCACATATTCCAACCGTTAAGCGCTTATGTTAACCATTTACCATCACGTAGGCCGTTTCCTTGTATGACATTACAACATTAAACAAACAGATATGTACAATTATTGTAAATCCAGTTGAGCTATCTATGGACCGTTTCAAACGGATGCGGATGGATAGGTAATTTGACCCTGATCACTGCCAGAGGGTAGCATTCTAAGATACTGGCGGCATTGCCACATATGACAATTTTAATACGCTGGGCCAGATAGGAGCCAGTTCTGTTATCACGCATTAAAATCGGCAATTGTTTGATTAAAATTCAGACCTTCAACATACAAACAGACTTTTCTCTATATAGTAAGGCCACGTCCACGCAGTTCCTCGAATACAAGCTTACGTCATTATTACATCTTTAGATTTTTTACTTTTTATACTTGTTAGTTTTTCTCTTACTTTTTTTGCGGCGTGCGCAGCCCGAGAAATGCTATCTTCGAAGTTTTTTTGTGCATAATTTATATATAGGTAGGTAAGGTAGTATTGCTTTAGGTGGAATGGTTCTGTACATTCTCTAGGTAAGTTTTTAGGTCATAAGTTACTACGAGTATATAAATTATCAGTATGAGTTTACGACAAAACACTTTATTGTAAAGAAAAAAACATAATCTTACTTTTTAACCGACTGAAAATAGGTTTTTTTATTATGCTAGTTACCTCATATCTCCGTCATTTATGAACTGATTTGAAAAAATCTGATTTCATGTGAAAGGATATACTTCCCGACATATAAATTTCATAAAATGCGGTTTTGTAGTTAGGTTTTCAAATAAAAAAAAACTGATAAAAATATGTCATCTACTATTTCATATTATCCATTATGTCAGAGTAGTCACAAATATTCACGATTCGGTTACTTCGATGGACTAGCTAAAATTTCGTAATACAAGAACAACATAATTTTGTGTAAGTACACTAGTTTTTTTCTAAGTAAATTTTTAAATTTCTTTTTTAATGTCTTTGTGGACAATGCACCCAACACAACCTAGCCCAAACTAAGCATAGCTTGTATTAGTGACCAGATGACTGATATAATACTTATTGACTGGACTCTCACCTCAGTTGGTAGAAGCTCTGCCTTCTGCGCTGCAGGGTTTGACTTGATTTGGGTTTGATTTGACGACCTCTGTGGCGCAGTAAGCCAAGGACAAATGATCTGCAATATTTGTTTCGGGTCTGAGTGTTTCTATGTATAATATATATCTATGTATTTACAAAATATATAAGTAAGTAGTATATCAGTCATGTGGTACCCATAACCCAGGCTCTGCTTACTTTGGGGCCAGATGATGCTGCGTGAAATGTCCGGCATTATTTATTTATTCCCAACCAGGGCACATATTTTTGTGATAAACATAGGTAATTGTTCTGTGTCTGGGTGTTATATAGTTAGAATTATTATCAACTAGCTTTTAATGAGCTAACAGGCCAGCAAATTGACATTTTGTTTATTTAATTATTTTTTGATATAACTATTCTATTCTCCGACTATTATCTCTGGCAACTGCAATCTTTGAGACTATCTGAGGGAGTAATCATAGGCATGCGGAAAATAATATATTCGGCCCACGTACATTTGCAGTTGTATTTCCCATACATAAACATGAAGTACCTACATACCTACCATACTCATAATCATCTGTCATTTTATAACGCTTTAAAGCAACATTTTGACCTTGTCATACTGATGCCAATCAAGAGAGTAAGGAATATATTTTTCTTTCAACTACGTAGTAATGTATATTTTCATTAATCACCACAAAACCGACCACAAGGGACGTATTTTTTGCTTAGAACCAAAACAGTGCAGTAATGTTATATGAAATCTCATTATTGCACTGTTTTTTACTTTTTATTTAGATATAAATTTAAAACAGAGGTTTAATATCTCCCATTAAATTTAATATAAAATGTTTGCATTAGATCAAAAAGAGACTGGCTGATAATAAAAATCGGCTGAATAAAACCGCCTTGGTGAAAAAAAAACAAATGGCCCGCATTTTGTACCATTATAAAACTTTGATTCTTCATATTTTTAGTTTAAATAGGTATATTTTATCACAGTAGGTACCTAGATTGGTAGTTGAAAGAAAAGTAAATTACGCACCTTGCTAAAGAGAGTAATTAATGCACTCGTGTTAATTCAGTGCCCTCACTTGCGCTCGGGCACCAACATAGCACTCGTGCATTAATAACTCACTTTGCACTCGGTGCAACAATCTACTATTTTGGAAAAACGATTTACGTTAATAATATATAGATAACTAAATGTCCCGGTCGCGATTTCGTCTTCGATATCGTTAAAAAGAGAAATATATAATAAATAAACACATTAACAAATTTCGAGTCGGTTTATACTTATTTTGTGAGTTTAGATGTTATCCAAAGATAACAAAACACAAAATAAAACACAAAATCACAAATAAAACTACAGACTCTCATCATCATCATCATCATCAGCCCGTGTCAGTCAACAGCTGAGCCTCTCCCTAGGCCTCTCCCATGGCACGCCACTTAGCTCGGTCTTCAGCTCTCCTCCCCCAATCCTTGCCTGCTGCCTGACGAATATCATCGCCCCACCTAGCTACAGGGCGCCCTACACTATAAACGCAAGAGCGCAATACGTGGTGGCTCGTTAATTATTGTAAAAAATAACTTAAAATGCAAGGAGCGTAAGGATATTAGAAATCTTTCTATTGAAAGAATTATTGAGGTGTCGTGTGTCGAGCTGGAGCGGCATGTCGTCGTGAGCGTTTACCGTCCTCCCAATGCTGATTTTGGGTTATATGAATGCACTATGGAAGAAGTATTGCAAAAAATAGCTTGTGATAAGATCATAATAGTTTGTGGTGATTTTAATATAAATATTCCGATTGATCCATTATCTGAAAGACTTTTAAACTTATTTAAGTGTTTCAATTTAAGTCCTCTTTTTGATGAACCTACAAGAGTGACACTAACAACAGCCACTTGTCTAGATAACATTTATTGCAGTTGCACACCAGTTCATAAGTGTGTACTAAAACATTTTAGTTCTGACCATTACGGTCACTGCGCCACCTTTTCTTGTGATCGTATAGTTGAAGCTCAGAACTTTACTCACCGACCTATTACAGAGAGCCGCATCAAAACATTTCAAAGTAGAATTGAACACAAAGTTTCCCTTGTACCATGCATCGATGATCCAAATGATCTTTTCACCACATTGTCTAATTTAATAATTAAAGAACATGCTGATATATTTACAGTAAAAACATGCAAAACAAAAAATTGTGCTAGATTTGTCGACTGGGCTACACCGGGTATTTATAGAAGTAGGAATACATTGTATGAATTATATGCTACCAGAGAGACAATGTTAGATGATCCAGTTTTTATCTTATATGTTAGGAATTACTCAAAAGTATTCAAAAAAGTTTGTCATGCGGCTAAGTCACTGTTTTTGAGAAAAATAATAGAAAATTCAACAAATAAAATAAAAGCAACTTGGAAATTAATTAATAATGAAACAGGTAAATCAAGGGCTCGCAATATACAGTTCAAATTAAATATAAATGGTACGATTTTGACAAAGGAACAGGATGTTGCGAATGCATTTGATAGTTTTTTCTCAGATATACCAAAAATAGTGACCAAATCGTTAAACTCTTCAGCCTCCAGAGCTTCCGTTCTATTAGAATCTAGTGTTGCAAAATGTAAGAATGAGTTTAGTTTTAGCTACATTAACGAGGCTAGTATTGTAAAAGCATTCAAGTTAATTAATATAAAAAATACAGAAGATCTTTGGGGAATGTCTACAAAGGTGCTGGGTGTCATTATCTTAGATATTGCACCATGTTTAGCTTATATTTTTAATAGATGTATCGACGAGGGAGTTTTTCCCGATCTCATGAAACACAGTAAACTCATTCCTATGTTTAAGTCTGGAAGTGAAAGTGATCTCGCTAATTATAGACCGATATCGATATTACCTGCTTTAAGTAAAATCTTTGAAAAAATAATTCTTAATCAGTTATTATACCACTTTAACGTTAACGGCCTGCTACATAGTAATCAATACGGATTTACTAAAGGTCGATCAACAGCTGATGCAGGTATAGCGCTCTTAAAGCATATATTTAAGGCCTGGGAGAAGTCACAGGATGCAGTTGGGGTATTCTGCGATCTATCTAAGGCCTTTGACTGTGTGAGTCATGCAACCCTAATCACAAAGTTAAAATATTATGGCATTAAAAACCGGGCGATTGACCTCATACAGTCTTATCTATCCAATAGAGTCCAGAAAGTAGACGTGGGTGGTGAGAGTTCTTTGGGATCAATTATTGATATAGGGGTACCTCAGGGATCGATACTAGGCCCTTTTTTATTCCTAGTATACGTTAATGATTTACCTTTTTTTGTAAAAAATATTTGTGATATAGTTTTATTTGCAGACGATACGTCTTTAATTTTTAAAGTTGATAGAGGTAAAACCAGTATATGCGATAACGTAAATGAATCCTTATCGTTAGTTCTTAACTGGTTCACTGTAAATAATCTTTTGCTTAATTCCAAAAAAACTAAATGTATCAAATTCACTTTGCCAAATGTTATTCATAGCCCGTCCAACATTGAAATAAATGGAGAGGCAATGAATCTTGTAAATTCCACGATCTTCCTAGGTCTTAATATTGATTCAAAACTACAGTGGGGACCACAAATTGAAACGCTTGCTGGTAGGCTTAGTTCCGCTGCATATGCAGTTCGTGCGATACGGTGGCTTACTGATGAAGCTACAGCTAGACTAGTTTATTTCAGTTACTTCCATAGTGTTATGTCATACGGCATCATTCTCTGGGGGAAAGCAGCTGATATTGGTAAAATATTTGTAATTCAAAAAAGGGCAATACGTGCCATTTATAAAATGAAACCACGAGAATCTTTGAGAGAAATATTCAAAGAAATTAATATTCTCACAATAGCTTCACAATATATATATGAAAATTTGTTATATACACATAAAAATAGAGATGGGATTCAGCAAAATAGTGACCTTCATAAAATGAACACTAGGAATAAACATAAATTATACATCCCTAGGTTTCGACTAGAAAAAGTTAATAAGTCATTTATGGGGAACACGGTGCGCTTCTATAATAAGCTTCCTGAAAATGCTACTAAACTACCTATTAAGAAATTTAAAGCATACATTAAAGGTAGTCTTTTGAAGAAAGCTTATTATAATATAGATGACTATATTATTGATAAGAATGCATGGCCTCATGTCGCTCTGCCGTCAGACAGTTAACCGACACACTTGAAATGTATAAACTCTCTTGTATTTGTATTTCGTAGTTAAGGTAGTTATAAGATGGATCATATAAAAAAGCGCTAGGACCAAGACGAGTTTCTTGCCAATTCTTCTCGAGCTTGGGTTAGGATGAATTGGCACCTAAATTCACCTAGTATGTAAGACGTTTCAAAGTGATCCTTGTGATTGTATTGAATAAATCATCTTTTGACTTTGACTTTGACTTTGACTACGTTTGCCGACACGCGACCTCCACTCAAGAACTAATGCCTGCAACGACGCCACGTCTGCCCCAACGGCCATCAGTTCTACGGCATATGTGATCTGCCCACTGCCACTTTAGCATGCTAATTCGCTGAGCTATGCCGCTGCATTTAGTTCTCTGACTTCTGACTTCGTTTCGGATTCGATTCCTAAGAGAAACTCCGTGCATCGCTCTCTCCATAGCTCGCTGAGCATACAGACTTCACTTCTTGTTAATTTTCTAGCTTACGTGTAAAACAGGTTATTAGTATATTTTCAAAATAACGAACGATCTCCAAATCTTCTACTTTCGTCGCCAGTCCTTCAAGGGCACACGTTAAATTTTTTCGCGCTCTTTTTGTGGCGGCCATGTTTTTTTTCTTTATCTCAAGCTCAATTCAATGAGTCATACATTCTGCAAGCTTTCTTGACAATTACATTTCGTATTTACCTATACATACGGAGATTATTTATGGTGTTCTTACGAAGGAAACATTGCGTTCTTACTTTATTTATTTTTGTCGAGTTATTTCCGGTATTATTAATATATTTGGTGTATTTATTTATGTAGAGCTAGTCTTATTGACTCGGGTGTGAATAATTGGAATAAAAGCAAAAATAATACGTAGTTATTTTATATGAAAGGTACCATTTTATATAACTAGCTGTAGCTCGCGACTTCGTCTGCATTTTTTTTGAAAGGAATTGTAGCTTAAATCATGCCCCAGGATGCAATTTATCTCCTTGCCAAATTTTATTGATAAGTTTCAAACCAATCACCTGACCACCCAATAAAAAGTTTCCATACAAACATTCACACCTCATTTTACTCCTTTATGAAAGTTATTTTGAAAAATTCTGAAGCACGTGTGCGTTTATTTTGCATTTTAAGTATCCAAACCAAGTTTCTAAGAAATCACACCACCCGTTAAAAAGTTCCCATACAAACTTTGACACCCCGTTTTACCCCTTTGTTAGGGTTATTAAAAAAACCCTGAAACACGTGTCCATTTATTTTGCATTTTATTTATTCATATCACGTTTCAAGAAAATCCCACTACGCGTTAAAAAGTTTCATACATTTGTTTTCACCCTTTTTCACCCTCTTAGGGATTGAATTTCAAAAACCCCGCCGTAGTGGGAGGTTTTGCTATAAAAGGAAGCTACCTTCCAAAATTTACTTTTTTAGCTTCAGCGGTTTCTGGTCTGCGATGATGAGTCAGTCAGTCAGGTTAAGCTCTTTTATAGGAATAGATAACATATGACGAACGCCAAGATACGACTTTGTGACATACTATAAACAATATAAACACTTGACATTGACAAAATTGTTTTAAATGTCCATCACTGCCAATATAAACTGATTTATAAAATGCTTATTAACTTGAATCTACATGTATCATCATCATCATCATAACAGCCTTAATGAAATCCACTGATGAACCTAGGCCTCCCCAATAGATTTCCAGGCTGCTTATGTCCATCATTTTGGGGGTTTTGCCATAGTTACCACGCTTGGCAGGCGGATTGGTGACCGCAAGTTAAATAAATAAGCAATTACTTTACTGCCTACATACATTTTGATTCAGGATAATATTCATTTAATAATTCAGTTTATATATTACTACTTTGACTACACCATATTCAAGCATCCGTATATCACCTCGTATCAATAATAGAATTAGGCTGGACACGTGTCCGTGATTATATATAATTTAATTTAAGTATAAACATATGCAGATAAGTGAACAACGAAATGATGTCATTGGAAGGGAAAAGAAAGCCAGAAAGACCAAGAAAAGCGTTTTGAAGTGAAAGAAGACGTAGGTAGTGAAGCATACCTACATAAGGGGTAGTCTTTTGAAGAAAGCGTATTATAATATAAATGACTATAATAAGAATGCATGGCCTCATGTCGCTCTGTCCTCAGACAGTTAACTGACACAATTGAAATTCATAAATTCTCTTGTATTCGTTTTTCGTTGAGGTAGTTATAAGATTTATAAGTTTGCTGGTTCGATTCCCGCCGCGGTACAAATGTTTGTATGATCTGCAAGTATTTGTCTCGGGTCTGGGTGTTTCTATGAATAATATGTATGTATGTATTTACATAAAAGTATATAATCAGTCATGTGGTACCCATAACACAAGCTCTGCTTACTTTGGGGCCAGATGATGTTGGGTTAAATGTCCGGCATTATTATTATTATTATTATTATATAAGATGGATCATGCAAAAACGCAAGACCAGGACGAGTTTCTTGCCAGTTCATCTCGGGCTTGGGTTAGTATGAATTGGCACCTAAATTCACCTAGTATGTAAGACGCTTCAAAGTGATCCTTGTGATTGTATTGAATAAAGTATCTTTTGACTTTGACTTTAACTTTGATGAAGATTGAAAAAGGTATGTCAAGATGAATTGGGCATGTAGAGGATGGAAGAAAAAGATTGATGAAACAGATACATGAGGCGACTGGGAATAGGGAAGACCTCGCCTCGAAATAGTTATTTAGATCAAATCGGGAATGGTAGAGAAAGGCCATGACTTTCTTACAAGAGTACCTTAAACCGAATGTATGAGGAATGTGATGAGATCGAATGAAGTAAAGGAAGTATCGTAAGAGGAAATCCGTAGTTTCTGCCTACCCCTACAAATATGTCATACGAATGAAGGAAGGTATAAATGGTTCGTTTATTAGCTACCTGTTGCTGACCGCGGTAATTTAGAACGTTTGAACCAAAGCTAAACCGAAGTCAAAACGTTATTTTTGTCAAATTTCGTACCGCGCTAATCACTATAACGGAAACGATTTAGCTCTAATTTGAATTACACGTTGATCAAACGTTGCGGGATCGCGTTATTTTTGACAGTGCTTTCAAACGAACGATTTCGATTTAGTACATACATAGTCTGTGCATAGAGTAATACTAGCTAGTTCTATACATAAATTTGTTCGATTGGTAAAATCAACGATTAAATCGTTCGGAAGAATAGCGCGGTACCATTTTGATTTTCAGATTAGCCAAATCCTAGCCATATCCAAACCTTTGTCAAAACCAATCCGTTCAATGGCAATTACGTTGACAAATAGCGCGATCACCTTCACTTCAAAAATCTCTAAAAACCTTTCTCGAAAACCTCAACATTCCAAAGCTTGTTGCTAAGGCAGTATTCTATAATTATTTCCAAAATTATTACGTACCTACGAGCGAGATAACAATTTAGATAATTGCTAGGCAACAGCGGTTTTGTGAACTAGTGATGGGGTGGTATCGATGTTTTAACAAGGTTTTGTCGATTGATTATTTGTCATCCATTGCTATTTATTATTTAAAAAAAATATGATTATGAAACACAAGTTAGTTTATTATTTAAACCTTGTACTTTGTGTGCATTTGTACGTTATCATATTTAAAGAATTTAGAAGTTTTTTTTTTTTTAATTATATTTTTGAAGTGAAAACTTCTTTAGCATCGTTGTGATTTGAAAGTCGATGAAACGAAAAAGCGACAGTAAAAAGAGACAGACACATAAATTCATAAGATTTAATGTGGGAGAAAATGAGATAGGAAGCATTTGATGAAACGAAAAAGACAAAATTTTTGAAGGTTTCACTTCATTCTTACTTCTTTTTTTTTAATTTATAATGTAACATAATTCGTGGATAAGGTAATTGATGAAATAAAATTTATAGGTAATTTAGGTGTATTTCTAGGTCACCATAAATAAATAATTTTGTTAAATACTAACTAAGTGTAATGGATAGCGCTGTTTGACAGTTGTTGAATAATAATAATTATTACTAATTAGTTAAATTATTTGTTCTTCTTATTTTATTTATGTTGATAAAATACATCTTTCCAGATAGAACATATATTTTAAGATAAATACATAATAATGACTCACTTGTCAGCTCAGTTGGTAATAGCTCTGCCTTCTACGCTGTTGAAGTTTCGATTTCCTCCCAGGATAAACATCTGTGTGTTGAATATAGGTGTTTGTTCTGTGTTTGGGTGTAATAAAGTATCGTACATTATATACTCTATAACACCCAGACAAAGAACAAATACCAATTTAAAAATATTGAAGTATTCTATCTGTCATCTGGTCACCATAGTACAAGCTATGCTTAGTTTGGGGCTAGATGGCATTGTGTGCATTGTCCACCAATATATGTATATTATTATTTATTTATTTAAATTTAGTGATTTTCTAGGTAATAGGTACCAATGTAAAGCTATACTGAAGAGATACTGAACACTGAAATAAAAAATTGAAATTGATTTTGCTAGTATATTATCAAGATCTCAATACCTAGTTCAAACCGAAAATTGAGTTATAAATTATTTCTAAATAAGCCTTAGCTTACCTAAACCCGATTTTATAACAAACGCAGTAAGGTGTATCTTTCTTTGATTATAAAATCTCGTAAATAACATCATTATGGACATTGCAGATTTTTATTACTTTAATGACAGACCTGTCAAATTGTCGATGATTTAGGATGTTAGTGTTGGGACAAAAAGTTTGTACCTAGTGATGTTGAGTTTAATTTTAGTTTTGACTAAGAGGTGCTCAATCTTTTTATTAGTAAAGTAACCTTTTTAAAGATTATTAACTGATGAGAGAATAATCAAGTCAGGTCAAGTCAAAGTCAAAATTCTTTATTCAATACAATCACAAGAATCACTTTGAAACGTCTTACATAGTAGGTGAATTTAGGTGCCAATTCCTCCTAACCCAAGCACGAGAAGAACTGGCAAGAAACTCGTCCTGCTCTAGGAGCAGGACGAGTTTCTTGCCTTTTTGTTTTTTGCCTTTCTTGCTTTTTTACATGATCCATCTTATAACTATCCTAACTACGAAAAATAATACAAGCGAGTTTATGCATTTAAATGTGTCGGTTAACAGTCTGAGGGTAGAGCAACATGAGGCCATGCATTCTTATCAATAATAATGTCATTTATATTATAATACGCTTTCTTGAAAATACTACCCTTTATGTAATGCTTTAAATTTATTATTTAATATTAATTATATATTAATAGGTAGTTTAGTTGCATTTTCAGGAAGCTTATTATAGAAGCACACCGTGTTCCCCACAAAAGACTTATTTACTTTTTCTAGTCGAAACTTAAGGATGTAGGTACAATTTGTTTCTATTCCTAGTATGGATTCTATGAAGGTCAGTATATTGCTATTTTGCTAAACTATTTATAAGCAAACAACCGTTTTTAGAAGCATCCTGTAGATTTATCGTTGACAAAGTAAGTACCTCAATAGTATTTATTGGGCTTTTTCTTATTGTGTCACTAGCTGTCCGTGCGCTGCTTTGTCCGAGTAGAAGATATCCCCGGGACAAATAATTTTTCCCGGGATAAAAAGTAGTTTATGGGGATGTACCCGGGGATATCGTAACTTTCCAACGGTAAAATAATTTTCATCAAATCGGTCCAGTACTTTTGGAACCTATTCAATACAAACAATCAAATCTTTCCTCATTATAATATTAGTATAAGAATTACATTGAAACGTCTTACATACTAGGTGAATTTAGGTGCCAATTCATCCTAACACAAGCCCGAGAAGAACTGGCAAGAAACTCGTCTTGGCCCTAGCGCTTTTTTACATGATCCATCTTATAACTACCTTAACTACGAAATACTAACATACAAGAGAGTTAATAAATTTGAAGTGTGTCGGTTAACTGTCTGACGGCAGAGCGACATGAGGCCATGCATTCTTATCAATAATATAGTCATTTATGTTATAATAAGCTTTCTTCAAAAGACTACATTTTATGTATGCTTTAAATTTCTTAATAGGTAGTTTAGTATCAAGCAAGCAAACCCACTAATAGAACCATATTATTATATACTAGTTGGTGCCTGCGACTTTGTTTGCGCGGGATTAGTACTTCGTGTAATTCTAACTGTTTTTGCAGCGCACGCCAGAATAGTTCGAAGATGGCAATTTTATTTCCTGATTACTTGACACTTATCGTTATATGTTGGACAATTCATACAATATCTTTATAAATTATAGCCTATGTGTTTTTCTGATGTGTAAGCTATATTATTGTAAAGATTCATTAAAACCCATTCTGTAGTTTTTTCGTGAAAGAGTTACAAAAATCCATACATACAAACATTGCCTTTATAATATTAGTAAGCATTGTAAGTCCAATAATGAGAAGTGAGTGGTAGGAGGAAGTTGAAAAACTTATATAGAAAAAATCCACAAACCTTACCCAACAACTTAACTTTTTACACTCATCACAATTTGTAAAGTTTTTTTAATCATTTACGTACTTAACTATTTCGTTCACGTCATCATTCTACTAATATTGAATGCTAATGTTTGTGCGAATGAATTTATATTTACCCATATTTATAATAACTAGTGGACGCCTACTGGTCGAACTTAATTAATTAATTATTAATGTATTTTATATACCTAATTAAAAAAAATATTAGCACTCTGCACGTTTTCTTTACATAAACTATAAGTATGCGAAATTTTATAATCCTCCGTCCGCGCAATTTTCTTAAAAAGGGGTACAAAGTTTTTGCTTCACGTATAAATATATAGATAATAATAATGCCGGACATTTCACACAGCATCATCTGGCCTCAAAGTAATCAGAAATTGTATTATAGGTACCACATGACTGATTTTCTCTACTTATTTTTACACCCAGACCCGAGACAAATACTTGCAGATCATACAAACATTTTTTACCCCGCGGCGGGAATGGAGCTTTCAACCCTAACATTAAACAACAACCTTTATATGTCTTAGATATGACTCAATCACATAACAAACCTCTAATTTGAATTAATATTAAATTTTGGTATATATAGTCTGTGACTTGTATTATATAGACTACTATTTATGTAAAAACCAACCGTGCGAAGCTGCGAACGGAAACTTGTCATATTACTAATGTGATTTTTTTTTAGATGTTGATTAGAAGTTTGTATGTTTGTAGCTCAATAACGCCGTGACTGGCTTGTCAGTTGGTAGTAGTTCCTTCTGAACTGTAGGTTGAGGGTTCGATTCCTTCCCAGGATAAACATTTGTGTGAAGAACATAGGTGATTGTTCTGTGTCTGGATTATGAAGTGTGTATGTATTTAAAAATATATAAAAGTATTCTATCAGTCATCTGGTCACCATAATACAAGCTATGCTTAGTTTGGGACTAGATGGTGGTGTGTGTATTATCCAACAATATTTATTTATTTTATAACGGCTGAATGGATTTAAACTTGGTAAACTTGGTATAGCTTTAGTCTTTGACTTGAATTAGCATATAGATAATTTTTATGTGGGTTTTACGCGTGTGATACCGCGTGCAGAAGTATAACCTCTCGGAATTAATGAGCAGTTGGTCAGGATATCGGTTAATGTAATTTGAACTTGAATTCTTAAGTAGGTATTGAATGAAAAAAGTCTGCCGAAGACCCAATGACGTCACGATTCTTGATTAGATAAAAAAGGTCTATGTACCTAAGGAGTAAGATACTTAGGATTACCATTACGATTTTCCCGTCGTTTTCCGCAGCTGGGCAAAGGCGTCTGAATATCTCCTGTCATCTCGGTTTTGAACCAATTTGACTCAAGCTCTGTCAAAGGTGTCGAGATCATCTCGCTATTTCTTTTTGAACCTGCCACGGCGCCAAGGAAATTCAATTTAAATATTTATGAGGAGTTAAAATTATTTCGGGACGTTCGGAAGAAACATTGCGTGACCCAAAATCTTACTTCTATTTGGCCCAGTGGGCAATGTGTTGAGGACGCTGCCCTCTACCAGTGATCTGGATCAGTTGAGCTATCCATGGATCGTTTGAAGTGGTTTTTAGATAGCTTAACTGTTTCACGTGTTCTGTACATTACTGTAAATAAAATTATATATTTGTCATTCACCTTATCCTGATTAACTTTCTAATGTGTTGTTAAAATGTGTTGCTATCTATATTTATTCACTAGAGACACTATCGAATATACATAATATGATAATAATAATAATGTATAATAATAATAATTATGATGTCGGACATTTCATACGCCATTATCTGGCCCCAAAGTATGCAGAGCTTGTGTTATGGGTACCACATGACTGATATACTACTTATATACTTTTTTTTGTAAATACATACATATAGAAACACCAATACTAATACCGACACCAACACAATAAGGACTTAAGTGCTCTCTGCTAAGAAAATAAATTATTATTATTACTGTCTATATATATAAAACAAAGTCGTGTTAGTTACACCATTTATAACTCAAGAACCGCTGGCCTATTTGGATGAAACTTAAAATGAACATAGTTAGTAACTTGGATAAGGACATAGGCTATTTTTTATCCCGGAAAAGCAACGGGAACGGGAACGGGGCGGGTGAATACGCGGTGAACGCGGGTGACCGCTAACGCCATCTATCAATATTTATCCGTAAATTTGTTAATCTCTGTAATTATAACAATACAACGAAGTGGGCACGGGTCAGCTAGTTCTATTATAATAGATAGCTCAACTGATCCAGATTACCTACTGCCAGAAGGCAGCGTCTACAAGATAGTAGCGGCATAATTATACCTAAACCATTCTAAAACGAAATGAGCACGTGATGGGAAGAGGAAAGATTGATATCGCCATTATAATGTCCGAAATCCGAATGCCGATCTCAATAGGCATAAAATGTCGGCTTCCGATGGCGTAATGACGTCCAGACTCGCCGTCGCATCGCACGATTTGGAACCGATATTGAGTGAGATAGATTCTTCGTTTGACATTTCACGAAGCATAACATAGCTCATATAAATTGACCAGATTTCCTCAACTTATCAATCTATCTAATACCTTTACACGAGCAATTCATGTATATATGTGAGAATGTGCCCAGGAATTACATGATCTGATTCCACCATCTCCTTTTCACAACAGGACGAGCAGACGTACCGCTCAATACCATCCATACCTTGTCAACCTATCACCCTTACAAACAAACCGATTTGCTTCCACATTTATAATGCGTAGAGCCAAGGATTGGAATGCTTTGCCGACGTCTGTCTTTTCTGAAAACTGCAATCTAGGTCTCTTCAAGTCTCGAGCAAATAAGTGTCTTCTAGACCTGCATACCCCATCGTCGGCCACATCGTCGCTTAACATCAGGCGAGATCGTGGTTAAAAGTAGGTTTATCGATTATAAAAAAAATATATATAATCTCAATCTCGGAAACAGCTCCAACGATTTTCTCGAAATTGAGTATGCAGGAGGTTTCGTAGGCGATACATCGATCTAACTAGGTTTAATTTTTAGAAAACGTCGTTTTATCCGTGTTATACCAAGCAAAGCTCGGTCATCCAGGTGCTTTCATGATAAATAAACATTTGTGTGATGAACATGGATGTTTGTTCTGTGTCTGGGTGTTATAAGATATCTTAAATATGGATTTAAACATTTGAGTATTCTATCAGTCATTTGGTCACCATAATACAAGTTATTCTTAGTTTAGTGTTTAATGGTGTTGTGTACATTGTCCACCAATATTTATTTACTAGCTGACCCGTGCCCACTTCGTTGGGCGGTTACAACTTCCCAAAAAATATTAAAGTAGGTACTAATGTAGCTATTAAAAAAATGATAGCTATTCAAATTATTTTAATAATTACAGATATTAAACAAAGTTACGGACAAATATTGATAGATGGCGCTAGCGGCCACCCGCGGCTTCGCCCGCCCCGTTCCCGTTCCCGTTGTTTTTCCGGGATATAATAGCCTTTATCCTAATCCAAGTTACTGACTATATTCATTTTAAGTTTCTTCCAAATCGGCCCAGCGGTTCTCGAGTTATCAGTAGTGTAACTAACACGACTTTCTTTTTTATACTCGTATATATTACTATAGAACTTTACCGACTCAGTTATGATTTTTTTTTATTAAAAGAGTAGTTATCGTATCGTGTCGTACAATGTAAAGTCCTTAATGAAGCGTGTCTGGACCTTGACAGTGAACTTGAAGGGTTCATCTTAAACAGGATAATTGTGATTAGCGTTGCCGTGGTAATTGCAAATTGCCAGGAATAGGGACATGACATCAACTCTTCTTGTACTCCTTCTTCCTATAATGACATCTGTCATGATGACGTTTTCGCTAATGTCAAGTGATTTTGTTTTGTTATAATATCGTTATAAAGTCACAGTCAATCGTCATTTGTCTATTCTAAATGTCATCGCGTTTAGTTTAGATTTATTCTTCATATCGATATAAAATTATATCAAAAAATAAATAACTAAATGCCAAAAAGTATTGTT
Source organism: Lampropteryx suffumata (assembly GCA_948098915.1). Taxonomy (NCBI): domain Eukaryota; kingdom Metazoa; phylum Arthropoda; class Insecta; order Lepidoptera; family Geometridae; genus Lampropteryx; species Lampropteryx suffumata. The sequence goes on along the minus strand of OX402571.1, from coordinate 11,628,467 downwards.
ATATAATAAAAAAACACTACCAAAAAAACATTATTAAACTATAGCGAACTAGCTTCTGCTTTTCACGCGTGGTATCTACATAAAAGTAACCTATATTCTTCCTCAAGATACCATTTATTTTCATACAAAACGTACCGACTTTTAGCAGTGACAAGTTAACAACCAGACTCGGAGTTTTTATAATATTACTAGTTATAATAAGTATGGATTCAAGGTTGAATATGTATGTGTTAGATAAAAAACATTGGCAACCTCTGCCTTGTCGTGAGTCATGCTACTTGCCGTATAAAAGAAATGTTACGCCCTAATACTACCTGCAGTACCACCGTCGTACTACGTGTGTGATGTATCTCTATAAAAAAATATGACTACCTGACGCGTTCAAATCTCTCATTTATACCATATTGATAATAGCTGTTGATGTGACGTTATAAAACAATCGGCAAAGTGACGGCTTTGGAATATAATTCGAATTTTAAATTAATTTTTAAAAGGTTTGTGTAAAAACTTGAAGTGACCAGTTAGAATAAAAACTTATTGACATTTGTTTAAAAAGTGAACGGTTGGTGTTGTGCTGCCTCATTTTATAGACATTGAAAGTTATCGATAAATAAATAAATATTTATTTTATTTAAATTCAACTTATCGATACTTTTTCGAAAGGGATGCGACATATTTTAAAAATATATTCAGTGGAAAAAGGTAAGTTTTTTTTTATTACACCTACTAACGTGTTAGAAGCAATGGTTTGTCAAGCAAGATACGGCTACGGCTTTGCTCGCGTATTAACCTACAAGCCCATAGGATATGTGGGCAGATTTATGGGGTATAAAGTTTAATGATATTCGAGGTAATAGTAGGTACCTAAGTACACTTGTCAAAGATTGTTAAACAGAGACTTAATGATTGACATCCTGGCATCATGACTAGGTAGATAATAGTTAATATAATGACTATAATTTATTTCGCTAGCCACAATGGCTTCTCACTACTTGGGGAACGCAGAAATATTAAAAATTGCATTTTTTTAGCCTGACGTTGTCGGTCTTTTTGGACAACCTTAATATTGTAATTTACACAACTGTCCCAGCACTATACTTAAACCGCGTAGGTGCATTAATGTAGAGTTTTGATGTATAACGTCTTTCCTCTGGCTTTTTTGAAATATGAGCGCGCGTGTGGTAGAGTTGGCCGTCAGATGGTACCAACCCAATTTCAAAGAGGGCGCTGTTATATAAACTAATTCAGGATATAATGGCCTGCGCTATTAAGTAGAATCCCAGGCAGAGTGGCGTCAGTTGAGGGGAAAATTCACCTTAGCTTGCTGGAGTGAATCCATGAACGAAAGATTTCAATTACAAATAACTGCTCTGTAACTTGACAGGCGTCACCTAAATCATCTTCAGCAGATTAACTATGGCCGATGATGATGGTAGTAGCTCTGCCTTCTACGCTACGGGTTTGATTCCCTCCTAGGAAAACATTGTTTTTTTTTAATAATAATGCCGGACATTTCACACAGCATCATCTGGCCCCAATGTGAGCAGAGCTTGTGGTTATGGGTACCATTTATCCCGTGGCGGGAATCGAACCCGCACCACTGCGCCACAGAGGTCGTCATTTGTGTGATGAATAATGATATTTGTTTTGAATCTAGGTGTTCTATCAGTTATGTATTTAAACATATCTAAGTATTGTGGTTTTCATAGTACATATATATTGAAACATACATTATCATATGGCATGTACACGTGCGAGCTTAACCCTAAAAATAATTCTCTTCTAGCAAACCTTGGTAAATGAAATTAACTAATTGTGGGTATGATGCATACATATACAAAGATATACACTAGAATAATTACGTTTTAAAAACTAAAAAGAAAACCGACATCATTGAATATAAAAAATACCATCGATGAATATAATTTTTAGATTATTGTTGATTTTTTTAAAACCGCTGAACCTATTTCGATAAAATTTAATCTAACGAATCTAACGAAAATCTAACGAATTGAGAACCTCCTCCTTTATTGAAGTAGGTTAAAAACAGACTTAAAATGTAATTTACATTACGATGTGATGTTGATTGTCCACCAATAATTCAATAAAAAACGATTTTTTTCATCATCATATCAGCCCCTAGTCTACTACTGAACATAGGTCTCTCCAATAGATTTTTAGGAATTTAAATTTGTTTACAGCTCCTAATAATGTCAGGCGAGTTGTTATTGAGAATAATTTGCTCGTATTTCCTACGTGCGTAGTGGCACATATCACGTGTAGTGAGTACTCGTACGTTATGTCCCAATTCAAGCCTTGACGACACTATGACACACGCATCCTAATTGCATCAGCTAGTGCGTCACGTGACAACGACCACACCACCTATTTCAGCCAATAGCAGAGCTGCATGCATGACGCAACTCATAGAGATAGTTGCCTACCTGTCCCGTATTAAGGACATAGAAATAATGAGTGGCATCACCATGGAAATAAATACTAGGCTATTTTCGTAGTGTTTCCGGTTAAAACTTCATTAGATGTCAATGATTTAAATAAATAATAAATGAAAATTAAAGGGCAATGCACACAACACCATCTAGCCCCAAATTACCATTATGGTGACTAGATGACTGACAGAATACTTATATATGTATTTTTAAATACATACTAATGATACTCTATAACACCCAGATATAGTACAGACTTATGCTTTTTTTCTCTTTAATAAATAATAAACAATGGCCTTAAAATATGCATTGTTTATATTATTTATATATAAATTACCTAAGTCGGTTTTCTTTTTAGTTTTGATAACGTAATTATTTTGTATTACTTACCTAGTATTAGCATGTATTAGAATTAAACTCAATTCGTATATTTACCCACAATTTTAATGAAAAGTAGGTTACATATTTAATAAATAAATTTTGGTAGACAATGCACACAACACCATCACCAAAAATTTGTCAAATAGTTATGGGGTAAAAAAAACAACTAAATTGAGAACCTGCTTCTTTTTTAGAAGTCAGTTGAAAATGTCAAGTGTCTCTCTTTCTTTGTGTTTCTTTGTTACTTTCTAACAGCTAAACGGCTGAACGGATCTTGATGAAATTTGGTAAGGAGATAGATTATATATTAGGTAAGGCCATAGACTATTTTTTATGTAGTTACCACGCGTATAAAGCAGGCGGCAGAAACATTGAAACTAAATACAAAACTCTAAGCTGCCGAATTTCTCGTTTTCCTTAAACTAAATCCATAAATACCAATAGATTATTATTGTCATTATAAAAAATTTACCACATGAAAAACCCAAAAACTCAGGGAACGCCGTGAAGTGCGTCTAATCTTATCTATCGATAGTGCTATGACGTGCTTGATCACTGGGACACCATGAATGGGTTGGGAGGACCATGAGTTGAGAATTACTGGGACAATCAATTACGGGCATGATATAAACTGGGGAACTAATTATGGGCATGACGCCCGAAATTCCGAAGTCCAACATGTCAGTCTGTCTCCCTGCTTGTCGGTCTGTCTGTCTGCACCGCTCTAGTGCGCTGACTATTTACTTGAAGTTCTTGTTTTTTTTTTCAATGTTAGAATCGTGTATTCGTTCTGAAAAAAATTCATACTTACATATAAGACGAATATATATTAATAAATTAAAGCTTTCTTTAAGAAGCGCGATTCACGATTTAAATAAAAAGTTCCATGGAACAGCTCCTGACTTCATCATCAGATCAGCTCGCTGTCACCTTAATAAAACACTGTCGTTCTTAACATTGATTGAGGAGTTCCGTTATATAGCACGCTGGTTCCACCATCAGATCAGCTCGTTGATACCATAATTACTCACATACTTTATTTAAGAACCTACTTTAGGTTTATTCTGAACTAGATGGCGCCACTGAAAAAAATAGAACGCGCTATGAGTTTTGGAATTTGCTATAAATACTTTGCGATACTTAACCTGATTCACTAATTGGCTAGAAGGTGCCGCGCCAATCAAGATAGAAATTGAGGCACTGGTGGCAATTCGGTTGGCACCAACCTAACTAATTTTAGCTAAACTTAGGTTTAGACTGTTAAATTAAACATTGTTATTCTGCTGTTACCAACTTATCCTTATATAATTTTATCTAATTTAATTAAGTGTTCCTTATTTAGTTAGATGGTACCAATCGAATAGGTTTTACAAATGATATGACTAACTAAAATATATTTTAGACATTCCTAAATTTAGAAATGAACCAACCGAATTGCCACCACTATGTAGATATAAATATAATGCTCAGCACTAAGTGCTTGTACGAGCTGAATAGCACTTTATTGTGTCGTTGCAAGGTCGCTATTTATATAAATGTTTTCGCGGAGTCCGCTTTCTGGATTTGCACTAATAAGTATTAGACTAATAAGTGTTCACACCAACATTATAAATTCAAAAAACTCGGCTGAACGGATCTTAATGAAATTTGTTGAGGAGGTATATTGTATCTTAGGGAAGAACATATACTACTTACTTTTAATGTAATTATCAAGCGCGTAGAAATTAACATACTAGTACTAAAATTTAAAACATTAATTCTTTATTCTTAATAGCACCAGTTTTCAGAAATTATGATGATTAAAAGACGTAACATTCTTAATGCGAAGGCGTGACAGACTACACCCATCCACATGTAAGCATTATCTTTGACAGATAAAATATTAGTGCGCCATAGTAAAAATTATACAGTGACTCAACTCAACGCAGTGTTGCGTGGATTGCCAACTTGGATTGCAACTGTACGAACACGTGATGCTGATCAATGGTTATATTATATGACAATCGGTAGATTAAGATTAGGATGATTTATTTGGAACAGAATAGTAAAGTAAAAGTAAAAAGTAAATGTTTATTGCATACCCTTAAAAAAAATATGCTGGACATTTCACACAACATCATTATGGGCTATAATGATGTGTGAAATGTCTAGCATCCAGCAAAGTAAGCATAGCTTGTGTTATGCGAGCCACATGTCTGATAAAATTTGTTTGTAAAAGTAAGTTTTTAGTGTGTGTGTGTGTTATGTGTAGGAGTGAAAGACATTGGGTTCGATATTGTTTCGAGTGCCTATAATTACAGGCAAGGGGTAGAAGCGAGGGCTCTTGCTCTGGATAGCTTATAGCATCTTAATACACTTACTACTTGACGTTATTATATCTTATCTTTATCTTAGAGTAAGCAGGTCGATGTTATATACTTCGATTTTAAAAAGGCTTTTGACAGAGTTGATAATGATGTTCTGCTGAAAAAACTTTGTAATATTGGTTTTTCAACAAAATTACTTAAGTTATTTGCAAGTTATATGCGTGACAGGCAGCAATTTGTGCAACATGGATGCTTTGTTTCAGCTCCCTATCATACACGGTCTGGAGTCAGTCAGGGCTCAATATTGGGCCCGCTCTTGTTTGGTATTATGATAAATGACCTTGATGCTGTTCTTAAACATACGAAATGTCTGTTGTACGCTGACGACTTGAAGTTGGTCCATAAAATTGAACAAATTAATGATTCCATACATCTGCAGGAAGACATTAATGCCGTTTTTGATTGGAGTCTTACAAACAAGCTTTTCTTCAACATGGCCAAGTGTTGTGCTATGACTTTCAGTCGCGCGCGTGTACCATTCCTAGCACAATATTTGCTATGTATTGAACCCATAGTTAGGGTCAACTCTGTGAGAGACCTGGGCGTTTATTTTGATACACGTCTGAATTTTCATGAGCATATGAACGTACTCGCTGCCGATTGTTATCGTAGGTTAGGTTTTGTTCTGCGGAATCCTGTGAATTTCACGATGCTGGTGCTATAAAACTGGTCTACTCGGCTCTTGTAAGAAGTAAGATTGAGGCGGCGTCTATCGTATGGCATCCACATGAGAGTACTTACGCCTTGCGATTAGAGAAGATCCAAAAGGCTTTTTTAAGATTCTTGTACAAAAAGATCTATGGATATTATCCTTTCCTTTTCCCCACAATATTTTTACTTGGTGCGCTAGGCTTCAACTCTCTGGAAGCTAGGCGTCACTACAATCTTCTGGTCACTGCTTGTCTGATACTGCGCGGTACTTCAGACTGCCCTGAATAAGTGGCTAGATTTGTAAGACTGTCTGTTCCCGAAGTGCCTAAATACTCGCTGAGGCCCCGTAGTCACGACTTACTGGCTGCACCGTGGGCGCGGTCAGTCGCGCACGACAACTCGCCTCTTGTTCGGGCTCTAAAATTATTAAATGCGCTTCTGGCATCAACACCTTCTTGTGATCTGTTTGCTGACCGATGGACGAATGTGTGCAGAGAATGTCTGAGGTATTGTGAGACGATTGATAGTAGTAGAATTAGTTCAATCTGTTAACACTTTTTTTTTGTTTTTTTTTTAAGTATTTTTATTATTAATTATTTGGTAAAAATATTTTATAGTGTTAAATTTTTCTGTTAAACTGTTTTTTCATAGCGCCTTGGTGTACCTACTGTAATGCTGTGATCTTATTGTGTAAATAAATAAATAAATAAATTATACTAAAACCACCCAAGAGGTGTATTAAAATGCTATAGAAATCATTCCACTGATCGGAGAGACTTGAAATATGGAACTTTCTATCTTGATTTACGATTCGCTTGAAATTTTGTATAAATATTCTTCACCAGAAATTATTCCCGAGGACCTATGTTTTTTTAAACAACACTTTAATTGGAGTATTAAGTAATACAGTTAATAATAAATTCGACTTACATATTTTTTTATTATTTGAACTCGAACACAAACTAATTATAATTATTATTATTAAGAGCCCGTGACGTCCTACTGCAGGGCAAAGGCCTCCCTTCTTTTTCTCCAATCGTCCCTGTCTAAAGCCACTGTGGGCCAATCCTTAAGATGGGCATCTAACTCGTCCCTCCATCTTCGCCGCGGTCTGCCGCGAGGTCGTTTTCCATTCAGGGGTGTCCACGCTGTGGTGGCTTTAGCCCAGAACGCATCCGACATGCGGCAAACGTGGCCTGCCCAGTCCCACTTCAATTTCCCTACTTGCTGATAAACATAAACTAATATAAAGTTACAAATCAAAGATCTACTATTGTACTAGTTACATACACTAGAGTTATATGCCTACCAAGCCTGGGGATTACAAACAGAAACCTTATATATGAATCTATTATTTGAATAATAATAATAATAATATAATCCCGGACATTTCACACAGCATCATCTGGCCCCAAAGTAAGCAGAGCTTGTGTTATGGGTACCATATGACTTAAATACTTTCTTCTTTTTTATAAATACATACATATTCTACATAGAAACACCCAGACCCGAGACAAATACTTGCAGATCATACAAACATTTGTCCCGGGGCGGGAATCAAACCCGCAACCTTCTGCGGCTCAGCCGGACCTAAGCCCACTGCACTACAGAGGTCGTCATGTATAATAATAATAATAAATTTATTAAATCAGACACATTATAAGTCAATTTCATATTAGTGGGTATATAAGTCATAATTCTAGGTTAATGTTACATATTAAAATAAAATTAATGAATAGGTATAATGTTTATGACCTTTCATTCGCGATCCTGTCCAACAGTCTCATGTGTTACCACTAGAACACTAGAACCTGAATGAAAGATTTCATGATAAGGTTTATATATGTATAAATTTGTAAATAAATTACTAAACAAAGTCAAGTCAAAGTCAAAAGATACTTTATTCAATACAATCACAAGGATCACTTTGAAACGTCTTACATACTAGGTGAATTTAGGTGCCAATTCCGCCTAACCCAAGCCCGAGAAGAATTGGACAGAAACTCGTCTTGGTCCTAGCGCTTTGTTACATGATCCATCTTATAACTACCTTAACTACGAAATACTAATACAAGAGAGTTTATAAATTTCAAGTGTGTCGGTTAACTGTCTGACGGCAGAGCGACATGAGGCCATGCATTCTTATCCTATAAACTAGGGCCTTTGTTTAGTACTAAATCACTGTTTCACTTTATACTATGGTACAAGTGCCTACACTATCTGCTTAGATAAACTTCACCACGTAGATGGGTGTGGGATGTAACGCCAACGTATAAATAAGACTTAATACTACAGAATACTATTTACCTGCATTTTTAATCATTGCTTAACGTTTTTTCAACTCACACTCACTTTATTCCCGATCTTTATTAAATAAATAATGGTAAATAATTTGACACAACACCATCAAACTAAGCATATCTTGTATTATGTACATATACAAAATAATTTTAAATGCAACTTATTAAACTAGCCTATTATATTTCCATACAAAGGTCGAAGGATAATTCCACCATCTGATGTTAAACAATCAAAATTACAGTAATATCAATTTGTCTCGTCATAATCTATGCTTGTAGCGCAACAGAATGTACATGCATGCCCCTTCTCTGTTTATTTATAGTCCATCCAACAGTTGCCTGGTAGAGATCGCTATTAGCGATAAGGCCGCCCATTGTATTGCCTTAAATAAGTTAAGTTATTGTTATTGTAATATTCCGTGTGGTAGTCAATAAAGAGTTATCTATCTATCTACTTATCAGAATCGTAATAAAAATATCGGTTGGAAAATAACAAGCCTCAAAAAATATTGATTTTTACGCAAATTTGGACGTAAATAAATAACATACCGAGTACGCAAACTCCAAAATAATTCATTTTTAAGAGCTCAAATATCTTTATTTTGAATAGATACATTCAGTAGTTTATGAGAACCCAAAAGACTGTTCGTGGTTTTTACGTGGGTTTTTTCTTATAATCACTTATTTCATCATAATCATACTACCTTCTTACAGCTCATCACCATCCTTTGATCACTATGCTGGGTGAAATAGCATGCTTTCTAGTTGCGCCCACTGAAGAGTATAGTTAGTAATCGTGCATCAGAACTATTAATGGGTTTCCTTGTATAGATTCCACAAACAAAATCTGTACTAAAGAATGACTAAGTGACCATTACAATATCTGAACACATAAAAGCGATTTAAAAAGAATTAAACATTCGAGACACTTGTTACACCACAAATCAGTTGTAGGTATTTATGTAATACCATCACAAGGATCGTCTTACATACTAAGAATACTGATATATAAAGACAGAGTAAACTTAAAACGTCACGCTAGCCAAATATATGATTATTTGATAAAGTCGAATAATAAAACTATTAAAATCATCATCGTCATAATCTGAAGTCCACTGCTGAATATTGGCCTCCCTCGATTGATTTCCAGCAAGAACGATTTTGACCCCTCTGTCATCAGTCCGTATAAATAAAAAATGTACGTGTGCGTCTCGGGACGCCCGACAGAAGTGATAACTTAAACTAATCTAACTAGCGCTGTGGGTTAGAGTGAGAGAAGAGGAGCCTGCTTACAGCTGCCGTATGCGAGAGAGAAAGGAAAGCCAGACAGATTGGCGCCGGAACGCGTTACGTAACGAAGCTGTTTATTCTCCCATAAGCAGTTATCAATAAATAACTTAAATATTGAAATATCCTAAAATACTAATCGCATGGTCACTCTGACAGCCGGAAACGCGTATTGTCCGTTAAATGACGTAATACTTACGTAGCGGGTTCGGTGCTCGGACGGAATACAAAATAGATGGTAGCCCAGATAAGGGTGGCGTGGTTTTAAAGATGAGTTTTTAAAAAAACGACGTCCGTACTCAAGCGGTCAGAAAAAAGAAAGATACAAATTATGCTTACTAAATTTAATCAAGAATCGTATAGCTGTTTAACCATGAAGAGGTATTTAACAAACAGACAGATATACAGACAGACAAACAGATAGAGATATATTTCACTTTTAGCGAGTTGCTATAAGAATACCCGGCTTTGCACGGGTGCAATTAAGTGTTATAATTTACATTACATAATCAACCTTGATTATGACACTATTTATATAGGTTTAATAATTTACTAGCTGTCCCGTTCGCGACATCATCACGCGTGCAAAGCCGCAGGCAGCAGCTAGTAATTACATACACTGCCAAATACCAATGACAATGGTCATAAAGAGCCAGCTCTTGGGTCACGCAATGACGCCGTGAAATCATTTTTAAAACGCAATGGGCTCCTGTTCCCCACGGGCCCAGGGTCTCAACTCTTTTGTTGGTTATGAATTAATATCATGATACTAATGTCATCATCTTTTTCATTACTTTAATTGACTAATTTGAACAAAAAGGGGTTATTGTGCCTCAACTATAAAAGGTAGACATAAAACCTCGTGGGTTTTTTGTAGATAATGATAAGTACTATACGCATGTATTACATTATTTTATGTATAACCAATAGTTTTCGCAGCCCACGCTAAATAATAACTTGCGTATGGGTGTTTCGATGTATAATATGTATGTAATAAAAAAAAAAACAATCAATCCAATCAAAATACACTTTCAATACAATCACAAGGATCACTTTGAAACGTCTTACATACTAGGTGAATTTAAGTGTCAATTCCTCCTAACCCAAGCACGAGAAGAACTGGCAAGAAACTCGTCCTGGTCCTAGCGCTTTTTTACATGATCCATCTTATAACTACCTTAACTACGAAATACTAATACAAGATAGTTTATACATTTCAAATGTTTCTGAGGGCAGAGCGAGGCCATGCATTCTTATCAATAATGTAGTCATTTATATTATAATACGCTTTCTTGAAAAGACTACCATTTAAGTATGCTTTAAAAAGTATAATAATGTAATCCAAGGTAATGTAATGTAATGCTGGACATTTCACACAGCATCATCTAGCCTCAAAGTAAGCAGGACTTGTGTAATGGAAACCAGTGACAGAAATTCTAAAAAGAGTACCTATGTAAGATTATATTTTATTTTTTATTTTGTAAATACATATTATACATAGAAACATTCAGACTCGTGACAAATACAATAGTTAAATGAACTTATTTTCTACTGAAGTACTAGAGTTTGTAAATAGGCCACCTTTCGGATTAATTAACTCCTATATCAAATCCTTTACTAGAGATAGTGACTCACTCTTACGACAACAGTAGTATCATATAATTACGTTATAAAAACTAAAAAGAAACCGACTTCATTGAATGAAATTTGAGCCTAAAATATTTTTTTAGTGGAATGTAGATGTATTTTGTATATATATAATATGGGTAGGCCAAATAAACGCACCGCTCCAATGAGACAGCGAGGGATGAAAGTACATGAAAACATCATCGATGTTTACAAGTTTAAGATTTTCGTTTATTTTTCAGCTCGACCGATTTTGATAAAATTTATATGGGACCACCTGTGAAGTATACCCTTTCAACAAAAAAAGAATTTTCCAAATCGGTTCAGCCGTTTTCGAGTAATCGGTGAACATAAATAAAAAAAAAAAAGATTCTGACGAATTGGGAACCTCCTCCTTTTGATAAAGTCGGTTAAAAATCTATACATAAATAAGTGAAGCAAATACTTTGTACTTATCTTAACGAAAATTGCGGACGGAGAAGTATGGAATTTCGCACACTTATATTTTTTAGTTTAGTTTAAAGGAGTGCAGAATGCTAATATTTTTTTTAGAATATGCTTATAAAATACATAAAATATTAATTAATTATGGTCCAATTTCGGCGACCACTATTTATAAATATGGCTAGACAATCTACTTAATACCAGCTAGCCTGAATCTAAGCATACTTTCATCACTATATAAATCGCTGATATAATACTTATATATTTTAATATACATACTTAAGGTACTATAATATATAATACCCAAAAAATACACATGATAATTCGTAAGTAAAACTTGAATTTCTCTAAACCACAATCAGTTTTATAGAGTTTTACAATGAAATAGAAGTATTTAAGTCAAAACAAAAATGTATGAATACATTCGTAAATTTTATCATACAGAAAAAAATACCAATTTAAGCTAATATGGAAGCTTCACTAAACTTAATTGGGCAGACTAATTGGGCAATCAATTGTTGTTCTAGGCCGTGACCATCGAAAAAACCACTCAGCAACAAAAATCCAAACAAAAGATTCCTGGGTCCCTGATTTAGTTTTATGGTCAGTAATGTTTAGTCTATGCCGACAAAAGATTGAGGTAATAGCCCTTAGACACTCCACAAAGAAAAAAATGTTGATCTAATAATTTAGGGCGTTTGTTTCCACTAGGCCTTAGCAACAAGGAAATGACGTGAGACGAGATTCTTTGTAAAATACAGTCAAATTATTATACTCGTAACATTCACTTACGAATCATTCGTGAGTGAATGGGACGTGACAGGACAGGATTCGTGACTGGCCTATCAGCTCAGTTGGTAGTAGCTCTGCCTTCTGCGCTGTAGGTTGCGGGTTTGATTCCCTCCCAGGATAAACATTTGTGTGAAGAACATAGGTGTTTGTTCTGTGCCTGGGTGTTATAAAGTATCATAAGTATGTATTTAAAAATATATATATATTATTCTATCAGTTATTTAGTCACCATAATACAAGCTATGCTTAGTTTGGGGCTAGATGGTGTTGTGTGCATTGTCCACCAATATTTATTTACAATATTTTACCATACATTTTAATAATTGCGTTTTAAAAACTAAAAAGAAAACAGACTTTTTTTTATTAAATATAAAAAAATATACAACTAAAATGAGAAGGTTCGCTTTTTTTATTTTTTTTTTACGCTTTTTAGAACTGAAAAACGTTCGCAAACATTTAAAGTATCGATAGAGGCCATTGAAAATATCGTTTGAGTGAAAGAGAAAGACGATATGAGTAAATATGCGTGAGTAGTGAGGTGCTCATGGAAGGAAATGGAAGAAAGAAGCATGTTGTGCCTACCTTATTTATCGTAGAATAAGGGTAACAAAATGATGATGATGATAGAACCTTAACTCCTAAAGCTCCTTAGCCAGACTTAAAAATTTCTAAATGACAGCGGGTGCGCCTTAGACATGATGGCATGAAAATACTGCATTGTACAAAATATGTAATAACTCTACAACCAAACCATATTTTATCATTCTGTAAACAACAATGTACTAATTGATATATTACCTACTAGCTGGTGCCCGCGACTTCGTCTGCGCAGGGTTAGTACTTTAATTCTAACGGTTTTTGCAGCGCACGCCAGAATAGCACGCAGATGGCAGATTTTTTTCCTACTTACTTGACACTTATCGTTATATTTTAAACAAATCACACAATATATTTATAAATTATAGCCTATGTGCCATTCTGATGTATAAGCTATATTATTGTAAAGTTTAATTATAAGCCGTTTAGTAATTTTTGCGTGAGAGAGTAACAAACATACATACAAACTTTCGCGTTTATAATATTAGTAAGAATCTATCGGGCATCAAAATAGCAAAAGAGCTTGCTTTAAGGTTATAATACTATTTAAACCACATTTTTCTATACCACCAAAAAAATTTCGTTAACCCAAATCATTACTTCTCGTATCTTATATAACAATGGACACTTTTAAGCTACGTGACAAGCCGCACAGACGCCCAGACATACCGTCGGCAATGCAATTAACAAGTTCTCTTCACAACACAACTGTAATACCTCGTAACAAGGCTGATATTTAAACAGCAAACACGCAATTCATAACTGCATAAGGGATTTTCCTTTGGGTGGAATTTTACTCAATTGACAGAAGGTTGACTGCCTGCTGCATTACTGAGAATGCTCTAGGGTTATTACGTAAAAGTTGTAAGAGCGACAGCATTAGCAAGCCGATAGCAATCTGTGAACTCATTCGTATGTCGTTAAATAATTACGTTTTAAAAACTAAAAAGAAAACCGACCTCATTGAATGAAATTTGAGCCCATCATAATACAACTGAATTGATTTAGTATTTAGACGCTCTTTTATTATTTTATCAATTAAATAATAAACAAAGTATAAATTTTAACTAAATAGTTTTAAAACTGTAATTTCAAAATGTTTAAGTTAGACTTTGGTGTCAGAAAAATAAGATCATCATCAGATGATCAGATGATCATAAGATGCTGGACATAGGCTTCCCCAATAGATTTCCAGGAAGAACGGTTTTGAGCCCTCTCCATCCACCGACTTCCAGCGATCTTTACAATGTCGTCAGTCCATCGGGTGGGGGGTCGTCCTACGCTTCGACCAAGGACAGGAATGTCCTTGGTCGCCATTCGAGAACTTTTACTCCCCAGCGGTTATCAGTTCTGCGAGCTATATGGCCTTATTATAAAATAAGATAGTTCGTATTAAAGAAATTTTAGTACGACAAAATGAAAAAATCAGGGCCATTTTATATGTCAACCTATATAGATTTTAATCTTCGTCTAACACGGAATCTTCCAGAATCTTCATGTTTTATGCATCATGGAAATTATACTTCAGGTCAGATGAACGGTTCCTGATGGAGTTTGCCTTTTCAGTGATTTTCGTGAACGATTTATAGGGTTATATTTATAGGAATGAGTTTTTTTCTTACCTACACGGTAGGTAAGGTAGGTACACTAGTTATTTCAAAACAGTGTACTAAAGGTTTTTCTGAAAATGTTAGACTTAAATAACGCATTGGATATTATAATCAGTAACGTTGTAATAAGGTATAGATTTAAATTTGAATTCGATTTTCAAGACGTTTTAATAAAAAGGTGCTTAACCTAACCTACAAAAAGGTAGCTGTCCCGCTCACAACTTGACTTTGTCTGCGCGTTTTAATAAGAAAAAATCTAGTAAGTTGTATGTTACTAATATTGTATGAAAAAGTAGATTCACGCATTTTAAATTTTCGAGATGAAAAATACCCCAGCGACTAATTTGGAGAATATGCAAACATAAATTGTCATATAAATCGCTCTAATAGTTTTTACATTAGAGTAAACGTACAAAGATTTTTTTTTTATAAAAACATTTTATATTACGATTTTTTTTACCTTCTTCTCGTGTCCTAGTGACACTAGTTCTAGTGACACTAGTTCTAGTGACCCTAGTTCTAGTGACACTAGTTCTAGTGACACTAGTTCTAGTGACACTAGTTCTAGTGACACTAGTTCTTTCGAACCAGTGTGGTGGATAAATCTTTGCTAATATTTTTTTTTACTTATAAATAAATGTTTAGAACATTTATTTATGGAAATAATTATAGAAATGTACAAAATAATATACAATAATATAAAATACACGTGAACAGTTGAGCTATCTAAGGACCGTTTAAAACGATCAACTGATCCAGATCACTGCCAGAGGGCAGCGTTCCCAAGATACTGGCGGCACTAATATAATACTAATATTATAAATGCGAAAGTAACTCTGTCTATCTGTCTGTCACGTTTTCACACCTAAACCGCTGTATCGATTTGATGAATTTTAGTATAGAAATAGATGGGACCTTGGAGAAGGACATAGGCTACTTTTTATGTAGGTACCACGCGCCAAAAGCCGCGGGCAGCATCTAGTATAACAAATAAATAAATATTGATGGATAAACCACACGACACAATCTAGCTCCAAACTTCGCATAGCTTGTACTATGGGAAACAAATGACTGATAGAATACTTAACACCCAGATATAGGAAACATCTACGAGTATCTTCATCACACCATGTTTCTGCTGAGAGGAATTGAACCTAGAAACTACGGGGCAGAAGAGGTAGTATCAATTGAGCTATGAGACTTGTAGAAACAAGCAGAAAAGATCATAAAAAAGACGTAAGACAGAAAAACGATTCAGAAAACCTATTAAAACTAATTAGGTAGGTAGTAGGTACTTAGATTGTTGTGTGAGGCAAATAGATAACCGTCTCAGCACAACACTGCACAAGACCAATGGAGGATTGGTGCAGCGCTGGTTTTTTAGACGGAGCTTGACGTGAGCTTGACGTTTCGAACATCGATAACCAAACTGTACAAGATATTTTAATGGACAATGCACACAACACCATCTAGCCCCAAACTAAGCATAGCTTGTATTATGGTGACCAGATGACTGATAGAACACATATATATTTTAAATAAATACTTATGATACTTTAAAACACCCAGAAACAGAACAAATACCTTTGTTCACCACACGAACGATTATCCTGAGAGGGAATCGAACACTCAACCTACAGCGCAGAAGGCAGAGCTACTACCAAATGAGCCGACAGTATAATATTATAAACGCTAAATAACGTATTTGGTATGAAATAAAGGTTCACTTAAAATCAACATAATAATTAATGTAAATACTAGAAAAGAAATAGAAAGCTGGCTGCTGAGAGTGATCTTGTTTGGTACATACAAAGAAGTGTAAGACACGAGTGGTCAAATTCGTACCACCTAAAAACAACAGCATTAAGGAATACAAAATAAAAGTAATTTTTGAGTTTTGTAAAAAGCACGGCGATTGTATTTCGTATATATGAAGAACAAGATAAGGAAATAATACATATATACAATTCAAATTCAAAATTCAAAATAACTTTATTCATTATAATCACAAGGACCACTTTGAATCGTCTTCTTACATGCTAGTGAATCTAGGTGCCGGTTCCTCTTAACGCCAGTTCAAGAAGAATCCGGCAAGAAACTTGAAACTTGTTATAGCAATATAGAACCTAAGATCAGCAGCAAGAAGACCAGCGCCATAAATATCGCATGCATGAATGAGACACGTGTTCTTACCTCTTACGCAAACGTTAGTCATGGAGTAATGACTGCTGAGGAATCCAAAACAAATGCACGGTTTTCATTGTTGTTCTAAGGGGTGTCCTTATTTATCGAAAAGCTCTCTCATACCAACCTCTGATACCCTTAGATATCCTCAAAGATCTAAGCAGCTTGAGATTGAGGAGATGTCTACCAAGCTTGGAAATTACCCTATCAAGACAGGCATATTTGCGCCTTTTGAGGTCCTCAGCACATTTAGCCGCCGCACCAGCTGTAACGGAAATCCCCGATAGCTGGCACGCAGCCACGGTGTCTACGCAAGTAGCATCCCATACCAATGGCAAATAAGAGCTTGATCCAAATCTCTCCAGCAGCCTCGAAAGGTTTAATACGTTTCATCCAAATCTCTCCAGCAGCCTCGGAAGGTTCTTCCTCAACGTAGGAAATCCTCAAGCTTGGTAGACAATTCTAGTTAGGTTTGAATGAGGCAGCTAGAGGCACGCTCAAATATTATATTTGGCACACATTTTTGCACGGTTAGTATTTAGCGTGACAGACTACAAGCTCATAACCGCTTACAGGAATACTGACTAAGAACAGAACGCACATGATCAAAATGAATGAAAATACAGAAAAGAAATATAAGACATTTATTTGTAACAACATACACAAAAAACAATATGAAGGTATACTTAAAATAAAAACAAAGAAAATAAGAAAAGAAAACATAAATTAAACTAAACTAAAGATTTAGTGTCTCGCAAGTATACTGTTACAAATTAGTGTGTTACAAAATTAATATTATAAAATACATTTGAAACTGTACAACAGTATCGTTGTACACTACAGTAACAGTATGGACCATTAAATCGGTCTACCTTTACTAATCCAAATCACTATCAGAGGGAAGAGTCTCCAAAACACTGGTTGCATTGCTATGTTGTATGGCAATACTAATACGCTGGGCCAGCTCTTTGGTCATACAATGTTTCCACCAGACGACTTAAAATAATTTAAAAAATGCAATAGGCCCCGGTTTTCTCGAGCCCAGGGTCTCGACTCCATAACGCCTTAGACCCGCATATTTGGCTCTGAGATCTTTGGCTATGAACATAGTTAATGTAGTCTGCCAGCCCTATCAGTAGTTATCAAGTGTCGGTGTTGATTTTTCTCTAGAAATTCTTGTTTAGCTGAGTAGCGCCAGTCAAAAATAGCATAACTGTTTTGAAAATACTTTCTATTTATCGATCATGACTCGCGGATTGCACATTCCAAACGCGTCGAAATCTTTATCAAGTGATTCAGGCATCCATCTTGGATCACAAGCGCGCTCATGCATAGTTATCTTGATCATCATCCAGTTCAGTCTGTCTCATCCCAGATGCTGCAGAGGCTTCTTTTAATTTGTGCTATCCACCTCGATCTTGCGCCAATCTAATCGACAATCGAAATGATCTTTCCGATTGGTCCCAATGGTTCAGTAGTTTAGTTTTTAAATCAAAATAACTGAAAAAAATGGTACATATATCCAAATAATTCAAATTTTGTATTTACATAAAACAAGACGGTTTTCTTTAAGTTTTTAAAACGTATGTATTTAGTTAAATAAAGATCGTAAGCTGCAATGAATTTATAAAATATCATTCATTGATATTTTATGAGATAAATAAATTAATTATTAATTATATATTTCAAAGAGTTCAAAGAATCAAATATTTTATTTAGACTACCCAGGAAAGCTATTATGTGATTTCAGAAAAAAAAAATAGGAGGTAGGTACTTCTTATATAAAATTTTGCGTTAAAAAATTCAAAAAGTTATAAATCACTGTGAAGTTCAGTTTTTAAAATAATGTTTTATTGTTTTTTTATCATCCTGCTTATAACTAACCACAAAAACAATGACAAAAAAAAAATGACAACATTAAAGTAGTTTGTACATTGCAAATATGTCAGTTACACTGTCTGAGGGCAGAGCTACATGAGGCAATGCAGACCAAAAGGTAGGTAATATTTATGTAAATATTGCATATATAGATCTTTTTATGCACAAATATCAGTCATCTGGTACCTATGTCACAAACTATGCTAATTTTAGGGCTAGATTAATTGTAAAGATTTATCCCTACTAATATTATAAATGCGAAAGTAACTCTGTCTATCTGTCTGTTACGTTTTCACGCCTAAACCTCTGAACCGATTTTGATGAATTTTGGTATAGAGATAGATGAGACCTTGGAGAAGGATATAGGCTACTTTTAATACCGGTCTACGCGTGTAAAGCCGCGGGCAGTTGCTAGTTTATTATAGTTTTTTTGGTATATTCTAGCGAGTTATTAATCGTCTTCATGGTTTATGTTACGCAATTCAATATCGGGTAAGTTAATTATCTCGTTCCAGTAAATATTGAACCAATCGGCCATGAACAAACCCTGGTATACAGTCTTTGAGCATGAATCAATTTATTCGTCAGAATTCAAAGTTTTCAGAAATCGGTCACATTGTAATCAGGTTTCATAGCACGTGTTTGTTCACAAGTTTATTGGTTTTCTTAAGAACTGGGTCCGTTGTTATACGCCTGCTATTTGATTTCCAGCTCGGCTTGTCATCTGTAACAAAATTAGCATACAAAAAAGCGTTAAGACCAGACGGGTTTCTTGTCGGTTTCTTCATGAACTGGGTTGGGAGGAACCGGCACCTAGATTCACCTAACATTTGAAAGACGTTTAAAAAAAGTCGTTGTTTTATTGAATAATTTATTTTATTAAGAAAGTCAGAGATGTTTTTATAAATATGAATGATTTCGTATTGCTGAAAAAAAAATCCGTAAGAAAATCTTACGAAATTCTAATTAGAGGTATGGAGGTTACAGTCGTGAACTTATTTGTTTGTACTCGTTTTATTAAAAAAACGTAGCTTAAATAGCAGGCTATTTAATAATTTTGGCGATTTTATTCAAATAAAGCTAGAGTTATTGACTCGGGTGTGAATAATTGGTCAAATTGGTAACGCCAAGATACGACTTTGTGACATCACTATCGCTATATTTAGACGACCTCTGTAGCGCAGTGGGCTTAGGTCCGGCTGAGACGCAGAAGGTTGCGGGTGCGATTCCCGCCGCGGGACAAATGTTTGTATGATCTGCAAGTATTTGTCTCGGGTCTGGGTGTTTCTATGTATAATATGTATGTTTTACAAAAAAAAAGTATATAAGTAGGTATATCAGTCATGTGGTACCCATAACAGAAGCTCTGCTTACTTTGGGGCCAGATGATGTTGTGTGAAATGTCCGGGATTATTTATTTATTTATTTATTCATCATACTATCTATACCTATATAATTACGTTTTAAAGACTAAAAAGAAACCGACTTCATTGAATGAAATTTGAGCCTATAATAGATTTTTAATGGAATGTAGATGTATTTTGTATATATATAATATGGGTAGGCCAAATATACGCACCGCTCCAATGAGATAGCGAGGTATGAAAACACATGAAAACATCAACGATGTATACAATTTTTAGATTTTCGTAGATTTTTCAGCTCGACCGATTTTGATAAAATTGATATGGGACCAACTGTGAAGTACCAGCCGTTTTCGAATAATCGGTGAACATACATAAAAAAAAAATGATTCCGACGAATTGAGAACCTCCTCCTTTTGATAAAGTCGGTTAAAAAGAGCAACAGCTACAGCTAGTAAACAATATAAGCACTTGACATTAGCAAAACTGACAATATTATGACACATGCCATTAACGAAGAAGAAAAATAGAGAGCAAACCTTCTACCACGCGTCAAAAAAGATAAACCACCTTGTTTTGACGACGTAGCTAACCTAACCTAAAATTATCTCTTATACTCTTAATTCAAAAAAGGGCAATACGTGCCATTTATGGAATGAAACCGCGAGAGTCTTTGAGATAAATATTTAAAGAAATTAATATTCTCACAATAGCTTCACAATATATTACATAAAACTTTGCTACACACTCATAAAAATAGAGATGGATTTTAGCAAAATAGTCGTCTTCATAGAATCAATACTAGTAACAGAAACAAATTGTACATCCCTAGGTTCCGACTAGAACAAGTAAATAAATCTTTTATGGGGAACATGGTGCGCTTCTATAATAAGCTTCCTGAAAATGTATCTAAACTACCTATTAAGAAATTTAGAGCTTACATAAAGGGTAGTCTTTTGAAGAAAGCGTATTATAATATAAATTACTATTTTATTGATAAGAATGCATGGCCTCATGTCGCTCTGCCGTCAGACAGTTAACCGACACATTTGAAATGTATGCATATATAAACTCTCTTTTATTAGTTTTTCGTAGTAAAAGTTATAAGATGGATCAGTAAAAAAGCGCTAGGACCAGGACGAGTTTCTTGCCAGTTCTTCTCAGGCTTGGGTTAGGACGAATTGGCACTTAAATTCACCTAGTATGTAAGACGTTTCAAAGTGATCCTTGTGATTGTATTGAATGAAGTATCTTTTGACTTTGACTTGGACTTCTTATAGATAGTAATACAGCTTGAAGAAGGATATGTGGTGATGCCGACTCTTTGGAAAATAAACACGAAGAATTCTGAGTTGGGGAAAAAAATGTTTATAATGATCTTTGGTAATTTTGTTACGGATCCCGAGTCGAGTTGGATTTGGAGCAGATTTGTCTCAAGCTTTTTTGTCATCTAAATAATATTATATATATTATATAATATGTATCAACATAAACAAGTGACGCCTCTGTTATCTAATACCTTTAAATGAGCAATTCATGTTTATATATAATCTGAATCTCGGAAACGGCTCCAACGATTTTTATTAAATGTAGTATGCACGGGGTTCCGAGGGCGATAAATCGATCTAGCTTGGTTTCATTTTTAGAAAACGACCGACGTTTCATCCGTCTTTTATACCGAGCAAAGCTCGGTCTTTTAGGTACTATATTATGATGGCAGCAGTTTTTTGAAAACCCAACACAAAACTTAACACGTTTTATTTAATTTACACGTGACACCTGACCTATTTCGTAACTCAACTTTTCCGGTTTTATTTTCTTTGTAGTTTCCGTTCGAAACTTCAGTCAACAATTTTGAAGTTTCTTTTATCGTGTACCTTGTTACTTCGAACCAATGTGGTGAAGGGCGCTCTTTAGCAGTATTCAGTATTAGATCTATAGGTAGCTCAAATGATCCAGATTATGTTTTTTAGTTATTTATATACATATAACTTTTATATTATTACTAAAAACAGTTAGATGTTGTATTTAGTTTATTTTCTGTCTCTTAGTGTAAGCTGCATGTTAATTCGACGTCATCTTTAAAAGCAGATTATTGAAAATATGAATTAGTACAGAATTAATATTATCTAACTGAAACTAGGAATACAATCAACGTGATTTTTTCCATTTGATAAGGTCAGTCTTTTGTAGGTTTTTAGTAGGTTTCTTGTTACCTCATAAATAAAATATATAAATAAACTAGCTGTCCCGTTCGCGACTTAATCCGCGTTTTTTTTTAAAGTTAACAAACTGTAAATCTATACCATTCTAGAATGCATTTGAACACACACAAAAAAATCATTCAAATCGGTCCAGCTTTTTAGGAGGAGTTCAGTGACATACACACATACAGTAGAATTATATATATAAAGAAGATAATCTCGGACATTTCACACAGCATCATCTAACCCCAAAGTAAGCAGAGCTTGTGTTATATAACTATAAAAATTTAACTAGTAGGTATATATATCAGTCATATATCAGTCATACCCCACATGACTGTTATACTAGTTTTAAATACATATTATACATAGAAACACCCAGACCCGAGTAAAATACTTGCAGATCATACAAACATTAGCCTGTTAAATAGAGCATAGGGGTGTGTCAAAGTTTCGACGAAAACGCGGGTGGAGATAATACAGCGTTTTTTACTTGGATTTTATATTACTCGGTAAAGACTGCGTGGGTATTGGGTACATTAATCTTGATAAGCTCTTCTTTCATCGGTCGAATCGTATTTTCTCCGGCCCAGTCTAAACAGAATCAATTATTTTATGTTTATAAAACGAACACTCTTTATTTAAAATAAACATGTGTTTATTTTATAATATCCGCAGTTTAACACCTGCTTTATATCGTTTATTGAAATGTCTATTAGATTCAGTTTTCAGTGTCAGCAGGACTTTGAACTGGTTTCTTTAAAAAGTAGAAGGAAAGCATTTTTCATTATTCACTATGTGTTACGCAAATTTTTCAGCCATCAAATTAAAGACAGCCAAGTCAAGTCAAATCAAAAGATACTTTATTCAATACAATCACAAGGATTACTTTGAAACGTCTTACATACTAGGTGAATTTAGATGCCAATTCCTCCTAAGCCAAGTCCGAAAAGAGCTGGCAAGAAACTCGTCCTGCTCCTAGCGCTTTTTTACATGATCCATCTACAATAGAGTTTATTATAATACAATTTAAGTGTGTCGGTTAACTGTCTGAGGGCAGAGCAACATGAGGTCATGCATTCTTATCAACAATATAGTCATTTATATTATAATACGCTTTCTTCACAAGACTACCCTTTATGTAAACTTTAAATTTCTTAATAGGTAGATTAGTTACTTTTTCAGGAAGCTTATTATAGAAGCGCGCCGTGTTCCCCATAAAGGACTTATTTACTCTTTCTAGTTGATACCTAGGGATGTATAATTTGATTCTGTTCCTAGTATTGATTCTATGAAGATCACTATTTTGCTGAAATCCAGTGTTGCCCTACGCCTAATGGCGCAGAGTAACAATAGGCTGAGACTGGTCCTTTTTGAAACACCACATAGACCTCCTTGCACCTTGTTTCATACTGCTTTGTGTGTTAGTTGTACCTTGAGTATTTTTTGTCTGTTTTTCGTAGCTAAGATTATTATTGTATATTTGTACAATATTGTGTGTCTGTGTTATGTTGTGTCCAAGCTTATATCAATCTATCTATCTAAGCTTTAAATTATTTATGAGTGATTACTAGCGGCTGCCCGCGGCTTTTATCGTGTGTCTCGTCCAAAAATGGCCTATCTGAACCAAGTTTAATTCAAATGGGTTCAGCAATATTGCGTGGTTGAATAACAAATTAATTCAAATATATAAACCGACTTTCTGCTGCCAGTGGCCTTGCCCGCGTGATATTTACATAAAAAGTACCCTCTATGCTATTTGAGGACATAGATCACATCTATGTGTATTTTCATCAAAATCCGTGCAGCCATTACGGCGTGGTTAAGCCACAAACATCCAATCATCGAACATTTAAAAAAATAATCACATTTAAGTTGTAAGATTTTCAATAATTTTGGCACCTCTTTTTGCAAAATTTCAAAGCAAACTAAATAAGGAAATGACTGATTTAAGTGTTGTAATTAATCACTGTAATTATTGTAGTTCAAGTTATGCCAAGGCGGTAAACGTTTCTAGGAAACCTTAGGCCTGGTGGGTGGTTCCGTTTATTTCCCTTTCACGTCAGTGTTGTGTGATAAGTCACGTAGACTTTAAAATAGTGGAATATTACCAAGGATATGATCAAAGACTAAGGGAAGATGATCTCAATGTTAATCAATACTCAATTCCTACATCAGTAGGGCGATTATGGAACTCTTCATACAATCAATGTCTATCAGTTTCCATTAGCAATAAGCATTATTTCAATCAATCTCATACGATGTATTTAAATGCTTAGTACGCTAAACACGGTTCCTACCACAATCGTACTTTGTAAATTGGTCGAGTTATAGTTTGACACCAACTTCACATTGTAACCAGCGATAGAAGCCGATAGAAATCGCAGCGATCCGTAATACCAATTCATCAATAGTAACTGAAAGCTTCAATCAATGTTTAGATAATATCAAAGTTCCATAATCGCCCCACAGAGCACTTTCAGTGCTCGTAAACTAAGCATGTACGAATATGATTTATTAACCAGCACAAAATAATACAATCCTAATTTAAAGCGACTAGCATTCCGATCTTTCATCTAATAGTTTGCTTGCAGTAGTGCTTATCTTCTTTTAAAACTATCATAGTTTTGCACATAATTTTCACTCAAAACGGGATATTTACCATGATATATGAGTTTTTCTGCTTCTCGATATTTCGGCTCAGTTGCATGCGCCATGATCACGAGATAAACTGAGTTTATTGAAACGTGTGACTACTTATAGGAGGATATAGTTATTAGAAAGAGTACCTACACTTGCGTGCTGCAAGTGTGGGTAAACTAGTGTAGGTAACTCTTCTCCAAAAGCTAGTTTCAGGTACTACGACATCCTGATCATCCTGACAAATTTGTTAAAACTTTCACATGACGCTATGTTAATCTAAACTGTAAAAGTCTGTTAAAATTACTTTTATTTCATAACTATTATGAATTGAAGTTGGCAAAGGGTTGCCATTTAACGTGTCGCCAGTCTTTTGAAAAAGACCTCTATGGCGATTATGGACCTTTTGACACAGCCAATGGCTATCAGTTTCGATTAGTAATCGGCATAATTTCAATCATTAGTTTCATTGTAATTGGAACCAATTTTGACAAGATGGATTACTATTACGTACGTTCGGTTTCTATCTTAGACCTAATAAATATTTAGACAAGAGGGCCGTGAATAACCCAAGTGAAGCCTCAAAACCTAGGACCAAGACGAGTTTCTTGCCAATTCTTCTCGAGCTTGGGTTAGGATGAATTGGCACCTAAATTCACCTAGTATGTAAGACGTTTCAAAGTGATCCTTTTGATTGTATTGAATAAATCATCTTTTGACTTTGACTTTGACTTTGAAAACCATGTTATTCTGTGTCACGCTCCCACTTACACTCATCCAACCAAACTATGCTCCTTCCTCTTAGTATATCCATAAATACTTGTACTATTAGGTAATTTCTAATGTTGTCATATGTAAAAAGATTCACAGAATTTATTTATTGTGGTTGATTGCGGTGCTCCGTCTTAATATTTATTTGGTCTGAGGTTTCTATTAATATGACAGCATTTATGATAATCAACATCAACCTTCCATAATACTAATTCATCAATTGTAACTGAAAGCGATTAGTTAAACAGTTTTGATAATATCAGACTTTTATAATCGCTCCGCAGAATTATGTGTTCCAATTACGTATATCACGCGGTCAAAGCAGCAGCTCGTTAACAAATTAATAACGCCCAAAAACTGGTGCTAACAACTCCTACATAATTGATCAATGATAGGCAATGTATTTCCAAATTTTGTTCTATTATAATTTACTACGGGCTAATTAAAGTAATCTGTGATCTTTGGTCAAGGATACATAATTGTTACATAAATCAATCCTTTTTATATTCTAATGTATGAAATTGAGCATGTTGAGTTATTTCATACATTGTTACCATATTTGGAGATCTTTTCTGAAACAGCTAGGCTAGCTTCTTCTTATAGAACCACTAGTTATTTCAAACCAGTGTGGAGATAGGGTTAAAGTGCGCCTCGGCTCCTTTCTTGCACTTCGATCATGTCTTCAAAATTTTTAGGTTCTACGAAATACTTGTTGCCTTATGATGTTTTTCTTCAACATTTGTGAGGACTGATGAAGCTCTAAGTTTTTCAAATACCTATAAAATATTGAGTTAATATTTTTTCATTACTTATACTCGGAGAGTAAGCCTGAAGTTACCTGAGGATTGAAAGTAGTATTTCTCGGGAGAATCGTTTTCAACTGACAGCTGTCAACGGAAATGATAAATCTGCATTCCACTGACTCTCTACCAAACCAAGCACTTCAAAAGATTCAAAGAATCCAAAAACATTGCTGTAACAGCTGAAAATAAATATCAATGTCCCCAGCATACACCCAAGAATCCCTGGATACTGCAGAAACTCAAATTTTCCAGAAAATATCAATTATCAAATCAAATATCACCGAAAAAAAACCTATCACTCAATATAAATAATTGCTCACTAACTATAAAAATCACTATACTATCACTATCACTATCACTATCACTATCACTATAACTAATTGCTCTAATTTTACCATAAACTTTAAATAAATACCTCACCAAAGTTGATTTATGTAAAATATAATACACTCATTTTTTCATGAGTTAGTTTATTTTTAATTTTTCTTTTTTGTATTCGTAATGAAAAGCACAATGTTCATCTCGGGCAAAATACTTATTTAGTCCCTCAAACTATTGTCCCCGTCTCGGAATTGAATAAGTTACTTTCATTCCATCGAGGTAGTTTATTTTTTTTATACTTACCTTTTTTTTATCTATTCTTTTAATAAAAAAGCTTTATAAGTACAATACAATTAATATTATTTACAACCAAAGTTTAATTGGATTTATTAAAGTGATAACTTCTTATGGGAGGGTAAATCGCTCCGTCGCGTAACGCGTTACGGCGCCAGTCTGTCTGGCTTCCCTTTCTCTCACGTATACGGCAGCGGTAGGCAGCTCCTCTCTCACTCTAATCCACAGCGCTAGTCAGATTAGTTTAAGTTATCATTTCTGTCGGGTGTCCCGAGACACACACGTTTTTTGAAGTGAAAACTTCTTCAGCATCGTTGTGATTTGAAAGTCGATGAAACGAAAAAGCGACAGTAAAAAGAGACAAACACATAAATTCATAAGATTTAACGTGGGAGAAAATGAGATAGGAAGCATTATACGGTGTTTCTTATTTTCTCATTCGTCTCATAATCTTGAAGCCAACATTTTTGAAGCTTTCACTTCTACCACGTGTGAATTGCACACATGTTTTTTTTGTTTCCTTACAAAATGTAATAAGGCAAAATTGAATTCGTTCCTTTTTTCAGGTATTTTAATTTGTTTGTAGTACGAGTAATTCGGCGTATATATATATTCCAGCAATATAAATTATTCGAAGCTCTTACGTCATGTTCTTGAAGTATTTAAATATATTAAAATTGGTTCATGGCCTTTGAATGCTACGTCGTCGGTATTTATACTAAACGTACCTACATAAACCATAAACATTCATACTTTCATACTAATATTATAAATTCCAAGATTGTCTCTGTCTATTTGTTACCTTTCCACAGCTAAACAGCTGAACGGATCTTGATGAAATTTGATAAGGAGAATGATTGGGTATATCTTGGGGAAGACCAAATGCTACTTTTTATGTATGTACCTTGCCTGTGAACCCGCGGACAGAAGCTAGTAATTAGAGCCCTGTCAAAGTCAAAACATACTTTATCCAATACAATCACAAGGAACACTTTGAAACGTCTTGCATACTTGGTGAATTTAGGTGAAAATTCCTCCTAACCCAAGCCCGAGAAGAACCGGAAAGAAACTCATCCTAGAGCTTTTCTGCATGAGTCATGTTATTACTACCTTAACTAATACATGAGAGTTTATACATTTCAAATGTGTCGGTTAACTGTCGGTTAAAGAATTAACAAAACTATTCAAACATTTAAAAAATTACTAAAATAAAACAAACGCAAAATTATAGATTTAGAGTTGTGAGTTTGAGACAACTTTTGTTTGGCGTTTGGTTTGTTAGGTTATGATTGTGCACGCATGTATAATTGTGTCATATTGAAACAAAGTCAAAAAAAGTATTTATAATCTAACTATTACCATACCTTATAAACGCGAAAGTTTGTATGTATGTTTGTTACTCTTTCACGCAAAAACTACTGGATGGATGAATGGATTTTAATGAAACTTTACAATAATATAGCTTATACATCAGAATAACACATAGGCTTAAATTATAAAGATATTGTGTGAATTGTCCAAAATATAACGATAAGTGTCAAGTAAGTAGGAAAAAATTCTGCCATATGCGAGCTATTCTGGCTTGCGCTGCAAAAACCGTTAGAATCCTGCGAAGTCGCGGGCACGTGATATATATTTTTCTTTCTAAAACGCGCGAATGAAGTCGCGAACGGAACCGCTAGTGAAGAACACACACAACATCTAGCCCCAAACTAAGCATAGCTTGTATTATGGTGACCAGATGACTGATAGAATACTTAAATATTTTGAAATACATACTTATGATACTTTATACCACCCAGACACAGAACAAACATCAATATAAAAAACAAAGAATGAAATTAATGCAACCTTTTTTATACCGGGCTAAAAAAAAAGAGGATAACATTCTTGTAAAAGATGACGTAATACCAACCCTTATGAAGTCAGTTATCCCACTTTTTGTTCACTGAACCCTTGATTCTTATCTCACTCGCAATTTGCCAGGTAAAAAGTTCATTGACTCCTACGAGGTTCTACGGCAGATTAGACTGGAACCGATAATGTTTTAAGATTCTTCCTACTGACCTTATTTTTTGTAGGAAGGTACTTCTACTGGCTGCTACTCTGCATCCGTAATAAAATTGGCATGGATATGATCCTTGCCGACCACCTCTGTGGCGCAGTGAGCCAAGGTCCGTTAAGACGCAGAAGGTTGCGGGTTCGATTCCCGCCGCGAGACAACTGTTTGTATAATTTGCAAGTATTTTTCTCCTATGTATAATATGTATGTATTTAAAAAAAACATGTGTGCAATTCACACGTGGTAGAAGTAAAACCTTCAAAAATGTTTGCTTTTTCGTTTCCTATCTCATTTTCTCCCACGTTAAATCTTATGAATGTATGAGTCTGTCTCTTTTTACTATCGCTTTTAAAAAAAATAGTATATAAGTAGTATATCAGTCATGTGGTACCCATAGCACAAGCTCTGCTTACTTTGGGGCCAGATGATGGTGTGTGAAATGTCAGGCATTATTTATTTATTATTTTGCACATTTTATTACGAACAGAGTCGAGTTGGAGCAGAATCAGCCCATGCGCTTTTGTCATCTAAATAATTTGAAATTTCATATTAGGCTTTATGAGACCGTTTCTGTTTTATTTGTTGCTTTACGTTTTTAAATTTTCCAATCGACAAATCTAACACGTCGCTTATTATAGAATTAGCTTATTATAATAATAATAATAATAATAATAATAATGCCGGACATTTCACACAGCATCATCTGATCCCAAAGTAAGCAGAGCTTGTGTTATGGGTACCACATGATTGATATAGTACATAAATACATTTTTTTTTCTTAAATACATACATATTATACATAGAAACACCCAGACCCGAGACAAATACTTGCAGAACATACAAACATTAGTCCCGTGGTGGGAATCGAACCCGCAACCTTCTATGTCTTAGCCAGACCTTAGCCCACTGCGCCACAGAGGTCGTCAAATTTTAAGCTTATTATAGTACACCTTGCCCTATAAAATATTTCTTAACTATAGCGAGCCTAACTGTGTGAACAGCGAGTTTATCTTTATTTCTAGTATCAATACACTATTGATTAACACTATTTTTTTTAAAAGAAATAACCATTTTTTGTGAACATACATTAGATTTTCGTATATATACAGAAAAGGCATTGTCGTGATATATATTTCTTAGGTCAATGTTGTTTGAGACCTAACATATTTTCAAAATATGAAGAATTCACAAGGATAATTATCAAGACTTGTAATGCTTTTCTAGATTTTAAATTAAAGCCTGATTTGAGCTTAAAAAAAACAAAATCTCTGTATATATTTTTTTATTTTGATATCTAGATGGTATTTAATTGGGATCACTGTGCGTGGACTGATTGCGTATGGCCAATTTATTTGTATAATGACTTCCGCTACAAATGAAAATTAAGATAGTATCCACATCTAAATTGATGATAGGCCTACCGTTTTTGAATAATGTCTTCCGTTAGGTTAGGTTAATGGTTCATCTTCCAGAAACACAGGATAAAATAATAGGTATTTGAACTGTTGTAACTATGTTTCGCTCTGTCACCACGAAATCTAAAGCCATAGATCAACAGGGACTAGACTTGTGCGACTTTAACACACACGTTTGAAAGTAATGTTTTTAGACCATATTAAATTTAAAAAAAAAACAAATTTATTTATTGTAGATAAGAATAATTTTGCTCCACCCTGAGATAGTTACAGACAAATTTGCAATATATATTAGTACTGTTTTCTTGTATTCGTTTTTATATAAAGCTAGTTGTAAGAAGGATCATACAAAAAAGTGCTAGGACCAGGACAAGTTTCTTGCCAGTTCTCGTATTTTGGTTAGGAGGAATTGGCACCTAACTTCATCTAGCATGTAAGACGGCTAAGGTTCGGGTTCGATTCCCGCCACAGGACATATAATAAGTCTGGGTGTTTTTATGTATAATATGTATGTATTTAAAAAAAAGTATTTAAGAAGTAGATCAGTCATGTGGTACCTATAACACAAGCTCTGCTTACTTTGGGGCCAGATGATGCTGTGTAAAATGTCCGGCATTGTTATTATTATCCTTAAAACTATTTAAGTAACTATAGATTTGAGGTGTCTACCAAGCCTGAGGATAACCAGTCGTGAGAATCTTTTTTTGTCGAACAGTCGGGAGCATGCCAAATAAAACATTCAGCACCATTGCAAATCAAGTTGAACTCTAAAATAAGAAGAATAAATCTCTTTTTAAATGAAACCCGATTCAAAGTAAATTAGACTGAGCTAGCCAAGCATTTGCTCAGTAATTAAATACATTTTTGTGATTTTGCAATTCAATGAAAAAGGGTTTACCTTACGATATCTGAATTTCAAAAGATTCTGTAGTATTTTTCATGTTTTTAGCATGACTCATGATGCCTACCTACCATTTAAAAAAAATGGTAACGCGTGTGAGCACGGTTAAGGCTTCAGAAGTCTAAGATTGACTGGTGGTGGTGACTGGTGGACCGCAGCTTCGTTCGCGTATTCTTAGAACCTTACATTTTTGTAAGGAATGCATTCTATGCATCTAAAGAACATCTCATAAGTTTAATCCCCTATTTTACCCCCTCCGGGGATGATTTTGCAAATACGTTGAATTACGTATTTCTTTATTTCCTACCAAAAATATGAATTTTCTGATCCTTAACTTAAGAAAATATCAGTTGCCCAAACAAATGTTCATTTTACCTATTTTACCCCTATTTTACCCCCTTCAAGATTGTTTTTTGAGACAAAAAGTAGCCTATGTTCTTTCCCCAGACGCAATACATCTTCTTACCAACTTTCATCAACATCCGTTAAGCCGTTTAGCCGTCAAAACCTAACTAACTGACCGATCCAGACACTTTCGCATTTATAATATTAGTATGGATAAATTGCTTATTCATTAATTAATAATATGTTTTTATTGGTGTTCGTGACGTCACACATTACGTCAGACCCCGTCTGAAAAAGCGTTGCCCCACAATAATCTAGGTACTGCTGGCAATTCGGTTGGTTTATTTCTAAAATTAGGAATTGTCTAAAATATATTTAATTAGTCATGGCATTTGTAAAACCTATTCGGTTGGTGCCATCTGACTAAATTAGGAACGCTTAATTGAATTAGATAAAATTAAATTAGGATAAGTTGGTAACAGCAGAATACCAAGGTACCACTGTGAAATGAACAGTTCAAAACATAATATTAGCTAAAATTAGTTAGGTTGGTACCAACAGAATTGAGGCCACTATCACGTTAACTTAGGTACACTATGATATACTAAATCGATGAATATAAATCATCTCTCATATTGATGGATTGATGTCAGATTTTTAATCTGATTGTTTGTGCCGTGGGTCAAAGAAACATTTCTTTCTTTATTTAAACTCAACAATTTAGTATGTAGCTCTGATGATTTTTTGAAAGGTTTACAAATCAAGGGTCTCATGATTTAGCATTGATAATTTTCCTTATAATGTCATCTAATCTGCTATTTTGAAAGTTTCATCAAACAGTGCATGGCTTTATACTAAATGGCTATATATACATATAATATTATATTATTGAGCCTTTGAGTCGAGACCCTGGGCCCGTGGGGAGCAGGAGCTCACCGCGTTTTCAAAATTATTTCATGGCGTCTGGTAGATACGTTGCATGACCCAAGAGCTGGCTCCTATCTGGCTCAGCGTATTAGCTTTGCCATTCAACGTGGTAATGCCGCCAGTATCTTGGGAACGCTACCCTCTAGCAGTGATCTGGATCAGTTGAGCTATCTATAGATCGTTTTAAACGGTCCTTAGATAGCTCAACTGTTTCACGTGTTTTTTTTTTTTTTTTATGTATACCTACATTGGTCAGGGTCTTCTGCAACTCCTGTCCAATATGTGTGAGATGTCTTTTTTATCTCGTCTCGTCGCATAGCCCTTACATATTATATAATACAGTCCAGTTTGCTTTGTTTATTGGTTGATTTTACACGCATTTTCTCTCATCTCTGCTATAGTGGATAACAGGCTTTAGTTTGTAATATTGCAACAAAGTTACACAATCAGCTTAACTACCAAACGATCAATGACCCAACAATTAGCAACCAATTGTAAATAATCAGTTATATACACTTTTCAACAGCTCATGAGCGTCTTATGTACTAACTGCTGTCTACTCTATGGCAAGGGTACTGAAATATTCAGCACTAGCAACCCTCCCCGGCTTCACATAGGTGATTTTGACAGCCGCTGTGGCACAGTGGGCTAAGGCTGAGACGCAGAAGGTTGCGGTCGATTTCCGCAGCGGGACAAATGTTTGTATGATCTGCTAGTATTTGTCTCGGGTCTGAGTGTTTCTATGTATAATATGTATGTATTTACAAAAAAAAGTATATAAGTATTATATCATTCATGTATAATAACACAAACTCTGCTTACTTTGGGCCCAGATGATGCTGTGTGAACTGTTCGGGATTGTTTATTTATTTATACATCAGAATCTTCCTCATGAATCACTCCGTCCATTGGTGAAAACCGTATGAAAATCTGTTTGGTAGTTTTGAGTTTATCGCCTTCCGCTTCAAAAGTCGTTCTGATTCCAAAACCAACGGATTTTTGGGACTCCCAATCAGTGAAACATTGAGAGAAAACCGGTTTGTCATAGAATCTGGAAAGTTCTAAGATATGTGCCAAGTGCACGAAAGGAGCCTCTGAGGCGCACTTTAATCCTTTCACCACACTGGTTAGAAATAACTAGACACGTTAAGAAGAGGGACAGACGCGATGCGAGAACGTTTGTTTTATAATATGTACTATATATTGTATATTGTCGCCATTATATAAATATTTAAGAGATCTTGTAAATTATTATGAAAAATAACTAATTAAATTGTTATCTTCGAGTTCATTAGTTTACAAGTAGGTAAATAACCTATTTATTTGTTTTTCCTCAATGCTACTTCAAATTTGATTTACAATACCTGGATGACCGAGCTTTGCTTGGTATAAAACACGGATAAAATGACTTTTCTAAAAATGAAACCTAGCTAGATTGATTTATCGCCCACGAAACCCTCTGCATACAAAATTTTATGAAAATCGTTGGAGCCGTTTCCGAGATTCAGATTAATATAATACTAGCGGACCCGGCAAACGTTGTTTTGCCTTATTGAACATAAAAAAAAATTTTTTGGCGTGGGCCACCCTTAACACTAAAAATTAGTTATAAACCTATTCTCAGACCTACTGAATATACATATAAAAGTTCATCAAAATCGGTCAAGCCGTTTCGGAGGATTATAAACACGAAAACTGTGACACAAGATTTTTATATATATAGGGATGTACATTATATACAAGAATTGCTTGTTTAAAGGTATATATATGTTGAATAGATTAATAGATTACAATACTAAATCAAGTTTCAGTAAATTACAATCGGAATTTTCGAGATTTTTCTAGAATGTATCTAGCAACACCTAATCCTAGCATACTCACGTACAGAATCAAGTTTTTTCGTCGTTTCGACAACAATATAACTTATATTTAAGATAATCCTTACTACGCATAATGATATCGGCTCGAAAGCGCCAGAAACTGATGCCATGTTGTATACATATTAATTTGTTGTATTCAGAACAGCCTATGCCAACCTATTTAAAAGTCTGCGTTCCTTTGGCTCGTTCATTTCATCCCGATCTTCCAAAGTGGTGCAACGCCATAGAACTCGTCATATATCACGTTCGATTTTAAACTTGTTCATTTTTTCCTTGCTTTGTTTTTATTGTATTTTGTGGTTACTCCGGTTTTGCGGTGAGCGCTGAAAGGTACTTTTATTATTACATTATTTTAATATGTCGTTTTCAAAACGTAAAATTTCTGCATATAAATTAAACAATTTTATTTTTAATAACATTACTTTATTTAAAATATATTTCAAATCTATTTATCAAACTTACAATGTTTTAGCTTTTACTTAATTATTGGATATTTTATTTAATAAAAGCGATAAATCAAATAGATGAAAATAGATGAACCAAAAAGATCCTAAAACAATTTAGAGTTAAATATTAATAATAATTTTAAATAAGGGTGTAATGGTAAATCTAGTCAACTAATGATAACTTATACTATGGGAACTGGATAATTGATAGAATACTTATACATTTTTTAAATACCTAATCACCCCGATGTCGAGATGCTTCTAGAAGGATTGTTTTTTTTTAACTAGAAAAAAACCTCTTAATAGTTAGATTGACATATATACTTATTTAATTACAAGAAGGCTAAATAATAAATTTACTTTATATAGTGACTGATTTGTTGGACTTTTATAAAGTTATATTGGTTTGAAATGAAACTTAAAGATATTCTCCATTTCAATGATCCTAGTAGCACAGACTCTAAGAAACTTTCAGAGCTAATAATTAAGACAAAGTATTTGAAACATTATATTTAATTTAAACGTAGTTAATTATTTAACTTTACTCTTATTTTTACTGTTTTTATTTTGCTCTATATTTAATTATAATTAATTTTACTAGCTATGCCCTCGTATGTTGCAAAATATTTATAAATAAATTGAGCAATTTTTTTAGTGTTGCAAGCGTCTAAAAATAAAAAATAAAAATTCATTCCATTTTCAAAGTCGTTAAAATTTTTGCTCTATATATAATTATTATTAATTTTACTAGCTATGCCCTCGTATGTTGCAAACTATTTAAAAATGAATTTAGGAAAATTTTTAGTGTTGCAAGTGTCTAAATAAAAAATAAAAAATCATCCCATTTTCAAACTAGTTAAAATTATTGAATATATTATATTGCTTATTAAAAACAGCCTTTATAAAGTCCAGTTGCTGTATATTTAATTATTATTAATTTTACTACCTATGCCCTCGTATGTTCCAAACTATTTAAAACATATTTTAGCAAATTTTTTTAGTGTTGCAAGTGTCTAAAAATAAAAAAAATAAAAATCATTCTATTTTCAAATTAGTTCAAATTATTAAATATATTAAATTACTTATTAAATACAATATAAACTACATGTGAAACAGTGGCTTTTTCTTTTTCTTTTTATATTTTGGTTTTTTCTATTTTGAATACGAACATTCCATAGTGAAAAAGGAATTTTCATTGTCACCGATGAAAATGAATACCATCACGTAACTGATAAGACGTGTTCCATTGTAAATGCGAAAATGATGTGTCATAATCATAAGTCATAAGCATTACATCATGCTCTTTTAATTAAATTTAATAATGCTAGTTTTTAGTTGTATAGTATATCTCAAATAGTTAGTGTGTTTATTTGTTATTTAGAGAAAAAAAATATTTAATAATTAATAAATAATACCGGACATTTACTGCATACTGCATCATCTGGCCCCAAAGTAAGGAGAGCTTGTGTTTTGAGTACCACATGTCTGATATACTTATATACTTTTCTTTTTTGTAAATACATACATTTTATAAATATAAACACCTAGACTCGGGACAAATACGTGTAGAAACATTTGTCATTTTCTTATGTCAAAACATTTAAATATTTATATATAAAATAATTACGTTTTAAAAACTAAAAAGAAAACCGACACCATTGGATACAATTTGAGACCATAAAATTATTTTATTTTGAAATTTTTAGTGGAAAGTAGATGTATTTAGTTTATTTATAATATGGGTAGACCAACTAAACGCACTGCTCTATACTGCACGTAACAAAAATATAATCGATGTATAAATTATTTAGATTCTGATGATAGTCTAAAAACCGCTCGACCGATTTCGATAAAATTTAAATGGGACCTGGATAGTATAAAAGAACCCTTTAAAAGAACTTTCCAAGTCTGATCAGGCGTCTTTGAGTAATCGGTTAACATACATAAAAAAAAATCTGACTATTTGAGAATCTCCTCCTTTGTCGGTTAATTTTTATTTTGCATGGCGTCATTTTATTAAACAGATATTTTTAAGACCACAAAGCATTAAACAACAAAAAAAAATTTTTGCGATATTTTTTTACTTAATCGTTATTAAATTCTGAAAAACTGTGCATACGTACATTATTAGCGCGGCAGGTTCGATCCTCTACGTAGTAATAAATATTTTTGTGTTTTTATAAACAATGACGTAAGTATAACTTATTTTTCTTTGTTTCAGATAATCGTTGAATCTTTGCAATACTATTAAATAAAAACATGTATTTAATACTGCTAGTCGCCGTGGCGCTACTTGGCGACTGCCGCTCTGCCAATGTCAATAAGCACATCAATCTTATTGAGATTGATGACAGGATTGAGACTGATGGTGAGTCATTTATCCTATTTATATAGGGAAAGCAAACAGGTACCTACAGTAATTATTTATGTAAATACTAGTTGCTGCCCTCGGCTTCGCACGCGTGGTACCTACATAAAAAGTAACCTATGTCTTTCTCCAAAGTCCCATCTATCTCTATAGCAAAATTAATCAAAATCAGT
Organism: Lampropteryx suffumata; assembly: GCA_948098915.1. NCBI lineage: Eukaryota > Metazoa > Arthropoda > Insecta > Lepidoptera > Geometridae > Lampropteryx > Lampropteryx suffumata. The sequence continues at coordinate 11,590,987 of OX402571.1, read as the reverse complement.
TCAGCGGTTTAGGCGTGAAAACGTGACAGACAGACAGATAGAGTTACTTTCAAATTTATAATATTAGTAAGGATTAAAAGGTCTCTGAGCAATTTACTAGCAAAGCCAAAACTTGTTGCCAAAACAAAAAATATTAATAACTAGCAACCCGCCCCGACTTCACCGCTGGGTGAAACGTCTACCTTTCTCATGAACATCAATTCGTAAAAATGGAAATTTGTTCTGTAGTATTTTAATTAATCGCGTCCAGATAGCAGACAGACACGACGAGGGCCTTCGTCGACTCGTGGGATGAGATTTTTGACGATCGACTTTTTGGTTTTATAATATGTACATCAGTACATATTAAAAAACCAAAAAGTCGATCGTAGTAGACGTTCTAATATTAATTTTAGGGCTTAAGATGCTCTTAAGAGGGTTAAATGTGTAAAAACGATTCTATTAAACTGTTTTACACATTTCACCCTCTTGAGGGTAAAATCGTAGTCCTAAAGCTTAACACCATAAAACTTTGCTTCCATCAAAAAAAAATCTAATATTTTTTTCCAAACTACCCCTGAAAATGGGGGTTATTATTAAAAAAGTATATACTTAAGTAGTATAGCAGTCATGTGGTTCCCATAACGCAAGCTCTGCTTACTTTAGAGCCAGATGATGCTGTGTGAAATGTCTGGCATTTTCACACATTATGTTAGTGAACAACTCTAGTGACCTAGTTATTTTAAACTTAGACGAAGTAATTTCCCTAAAACACAATTTGTTTAGACTCATACAAAATAAATATACCTACAAGTGTTTAATATATTTTTCAAATCTTTAAAAAGGGGTAAAAATGTACTACAGCGTTTAAATTTTTATGCCTCTGTAAAATGTGTCACACGATTTATCATCTTCTTTTATAGATAAAAACAAATTGCAATGCGTTAGTCTCCCAAAAACTCGAAAATTAATAAATAGATAATTACTCAGCATTATCTAGCCTCTAAGTAAGCAGAGCTTCAGTTATTAATTCAATTAAATTCAGTAACTCTTTATTCAATAAAATCACAAGGACCACTTTGAATCGTCTTCTTACATGCTAATGAATCTAGGTGCCGGTTCCTCCTAACCCCAGTTCAAAAAGAATCTGGCAAGAAACTTGTCTGGTCTTAACGCTTTTTTGTATGATCCTTAACTTTTTTTTTTACGGATGCCGAGTCGAGTTGGAGCAGATTCATCCCAAGCTTTGGAACAATATGACTGATATACTTATTTATATTAATAAATATTTTTATATTTTTGTAAAAAACATATTAAAACATTTAAGGTAGTTCTAATTTTACCAAGTCATCTGATGACATCTGTGGCGCAGTGGACTAAGGTCAGACTGAGACGCAGAAGGTTGCGGGTTCGATTCCCGCGAGACAAATGTTTGCATGATCTACAAGTATTAGTTTCGGGTCTGGGTGTTTCTATATATATTATGTATGTATTACAAAAAAAGAGTACCTATGTCAGTAGTCATCTGGTATGCCTATAACGCAAGGCTCTGCTTACTTTGGAGCCAGATGATGCTATGTGAAATGTCCGGCATTATTATTTAATTATTAATATATAATTACGTTTGAAAAACTAAAAAGAAAACAGACTTCATTGAATGAAATTTGAGCTTTTTATAAATTTTTAGTGGAAAGTAGATGTATTTTGTATATATACAATATGGGTAGGTCAAATAAACGCACTGCTCCAATGAGACAGCGAGTTATCTTAGTAAACGAAAATATCATCGATGTATAAATTTTTTTATTTTTGTTGATTTTTCAGCTCGACCGATTTCGATAAAATTTTAATGGGACCACCTGAAACCTATACCCTTTCAAACAAAAACAGAATTTTCCAAATCGGTTCAGGCGTTTTCGGGTAAACGGTGAACATAGGTAAATAAAAAAAAAGAATTCCGACGAATTGAGAACCTCCTCCTTTTTGATGAAGTCAGTTAAAAATGAATACATCGAGAGATAAGACTGTCTTGATTGCTGCTAGAAATTCTGGCTTATCCTATTGTTTGACACAACAATGACAGATTGCAATCTCCTAACCACACGTCAACCTTTTGCAAACCTTTGTCACAGCGATGCTGGTAGGATAAAGCAAGTTGAAGGGACAATTGAAGAGTTCAATGTACTTTTGACAAGACTGTTACAATATGGGTTAGAGGTGTAAGTTTGACAGATGTCAGTTGATACGATTGATCTCAATGACGATGTGTATATTCTGTAAGATTCTCTAAGAATTCTTCGATTATTCTTGATCGTCTTGCGAAACATAGCGCTTATATTATTTATTTATCTCGAAGTTATTAGCCTCAGAAAAACAGGCAAAGAGTTTGACGGTACCCATGATAAATATGAATGTTTAATTTTGGCTGATTTTATTTTATAGAAGGCTTTGAATTGGAATCATTGGAGGCAATTCGGTTGGTTCATTTCTAAAATTAGGAATTGTCTAAAATATATTTTATATTATAGTCTTAGCATTTATAAAACCTATTCGGTTAGTACCATCTAACTAAATTAGGAACGTTTATACATTCAAATGTGTCGGTTAACTATCTGAGGGTAGAGCAACAAGAGGCCATGCGTTATTATCAACAAAATAATAATTTATATTCTAATACGCTTTCTTCATAAAACTACCCTTTTACATAAAGGGTAGTTTTATGAAGAAATCTTTAGTAAGAGGCACGACTAAACATGCCCACGCTTTCCACAATTGTTATTGAACGTACGTGACAGGTTGCAAGCCCATCGTCGTTTAGGAATACCCAGTTCGTACACTAAAATGAGTATCCTAAAATGAATTGTTAATTTTTATTTCCAGGTCTCCCAACAAAGTCTAAAATTAACCGTCGGTTTATAACAATAACGAAACGGCCCATGGAGTCATATGTACATGAACAAGGAACAACTCTCTCAATCACTTGCGAAGCTTTAGGAGCGCCTGCGCCATCTGTCCGTTGGTTTAAGAACGACTCACCTGTATATGAGGTTTGTAAATTTTCTTATAAAAAAATTCCTGCACTCATATTCAATATATTTTATTTTTAATTTATATATTTTTATTATTAAATTGGATCACAAGGATCACTTTGCTCTGCCTACTGCGCTGTAGGTTAAGGGTTCGATTCCCTCCCAAGACAAACATTTGTGTAATGATCAAAGGTTTTTCCTGTGTCTGTGTGTAGAGTAGCATAGGTATGTATTTAAAAATATATAAGTATTCTATCAGTTAACTGGTCACTATAATACAAGCTACGCTTAGTTTGGTGTAAGATGGTGTTGTGTGCATTATCCACTAATTCTATAACTTTTTGAAAAGATAACTTCTTGGCGCCACTCTGTCTGGCTTCCCTTTCTCTCACGCATACGGCAGTGGTAGGCAGGCTCCTCCTCTCTCACTCTAACCCACAGCGCTAGTTAGATTAGTTTAAGTTGTCACTTCTTTCGGGCGTCCCGATAAGCACACGTTTTTTTTAATCAATCTTTGCATCTACAAAGGCCCGCTTAATATCTTTACAAATTAGCTACTTGCAAAATACTTATAAAAGTAAGTAAACATTGAAAAAAAATGTTTATGTGGGTGGGAGTGTGTGTGTGGGTGTGTTTAAAAATAATTATAATATAATTAGTACCTGTTTCCAATGAGTTCGCACGCGTTGTACCTAAATAAATAATTGCTTATCTTCCCCAAGATACAATTTATCTCCTTACCAAATTTCATCAAGATCCGTTCAGCCGTCATGTAAAGGTAGTAAACAAAAAACAGGGAACCTTTCCTTTTTTATTCAATATGGATTCTTTCAAATCATCATAATATGATATTATCATCTTCAGTACGACATGGAATCCAACGAGCTCATAGACAGCAACCCGTCTTCAGTAGCGCGAGTGAGTTCCACACTCCTCGTCACAAAGAGCATCGATGGAGATGTGTATACGTGCCTAATGTCAGCTGATTCGAAGACAGCTAGAGCCAGCACTGTGGTCTACAGCTTCAACTCCGGTAAGATATATAACTATCACATTTAAAGAAATGCGGGCTTTTCTTACGTATTTCAATTCATCTAGAGTATCTTCATCATGCCCACATTTAATACAGATGTTAGAAGTTACAAGTATAACGTTTTTAATGGTTTTTTCTGTTCGAGAAAACCATGTGCGCTATACAAGTACTCCCAAGCGGTGAACGAAAACATCGTCAGGAAACCGGCATTTTGAACTAAGAAGTTTGAAGATAGCATGTGTCTAGTGCACGAAAGGAGCCTCTGAATCGCACTTTAATCCTTTCACTCTTCGTTTCCTCACGATGTTTTCCAGAGCTTTGGCATTGGGTATATATATTTTTCAAAAGAAAGAATATATTGAATGCACTACCAGGTTCCAATCCATGACCTGATCTGAAGGCTGATACTACATCAATTAGTGCTTCTATTACAAGTATATAAGTATTCTATCATCTATTATCATCTGGTTACCGAGTATAAGGCTAGATCGTGTGCATTTAGCATTGTTACTTTTACAAATTCTTCCACACAAATCACTTCGTCTATTAGTGAAAACTATATGAAAGACCGTTCGGGTCTTCGCTTTCAGGCAGATAGTCAAACGCTACCTTGTTTTGTAATACATAATGATTTATTTTAATTTATTTTTGAATATTCAGCTACCAGCAGCGACCTCTCAGAACGTTCCAAGCTCTTCCCCCTAGCGCCTCGCATTGTGGTCTCATACAAGGTGTATGTGGACTCGATAGGCAATACTGTTGTCCTACCGTGCAGAGTCAAGGGACATCCTCGGCCTCGTATCATCTGGAGGGACAACAATGGAGTCATCTCTACTAACGACCCTAGAATGAAGGTGAGATCAAGATATTGTAAAAACCAGTTCACGGATATTGTACACAATACAAATTCAAATTTAAAACTGCATAAAAAAATATCATAAGTAATTAAAATATATAATATTCTATCAGTCATCTGGATCCCATAGTACAAACTATACTTAGTTTAGGACAAGGTATTGTGTGGATTCTCCACCAATATTTTTAGTTACTCAATATTATAAAATATAATTAAATTATTATTCAATCACAAGGATTACTTTTAATAGTCTGACATGCGTTGAATGAAGGTACCGAGTCTTCCTAAACCAAGTCCAAATTACACAATTACACCTTTCACACAGGTCACTTACGTCAGATTCACACTTACCTTACACACAATCTCCTACACACACCCACAAAGAGAGAGAGAGACACACCCTCTTTCACATACCTGTACCCTCACTGATGTTAGATTCACACATACCTTACACAATCTCATACACACACACACACACACACACTTTGAGAGAGAGAGACACACTGTCTTTCACATACCTGTACCATGACTTATGTTAGATTCACACCAATAACTTACACACCGTCACTCACACAACGAAAATGCTTAGGACGATCTGCTCTAACTCAACTCTGCATCCGTAACAAAATTGACAAGGATCTTTCAAAGAAGCGCTAAGACAGGACGAGTATTTTACGGGATTCTTCTTGAGCTGGGGTTAGGAGGAATCGGCCCCCAGGCTCACCTAACATGTATTTCAAACTGGTCCTTGTAATTTTATTAAATTATGTTTATTTTAATTTGATATTTATCCACAAACCCATATTCAAATTCATCTCTACAACCTCAACAATAGATCCTAAAATAAACTAAATATACTAAGGAGATTTCTCTCTCAAATTAAATTAACGAAACCTTCAATATTTTTCTTTTATTTACCAAGACTGTAAGTTGATCTGTTTACGGTAAAATACAAGCGTGGGTTTCGTAAACTGATTACTGACTATTTATATTATTAGTAGGAGAGGGAAAAATAAGATAAAAACATTACATAAATGAATATTGGTGGATATTTCATGTATTTGCCAGACTTGTCAGCTCAGTTGGGACTTGGTAGTAGCTCTGCCTTCTGCGCTGTAGGTTGAGGGTTCGATTCCCTCCCAGGATAACATTTGGGTGATGAACTTAGGTGTTTGTTCGCTGTTTACGTGTTATAAAGTATCATATGTTTTTAAAAAGATATAAGTATTCTATCAGTCATCTGGTCACCATAATACATATGCTTAGTTTGGGGTTAGATGGTTTGCATTGTCCAGCAATATTTATTTATTTATTTATGTATTTAAAAATATATACCTAAGTATTCTATCAGTCATCACCACAATACCAGCTAGTTTACAATACATGCTTAGTTTGGGGATAGATATGTGGTTTGACGAAATTTTTTTATTATTGCACAATAGTCTCTGCTTTCCCCGTCAGAAACAGACGTGATATTATCTATGTATTTCATCAGGTACTGAAGTCAGGTGAATTAGTGATCTCTTCACTCCGCTGGTCTGACATGGGAGAGTTCAGCTGCAAAGCCGTCAATGTGTTTGGCTCGTATACAGCCAGGACCTTCATTTATCCAGCTAAAGTGAGTATTATAACAGCCCGTGACTTTGCACGTGGTGTACATAGATATAAAAGAATATAATATTAACCCAGGTTCAAATATCTGGGTGCACCGCAGTGCCCGCCAAATCGCTTTTTTTTGTTATGTTTTGATGGCATAGGTATATGTTTCGTCCAAATCCGTCCATCCGTTTGAGCATGGAAATAACAAAATTAGGATTTATCTTATAATTACTCATTAGTAAATGTGTTGTTTAAACCATGATTTAAAGCCACGCTAACTAATTATGTGATTAGATAATGTGTAACACTGTAAACACACGGAAGAGCACGTAGCGCCATCTGTTATTGAGTAGTTGCATTTTGTGCTAATACTTCGTGTTAATATAAAAGTTAAAATAAAATATTATAATATATATAAAAATGTTAAAAGTTTGCATTAAAAAGATGAGTTTATAAAATAATCATACAGTATTTCCACACAAAATATGATTACTACAAAACTAGCTTTTTGCTCGCGGTTTCGTTAACCAAGTAGCTACAAAAATGTTTTTTATTATATTATTCTAGATATTTTAAGTAATTTTTTAATTGTACCGTAAATTGGACAGATAGGACTGATCGACCTGTAATATACCAACTAAACCAAGTTTAATTCAAACTGGTTCAGCCATTCATATTAGTAGGATACAAACAGCTTTTTTGTAATTTGATGAGAGTACCGTGAATTGAATTAAATTGAATTTATTTTGTCTAACTCATAAAAATAGAATTGCATTGCAATTGAATTCTTTCTTTCTTTAGCGCCATCTATTGTTCAGTAGCAGAAGTAAGTCTTAGTATCTTCGTACATTTTTTAAATTTCTCATTTCATTTCTTCCAGGCTACCTAATAGAAACAAACAGAGAATTGCTAGCGAGGTGTCCACTTATCCCGAATGTTCCTATTATTAAGTTTGTTAAGGGGCTAACACACGTCGCGTGTAAGACGCTGCGATATTTCGCGTCCTGTTTGGTAACTTCTTTATGCAGGTATAGTTTTAGCGATATTATATAAGAGTCTTTTATAATGTTATTTACTTAAACATTTTATTTGTAATATTTTTGTTTTTTTTATTATTTTAATGATAAGTTGACGTGCTGAACGAAGCTTGTAGCTATTAAGGTAGGTTTTAATAAAGTATTTTTTTAATAATAAAGTTACCAAAGCCCTGTAATTTATTGCGGCTGGACCGTATTTGTTTAAATTTGATCGCAGCGTTTTTTTGTACCAGTGTGTAAAACCTTAACCGAATTGCCTATTTTTTTACCATAAGTGTTTATTAAGCAAATAATCGTATTATTAATCATTTAAAATCAAAACAGTTACATTATGTGTTGAATTGTAGACCGATTCTCTAAGGCAGTTGAAACAATAAAGAAAATAAACCAAAACTTTATTATTTACTAGCTACTGCTCGCGGCTTCCCACGCGTGGTACATAAAAAGTAGCCTATGTCCTTTCCCAAGATACAATCAATTTCCTTACCAAATTTCATCAAGATCCGTTAAGCCGTTTAGCTGGAAAAAGGTAAGAAACAGAGAGCAACTATTTCGAATTTGCAATGTTACTCTAATATTCTTTGACACTTCTACTGGCCTGTCAGCTTAGTTTGTAGTAGCTCTGCCTTCTGCGCTGTAGGTTGAGGGTTCGATTCCCTCCCAGGACAAATATTTGTATGACGAACATAGGTGTTTGTTATGTGTTTGGGTGTTTTAAAGTACCATAAGAATGTATTTAAAAGATTCTATATAAGTATCATCTCGTCATCTGGTCACCATAATTCAAGGTACGCTTAGTTTGGGGCTAGACGGTGTTGTGTGCATTGTCCACCAATATTTAGGTATTTGATAAATGCAGGTGTCGAGTATTACTACTTTGTATGAGAGGCCAACTCCGATAAATAAGTAAATAGGCCCCTTATAGAGCCTGTATTAAAACGGTCCTACATACCTTTGTGAAGATTTCACAACTTCCGCAATCACATATAATAATAATAATGCCGGACATTTCACACAGCATCATCTGGCCCCAAAGTAAGCAGAGCTTGTGTTATGGTTACCACATGACTGATATATAGATATTTACTTTTTTTGTGTAAATCCATACATATTATACATAGAAACACCCAGACCTGAGACAAATACATGCAGATCATACAAACATGAGTCCCGGATGATTGATGCGGGATGATTGTCCCGCGGCGGGAATCGAAACCGCAACCTTTTCCGTCTCAGCCGGACCATAGCCATAGAGCAACAGAGGTCGTAGTTTATGTATATGATATATATTTTGCTCCGAACGGTAATCTTCAAAAAATCGCCAAAAATTGCACATTTATTTTTAAACAACACTTGAAGCCATGTTGACTAAGTTAAGGTTGATAGATTTTTACCTAAAAAGACGTACAGCAGAATAGCCTTTTGGCAATTTTTACTAAATTGAATAAATTAGTCATATTTTAGGATATGTTGGCGCCAGCAAAATAGCTAAGTTTCATTTGACAGTTCTAAACGTAATTTTAGCTAAAATTAGTTAGTAAGAAGTAATAATCTGTCGACTCATTTGGCAGTAGCTCTGTGTTCTGTGCTGTAGGTTGGGGGTTCGATCCCCAGGACAATCATTTGTGATGAACATAGAGTGCCCTGATACGGTACGACGTCGCAGCAGAACGCGAACCAGGTGGAGGACGAGCCCACCAAATTCCGCGCCGAATGGACAATCTTATCGCGGGAGAGGGGTGAATGGAGAGAATGAGGAAAGGGCTTTGCCCAGCTTTGAGACAGTGTGGGCTGATAATAACAATATCAAATTTAATAAAAAAAAAACTGTGTCTGGCTGTTATAAAATATTAAATGTATTAACAAATATTTAAGTATTTTATCAGTCAACTGTAACTGTAAGTATATATACAAGCTATGCTTAGTTCAAAGGTGTTGTGTGGATTGTCCAACATAATTTATCTATTGATGGGACTGGTGGGAGTGGTATTGTGAAAAAGGGACTAAAAGTGTGTAACATGAAGCCGGGGAAGCGCAAGCGCGAACGAGCGCGCGTGGTTGATTTGGCCGTAAGGTAGCAACCCATTTACCTAGAGGTAGGTACTGTCAGCCAACAGGGTGTCCGTGTGTGATGAGAAAAAGAAAGGGAAATAAAGAACCCATCAGCTGTGTTGTGTATAAAGTGTGCGTAAGTTGTGTATAAACTAATTAATAATAATAATAATAATGCCGGACATGTAGGCACGAGGACTGCATGTTTGAAAGGGACTGGGCAGGTCATGTGACTCGAATGCATTCAGAACGTTGGGTGAAGCTCGACACTCAGTGTGTGCCTGATAGTCGGAGACGACGCGGCAGACACAGGAAAAGATGGCGAGACGATCTAGATGCATCCGAGCCAAATTGGCTTACTGTGGCCTTGGAACGCAAAGAGTGGAAGGTAAAGAGGGAGGAGGGAGGGACTGTTATACTACTTATATTCAAGTACCTACTATTTTTTTGTAAACACATGGTGCATATTATACATAGAAACTCCTAGACCCGAAACAAATACTTGCAGATCATACAAACATTTGTCCCGGAACCCGCAACCTTTTGTGTCTCAGGCGGGTGTTCGCCTACTGTGCCACAGAGGTCGTCCAATTTAGGATATAATGTTAATGTTGCTTATTGCCTAGGCGAGATGTCCTCACCTCATTTGCTCGCTCTTTTTTATATTATAGATAAGTATATTGTACAGTCAATGTTCATTTTGTTAACGCGGCGGTTTCCTACACACTCGCATCATGTACTCATATAATCATTCAGCAAAATAAATCAGTTCACTTTCAGCTACGGACTCGGGTGGTTCCCATTTATTACCTATCATACCTATCAATATCATCTAAGGTGTAAGGAATACCCTTACATATATATTGCTGGACATAGCACACAACACCATGTAGCTCCAAACTAAGCATAGCTTGTATTATGGTGACTAGATGACTAATAGAATAATTATATATTTTTTAATACATACTTATGATACTTTATAACACCCAGACACAGAACAAACACCTATGTTGTTCACAGAAATGTTTATCCGGGGAGGGAATCGAACCCTCAGCCTACAGCGCAGAAGGCAGAGCTACTACCAACTGGGCTAACAGGATTATCCTGTAAGCTACCTTAAAATTTTAGGTTTTAGGATGTCCCGATTTCCTCACAATGTTGGTTTTACGAAATAACGATTTGCAACCGCAACTATTCCTCCGCCTCGTGAACATTATAGTGTCCTGCACGCACGAACTGTATAAATGGAGATGATGAACGAATGTAGCCCTATTTCTGTACCCTTAGCACGAGTAAAGCATCTTGCGCTTTCGGTTCAAACTAAGTCCCGGAGTCGCATAAAATTTCCACTCAAAGTCAAAAGATACTTTATTCAATTAATCACAAGGATCACTTTGAAATGTCTTACATACTAGGTGAATTTAGGTGTCAATTCCTCCTAACCCAAGCCCGAGAAGCACTGGCAAAAAACTGGTTTTTTCACTTTATATAAAGCTCAAGTCCGGTCGGATATGGAGTATTGTTATAGGATGGTTCAGCCAAACACCAGCTGACTGCTTTGGACTCGATCGAGCGTAGAGCATTGTGGCTGATGGGTGAGCAGCTAAACGCTGAGCCTAAGTTCCAGAGTCTCGAGCACCGCTGTAAATTTCCTTGCCTTTTAATATTTTATAGCAGGCGCTTTGCTTCCACATTTATAATGCGTACAGCCAAGGATTGGAATACTGTGCCTTCGTCTGTCTTTCCTGAAAACTACAAACTGGGTCTCTTCAACTCAATAGTAAATAGGTTTCCTTAACACCTTCGTGCACCATCCTCGTCCGCATCAGGCCAGGTTGCTTACCACCAGGCGAGATCGTGGTATTCTTTGAAGTGTAACTAGCCACAATATCAAGTTTGCATTTGATTTGGTAAACATAATTTTAGCCGCCATCTTTTTTTCACATGTAAAAACTCTTTTCTGATTTCGTACCTTTTTTTAATATCCAAAGAGTTTTACATTCTTCCGAGCAGAGAAAGAACCACTTGCTCAATAATGTTTGACTTTTTATACGCGAATTTAAATGTAATGTTTCGAATTTAAACAACGAGCTCTTCTAGTCTTTTTTAAATGATTAATTTTATATATATACTAGCTGACCCGGCAAACTTTGTACCGCCTCAATAAATCAATAAAAAAAAAAACATATTTACTCACCTTTTAAACCTTTCCTGGACTCCCACAAATAATTCAAAACCAAAATTAGCCAAATCAGACCAGCCGCAGACCAGACTAATTATGTTACTAATTTATAAGTTCATTTGATTGTGTTGTATTATTTATTATTAAGAGACTTTTATTATTACTTTTATCTATAATTATTGTTACTGTGTGTTTATATTATGTATCATCACTACAGAGTATAAAACAGAGTATATGTCTATCTCTTAGGTTATGTTATTCTCTTAGATAACGTTGTAAAGACATTCTGTAGTATATTTAGTATCAGCATTGCACCCGTGCGAAGCCGGAACGGCTCACTAGTAATTTATAAGAATTGAACTGACTTGTAACCATCTTGTTAATAATAAAAACTCAAACTTGTTATGCCCGTCTGTCTGTTTGACTCTCTAAAGAGCTTTTGCTCGCTGCTAATTTATTATAGGATCTTTTTTACCCAAATGCGATATTTGTATATTCTCAAGTAGGAGAAACCGGTGTCTACAAGGTTCATGGTACGCTAAGGTATTTGTAACTCCAATCCAACTCACCAATTAGGTACCTTTCTTAGCATATGTTTAATAGAAATCGAGTCAGTATTTACTAAGACGAGAGTAGAGTATGTGGGATCGCTACCATAGTGGTTCATAACGTAGAAACACTTGCTGGTAGGCTTAGTTCCGCTGCATATGCAGTTCGTGCGATTCGGTGGCCCACTGATGAAGCTACAGCTAGACTAGTTTATTTCAGTTACTTCCATAGTGTTATGTCATACGGCATCATTCTCTGGGGGAGGGCAGCTGATATTGGTAATTCAAAAAAGGGCAATACGTGCCATTTATAAAATGAAGCCACGAGAATCTTTGAGAGAAATATTCAAAGAAATTAATATTCTCACAATAGATTCACAATATATATGAAAATGTGTTATACACACATAAAAATAGAGATGGGATTCAGCAAATAGTGACCTTCATAAACAACACTAGGAATAGACATAAATTATACATCCCTAGGTTTTGACTAGAAAAAGTAAATAAGTCCTTTATGGAGAACACGGTGCGCTTCTATAATAAGCTTCCTGAAAATGCTACTAAACTACCTATTAAGAAATTTAAAGCATACATAAAAGGTAGTCTTTTGAAGAAAGCTTATTATAATATAGATGACTATATTATTGATAAGAATACATGGCCTCATGTCGCTCTGCCGTCAGACAGTTAAACGACATACTGGAAATGTATAAACTCTCTTATATTAGTATTTCGTTGTTAAGGTAGTTATAAGATAGATCATATAAAAAAGCGCTAAGACCAAGACGAGTTTCTTGCCAGTTCTTCTCGGGCTTGGGTTAGGATGAATTGGTACCTAAATTCACCTAGTATGTAAGACGTTTCAAAGTGATCCTTGTGATTGTATTGAATAAAGTATCCTTTGACTTTGACTTTGACTTTGTCAGCTCAATTGATAAACATTAGTGTAATGAACATAGATGTTTGTTCTCTCCGGTTGTTATAAATAAATAAAAAAAAATTACGTACATTTAACACAGCGTCATCTAGCCCCAAAGTAAGCAGAGCTTGTGATATGGGTACCTCATTGACTAATATACTAATTATATACTTTTGCATTATTGCAAATACACATACACATTATATATAGAAAAACAAATACTTGCAGATCATACAAACATTTGTCCCGCGGCGGTAATGGAACCCGCAACTTTCTGCGTCTCAGGCAGACCTACACCCACTGCGCAACAGAAGTCAAAGTGTTATACAGGTGGCAACTCGGTTGGTTCATTTCTAAAATTAGGAATTGTCTAAAATATATTAAGTTAGTCATAGCATTTGTAAAACCTATTCGGTTGGTACCATCTAACTAAATAAGGAACGCTTAATTAAGTTAGATTAGGATAATTTAGTAGCAGCAGAATACCAAAGGTTAATTTGACAGTTCAAAACCTAATTTTAGCTAAAATTAGTAACAACATAATGGAGGCCACTATGTATTTAAAAAATATCTATGTATTGTCACATAATACAAGCTAGATTTGGGGCTAGGTGGTATTGTATGCATTTTCAATATTTATTTATTTTCTAAAGTTAGGCGATGATGTACCTTTTAAGCAGTCTATTAACTCCGTCACGAGAGTAAGCCACTCGTACGAAAGTAGTATTTAGTAGTCAATTAACTCGTGCTATCCGAACTATCCATCCAACTTGCTCAATTTATTCCACATAATATCTACCAGATTCTGTAGAATCCCGTCTCTAGTATCAAGACTAATAAATTATGGAACTCTTGTGCCCACATTTAAATTAATTACTTTATGATGCGCAATGCTCTCAAACTGGCCTGTCAGCTCAGTCTGTAGTAGCTCTGCCTTCTGCGCTGTAGGTTGTGGGTTCAATCCCCAGGACAAACATTTGTGTGATGGTTTTAGGTATTTTTCTGCATGGGTGTTATTAAGTATTATGATGCTGCTACACGTATTAATATACACATAATTGTGCTTTGTCGTTTTGGTGTCCATTACTGTTAAGATTGTGTAATTGTTTTTTAAAATAATTTATAATTATTATTTTAAAACTAAAAAGAAAACCGACATCATTCATGTACGAAATTTCGTTTCGAAATTATAAGAATAAGAATTAGAATATTATAAGAATATTTATTGCCAAAAAAGAATTACATTAATTTACAGTATCGGCGAGGCCCATACTAGGCGTAGAAGCCTGTATCTTGGGTCTCATGAGCTCGAGTTACCTAATTAATAGATTTTTGGCGATGTTTGGCTTTAGTGTACATATTATAAATGTTAAAATCGGCAGTTTTAGATTGCATGCATGTATTGTGTGTGTGTGTGTGTGTGTGTATGTGTGTGTGTGTATGCGGATGGGTGTATGCATGTGTCTATTTATGTATGTGTGCAGGTGAGTGTATGAAAGTGAGTGCGTTTGAGATTAGTCACACATTTTACAAATATTGTTGTAGGTGTTCAGAAGTGAAAATCTCGGACTTCGTCTTGCCATTTCTGAATTACTTGGATGACATATTTTTTTCAGTTATTTTGATTTAAAAACCAAACTAAGGAACCGATTTTGACGAAATTTTTATAGGACCAGTCTGAAAGTATATCCTTTCACATTAAAGTTTTTTTTAAATCGGTTAATAAATGACGGAGTTATGAGGTAAACAAAAATGTACGCATTTAAAAATATATATGTATTCTAATGTGGCAATGGGCAACTGATAACCGTTGGGGAATAAAAGTTCTTGAATGGCGACCAAGGACAGGAAAACGAAGCGTAGGACGACCCCCTACCCGATGGACTGACGACATTGTAAAGATCGCAGGAAGTCGGTTGATGGAGATGGCTCAAAATTGTTCTTCCTGGAAATCTATTGGGGAGGCCTATGTTCAGCAGTTGACTTCATAAAGGCTGTTATGATGATGATCATGATGATGATGTATTCTAAAAAGTATGATTAGTTTGATAGTTAGGCTAGATAGTGCTGTGTGTATTGTTCAGTAACATTTATTAATGTAAATATTACAGGTATTCAATATCAATATCAATATATCAATATATGTATATTTTTGGGAGCATAAACAAGAATATACAAAAACAATGGAAGAATGATAACATTACGCAGAAGTTAAATTAACTGTTTCGCGAATGTTAACGTCCACCTCCGAAGATAATAGAACAGAACGCAGATTAGATACAACAGCATAGTATAGGGGGATTGTAGACCCCTTCACAAAAAATAATATATCTGAAGTAGCAAGTGTGTAGTGTGTAAAGTGTGTGTGTGTTCGTGTATGAGTATGTGTGTATGTGTGTAGGTGTTAATGTGTGTGTGTGTGTGTGTGTGTGTGTGTGTGTGAGTGTGTGTGAGTGTGTGTGTGGGTGTGTGTGGGTGTGGGTGTGGGTGTGTGGGTGTGCGTGTAAAGTAAGGGTGAGTTTAAAGAACTGATTCTATCAGTTATTTACGTTATCCATAGTTAAGTACAAGCTTTGCTTATTGTTCGGGTTTACACCGAACACAGCAATTATGCTTTTTTGTCTTACAAATATGCAGAATTGCCTGAAACAATGCGCCCTCAAACAAATGCGCTACCATCTACCGGGCCGGCACCGCGTCTCTCATAATCATCGAACCGTAACATTTTATACCATTTATATTGTTACCAATTTTTATTTGTCTTTTATACCACTTAATTATATTTTTCACCATTTCGTGTACCAGTGTGAAGTCCGATAAAATACACTACTACTACAGTGAACTTTGGACTTCTCATTTTGTCTCCACACCAAATACCAACAACCAATAAATAAGAGACCTAGGATTCCTACCATAAAGAGTCCTAGCTTTTTACACTTTATACACTGAGAGAACTGAAAAAAATATCATTAATAAAGTTATACAATAGTTTGGGGGTAGATTATGTGTGCAATGTCCAATATTAAAGTATATGCGTTTCTGTCGCGTTTCTGTTTATGCTTCCCTGTCATCTGACAGATATTAAAAGTCACGTGGTTTTGACGACCTCGATGGCGCAGTTGGCTATGATCCGGCTGAGACGCAGAAGATTGCGGAATCGATTCCCGCCGCGGGACAAATGTTTGTATGATCTGCAAGTACTTGTCTCGGGTCTGGGTGTTTCTATGTATAATATGTATGTATTTACAAAAAAAAGTATTTAAGTAGTATATTAGTCATGTGCCCTTAACACAAGCTCTGCTTACTTTGGAGCCAGATGATGCTGTGTACAATGTCCGGGATTATTTATTTATTTAAAACACATAACGCTGAGTCGACATCTTTTTGCTGCTGCACACAGCACTGTTAGGTAGGTAAGTTATAGGTAAGTATATACGCAGAATAATTTTAGTTTTTTAAATGTCTTTTCTCCTTTTACATTTTAATATGCATTACTTCCTTTTTACCTGATATTGTTTAGTCTTCTTTGCTATTATTAATGTGTTTGTGTGTTTATTCTGTAAATAAACAAATGTCTATGTCTATGTCTTGTTCATAAACAGCTCTCAAATAGTGAAGAAATACATTATAATCATTATTGGTGTGTAATTTTTCACGACCATTTTAAGTTAACTCTTTGCTCCGTTTTAGTGGAAACCTACTCTTCTCGCCGTCAAATGACGGTCGTTGATACAGAAACTAGTCTCAATGATATATTCAAAGATTTGAAATTGTAATATCAGTCAATTCAATTCTTTCCTTATGAGGGACAATGTTGGAATATTGAAAAGGCAATTTAATTTTATGGGTCGTATTGCAAAACTGGAAAACTCAACTGTAAACCATATAAACAAGTAGGTATAGCTCGACACAATATAGAAGTCACACGGGTTAGTATTGCTAATAAACTAACTCCAACCAAAACATACAATTTTACTTGTAAAAAATAACAATACCTACAAATATATTTTTTTATTAAATAATACCGGACATTTGACTTTGCATCATCTGGTCCCAAAGTAAGCAGAGCTTGTGATATGGGAACCACACTGAAACACTACTTAAATAAGTGTTTTCGTAAATATATTCATAACATACATATTAAACACATGTTTGCAGATCATATAAACATAACATTACAAAACTGCAACCGAACCGACACCGTATGTACTGAATCGTCATGCAGCTAAATCACTGTATTTGAAGAACAGAAAATTCAACAAATAAAATAAAAGCTACTAGGAAATTAAAAAATAATGAAACAGGTACATCAAAGGCCCGAAATAGACAGTTCCAATTAAATATAAATGATGCAATTTTGACAAAGTAACAGGAAGTTGCAAATGCATTTGATGGTTTTTTCTCAGATATACCTAAAATTGTGACCAAATCGTTAAACTCTTCAGCCTCCAGAGCTTCCGTTCTATTAGAATCCAGTGTTGCAAAATGTAAGAATGAGTTTAGTTTTAGCTATATTAACGAGGCCAGTATTGTAAAAGCATTCAAGTTAATCAATATGAAAAATACAAAAGATCTTAGGGAATGTCTACAAAGGTACTGGGTGTCATTATTTTAGATATGGCACCATGTTTAGCTTATATTTTTAATAGATGTATTCTTTATTTAATAAAAACACAAGGACCGTTTAGTATCGTCTTCTTACATACTAGTGAATCTAGGTGCCGGTTCCTAATAACCCCAGTTGAAGAAGAATCCGGCAAGAAACTCGTCTGGTCTTAACACTTTTTTGTATGATCCTTGCCAATTTTGTTACGGATGCCATTCATCCCAAGCTTTTTTGTCATCTAAATAATCCGATATTTTGTAATATACTTTAATAGACAGTTTCTGTTTAATTACGTTTTTAAATTTGCCAATCGACAAATCTAACACGTCCCTTTAGATAAGTAGTAGGTATATCAGTCATGTGGGCATAACACTAGCTCTGCTAACTTTGGGGCCCGATGATAGTTTGTGAAATTTCCGGGATTATTTATTTATAAAAAAAATATTATAGTAACAAATAAATAAATATTGCAGGACATTGCACGCAACACCATCCCCAAACTAAACATAGCTTGTATTATGGTGACCATATGACTGATAGATTTATTTTAAATACATGCTTACGATTTTTTATAACACCCAGACACAGAACAAACACCTATACTATATTCATTACAAATGTTTATCCTGGAAGGGAATATAACCCTCAACCTACAGCGCCAAAGACAGAGCTACTACCAACTGAGCTGACAGGACAGTCGACCTAAGGACCCCTTTAAAAGATATAAAGGTCTCAACTGATCTAGATCTCTCCCAGAGGGAAACATCCCTAAGAAACTGCGTTGTCACATTGAAAGATATTGTTTAGTGTTTAGGTAAGTAAATATTTTACTATAGATTATGTTTAAGGTTTGAATATTGTGATATCGCAAGTTTAGATAAAGCCTGTGTTTAGTTAATCATTACGGGATGACGAGCCGATAGCAGATTCGTGAGCCGGAGTATTACGATACAGATGAATGTGGTGCGGTGCAAGAAACGAGAGGTAGCGACGACACTGGGGCATTGTAGCAAATATAATAAAATTACTGGGTATGTCTATATCATAGCGCGTATGAATAAATAAATCACTACATCACTACATTGTATAAAACAAAGTCGCTTCCCGCTGTCTGTCTGTCCATAAGTATGCTTAGATCTTTAAAACTACGCAACGGATTTTGATGCGGTTTTTTTTAATAGAGTGATTCAAGAGGAAGGTTTCTATGTATAATACATGCATAATATAGTAGCGAAACACTCATCATTTTAGAGGTTTCTAATGTGATGTCTCATAAATAAACACATTTTTACGCTTACATTACAAACGTTGGCTGAACCCTACGAGATAGATCAAAATAATGTACTACAGTATTGTACAACTTAAAAAGATCTACAAAAAGTCCGCGTTGGTATATCTCTATCTCTTAGGTTATGTTATTCTCTTAGATAACATTGTAGGTATATAAGGTATATGTAGGACATTCTGTAGTATATTTAGTATTCGCATTGCACCCGTGCGAAGCCGGGGCGGGTCGCTAGTGGCATATAAATATTGATGGACAATGCATGCAAACACCATCTAGCACCAAATTAAGCAGAGCTCAGATGACAGATAGAATACCTCAATATTTTTAAATACATAATGATATTTTATTATACCCAAAAACAGAACAAACTTCTATGTTCGTCACATAAATGTTTTACTAGAAATCGAACCCTCAACAACGCAGAAAGAAGGCAGAGCTACACCACTGAACTGACATGCCAGTCAGTATCTTCCGGTATTGCAAACGTTCGCTGGTGCAACTTAGGCGACTCCTTTATCAAATTATTTTTACACGTATTCACATAGCACGCGCTTCCCAGGTTTCCTGTTCCTGTTACACACGAAAGTCCATTTTCACCAAATCACTCCCACAGATTGCAGGAAAGGGAGAGAAATGTAACACATTAAAAAAAATACGGGTTGCACTCCGGGAGTGCCGACAGAAGTGAAAACTTATTTTGGCGCGTTAGACATTTTTTAGATGGGTACTAGGGTTACTGGGTTATGCATTGCATTTAATTTATGAACTGTATTTTATTAGTTATTAGTTATTAGAAACATTAAAATACATTTAATATTCTTTTATGTTTTTGTTCAGAATGTAGATAGTATATCAAAGAACCTAACTCAGTAAACTTTTCCATACAATAGTAGACTGTAAACATGTGAATTAAGGTTTATAATCAAATGGGGCGATCGCGACAGCCGGCTGCGTCTCGGTAACGGTGTTGCGAGTCCAGAGGTTCAACCTCATCTAAAAATATGCGTACCGCGCTAAAAGAAGTTTTCACTTCAATATTATCTTCATCAGCTTATAACTTGCAGTAACAGCCGACATAACTAATCGATAGATTAGCTGGAGCGACGTCTGCGCACGATGCAGCTATCAGTTGCCTAACACACGCGAAATGTGGAGAAATGAGCCGTTTCTATTATTTACTGAGCCCACACGTGGGTAAGCAAAAACATACCCAGGAGTGGGTAATCACTATGGGAAATCAATCAATACAATTCGCAATAAAATAACATCTATAAAGCGTAGAATGCTTTGCAGCACCAACATTCTGATAGGGGTGCTGGCTGGCAGAAATTGTAGTTGTTTGTAAAGGCACTGGTCAAGAGCCTCATCAACCCTTGTGCTACACTAATTTATTATTTGAATCAATTCTATTTTTACAAGCTTTTTTTATTAGCTTCACTTGTATGTTTGTTTGTACGTATATAACCGACTCCTTTGGACTTGATTTGACCCACAAACTTTGTAGATCTATCGAGGACCGTTAACAATACACTAATTTGAAAAGATTATTCCATTATTCAATTTGCAAAATAAGATTTGTCATTCATATTCATTAAGATTTGTCATTTCATCTATAGTCGATTATAATTTTCAATCATTATCTTTAACTGATTTATTCTAACAAATTTAGGAAAACCAAACAGATTTTTTTATTTGAAAAAAATAAGCAAGAAATTAAATTTTCTATTTTTGAGGAAAGAGCTACTGTAATGAATGGTAATCGAGCTACCGATTAAGATTGCTCTAATAAAAATAATAGTTCATAAAAAACTTTAATATTGGGAGGCTTAGGTATTCGCAAAATTTCAAGTATTGCCCTACCGGCGTTCTTGTTTTCTGTCTACAGTACTAGTAATTTGGTTGAAAAATTCTGATTCCGTCTTTTCCGGCTAGTTCTCATCAAATTTCATATCTAGACGAAGCAAGTAGCGCTTGGAACAGTGCTTGCCCTAATTCTGCTCCCCCAAGAACTTTTCGGCCCAACGGCAATGGGACGGGCCTCAATGTGAGCTTACATGGAATCATCTGTTAGAAACATGCTCAACCTACGTAGATCGCGCCCATCTCCTAGCCGTTTCGAAATGGGAGTCTGGACATTGGTTACAAGCACTACCATCATCTAACATTGGAACATTATTAGATCCTACAACATTTCGAGTTGCAATTTGTCTGCGGTTGGGTGCGCGGTGCTGCGCCCCTCATCACTGACAGTGTGGTACAGTGGTCGACCAGCTTGGTCTCCATGGGTTATCGTGTCATAGGGCCGCCGGTAGCATTGCCCACCACACCAGTCTTAACGATATCATTCATCGGGCACTCACCAGCGTCAACATAGCAGCTGTTCTCGAACCCAACGGTCTGATACGTGATGATGGGAAGAGGCCTGATGGTATGACTCTTGTCCCTTGGAAGATGGGTAGGCCATTAGTTTGGGATGCTACTTGCGTAGACACCCTAGCCGCATCCCATCTGTCAGGGATTTCCGTTAGGGCTGGTGCGGCGGCTGAATGTGCCGAGGACCTCAAAAACCGCAAATATGCTGGTTTGGATAAGGCCTATATATTTGAGC
Organism: Lampropteryx suffumata; assembly: GCA_948098915.1. Taxonomy (NCBI): domain Eukaryota; kingdom Metazoa; phylum Arthropoda; class Insecta; order Lepidoptera; family Geometridae; genus Lampropteryx; species Lampropteryx suffumata. The sequence goes on along the minus strand of OX402571.1, from coordinate 11,569,248 downwards.
CTTTTGGAGTCGAGACCCTGGGCCCGTGGGGAACAGGAGCCCACCGCGTTTTCAAAATTATTTATCGGCGTCTGGTAGATACGTTGCATGACCCAAGAGCTGGCACCTATCTGGCTCAGCTTAACATTGCCATTCAACGTGGTAATGCCACCAGTATCTTGGGAACGCTGCCCTCTGGTAGTGATCTGGATCAGTTGAGCTATCTACAGGGTGGCCAGGAACTAGTATGTTAAGCCTGAACGAGAAGATTCCGACCATGAAAATTAACAGTTGTGGGGGTACAACTCCTAAGAATTCTTATTTTTAGATTTCCATACAAAAACATTCAAGAAATAAAATTGACAACCCTTATTATTTTGTCAACAATGTTTCTAAGTGCGTTACCTACCTAGGGTAAAACACCCAGTTTTCAGCCCCGCACCAGTACTCAGCCTTTACGGACTTTATATACCCATAAATAGTGTTGGAATTGGTTTACACCTTTAAAGTTACGTTTAATGAAATCCCTGTATCCTTTTTGGATATTACTATAATCAGAGTTCAATAAAAAAAATTAAAGCATACATAAAGGGTAGTCTTTTGATGAAAGCGTATCATCATTACATAGTATAAAACAAAGTCGCCTCTTGCTCGTGTCATAAATAAACATATTTTTTTGCGCTTATGCAATGTTCACCTCTGCATTGGAGGATGTTTTCAAGCTTTTGTACTGGCATAGACATAGTATCAACATCAATGGCGAACGCCTCACTCACTTTCGATTTGCCGACGATATAGTCCTCATGGCAGAATCGCTGGAAGACCTAGGCACAATGCTCAGCGAGCTCAATATCGTCTCCCAACAGGTGGGTCTTAAAATGAACATGAGCAAGACAAAAATCATGTCAAATGTTGCACCCGTACCGGTACATGTTGGGAGCGATATAATCGAAGTTGTAGACCATTATGTCTATTTGGGTGAGACGATTCAACTAGGCAAGTCCAACTTGCCTAGTTACTTAATTTCCTAAACGCTGCCCTCCAACTCGGATGGGCAGCGTTTAGGAAATTAAGGCACATCTTCTCGTCACAGATACCGCAGAGTCTCAAGACGAAAGTCTACAATCAGTGCGTGTTGCCAGTGATGACATATGGAACTGAGACTTGGTTGATGACTATTGGACTCATACACAAGCTCAGAGTCGCGCAACGTGCAATGGAGAGAGCTATGTTGGGTGTTTCACTACGTGATAAATCCGCAACGAGGAAATCCGTAGAAGAACCAAAGTCGCCAACGTAGTGCTCAAAATTTGCAAGTTGAAGTGGCAATGGGCAGGCCATATAGCTCGCAGAACTGACAACCGCTGGGGAGTAAAAGTTCTCGAATGGCGACCAAGGACAGGAAAACGAAGCGTAGGACGACCCCCCCACCCGATGGACTGACGACATTGTAAAGATCGCAGGAAGTCGGTGGATGGAGAGGGTTCAAAATCGTTCTTCCTGGAAATCTATTGGGGAGGCCTATGTCCAGCAGTGGACTCCATATAGGCTGATATAATAGGGTAAGACATGGCTGACTTGTAGAGAAATGAGGCTGAGCACTGGTGAAAAGTGCCATATTTTAATTAATGTTGTTTTTTGTTATAATTCTATAACAATTTAAATGTTTTGTTGATTTTATTTCATTACCCACTAAAAAGCTGACTACTGGGTGTTTTACCCTACATCGTTTCGCGTGAGTTCAAATCGCTTGTTAAGCTAGGCTAGATAGGTGCCTAGGTTGGTGTGTGTAGGTATCTATTGACGTAGGTACTTACATTACATAGTGACTGCGGTATTCACACAAGCCATGGTATTTCGTTTGTAGCACAAAACTAAGTAGATATTTATTTAGTAACTAGGTACCTATTTATCCAGCAGCGGCTAATCCAATTACCTATTCGTCTCTTGCAAAACAATGTTTTTAATTTTAAAGTAAAAGAAGTAACAACTTAGGTAGATTACATACCGTTTAATGTCTTGTCTTAGGTTTAGTAGGCGGATCCGTAAGGTTTTGAAAATTGAATAACAAACACCACTTTACCCGATTAGTAGGTACATATTCTAGGTACTACTTAGCTATCCAACACAAATCACTTATGATTGAGTTAAAAAAACACATGGTTACTCGTAAAAATCATACACAATCACACAAAAGCCGCGAAGTCACTGAGTCGCACAATGAGGTGGACAAATAAAACTATGGGAAAATATGGGATAGACAAGATTTTTCATAGAAATTCAAATTATTAGATACCTAGCCTAGAAATGTTAATAAGAAATCTATCTATCTACCTAAGAAAAATGTTGTAGGTTCGGTACCTAATGCATTGAATTTCTATGAAGTTCTATCTACCTATGTAATCTACCTACTTACGAAAAATGTTGGTTAGATACCTACCTACCCAATGCTTTAAATTTCTATGAAGATCTAAATCAAGTTATTTTAATAAAGAGTTGTGAACATGTTATCATCATCATCATCATGAAATTTTTGTTTGCCAACAAAATTAAATGCAATAAATCCGAAAATTTGATAGAAGAATAAACAAGCTTCTTATAAAAATTGCAGCTGATCTCAATAAGAACACAAACATTTACTTTCTTCTCAGAAGCATCACAATGTTGGCAACTTTAAAGTGTTGCGTGAACTCAAACGATACTTCATTTTGGGGTCACGCTCAGAGTTCAATAAACAGCAGATTTTAGGGACGTTAACATTTGTAGTAAGTGCAGTTTTGAAGCAAACTTTGCTGCTCATTTCTTCAATGAAAAACATTGAACTTATAAAAGAGGTAAAACATATGTTGTTCACGTAAGTATCGAGAATCGGCCCACCCCGGCATAACATACTAGTTCCGGGACACGCGGTATAGATCGTTTTAAACGGTCCTTAGCTCAACTGTTTCACGTGTATTTTATATTATTGTATATTATTTTGTACATTTCAGTAATTATTTCTGTAAATAAATGTTTTCTGTTTAATAAACTAAAATAACAAACAAATTTTTATTTCTATTTTATATTTATTAAATGTTTTTACTCTATTCTTAATTCAAATTTATTTTCTATTTTTTTTTTTCGATTTCTACAAAAGCGTGTTTTTTTTAGTTTTTTAAGCTATTATTTATTTTTTATGTGTAATATTATTGAATATTGGTTATTGAATTTTTGATGAGTGCGCCTCAGAGGCTCCTTTCGTCCACTTGGCACATGTCTTACACATGCTGCAGCATGTTGGTTTCCTCACAATATTTTCATTCCCGTTCCTTCATACAGTACTTTCAAAAGGATCAGTTTGAAAAGTCTTGCTAGGTGAAATAAGGCAGCGCGCAAACGTGGACAGCACAAGCAACAGATGAATATTTAATTTCTATAGAACCAGTAAGAAATCATCCACTCCTTGCGCACACGTAACGTACTCATTGACGTTCAAAAAGTGTTCGGTGTCGGCAACTGGAAACTAAAAGTCGTCAGTTGAAGACACAAGCAACATTAAGAAATTTCCTTACAATTGTACTGACGGAAAACAAGCAACGAATTGTACCAGTGGCCAGTAGTAGCAACGGCGACTTTGTCCGCCACAAGACACAGTACTGGGTTCCCTGTAATGGTGTGCCGTGTCGGCAACAAAAAGTGTCTTCGTTTGCGCAGCGCCTTTTCGCCTGCCAATTCCTCCTAACCCAAGTCCGAGAAGAATTGATAAGAAACTAATCCTGGTCCTTTTTTGAATGATAATTCATATAACTTAACTCTTAACTTTGTTAGTATATTTAGTATCTGCAATTCCACTATTATATTGATCATGTTTATTTTTCTAGTATTAGTTTAGAATAGTTTGGTTATATGTTTAAATATTTTTGTTTAACAATTTTGATTCATATAGTTGGTTTTAGTATGAATTATTTTAGAATGAGTGAAGACAGGTTGGTAGAAGTTGTCACACAATGGGTGCCTGCAAATGGGCGACGAAGAAACGTTGGCGTGACGATCTCGATGCCTTCGAGAAAAGCTGGTGAGAAATGGCGGACAGGGATAATTGGTAGAAATTGGGGGAGACTTTTGCCCAGCTGTGGGAAAGTATAGGTTAATAAAAAAAAAGTTGTTTTAGTCAATTATTTCTAATCTAAATTTAGGCTGTTGTCTGCATAACTTGTATTGTATTTTATGTCATGTGCATGTCTGTATTTGTTGCATATTTAATAAAATGTTATTGTTGATTTATTAGATTCCTATGTTTGTTATGTGTACTGTTGGTGATGCCTAATAAATAAATAAACTCTAAGACGTAATCTTCTGTGGCGCAGTGGACGAGGGCGTGACTGAGACACAAAAGGTTAGATTCCCGCCGCAAGACAGATGTTAGTATAATCTGAAAGTGTTTGTCTCGGGTCTGGGTGTTTTTCTATGTATAATATGTATGATTTTATTTACAAAAAAATTGTACATGAGTCATGAAATTCCCATAACACCCATTGTAATTTGTGCCCATTGTACAATGGTAGATATATTTATGTACAGAAATAATTATAGAAATGTACAAAATAATATGAAATACACGTGAAACAGTTGAGCTACAATTGTATTTCTATTATTTCTTCTGTGTTCTTTTTATGTACAATAATCTATTAATAATCTATCTATCTATTTAAAAAAGGGACTGACCCAGAATGTTGCTCTACTTCGTAAAATAAAAACCGACTATGCTATGCCGAAAAATACCTCGCTTCTTTTAAATATGTTGCAAATTTATTCGTATTACCAATTAAAAATGCTATTTAAACTACCTAAGCACCTATAAAACCTATTAATAATTAATAGTCGTGAATCACTGCATTTTGTACCTTAAGTCATCGACATAAATGTCCCTCCACGACTTGGCAAATTTTTTTTTTGTTAAGTTAATGGTACGTGTATTTCCATGTTACTTTAATGCCACTAACATAAACAATAAGTAATTGAAGTGAAGGCTACATGCAGCATTTTGACTATTCAAAACTTAGTTAGTGTAGTGATGGGACTTGTCGATGTTTCTGAGAGCCAAGAAAGATGGCGTTTGATCTATCGATAAAGTGTCAACTGGCTCGACAGATCTACAACTGATTGTACCGGCAAAATATTATAAAGCATCTACAGTAGATTACATTGATTGATTTCATTTTCATTGGACAGTACAAATTAAACATAGCAAAGCAGCGCTATCTGATTATCTGAAAGACCTTTCTATTTATCAAGAAATATATATCTCACACAATGTGTACAATCCACACAACATTATCTACTCTTAATCCCAATTTGAGTGTACCTTAACATAGTCCCTATGGACCTTCCATATCGTCCCTATGGGAACCAGATGTCTGATAGAATACTTATATATTTTTAAATACATACTTAAAATACTTTATAGAACCCGGACACAAAACAAACATCTATGTTCTTCACATAAATATTTGTCCTATTAAGAAATCGCATCTAACAGACCAGATACAGAGCTACTATCAACTAAGATAGATAGGCCAGTCTACATATAGATCGATAATGGCACTGATTGTGTAGGTAGCTTCGCCAGACTAGCTAAAATTTCGTAAAATACGAACGGCCTTATTTTTATTACCACAAGGACGAAATTAGATTATGATTTTTAAATGACACTTATAAATTTACTAAACTGACGTATAATTGACGCTTTTAAGACCATATTAGTCAACATGTTAAAAAGCGCTGATTAAAAATGCGGAATATCTTAAAAAAGCGGAAAATCTTAGAAATTTTTAAAATCTTAGGAAACTTGATAAAGGAATCAAATGTCAATTTTAATATTATTTTGAAACTGTCATAAAAAGGTTGCACGTATTTCTGGATTTTTTTGCTAGTCTGGCGAAACTATAGATTCAGGGCCAATATCTACTTAAAATCCATTTTTTTTTGCATGACTCAAATCCAAATTATGAACACAAAAATAAACATGGCTCACGACTGAAATCACCAGGCATGGTAGACACCTCCTCAAATCCTCATAACACACAATAAATAAAATCAATCTAATTTAAAACGATAAAACTTATTCATCGTCAACAAGCCGTCTACACGTCCCACCCCTACTCGTTATGCACACATTGCGCAAGCGCACGAGCCGTCAGTATTATGACAATTGAGCGCAATCTCGCCGTAATCGATACATCTCGATCGCATCACTATTTGGAGCAAGGTGGATCCTTTCCATGGACCTTCAGCAGGTGGTTTATTGAAACGGACAAGTGTGAGTAGGACACGGTTACGGCAATCTAGACCTCATTATTTTTTTATAATAATTTAGCATAGAGCTTTAATATCTACGTCAACGAGAATAAATGTATAATAATAAATAATTAATATTGCTGGACAATGTACACAACACCATCTAGTCCCAAACTAAGCATAGCTTGACTGGCTTGACTGGACTGACTCATCTAGACTGGTGACTAGATGACTGATAGAATACTTACATATTTTTAAACACATACTTATGATACATTATAACAGAACAAACACCTATTTTCTTCACACAAATGTTTATCCTGGGAGGGAATCGAACCCTCAACTAACAGCGCAGACGGCAGAGCTGCTACCAACAGAGCTGACAGGCCAGCCAGAATTTTCTCAGTGCATCATTTACCGTTATTTAACGCCAGATTAAGATCACTGGTATTCTAGTGGTAGTGTCCGTCTTCCGTTCCTAAGGTCGTGGGTTCGAATCCGGTCGTGCACCAATGTGAAACCAATCGGAAAATGTATCAAACGCCAGTAGGTACTTTTTAGGGGGTTCGGTTCCTTCAAAGTCAAAGTCAAGTCAAAAGATACTTTATTTAATACAATCACGAGGATCACTTTGAAACGTCTTACATACTAGGTTAATTTAGGTGCCCATTCCTCCTAACCCAAGCCCGAGAAGGACCGGCAAGAAACTCGTCCTGGTCCTGGCGCTTTTTTACATGATCCATCTTATAACAACCTTAACTACGAAAAACTAATACAAGAGAGTTTATACATTTCAAATGTGTAAGTTAACTGTCTGAGGGCAGAGCGACATGAGGCCATGCATTCTTATCAGTAATATAGTAATCCATATTATAATACGCTTTCTTCAAAAGACTACCCTTTATGTAATGAAGAGGATAAATAAATTAAAAACTGATTTTAACTTAAAACGAAGGCGTAAAAATCATGAACAGACTTTTTGCTGAAGGGTTCTCATGAAAAAACTACTGAATGTATCTATTCAAAATAAAGTTATTCGAGCTCTTGGATAAATACACTATGCTTGTATCGGAATAATTTTGGAGTTTGCGTACTCCGTATGTTATTTATTTCTGTTTAAATAAATTTATTACCTCAAAAGAATTAACAATTCACTTAATGAAATATTTAAACAAACAATAAACACGGATAAAACGACGTTTTCTAGAATGAAACCTAGCTAGATCGATTTATCGCCCCCGAAACTCCCTGCATACTAAATTTCATAAAAACCGTTGGAGCAGTTTCCGAGATTCAGATGATATATATATACAAATATACGAGAATTGCTCGTTTCACTACATAGTATAAAATAAAGTCGCTTCCCGCTGTCTGTCTGCCCCTATGTATGCTTAAATCTTTAAAACTACTCAACGGATTTTGATAGGGGTTTTTTTAATAGATAGAGTGATTCAAGTGGAAGGTTTATATGTATAAACATGTATAATATAGTAGAGAAACACTGTTAATTTTACAGTTTTCTAATCTAGACATTATATAGTATATTTAGTATCAGCATTGCACCCGTGCGAAGCCGGAGCGGGTCGCTATTAAAGGTATAAGATAGATAGATAGATTTAAGTACAAACGCGGGGAAGAAGTCGCGTGCGTTCAAGATAGTACTGTATATGTCAATTTTAACGGCAGAATTGAGGAATTTCAATTGCCCGTGCAATCACTGAAATGGAAATCGAAATGAGATTGCCGAAATGAATTCAGTTCTATAGAACTCTAGTAAGTGGCTATCAATGCATTAGGTTCAGTAATTAAATGTAGTTATTATAGATGTATAAATCTCAGCTCAGAGACATTCTCGCGTAAAGGAATTCAGCTGCCGGCTGTTATTGTGGCACATTAAACACATAATGAGTCTAGGGATATTTTAGAAGAGTTATTGCATGTTGCTTCCTAAAAATAATGTTTATCCATCAGATACGTAAAGCTAAATCATCCCTTTTCACCGTCTTAGGGGTTGAATTTCAAAAAATCTTAGTGGGCGTTTTTGCTGCAAAAGGAAGCTACTTTCCAAATTTCAGCTTTCTAGCTTCAGCGGTTTCGGCTCGGCGATGATGAATCAGTCAGTCAGGTTAAGCTCTCTTATGGGTATCTATAGATTATTTATTTGTTTATTTATTTATATATTAAGCATTAATAACAGTACACATATAAAACATATGAGTCTAATTAACCATTACATTTTATGGCATATGCTCCGATTACAAATTACCATTTACACCAATTGTTTTATGTTTTTATTTATTTTTAATGTATTGTGTATGTTTGTATCTACCAACTTAAATTCCTTTTTTTGTATGTATAACATGTATGTATTTACAAAAAAAAAAATATATATAACTAGTAAATAAGTCATATGCTACCCAAAATACATGCTCTACTTACATGGGGCAAGATCATGATGTGTAAAATGTCCGACATTATTTATTTATTTATTAATAGTAACATCATAACAGTAAATAGATAGCAAGTGACATGGTGGCAAATTTGGCAATAGTTATGTAGGTTGGTCCTACAATTGGGCACCTTCAGCACAATATAGAGTGTGCAATAGCAAAAGCCGTTGACTGCGTCTAATAGTAAGAGGCACCTTAATCTATGTGATGTTGAGGTATCAAAGGTATGTCGCATCTATTGGGAAATCACGTGTTGCATGTAAAGTGGGACAAAACGGCAAGTTACAATAAACGTGGAAGCGGTCGTGGCATAGATTATCGTTCCTAATAATGTTGTGCGAGGTACCTGAAGTATTTATTCTCATAGCAGCAAGAGGAGGTGTCAAAATACTTGAGGTTCAAAATTTAGTATCATAAGTATGTATTTTAATATATATATAAGTATTCTATCAGTCACAGATGACTCACTTTAATACAAGCTATGGTTAGTTTGGGGCTTGATGGTGTTGTGTGCATTTTCCACCAATATTTCTTTTTATTTATTTTTAGTCAGTAGAAGTCTAACATATTTATCTTTCAAACGGCAGCCATGTGGGATTTTCGAAAAAGAAAAAATAAATGTTCCGCTTCAGCTGATTCAGAAGGCACATTCGGAAGTACTACTTGTGTGTGATTGCGTACAACATTATGAATAAAAAGAGTCTAAAAGAATGTGTGTCTAACGTGTCTCTGACTACCCTCTCAGACATCCTCACAGACCTAGGTAACTAGAGATCTAAGGTGTCTTCTAAGCCCGGGTATTACGTCATCAGCAGATTACAGTAGTTTTTCACTTTCACCGTTCACCACACTAGATCGAAATAATGACACAATAAGACGAAGAAGAAAAAATTACTGAACGAAAGGCACCTCTGAACCGCAATCTTGACTATGTTTGTTTCGTTTTATGTTTTGTATAAAAAGGTGTTATAGTTAAAACTAGCTATGTTCAAACTTTTCCTGTAACACACCTGTTTGATTCAATCAAGTAAGAATTCGAATTCTGCAAGTGACACGGCCTGTTATAAATAAAACAGATAAACCCACTTGCAAGCATAGATACAATAAATCAATATAAAGAAAAAACTACATATATTTTAATATAATAACTGAGATGTACAGAATAATATATAATAATATATATTACTTGTGAAACAGTTAAGCTATCGTTTAAAACAATTTATAGATAATTCAACTGATCCAGATCACTGCCAGATGGCCGCGTCTCTAAGACACTGGCGGCAACGTTGAATGGCAATGCTAATACGCTAGGCCAGATAGGAGCCAGCTCGGTCACGCGTTGTTTTTACCAGACTCTATGAAATCATTTTGAAAAAGCGATGGGCTCCTGTTCCTCGCGGACCAAAGGTCTATTATAAATTATATAAAATTACTAGATGACTTGCTGAACTTCTTGATACCTATACTTAATCGATTGGATTGTAAACAGTATTGAAGCTTACAAAAGAAAAAAACTAATCGGTCGAGCATCTGCTAATTTTTGCGAGAGTTACTTACGGCTTTACGGCAATAGATTTCTTCGTCTTCTTTGTTAATGGCATCTGACATAATAATGTAAATTTTGCCAGTGCTTATATTTGTTTATAGTCAATTTGTTTGTTAATAAAGTTTAAGTCGATGATCAATTGTCAAATCTAAACGTTATCGCGGAATGGCCGTCTAGAATTTTCTTGGGATTCCTCGTCGTTCAAATCACATTGCACCATAATACACTTATAATTCAATTGTCCATATTTGTCCTATGTAGTCACAATTTATTCATTAAAATTCCGCTAAGATTACTGAATAAAACATGCAATAAAACGAGGAAGAAATATTAAATTAGCAGAGCTATGTTACTTCATGAAATGACAAACGTAGAATTGGCAATAGATTTATATATACCTATTTAAGAGACGATAAATTGTATATGTACATGTGAGCACGCACAGAAAAGACATCCGAAGTCAGGATTAGAAAGACTAGTGGTCAGCTCCCAAACCAATTCAACACAATTAGCATAGCAAAAAGTTGTATGGATCTTTTTGTATTTTTTAAGGATTTTAAATTTAGTAAAGCTGTCTATCCTTGTAATTTCATTATGTATCCAACTATTTTGTAAAACTTTTGTAAAATTTTGATAGTGTATTGCGTAAATATATACCTAGTATTTATGTTTATATATCTACATACAAATTTATAATGTGTCTTACATAGTGTACAATTTTCTTCTATTTGACACAAACAAAAAACACACACTCACACACCCACACACATATACACACACTCACACACACATTCACATAATTACATACAAGCATCACACCCTCATTACTGTCGGTTTTTTTGTTAGTTATAATCTAAATAAGTTATTGGCTATCGGTTATAATCTTATGTTTTGTGTATATTATTTTAAGAGCTGTGGATTTTGTACAACGAATAAATAAAATTAAATAAAAATAAAAAACATTTTGGGTTTCTCTTCAGCATAACAGCATGGATGATTTTGGAAATCAATTTTGTGGACAAACGAAAGCTAACTTTCTAGAGAAGGGATAAGAAAATGTACAATCTCCACCAATGAGCCAGCAGGCAGCAATCCACACTAGAAGAAACAAGTGTCGGTTCAGAGGGAATTCTCTATCAATGTGTGAGCTAGAGTATTATTTGGAGTGCTTGTGGAGGAATCCAGTGATCTGATATTGAATAAAGAACGAGAAGTGATCTCCCAGCATGACGGCTGTCCAGCGCATTGGACGTCAATTGTAACACCTAAACAATTGCTTCCCGCAAATCTGAGATAGTAGAGATGGGCCTGTGGTTTGGCCCGCTCGGTTACCACACCAGATCTGACTCCATTGGACTTTTTCTTGTGGGGTCGAGCCAAGGAACTATTTTACACTAGTTTAGAAATAAACACAAAAGAAGAATTAAAATAAAGACTTAATTCAATGTTAGCAACGAAGAAGCTGGAGATGATGTTTAAATTAACTACAGGTGAGACGACGGGCCCTTTGCTTGTGTTATGAATCGTGGCAATCATTTTGGGCATCAATAAATAAATCATATAAATTAAAATGTTTTATTAGAATGCCTAAAAACTAAAATTTTATCCCTGAAACTGTTTTGTAGGTCCTAGTTTATTAATTTGTGACATATCCGCGTAAATGATACCTCAAAAAGGTTTTAACAAAAAAGCATACCTACTTAATCCATTTTTTAACTTTGAGTCAAAAACCTGTTTATTTGATAACACATATACGAGACCATGTTTTGTTAGATTGCTTACACATTACTTTAATTATAAACAAAAAATACATTTCTCAATAAAACTAGCAATTATTAGCAGTTAGTTATATGTTGGGTGTTATCACCATAAAAAGTAATTCGTCTAACATAACTTTGGCACAGATGGTCCTAAATGGTCTAGACTTACCTTCCCCTGACAGCTTTGCACACATCTTCCAATCACCCTGTATATTTGTCATCTTAAGAGATGTTCAGAGTAGATCTGATTTTTATATTCCATATAGAAAATAATAAATAAAAAAATCTGGACATTTCACATCATCTAGCCCCAAAGAAAGCAGAGCTTGCGTTGTGAGAGCTTGTGTTATGACTGATATACTATATTTTTTTCTATTTGTTTGGCCTTTGTTCATCTGTTGAGGATGATTTAAGAGGAGTAAGTCAATTTACAGAGCAGTTATTTGTAATTGAAAACTTTCGTCCTTGGATCCACTCCGGCAAGCTGAGGTGGGTGAAGTTTCCTTTCCACTGACGCCACTCTGCCTGGGATTCTGTTTGATAGCGCAGGCCTTCCCAGGTACCTCACTAACCTCTGGACCTTGTCGAAAGGAGCTACATGTACTGACTTTGTATATACCTTTATTATTATACATAGAAACACCCAGACCCAGAAAATAGGATAAATTGATAGCTACTTATTTCTTTGATACAAAGATTTGCCAATTATAGCCACAGCTGGGCGCCTAGCCTATTCTTAGCGAGAGTAATTGAGCCTTAATCTACTTAATTTAATAAGGATGTACCTACATTGTAATTAACTAATGTAATACCTATTTATCTAGATCATGAACCAATTATGAGCATTTGAATCGGTAAAAATCAATTTTTGTACCAGTGCTGGTAGCGAGTCACGATTAGCTTTGAAATTATAAGAGTAATAATTAACAGACGGCTTCAAAATCCATGGATGGGGGGGGACCGGTAGTAGCATTTCTATTTAAATTAATTTCTACCAAGCTTGTAGCACGTTAAGCTGTCCAAGCTTTTGACTGGCCTGTAAGCCCAGTTGGAAGTAACTGTCTTCTACGCTGTAGGTTGAGCGTTCGATTTCCTCCCAGGAAAACATTTGTGTGATGAACAAGGGCGTTCGTTCTGTCTGTTATGAAGTATCAGTACCTGGATGACCGAACTTTGCTTGGTATACACGGATAAAACGACGTTTTCTAAAAAGAAACCTAGCTAGATCGATTTTATCGTCCCCGAAATCCCATGCATACTAAATTTCATAAAAATCGTTGGAGCCGTTTCCGAGATTCAGATTATATTATATACATAGGTATGTACAATAATTGCTCGATTAAAGGTTTAAACTCGTATAAGAATATAAGATAGATATTTAAGAATATTAGCGTTGCCATTCAACGTGGCAATGCCGCCAGTGTCTTTAGGGACGCTACTCTGGCAGAGGTCTAGATCAGTTGAGCTATCTATAGATCGTTTTAAACGGTCCTTAGATAGCTCAAATTTCACATGTATTATATAAAATTGTATATTCTGTACATATCTGTATTTTTATTTATATATGAATATATTTTACTTTAAAAATTGATAAGTATCTGGTCGCCGTAAAACAAGCTATGCGTTAATGCACTTGGCACATTTCTTCGACCTTATTAGGTGTGAAATGCTGTTTCCTCACGATGTTTTCCTTCACCGTTTCAGGACACTAGAATAAAGCTCCATACGATTATCAAGAGTTGGTCACTGGAGCATACTAAGTAGAAGTATTAGTTTTAGTATAATGTGTTCATACTTTAAGCTCTATAGATAGTTAAGTGCATATTATTCTAAGACTGACATAGATTGTGTAATATCAGTAATACAGAAAGACGATCTTGTTTTTTAATCAAAGCTTTTATGCACATGTTTGACTGAGGATCAAGGTTTGACCCACATTAAAATGTAATCTAGTCTAATCTATAAATGGATAGAAGTCAGAGTAATCACCTGTGGCGCAATGGGGCAAGGCCTGGCTGAGGCGCAGAAGGATCTATTCCCGCCGCGGGACAAATGTTTGTATGATCTGCAAGTATTTGTCTCGGGTCTGGGTGTTTTTATGTATAATATGTGGTACCTATAACACACAAGCTCTGCTTACTTTGGGGCTAGATGATGCTGTATGAAATGTTCGGCATTATTATTATTTATCACGATTATGATCATTCAGAAGACAAAAAGCTTAGGACGAGTCTCCAACTCCAACATGACACAGCATCCGTTACAAAATTCACAAGGATCATACAAAAAAAACGATAAGACCAGACAAGTATCTTGCCGGGTTCTTCTTGAACTGGGGTTAGGAGGAACCGACACTTAAATTCACTATATAAAAAGACAATTCAAAATAGTTCTTATACTTTATTTATATACCTAATACGAATTTGGAAGGTTGCTTCCTTTTATGGCAAAACCACCCACTACGGAAGGATTTTTGAAAATTCAACCGCTAAGAGTGAAAAGGAGTGAAAACGAATGTATGAAACTATTTAACGCGTGGTGCGGATTTGCTTGAAACTTGATATGAATAAATAATATGCAAAATAAATGGACACGTGTATCAGGAATTTTCAAAATAACCCTTACAAATTAGTAAAATAGGGTGTCAAAGTTGGTATGGGAACTTTTTAAGGGGTGGCGTGATTTCTTAGAAATTTGGTTTGGATACTTCAAATGTAAAATAAATGAACACGTGTTTTAGATCTTTTTTAAATAACTCTCATAAAGGAGTAAAATTGGGTGTGAATGTTTGTATGGAAACTTTTTAATGGGTGGTGGGTGTGATTGGTTTGAAACTTATCAATAAAATTTGGCAAGAAGATTGCAGAAATTGCATCCTGCGGGCCTGGCACGGCACGAGGAGAAATAGTCTTTCCCCCGTATTTATCCACCTGTGGTGGACAGGTGGTGGTGTATTTCCACTGACAGGTGGATAAAAAGGTGGAAAGACTATTTCTCCTCGTGCCGTGCTAGGCCCGCTGGGGAAGGATATAAGCTACAATTTTTTTAAAATAAAAAATGCGGACGAAGTCGCGAGCACAGCTAGTCTACTATTTGTCAAATACCCACTCACTCATTCATCACGAAATCTCAGATACCACGGAACGGATTGGAATTAAATTTGGTATGCAGCTTCCTCTAAAGGAAGCTACTACCACCTACCTAGGTGCTCGCTAAGAAAGGTTTTAAAAAAAATGACTCATGATTATGGTCAAACCGCGAAAATCACGATTATGCTTTGTAATTTTTCGAAACATTCATTCGTTCAATCTTGCTACTTTTTATCTACCACGTGGGCAAAGCCGCGGAACCAGCTAGTTCATAAATAAATAAACAACATTGAATAAACAATACTGTAGATACACAGCATAACCAAAATAAGCAGAACTTGTGTTATGGTACCACATATTATACAGACAAACACCCATACCCGAGACAAGTACTTGCAGATACTTGCAAACGATTCTCTCGTGGCGGGATCGAACCCGCAACTTCTGCGTCAAGCCAGGCCTTGGCCAATTACGCCACAGCGTTTGCGTCGCTTCACCAAAACTTCTAAACTTGTACATTTAATGTCGCCGTGAGTGTATAATCGCCTTTCTACGACTGTGGTAGAGGCACCCTCGTTACAATATTTTATAATTATGTTTTAAGAACTAAAAAGAAAACCGACTTCATTGGATACAATTTGAAACTATACAATTATTTTATCTGTCTTTCGGCTCCATCATCAGATCGACCTTCATTAAATAGTAGTGTTTTAAAATGCTAATGAAAAAATATTACAAACGCACTAGTATTCAATTCAATTCAATTCATTTATTTGTCAGAATGTAGGTTTACAACATTGTTATAGTATAGTAATAATTATATAAAGTACCAGTACAATCTTACCTTAACTAGGCATGCAAATTTATTATATTTAGTTACAAGTAACTCAGGTCATCGTTCAAAAACTCGGTGATACTATAATAACTCTTTTCTACAAGAAGTGCCTTAAGCTGATTTTTAAAGCTCAACAATTGATTACCTTTTATGCTCTCTGGTATCTTGTTATATATTTTAGGAGCCATACAGAAAACACTATTATGCATTAGCGCTGTATTCGATTTTACAAGGCAAAATTTGTTTCTACTACGGGTATTTAAATTATGAATGTCAGAAAATTTCTTAAATTTGTTCATGTTATGTTTTGCGAATAGGGCCATTTCAAATGTGTATAGGCTAGGTAAAGTCAAAATTGTATTAGATTTAAAGTATGGCACACAGCTGTCAGTATTCTTTAGATTAAATATGGATCTTATACACCTTTTTTGCGCAATAAAAACGTCCTCTTTGTTTGTACTGTTACCCCAGAAAATCAGGCCGTATCTCAATAATGAAGCAACCGAGCCGTGGTACGCAGTTAATGTTGTATCTTTGCTTGCTACTCTTGATAAATGACGTAGTGCATAAGCAAGGCTATTAATTTTTTTTATTATGTTTTCAGTGTGGATTTTCCATGTCAATCCTTTATCTATATGGAGCCCTAAAAATTTCGTAACATCTGAATCTTTTATTATTTCATTTTGATAATTTATGTTAATATATTTTGAATTTATAATGCGTTGATTAAAATGCATTATTTTAGTTTTATTTAGATTTATCCGTAGATTGTTAGCATTTAACCAGTCCACACTTTCTTTAAGAGTAGTGTTAATATTATTTTCATAATTTGAGTCTTTTTTTTTTATTATGACTGTGCTGTCATCTGCAAAGAGTACCATCGGATGACTCACATGCTTAGGAAAATCATTAATGTAACACAAAAATAATAATGGTCCTAGAACACTACCTTGTGGCACGCCATACAGATTGTTCCGATGAGAAGACCTATATTTCTCTTCTAACCTTGAATTTATATTTACTCGAGTTATTTCTGTGTATTGGTTTCTATTAGATAGGTATGATTTTATTAAATTCAGAACATTACCCCTAATTCCATATTGTTCTAATTTATAAATAAGTAACTTGTGATCTACACAATCAAATGCCTTAGACATGTCCATGTATATTGCACAGACAGGAACCCTTTTATCCACATTATCTACTACCTTATCTAAGAAATCAAATATTGCTAAGTTGATCGATTTTCCCTTTCTAAACCCCTTTTGCTGATCGTTTAGTATGCATTCTTTTTCTAGGTAGCCATAAAGACTATCATAAATTATTTTCTCAAAGATCTTAGACATTATTGGGATAAGTGCTACTGGTCTATAATTTGCCACCTTATCTTTGTCTCCATTTTTAAACAATGGTTTAATTATTGAAGTTTTGAGAGCCGTTGGGAAAATACCAGATTCAATACATAAATTAAAAATAAAACTTAAAGGGAAACATATTATATCTGCCACATATTTAACTATCGATGTCGATATTTCATCAAATCCAACACTCCTCGTGTTGTTTAGACTACACACTCTTTTAACTATGTCTAGTGGAGAAACGGGAGCAAGAAACATAGAAGAGCATTGTCCATGCATTTTATACATGGTTTTATAGTCATTATGATTTAAAGTCATGGAATTGGATTGTATATGGTCAATGAAATAATTATTAAAAATATTTGAGATGTCTGTTGGATTATAATAAGTTTTATTGTCATGAGATAATTTATATATGAACTCTTTAAATACATGTTTATTTTTATTAATAATTTGCCATGTGTAGTCCGGTCAATATAGACATTTAAAATAACAAAAATTCCCGGAAAGCCAAATATTGGTGGAGAGCTGGGGTTTACCATTACAAATAAAGTTTTAAAAGTCCCCATCGATCCTATGTGTGCTTCAAAAGTTATTCGGGGTCAAAGGTCAAAATTTGAGGTTTTTTGGATTTTTTTCGAAAACGGTAAGTTTTATCAAAAAAAAACCTCAAACCAAAGTTGTAGACTTTAAAATTCTCTACAAAAATGGTCCATATGATTTTTTTCCTAAGAGTTACCATTCGTGAGATATCGCGATTTTAAGAGTCACATTATACATGATAATGCACACATTTCCACGTCACAAAGTCAAAAGATGATTTATTCAATACAATCACAAGGATCACTTTGAAACGTCTTACATACTAGGTGAATTTAGGTGCCAATTCATCCTAACCCAAGCTCGAGAAGAATTGGCAAGAAACTCGTCTTGGTCCTAGCGCTTTTTTATATGATCCATCTTATAACTACCTTAACTACGAAATACTAATACAAGAGAGTTTATACATTTCAAGTGTTTCGGTTATCTGTCTGACGGCAGAGCGACATGAGGCCATGCATTCTTATCAATAATATAGTCATTTATATTATAATAAGCTTTCTTCAACAGACTACCTTTAATGTATGCTTTAAATTTCTTAATAGGTAGTTTATTAGCATTTTCAGGAAGCTTATTATAGAAGCGCACCGTGTTCCCCATAAATGACTTATTAACTTTTTCTAGTCGAAACCTAGAGATGTATAATTTATGTTTATTCCTAGTGTTGATTTTATGAAGGTCACTATTTTGCTGAATCCCATCCACCTGTGAGGTAGTGTACTCGACGCGTTTTTTTTACCGTGGTTTCCCCTGTAGGCCTACTCCACTAACTGTCATGACAATTTTAGGATTATTTAAGGGAAAAATACCCGTCAAGTTCTAGATATTACTTTATTATTGATATTGTCTTCTTCTTCCTCTTCCTCTTGCTGGATGTTCATAAATTGTTCAAATGTGGCTGAGTCATTAGTCTCTTCATTAGAATCACAGGAATCTTCCTCAATTGTACTCAACTGGACATTTGAGCAAGACTGACCTTGGCAATTGTTACACGCTGGAGAACACAGCAACCCGAATTTTTTACAGCCACATTTGGCACTACAACCTTTTTTGCAATTGCAAAAAATAGTGTTGAGGAGTTTTTCTGGAGCAGGTGGTGGGAGTAAAGTTTTAATCGGTTCCAGAGTATTATCTATCAATTTCCAACCCCAGTCTTCTGGGTTCAGTTGATTGCCTAGCCATGTTTGAACTTGATGGTATACTCGATACAAATATTGAATAGCAGATGCCGATGTTGGAGGAAGACATGATAGTTGTACTTGTTTCTTGTTTCGCGTATTTTTTACAAAAGTTAAGTATCGGTATTTATCAATGCAAGTAATTTTTTTTGGAGCTCCATAAACCGCAAGAAGAAAGCGAATTCCTTCTGTAATTATTGTATGAGGCCTGGAATCAATTTCTGTAAATACTTTAGCGCCGTCAGTCAAATCTTTTTTTTCGAATACGGACAATAGAAAGAGACAGAGAATAGCCAGATGTTTTTCATGTCCACGTGGTTAGAGGGGATTCAGTTAGGGACTGACTGTCTTTTCAATAAATGTTTTCAGGATAGTATAGTATATATAAAAGAGACACAGATAGGTATATATACATATCTTTGGAATCTGACATTATATTATTAATATCGACATGTATACAACATTTCACTAATTATTTACTTCTGATTTTTACTATTTCTTACTGTGACATTTATTTCGATTTGTTATCTATGTGCTTAATTAGAGTAATTGGTTGTGCCGTTCTAATTATTAATAATAATATTAATAATAAATCTTAAGTGCCTGATATGTATATACGTGGCTTATATGTGCATATCATGTATAGTGTGACTCTTAGAATCGCGATATCTCACGAATGGTAACTCTAAGGAAAAAAATTATATGGACTATTTTTGTAGAGAATTTTAAGATCTACAACTTTGGTTTGAGGTTTTTTTTTGATAGACCTACCGTTTTCGAAAAAAATCCAAAAAACCTCAAATTTTGACCTTTGACCCCGAATAACTTATGAAGCACACATAGGATCGTTGGGGACTTTTAAAACTTTATTTGTAATGGTAAACCCCAGCTCTCCACCAATATTTGGCTTTCCGGGAATTTTGGTTATTTGACCACTATTTTTATGTCTAAATTGACCGGACTAGTGGCCTTTGATTTGTTTTGTGATGATTTGATAAAATAGTCATTTTGTGATTTTTTTGTTAATCTAATAATTTTTTTAAACAATTCAGAATACGATTTTAAGTTGTTTTTATTCGTGTCCGTCGGGTTATTTCTATATTGCCACAAAAGTTGCCTTTTTCGTTTACTGCATATTTTAACACCTCTTGATACCCATTTGTTCTTTTTTTTTTATTACTGAAAACAATTCGTCTAATTGGAAAACAGAGATCATAAAAGAGTTTGAACATGTCTAGAAAACAGTTATATGCAATATTTGCATCAGTTGTTTCATAAATTTCCGAGAAACTCAAGTTCTTAAGGCACCCTGCAAATTTAATCATATTTTCTTTACAGTAATCTCGAGATTCTATCGTCCAAGAGCACAACTTGGATGTAATTTTTACTGGACATTTAAGTAATAGTCCACAATGGTCTGATAGAGCTAACTCAACCACTTCACATTTTGCACCTCTGATATTGTGTATAATATTATCAATACAGGTCATTCTATTAAGCCTTGTTGGTATCTTAACTGAGAACCTTAAATTATAACTAGTGATTAAATCGATAAATGATGATGTTTGTTTAAAATGTTTGTATTGAAGTCACCACATAGTAGGATTTTTTTATTTGAGTTATTGCTTACTTTACATAATACTTTTTCTAATATCTCAAGAAACAATGAATAGTTTTTATATTTAGGGGTTCTGTAGAGTGCAATTATAATTATGCCATGTTTTATTAATTCAATAGCACAACATTCTACCTCCTTTAAAATTGACAAGTCTGATACATAATCAATAATTTTAAATTCATGATGATTGCCTACAATAATGTATGCACCACCTTTCCTACTTTTTCTATAAATACAATTTGCTAACCGAGAGTTTGGTAAATGGAGTGTGTTTTCATCACCTTCTAGCATATTATGTTCATTTATACAAATAATGTCAACTGTTTTTCCTAAATCGAAATTGAAGCCTGTCAAGTTGTACAATGAGAGGATCTTGTTTACTAATGATACCATCAATGTTCTGATGTAATACATGTATATAGTTATACACGAAAAAAATTATTCTCAGAAGGACCTTTTTTGGTTTCGTCAGTGGTTACACAATTTTTTCTATCACTGATATTGCATTTTTTTGTTCTCATTCTCCATTCCTCTGCTGTTACTTTTGGGTAATAGTCAAGCAATGATGTTTTGTTCTTTTTTTTAATTTTTGAGTCAGTTTTCATTTTATTAAAGTAATAGGGAATAGTACCTTTGACGATTACATTTGGTGTACATTTGGTGGACCTTGAGTCATGATCAGATCTTTGCTTATATTTAATTTGGGATGCATGGTTTTTTTTATTGTATCTTTTAAAAACTTTCAATCATAGTCATCTGTATCAATAAGTAGGTTAATTTTTTTAGATAGCTGATCATTCCTATATTTACTTTGAAATTTATTAGCATATTCGCATTCCTTAACATCTATGAATTCAATCTATGAAGACAATTATTTAATTTATTGCAAACATTTTTTAAAGTCTTATTGAGTTTGAAAGTATTAAGATATATATTATTCACTACACTCAACAATATAATTGTTGAGGCCTTAACAGTCTTTAATGTCGCGTACAAGTCTAAAGATAACTTATGCGGATAGCCAATACGATTTTCAAAGGTTCCCACGATTTCTCTGGAATGCCATCACCAGATCCTGGTTTCCTAATCATGATACCACCCTTGGGATATCTCCTTTCCAACAAAAAAATTATCATAAAAATCCGTTCATAATCATAATCATTCATTCATAAAATACGGTCGAATTGAGAAACCTCCTTTTTTGAAGTCGGTTAAAAATAAGGTTAAAGAACTGGCTAATCAATAAAACTTCCTAAGTATAGAATTGACAAATTAATATAATAATATAAGTACCTACCTGGATGACCGAGCTTTGCCCGGTATAAAACACGGATACGACGTTTTCTAAATATAAAACCTGGCTCCATTGATTTATCGCCCCTGAAAAATTTCAAAAAAAAAAACAAAATTTCATGAAAATTGTTGGAGCCGTTTCCGAGATTCAGGTTATATATATACACTAGCTGTCCGCGCGCAGCTTCGCCTACGTTGAAAAGTAGCCTATGTCACCCGGAGATAGTGTAGCTTTCCAAATGTAAAATAATTTTTCAAATCGGTCTAGTAGTTTTGGAGCCTATTCAATACAAACAAACAAACAATCAAATCTTTCCTCTTAATAAATTTTGTATAGATATATAATCTTCCATCCCAAGGTTGTCTGGCAGAGATCGCTATCAAGCGATAATACCGCCAATTGTACTACCGTGTAGCCGTGCAGCTATGTAGTGTTGTTTGTGGAAACATTGCGTGACCAGGTAACAAAATACTTATATACCAGTTATTGGGTAACCCGTTACCTAACTACCTATGTCATGTGGCAGACATCAATAGAATAGAGAAATACCTCATAGTTTTTTATTTAATATATAGACCGACGACGTTCAACCACGATCCCGCCTGATGTTAAGCGACGATGTGGCCGACGATGGGACACGCAGGTCTAGAAGACACCTATTTACTCGAGACTTGAAGAGAAATAGAAATAGAAATAGAAAAAGTATTTATTTGCAACAACACAGACAAAAATACAATAAAAATAAAAAATACAAAATTAATGGTTGCCGCAAAATGGACTCTAACTCAGCATATGCGGATTGCAGTGTTAAAAATCCGCGCTGGTCTTCCGTTAGGACCAATTCTGTTTAGCGGACATGAAACGATAATTACATTATAAATAAACAAGAAATAAATAGACAAAAGTTACAAAACAGAAAATAAAATAAACACAAAAAGAAACACATGAATAAACAGATATGGACCATTACACAAAGTCCTCTAACACCAAACTAAGCAAAACAGTCACAGAATTAGTACTTTGGGAACCAGAAGGCTAATATAACTTATTCAGTACCTACTTATATCAGTACTTATAGATACCAGTATATATACTATATAGCACTTGTATCCAACAGAAGGCTTTCCTGCGCTTTTTGCCAGACAAATAAATACATTTTAAGTTTCTTTCTAAAGCTATTAATACTCTGCAGGTTTCTTATCAGCGGCGGAATATTATTCCAACACTTCGACGCAGCGTAGCGGAAACTGCCTTTAAAAGCAGATGTCTTGTGATGCTGTGTTGAGAGCTGCGCCGAGTGTTGGCGAGGTTCACAGGACGTTAAGCTGGATCGTTTATCTATCTTATCGTAAAGGTACCTGGGCGCGTTGTGCTTCATAACCCCAAATAGATGGCACGCTAAGTGAAGCTTTTGACGATGCTTCATTTTTAATATTGAATGAGCGTTAAAAATGGACTTACGTGACCCTTAAGTGGAATGTCGAAACAAAAACGAGCACAGGCATTCGGTACCCGTTGAAGGAGTCTTTGTGGCCTAGCCAAAAGCCGCGGGCTAAAAACAATATCAGTATAGTTTAGCTTAGACAACACCAAAGACTCCACCAGCCTAACTCAAAGTACTTCCGATATATATGGCCTTATTTTGTACAGTACTTTTAGCCTATAAAAAGAGTTTCTGACTGACTCTGCAATGTGTTCTTCAAAACGAAGGGCGCAATCCAGTTGAAGTCCAAGGTTACGAGCTTTAAAGACCCGTTCAATAGCCTCACCCATAACCGTAACGGCTACTGATGGTCTAACATTGGCCAAGTGATATTTACTACCAAAAATTAGGTACTTCGTTTTTGTGGGATTCAATAAGAGACCGTTGTTCCTTGACCAGAGAGCAATATTCTCCAGATCAGCATTGAGTTTAGTGATGGCATTGTCGATTTCAGAAGGCTCACAGGAAATATAAACTTGTGTATCGTCGGCATATAAATGAAATTGACAATGTTTTATACATTGCCCCAAATCCGCCGAATACAAGATAAAAAGTATAGGACCTAAAATCGATCCCTGCGGTACACCTCGGCCAAGGAGCACCTTATCGGATTGCTTGGTAGAAGAACCAGATACTAGACTTACGTACTGGCTACGATTTGTGAGGTAGTTTTCAAACCATTTTAAAGCACTGTTATTAAATCCATAGTATTCAAGCTTGGCGATGAGAAGTTCAATATTCAAAGAGTCAGAAGCCCTTGAGAAATCTAGGAGTACTAGTAATGTGCACATACCCTCATCCTGCGCACAGAGAATGTTGTCAGTTACATCGAGAAGCGCGGTTACTGTACTTCGCCCCTTTCTAAAGCCTGACTGCACTTCAGGAAGTATAGAGTTGTCCTCAAGGTAGTCGGTTAACTGTGCAAAAAACAGCTTTTTCTAGAATTTTTGATAAACACGGTAATATACTTATTGGCCTGAGGTCCTTCAGTGCAACGGGATTGGAGTTTTTAGGTAGAGGACGCTGAGGAGGAGGAGGAGGAGGATTGCTGTTTTCCAGACATCAGGGAATGTACATGTAATAATTGAAGTGTTTATCAAAGCCGCAACTGCTTCAAGAGTGATGGGCAAGGTCATAATGAGCATATTTAGGTTAATAAGATCAGACCTCCCCAGCATTTGATTTTAATCTCTTGATGATATTTAAGATAAGGTCAACACTTATTGGATCTATATGAAAAATAGCATCACCAAACTTGTTGGACCTAAAGAGAGACAGATGTTGGTTACATATATGAGTGGGGCAAGGAATATCAAGAAAATAATTATTAATAATGTTGAGTTCATGAAAAGAGGGGGGTAATTCTATGGGGGTTTTTGGAAGGAGAGTGCTTTTAATATTTTTCCAAAGAGCATTTGAGTTATGAAGATTGTTATTAATATTAAAATTGAAATAAGCTTGTTTTTCATGGTAGAGTGCCTGATTAACAATGGACTTGAGACCCTTGTAGTATTCTCTCTTGCCAGAAGATTTAGTTTTATGGTACTCCGCTGCAGCTTCGTCACGCAGCTTCATCATTAACCTAATTGTATCAGTTATCCAAGGGTAGGTACGGGATTTCACAACAACAGTTTTAACAGGGGCATGTAAGATTATAATTATATATGTGAACCATTTCGTTAATGTTTGCGACAGCCGATAAAGAATCCCAGTTGATAGTTTTCATGTCCTTATTAAATTGATCCAAATCGATATCCTTAAGTGGCCGATAAGTCAAAGTAACTGGTTCGAGTTTTTCCCGCTTTATAATAAACTCGCATACGATCATACAGTGTCCATGAACCCTACCCACATGATCCAACACTACACTTTTCGCCTGTAAGTTAGTGCACACTACGTCAATGAGTGACTCAGAAGTTTTAGTAAAGTGAGTGGATGAAGTTACTACTTGTGAGAGATTAAAACAATCGAGAAACAAGTCAAAGTTAGATTTAACCTGGATTTCATTAAAATCCCCCAAAACTATCAAGCTGTCATAGGCGGGTAATGAGTTTATTGAGTCAGTTATAGCGTCGAAAAATAAATCAACATCAATCCATTGCGGTCTATAAGATGTGCCTATCGCCAGTTTCTTTCCATTGATTGAGACAATGAGCCAAAATTGTTCTACCTGTGCATGTAATGGATCAACTGGATGTTGCCAAGTTCGAGCACCCACACCTCGCTTTATATAGAACCCTAATCCTCCTCCACGCTTCCTTTTACCCCGAGGACGAGGAGTGTGACGCAAACGATAGCCAGACAGTGCTGGTGCTCGACCGTCCTGATCCAAAGTAAGCCATGTTTCATTTATAGCCAAAATATCCAAATCATGCCGTATTACCGAGGCTATAAAATTGTCATGATTTGTGCCAAGGGAACCTGGATTGTACAAACCGACCTTTAGTAGCTTACCAAAAATCAAAAGTATTACAAGAAACCAAAAGCCAGTAACAGTACAAACAAGTGCTATATAGAAAGACGCAGTACCTAAAATATTGAAGAGTATATAAATTCAAATTATAATTTAAAAAAAATACACAGTGAAAACAAAACAGGGAACAAAACCATAAAAAATAATTGTTAAATACCCAATCCAAAGATCATGATTTGGTTACCCTCTCAAACATGACTGGACCCAAAAACCCGTGTAAAGTCTATTTCATGAGGTATGTGATGAGCTGCCTTTCCATCAGACTGACGCACATATATGCGGCCACGCTTTGTCCAAGAGAAGCGCCACTGGAGTTTGCGACACTCCGCGTGGACACGATAAAAGAGCAGACGATTAGCATGCGTCAGCCTTTCATTGATGAAGATACGGCCCCGAGAGCCAGAGTTCGCAGCTCTGCCAGCGTCAGCGGCAGTCAGCGTGTGACGCACGCGCGCTGCTTGAATCACGCATATGTCTTAGTCTGCAAACCGCACTACCACTCGGCGTTCGCGCGGTGCCTCGCCCGCTATTCCAGCGCCTTGCGCCACTCCCACGCGTTCCGCAAAAACGACGTCACGCTCTTCAACCGTTACACCTAGCTTAGCGGCGAGTACAATTACAGTGTGCAGAACGCTCTCCCCTTTCTCCTCGGAAAGATGTCCTATTTCCAGGTCTGGCTGCAAGAGCTCTTGATCCCGTTCATTAAGGTCTAGTTTTAGTCTGGCGACAGTGCGCTCCAGCTCAGTGTAGCTCTCAGCCGGCGGCATAATGCTCCTCTGTTCATCGAGTCTCTTTTCAAGCTCATCCATCATCCATTACAACTAAGAGACACAGATCTTAGTTTTCAGGAAAGACAGACAACGGCAAAGTATTTAAATCCGTGGCTGTACGCATTCTAAATCTAGAAGCAAAGTGCTTTGTTTTTAAGGGTGGTAGACTGACAAGGTATGGATGGTACTGAGCGGTACGTCTGCTTGTCCTATTGGGAAAAGGAGATAATTATAATTTAATGGCGAGTGTCAAAATATGCAGCATAAATGACCCTATTTCTTTATTGCTTTGACTTAACTATTTAACTAGACTACCTCTGTGGCGCAGTGGGCGAAGGTCTGGCTGAGACGCAGAAGGGTTCGATTCCCGCTGCGAGACAGATGTTTGTATGATCTGCAAGTATATGTCTCGGGTCTGGGTGTTTCTATGTATAATATGTAGGTATTAACAAAAAAAAAGAAGTATTTAAGTAGTATATATCAGTCATGTGGTACCCATAACACAAGCTCTGCTTACTTTGGGGTCCGATGATGCTGTGTGAAATGTTCGGGATTATTTATTCGGGATTCGGGATTATTATTTGTTATTGATATTAATTTGATACGAGTTCGGGTAAAAATGAGGAACAGCAGGACAAACACAACAAAAATAAGAGTTAATAAAAAAAAGTACAGAGAAAACTGAAAGTTGGTAAATCTTACTTCTACCTACATTAAAATCATATTATAAGAATAGTAGCTATATTTACACAAAACGTTTCTTCTCACAGTAGGTAAGGCACAGTCTCTATATCATCTTCTAGTCATTCGCAAACAGATCCGCCTGAGGATGTTCAGTGAGAAGTATATTTAAATGTCTTTGTACGCGGCGAGACAAAGCCTAATCTTTGCAAGCAGGGGTCTTATAGAAGGAAAGAAAGAAGAATAAAGAAAAACATTTATTCAGCACACATTAAAAGTAATTCAACAATCATGTCTATAGATCCTCGGTTTATTCTAAACTTGACAGTTTACTTAAAACCGCAAGCTGATAGATGGGCGACGCAGGCGCAGGACGATAGGCACGAGCTAAGTGGAGCATACCGTGCGTTTTGGCGATTGTACTTACATGAACGGTCGGATTGTTGCTCTACCTGATGTTTTTTAAAAAGCTCGTATGAGTAAGCGTTACTTTAGAGCTAGATTACTGGGTTATAATGGCCTCAATTCTGTTGGCACCAACCTAACTAATTTTAGCTAAAATTAACTGTCAAATGAAACTTTGGTATTCTGCTGTTACCAACTTATCCTAATTTAATTAAGCGTTCCTAATTTAGTTAGATGGTACCAACCGAATAGGTTTTACAAATGCTATGACTAACTAAAATATATTTCAGACAATTCCTAATTTTAGAAATAAACCAACCGAATTGCCACCAAGGTCTACAAATTGCAATGATTTATTAAACTTAGATATTTAACAGAGATTATCTAGTGACAATACTGACGGTGTATTTTTTTTTTTTTTCTATTTGAAAAATGTTTGAGGGTTGTCAAACTGTGAACGAAAATATTCTGACGAAACACGTATGTTGTTGAACCAAAAATGATCGAAGACATATGCACGAATAGAGCCTCCGCACTTAAATCCTTTTACCACACTGGTACGAATGTGACATGGGCATGGTAAAAAGGCACGATTCGTGTACCTATTTTGTTTTTCCTTTAGTGTTAGTAGTTATGTTTAGTATTTAATAAACCTTATTTTGTGTCTGTGTAATGTTGTGTCATATAAAGTATTAATCTATCTATCTATCTATTTGTTGTTGATCCCGACTATAACATGTATTAACAATAATTACGTTTTATATACTAAAAAGAATACCGACTTCATTGAATATAAAAATATCATTGATGTACACAATTTTCGTTGATTTTTAAAAGCCGCTCGACCATATTCGAAAAAATTTAAATGGGAAATTAATTTTTTTTTTTTTTAAGGAAAGTATTTCGATTTTTACGATTTCGATAAAATTCAAATGGGAAGTAACTATCTCCGTAACAAAATTAGCCAGAATCATACAAAAAAGTGTTAAAACCAGACAAGTTTCTTGCCGGATTCTTCTTGAACTGGGGTTAGGAGGAACCGGTACCTAGATTCACTTGCATGTAAGAAGACGATTCAAAGTGCTCCTTGTGATTTTATTGAATAAAACATGTTTTAATATTTGACTATGACTTTGATTAGTGTAATAAGGACAAATAATTACGTTTCAAAAACTAAAAAGAAAACCGACTTCATTGGATACAATTTGAGATGATAAAATCATGAAATTTTTAGTGGAAAGATTTTTAATACATATATATAATATGGGTAGGCCAACTAAATGCACTGCACTGCATTACACGCAACGAAAGTATCATTCATGTATACAATTTTTTTTTTTTTTTTAATATATTAAAAACTGATTTCGATAAAAGTCAAATGGGACCACCTGGAAAGTATACACTTTAAAACAAAAAAAAAATACAAATAGGTTCAGGCGTCTCTGAGTAATCGGTGAAATTGAGAACCTCCTCCTATCATGAAGAATTTAAAAAATATCTTAAGCGCACCTCTACCTAAATAAACGATTATAGGTACATTATACATACATTATACATTATATATAGGGTACATATATATTAAGTTGGATGTTTCTATGCATAATAATGTATGTATTTACCAAAAGAAAGTACCTATTTCAGTATATCAGTCATAACATAATACACCCATAACACAAGCTCTGCTTACTTTGGGGCCAGATGATGCTGTGTGAAATGTCCGGCATTATAATTTTCATCGAAACCTGTCCAGCAAATCTGTCTTTGATAGTGCCACAAACAAAGAAAAACATTAAAATATATCGCATATATTTCGTATATTTCGCATTAATACATTTTGAGTAAGATTAGTCGAAGTAGAGCATCTTACAGTTTGTCGAAAGATGCATCACACACAACCTTGTAGGTAGGTTGGTACATAAGATGCACCAGTAATCAGTTAGGTACAAGTATATAAGCATCGTGAGATAGCTCATCTCATCATTCGGTGCTCAAACGTGGACCAATACAAAACCTAATTTTGAGTTTAGGGATTTGTAATTGGTGTTCTTTGATAAGTGATTGTGATTGGATTTGAAAAATAACCGGTGGGTACATTGGGAACTGTGTGGAATATTATAATAATTCCTGAAGGTTTGAAAAAAAAAATATCAGCATTCTGTACTCTTCCCTATATAAACTATAAGTGTGTCAGAAATTTCATACTCCTCCGTCCGCGCAATTTTCGTAAAAAGGGGTACAAAGTTTTTGTTTCACGTATAGATGAAGTTGGCGTTGTTTTTTGATTTTAAATCGTAATTATTAAACCCAAAAGGTAAACGTAGTTGATACCTAGAGTACCCTAGAGTAATAAATATGTTCTTATTTCAGAAGTATTCAAGAAATCCCACCAATAGCCCTAAGTAGCCAAAGAAGCTGAAAATATGAAGGTAAGTTATAATTATTTTATATAATCTCTGGAACCCACGGTGTTAAATTTTAGATTATTACTTTACAACTCTTTGCGTCTGGGTGGTATAAAGTATCCTAAATTATGTAGGTACTTTCAAGTATATAAAGTGTTATATATAAAGTATATCCCTTGCCTATGTATATATGTAAAAATAAATGTCTCGAGTGGTTGAACACCTTATCCCATGATGACACTGAGGAACTATTAACCAACAACTGAGACAAACAACCTCTGAGTTCTCCGAGTTCTGGTTGAGGACAACCTCTGTGGTGCAATGGGCTAAGGTCTGGCTGAGACGCAGAAGGTTGCGGGTTCGATTCCCGCCGCGGGACAAATGTTTGTATGATCTGCAAGTATTTGTCTCGGGTCTAGGTGTTTCTATGTATAATATGTATGTATTTACAAAAAAAAAGTATATAAGTAGTATATCAGTCATGTGGTACCCATAACACAGGATCTTCTTACTTTGGGGGCAAAATGATGTTGTGTGAAATGTCCGGGATTATTTATTTATTATTAAGAGTTCAGAATAAACTCATAATTTTATTTTATTTCTTTTTTAATAACAATCATTAATACCAAACACCCACACTCACAATTTCTCGCCACACATACAAAACGTTACTTTCATGCGGGTTTCCGCAAACATCAAATATTTTAAGGTCTCCTAACTACAAACTTTGCTTAAATTAGGGCTAGATGATGTGTGAATTGTCCAACATCTGTAGACGCTATTTAAATTAGCTATATTTTCTCATTACATAATATCTCACTTATTAACTGTTTGTTTGTTTGTTAGATACTTACATAAAAAACCTTTAAACGAGCAATTCTTGTATATATGTATAAATTTTAGATTATTACTTTACAACTCTTTGCGTCTGGGTGGTATAAAGTATCCTAAATTATGTATGTACTTTCAAGTATATAAAGTGTTATATATAAAGTATATATGTTGTGTGAAATGTCCGGCATTATTATTATTATTATTATATATAATCTTTATCTCGGAAACGGCTCCAACGATTTTCATGAAATCGTATGCAGGGGGTTTCGGGGGCGATAAATCGATCTAGTTTAATTTTTAGAAAACGTCATTATATCTGTGTTTTATACCGAGTAAAGCTCGGTCATCCAGTTACTTTTATTTTTATAATCTTTGTTTTTGTTGCAGTTTTTCATAGCGTGTTCACTCCTCGTGGTTTCAACTTTAGGGGAGCCTCCAGTTGACAACAAGTAAGTAATTACTTGTACTTGTTCTTATAACATAACTTAGAATTTAAAAAAACGTGTGCGTCTCGGGACGCCCGACAGAAGTGATAACTTTAACTAATCTAACTAGCGCTGTGTGATAGAGTGAGAGAGGAGGAGCCTGCCTACCACTGCCGTATGCGTGAGAGAAAGGGAAGCCGACAGACTGGCGCCTTAACGCGTTGCGTAACGAAGCAGTCCCTCCCATAGAAGTTATCAAAATACATTATTGCACACCACAAATACATAAGACTGTTACAAGAAAAAATGTTAAGCTACACGGTAGTACAATGGGCGGTTCTATCGCTAAATAGCGATCTCTGCCAGACAACCTTGGGATGTATAGAAATTAAGCTCAAACACAGCTGAATATGGGGTGATGAAAATAATATGAGTGATATATGATTATATTCTATTCCATCTTATAACATAACATTATATACCTGCTGGGCGATGGAATTCGGATATTTTGAATCAAATTGAATGAAACAAAATATTTGTTATTATTTAATAAAATCAAGAATAAAATAAAAATAAAATAAAATAAAATAAAAACAAGAATCACTTTTAATCGCCTTCTTATACGCTAGGCTTTTTATAGTGTCACTAGTTATTTTAAACCAGTGTTGAAGAGATAAAATTTCGCCTTAGAGGTTCCATTCGTGCACTTGGCATATCTTCTAACTTAGCTAGTGATGCTTGCTTGCTTTGCTAGGAACCGGCACCTACGGTTCCTCCTAACCCCAGTTCAAGAAGAATCCGGCAAGAACCTCTTAACGTCTTAACGCTTTTTTGTATGATCCGTGCTAATTTTGTTACGGATGCCGAGTCGAGTTGAAGCAGATATATCTCGAGTTTTTTTTTCATCCAAATAATCTGTTATTTTACAATAAGACAAGACAGTTTCTGTCTTATAGGGTTTTGAATTTTTCTAATCGACAAATCTAGCACGTCGTCGCTTTGGACTTTATTATAGATGCATACACATTGCCCTATAAAAGATTTATTATCTGTAAGGACTAACCGAGGGAACAGTGAGTTTTTCTTTATTTCTAGAGTTAGTTAATTAAGCTTAAGTTAATTAATAGTTATGATGATCGCATTTTTTTTAACATTGATACTAACAGCATTCAGTTAAGTACTATTAATAAATTGGTATTATGGAAGGTTGATGTTGATCATATGCTGCTGTTATATAAATAGAAACCGAACGTACGTAACACCAATCAATGAAATAATGCTTATTGCTAATCGAAACTGATAGACATTGATTGTATTCATCGTTCACCATAGTTGACCAGTTTTTGCTTTCTCAGTGTTCTCTGATGACAAATATCTCCAATGCCTCTGTTATATAGCCCGTAAGGATTGTTATTAACCGGAACGGCTGATAACTTCCTCCGAAGCACAGAAACGTTCAAATCAATTATAAAATGCGGCTGAAGGCTTCGACAGAATATCAGCACCTAGCTACCTCCAAGAGGCGAGTTAGGTCTTCTGTTACTGTACCTTCTCGTCTCCTATATTCTTCAGTTTGAGAAAACAATTAAATGAGTGTCTGCTTTGTTTTGAAAACGTAACTAGCATAGTGGCAAGAGTGTGACCTCAGCAGAGTGCTCGGTCGTCGAACACAAGGCTCGTCCGAGTAAGAACTACTCGCCCACCTCGACTCTCTCAGCCTTATCATTTACTGTCTAGTATATTTACTCGTTAACTTGTTATCAACGCTTAATTAATAATTAACCCTTAGACATTTAGGTAGGTACCTAACTCCATGTCAGAGTAAACAGTGAACAAGAAACAAAAGGTGATGGAACTTGTAGAATAAATTGAATTTTTTAGGTATCTACCTCCCAACCAACACTCCAATGGCTTCGGGCCTCCCTCAGACTCCTACGGAGTGCCTGGACTGAGTCCTGGAGTTCCACAGGGCAGAACAGACGCCATTTTTGGGTATGATTGATACTATTTTGTTGTATAACTGGATAAAGTCGACGGAAATGCTTACTGAAATCAATTGCAAAGACGTTTTATCTTTGGCAATGCGGAAAATCCAAGCTGTCTCCATCTATAGAGTGGAAAGAGAGTTTTCACCCTTATGTTGGGTTTGTGTTGACATGTGTTTATGGGAACATAAGTATTCCACGTCGATTAATCTGGTAGATATATATAATATAGGTAGGTACTCTAAGTAAATTAGTACTGTAATTATAGTGAAGCAAGTATAAGTGGCGCAAGATCGAAATCGTTGGAAGGGGATCGGGAGGCTTGGACGATGCAGGCTTGAAATAAATAAAACAAAGTATAAAAACAATGTGTACCGACAATGCCAAGACCATCATTAATTTAGCTTGTAAAGAATGGCTCTTTTAAACCGATCTATATTTTTGAGTGCAACAAAGAATTCAATAATAATACTTTTTTGAAAACTAAAACGAATACCGACTTCATTGAATAAGCCCATAAAAATTAACTCACCTGTTTTACCACTCATTGTGCTGCTAATATTTTTTTAATGTATTTATTTATGTCTATAATTTCCGTAAAAATATTACTCCATTAAAATTCCATACTCCATACTAAGTTACTCGATAAATGATTAAGGTAACATACAAAAAAAATTTAAGAGAACCTTCATTTTTTGAACTCAGTTAAAAATACTGTTAATAATTTATCAATTTATTTCAGAAACAGCTACAACCAAGCTTCAGCCTCTCGTCCCTCTTCTCAGTACGGCACCCCTTCCAGAATAAGCGCCCCTTCAAGCCAATACAGCGCTCCTCAATTCAGAGCCTCGTCTAACCAATATAGTGCTCCTACCCAATCTAGAACCCCTTCATCCCAATACGGTGCTCCTTCTACCCAATCTAGAACACCTTCATCCCAATACGGTGCCCCTTCTACCCAATCTAGAACCCCTTCATCCCAATACGGTGCTCCGTCTACCCAATCAAGAACCCCTTCATCCCAATACGGTGCTCCTTCTACCCAATCTAGAACCCCTTCATCCCAATACGGTGCCCCTTCTGCCCAATCTAGAACCCCGTCATCCCAATACGGTGCCCCTTCGTCCCAATACGGTGCCCCTGGATTCGGTGCTGCCGGTAGACAACCATCATCGGAGTATGGCGTTCCTTCTCAAGGTTTTTCAAGGTAATTATGACTTTACTGATACGGGGCGAGTAGCGCACATTACTCAGGCAATTCTACATATTTGCTAGTAAGGTAAAAATGCAGGATTACTGTGTTCGCAGTAAATCCGAACATAGGGTTAAGATGAATCGTCACCTTAACATGTAAGACGGATAAAGTGTACTTCCAAGTATTTAATAAAAGTTTTGGATTTTAAATTTGAATATAAATCTTCAGAGATATACCTAAGTTACTCGAGCTCTAGGAAAGTCTACCAAATCTGAAGGTTACAGTCGTAAGCATAGGTTAGTATCTTTCATTCCATTGCGTTCCTTTCAATCACTGAGTGATCTTTATAATAATAATAATAATAGTGTTAAATTTCATAATTAGTTATCTATTTTGTCCAAAGACTTTAAAAGGTGCAATAGCCTATTGAGTCAGTGTTTCCATCATTGAAGTATGCCTAACTATGTTTAGAACATGACTATATATTTGTAATATATGTTAAATAAAGATCTTTATAAAATAAACATGTACTGATCGATTAGCAGATTGGATTGGATTTAACATCACTAGCTACCGATTATTTAACTGTTACCCTTGAGGGACCAGGCTGGCCAAGTTTCATAGCAGCAGTATTGACCTCCTTGTAGTATCCAACAATGGCGTACCTGGCTTACAATTACTGAAATACGACGCATGTGCCTGGACGTGAAGCCATTTGCTTTTTTTTGAAGATCCTATTGCAAGGGGAACAGTGCAACTGACAACATTATTCGGAAGCTTCGCGCGCTTGGCATCAGTCTTCTAAGCAATAAATACTCTTCAAATTGTCACAGATTTATAAACAGAGTATCGTAACTCACGTCTCTGTTGCACGAGTTGTTCCTAACTGAGGGTTGGGTTGTTACTGAAGAAGAGAGCAGGTATAACTTGATTCTGATTCTTCTAGGGGTTCCTCAAGACACCAAGCTCCTAGCATGGAATATGGCGTTCCATCAGCTCAATCATCACCGTCTCAAGAGTATGGTGTCCCTAGCTTCGGTGGTCAAGGTATCGCTTTTATCTAACTTGTATTAAATGACAAGGGAAAGGTGGTGCATCTGAGAATTAAAAACTCTAGTAATATACCCAAAACCTGAAGATATGTAAAGTTGTTTGAACACCCAAATGTGGGCAATGGATGTGTGTGGCAGAAGTAAAAACTTAAATATTGCTACTTTTGCAGGCACAAATGTAGATAAATATTTTTTTCTGAACATTGCACACAGCGCCATCTATCCCCAAACTAAGCAAAGCTTTTATTCTATGGGAGCTAGATGACTTGTAGAATACTTACCTATATACTCGGCTACATTATGATACAACACCCTGACACAGAACAAACATCTTCGATTCATTACGCAAATGATTGTCCTGGAGATTGAACCCACAACCATCTTTACAGAAGTCAGAGTTACTAATAATTAAGTAGGCCAGTTTTAGTTGAAACATCATTGCTTAAAACTATCAAAGAACCCGTATTCAAAACCTGATAATGACCGATACACCCCCACAGGCCAGCAAGGGTACTCCCAAGACTTGGAGCAAAGCAGGCAGTACTTACCTCCCGGAGCTGGAGGCAGGGACGGCAATGGATATGACGAGGGCAACAACGTAAGATTTTACATGATCATTATCAGCATCAATACACTCGTGGCATGACTAACAGACCTACTATATAGTACTCGAAAGGAGACTCAGAGAGCACTTCCTTTCACCAACGAATCCTACTAATTGACCGAGCGAAGCGAGTGTCTCCGTTTCAGCTTAGGCAAAAATGCTTTCGTATGTCTGTCCGAACGGCGTCTGTCCGGATGTTCTCCTCTACAGGTCGCATTTCTCAGCCGATTCCCGTGCAATTTTGTGAGCAGGTTCTGTGACTAATAGTTTTTTTGTCGATTCAGTTTTCAGATCAACAAAGTTAAGCAATGAAAGGTTATTCCTTAGAGATCGCAGTATTTATTCTAACTTACAGGCACCAGCTAGCTACAGTTTTGAATACATGGTGAAAGATGATCCTTCGGGCAATGATTTCGGACACCGCGAGTCAAGGGAAGGGGATCGCGCTGAAGGTTTATACTACGTGCTACTGCCCGATGGCAGAAAACAGGTAAAGGATCTTGCTAAGCAGAACCAAGTATGTTGTGCGTTTAATATATCCAAAATATTCAAGTATCTTTGAATGTATGTACGTTTGACACGTGTTCATGACTAAACGGATCAGATCTTGATGATTTTGGTAAGGAGGTAGATTTTAATTTGGGGACGGACATATGCGGACATAATGCTTTGATATAATTGTTTTTGAATAGTCTCACAGTACTTCTGCGCTTCTGGTTGTGGGTTCGATCACCAGGACAAACGTTTGTGCGATAAACATAGATGTTTTTTCTGTATAAATCAATTCAAGTCAAGTCAAAAGATATTTTATTTAATACAATCAATATTTAATTCATTCAATCGATTCAAGGATCACTTTGAAACGTCTTACATATTAGGTGAATTTAGGTGCCAATTCCTCCTAACCTAAGCCCGAGAAGAACTGGCAAGAAACTCGTCCTGGTACTCGCTTTTTTGCATGATTTATCTTATAACTACCTTAACTACGAAAATCTAATACAAGAGAGTTTATACATTTCAAATGTGTCAGTTAACTGTCTGACGGCAGAGCAACTTGATGCCATGCATTCTTATCAATAATATAATCATTTATATTATGTATACGACGATATTGATAATAAATATTGGGAGGACCAATGCACACAATTCTAGAGCCCCAAACTAAACCCAAATGATGTATTATGGTGCCCAGATGACTGTCTTAGACTGTCGTAGACAATCTTTTTTTCTAAATACATATAGACATGGAATGAACATGTTCATCACACAGTGATTTATCCTGGGAGAGATTCGAACTCTCGACCTACAGCGCAGATAGCAGCGCTACTACCTTCTGAGCTGACAGGCTGCATGTATATAATTTGAAATAGTCAGTTGGTTCTCCTATTAAGCTTTTCTTAATTTAGGGTTAGATGGTGTTGTGTTAAACGTCCACGAATATTTATTTATGTATTTATATTTACAGACAGTAGAGTACGAGGCAGATCAAGATGGCTTCAAGCCCAGGATATCCTACGAAGACACAGGCTTAGGACAGGGGTATGATAGCAACTCCCAAAGCTATGATGGAAATCAAGGTGGCCCTTACTAGGAGTCGGATGACGTGGAAAACCGGACAATATAACGTTGGGGGCAGGGTTCAAAATATGGATCAGTCTTGTAATTATACCAGCTCAATTTGATTTTAGTATTTGTGCAATTTATGATTCGTTTCTTATTAAAATAGTTTTTTTTATTTGTATTGATAGAGCCAAGTTTTTTTAAATAGTTTAACAGTTTCAAACAGGTCAATGAACTGATAAGGTGTCCACAAAAGGTCAAAGGAGCGACGTAATTTTGTCTGATATTTGCAGTATTGTTGAGTGATTTTTGTAATATTAACGGCAATGTTTTTATACGACGACGTAAGCTTTGTAAAGGATTTTGAGCCATATTTAGAAATGTATAAAGTACAAAACGCTTAGAAGATATTTAAATACTTGCCTT
Source organism: Lampropteryx suffumata (assembly GCA_948098915.1). Classification (NCBI taxonomy): domain Eukaryota; kingdom Metazoa; phylum Arthropoda; class Insecta; order Lepidoptera; family Geometridae; genus Lampropteryx; species Lampropteryx suffumata. The sequence continues at coordinate 11,530,970 of OX402571.1, read as the reverse complement.
AGATTTTAGAATTCTTTAACCGTTTCTAGCTACTTATAAAACACTATGTTATTTATACTGTTATGTTATTTTTTCAACTTTTTTAAAACGAAATTCGTAATTTTGGTAAAGTTGATGTATTTTCTTTTAAAGCCAAAATATAAAATCAATCAATAAAATTTTGTGAGTCTGTTAGCGGACTATGGCCAGTATATATCGTTATTTATTTATTTTTAATTACCGTAGGTACCGTAGGTACTTATTAAGATTTTTTCTATGTACCTACTTTCTTGCATATAATTTATTTAGTTTAGGTAAATACAGTTTGAACTATGTATCAATCATTTTGTAAATAAATAATTTTGTAATATTTTTTAGTTTTATTACAGAACAATCAGGGTCTGTGCAGAAACATTTTAAATAAAAAGCGACTCTTGTATCAACGCAATAAAGTGCAATTCAGCTCGCACAGCGCTGATTGCCTAATATTTATATTCACCTACACCTAGCCTCTCTTTCTATTACGCGAGTTATCTCTTCTGACGCGACACGAGTATCGTTAAGGTTATCTTCTTGTCACAAATTATAATTGATTTGAATATTTACTAGCAAAATGTGAATGGGCTGGTTCAATGATTATTTTAATAACAATAATAATGCCCGACATTTCACACAGCATCATCTAGCCCCAATGTAAGCAAAGCTTGTGTTATCATCATATCAGCCTTTATGAAATCCACTGCTGGACATAGGCTTCCCCAATAGATTTCCAGGAAGAACGATTTTGAGCCCTCTCCATCCACCGACTTCCTGCGATCTTAACAATTTCGTCAGTCCATCGGGTGGGGGGTCGTCCTACCCTTCGTTTTCCTGTCCTTGGTCGCCATTCGAGAACTTTTACTCCTCAACGGTTATCAGTTCTGCGAGCTATATGGCCTGCCCATTGCCACTTCAACTTGCAAATTTTGAGCGCTACGTCGGCAACTTTGGTTCTTCTACGGATTTCCTCGTTGCGGATTTTATCACGTAGTGAAACACCCAACATAGCTCTCTCCATTGCACGTTGCGCGACTCTGAGCTTGTGTATGAGGCCAATAGTCAGGGACCAAGTCTCAGTTCCGTATGTCATCACTGGCAACACGCACTGATTGTAGACTTTCGTCTTGAGGCTCTGCGGTATCTGTGACGAGAAGATGTGCCTTAATTTCCCGAACGCTGCCCATCCGAGTTGGATTCGTCGGCTGACCTCTTTGTAGAAGTTGGACTTGCCTAGTTGAATCGTCTGACCCAAATAATGGTCTACAACTTCGATTATATCGCTCCCAACATGTACCGGTACGGGTGCAACATGAGCATTTGACATGATTTTTGTCTTGCTCATGTTCATTTTGAAGACCCACCTGTTGGGAGACGATATTGAGGTCGCTGAGCATTGTGCCTAGGTCTTCCAGCGATTCTGCCATGAGGACTATATCGGCAAATCGAAGGTGAGTGAGGCGTTCGCCATTGATGTTGATACCATGTCATGTCTTGTGTTATCGGTAGGTACCAAATGACTGCTATACTGCAAAAACACCTTCACGAGTCAAAAACATGCAGATCATACAAACATTTCTCCCGCGGCAGGAATCATCCCCGCAACTTTCAGCATCTCAGGCGCCCACTGCGCCATAGAGGTCGTACAATTTAAGTAGGTTTTATTTTATTACTTTTCTAATGTCATTGAATAAAGATTGAAACAAAACATTAACTAATACGCGATTATGAATACCTAAATCTAATATTTAATTGGCAATCTATACTAATATTATAAATGTGGAAGTAACAGACAGACCTGTTTATTACGTTTTCACGACTAAACCGCGCGAACCGATTTTAAACCTACCTTTTATGTATGTAGGTACTGAAGCCGCGTGCAGCAGATATAGGTTGAATTTTTCTGCCTTCTGGGGTAGAAGAAAATCTTCCCTGCCCGTGAAGACCTGAGACGTTGCTCCAATTCAGAGAGTTATCGAAGAGACTGGTGGACAATACCAACGATCTGCAGATCGGCCGGTGCTTATCTCGGACAAAAAATAAGTATGGCCTAGTATAGTATTATGTTATCTGTGATATGGCTATTCAACGAGGTAACGTTGCCAGCCTTTTGGGCACTTTACCTGCGGTCAGTGAACTGAATGGTTTTGTATCTCTAAATAACCAGCTGCTGCCTGCGGCTTCGCACGCGTGGTACCTACATAAAAAGTATATTTATATTTATTTATTTATTTATTTATTTATAAGCATGTACCTCTATCCTTACAGGCACCCCCAATGCGATAGAGTACCTTATATTCTAGTCTAGCCTAGTCTTAATAAGTATTAATATTAAAAATTATACAATCATTTACATTCATCATTTAAGAGATACCCAAAAACAAGATAATTTACTTACGTACTACATAAAAACATATATTATAATGTCAAAGTAATTTGATAATGGACTACCATACTTCTAAATTTGTCAACATTAATTAAATTTGCTAAATAAAATCGGATTAAAAGTCATAGCCATTTGAATATACAATAAAATTACATTTAAAAGTCACATCACAATGTCAATAATCAATACTAACTAATTTTAAAAACTACTTGTCATAACATAAAATAAAAAACAAAGCCTTTTGGAATTGGCTCCGTGAACAGTAAAAAATATCTATTCTATCGGCAATCTGATTGAGTGTGCGGATGCTGCGCGTCATAGGTGCCTTGTCCAGCAGTTTGGTTCCCCTTTTGGTACTGCCAATAGGGCGGGACGCCTTCGTTTGTGCACAAAGTCTGCGGGCACATTCAGCCGCATTTCTTCCAAAATACCTGGATGAGCGAACACCCCTCTCAAAACCTTAAACAAATGTAGAGCAAGCGCTGCATCTCTCCTTACTTCTAGCTTGTTGTATCCAACCATGCCTATAATAAACAAGGTTGGATACATCAAAGGGTAGAAGGGGTATATACCCCTAGAAATCTAGTGAACTTATTTTGTATACGCTCTACCATTTGGCTGTACTTGGTTTTGTGCGGAGCCCATATTGCTGCATTGAACTCCAAATGGCTTCTTACCAAAGCATTATAGAGTGCTTTTACTGCTTGCAGGTTTTTGAAGCTGTTTGCCTGACGGAGTACAAATCCTAATGTTTTAAAGGCCTTCTTGCAGATGTTGACCACCTGCACCCGGAATTGTAGCTTATCGTCCAGACGAACCCCTAAATCCCTTACCGAGTTGACTCTCTTTAGCTGAGTACCCCTCAACTGGTAGTCGTGGTAGAGTGGTGTCTTAGCTCGACTGAAAGTTATTATGGAGCATTTGCTGTTATTGAACTGGAGTTCATTTGCCCTACTCCACTCTACCACTCTGTCCACGTCCCGCTGAAGGCGTACACAGTCATTTTCGTTCTTGATGGGCAAGAGTAACTTAAGGTCGTCAGCGAACAACAAGCATTTGGCCTCTTTGACGACAGTCGGCAGGTCATTTATCATTATTAAAAACTCTAGCGGCCCCAGATTACTTCCCTGACTCACGCCGGTTATGGTATAGTAAGCCTCTGATCTGTGTCCCGCGTAGTCGACATACTGCCGCCGGTCCTTCATATAGCTCGCGAAGAACTGCAGTAGTTTGGTGGTGCAACCGATCGTCGCCAACTTCTGAAGCAAGATGTCGTTGTCGACTAGATCGAACGCTTTTTTGAAATCAAAGTAGGCGGCGTCGACTTGCACCCCTGCGTCGACTTGCGGTAGCACGTAGGCCATGGAGTCAAGAAGGTTCGTTGAGGTGCTATGCGCTGGTCGAAAACCGTGCTGCGCGTCGGACAGCCGTGCCGAGACCTGCTCCTGCATGCTGCGCTGCACGGCTGATTCAAAGACCTTCGCCGCCGTCGACAGAATGGCCACCGGTCGGTATTCCGTCACATCTGATCCAGACCCTTTACCTAGCCTTTAAGTAGCCTATGTCCTTCTCTAAGGTCCTATCTATCTTTATATTAAAATTCATTGAAATCGATTCTGCGGTTTAGCCGTGAAAACGTAACAAACAGACAGACAGACAAAGTTACTTTCACATTTATAATATTAGTAGGGAATATATATTATTCTGTTTATTTCAGTTACTCAATTTATATATAAAGCTAAAATATAAATAAAACAAATATGTAAAATCAAAAATAGTTTATTTAGATAAAGATTTTGAGTTTTTTACATAAGCTTTCGAGTATTTACATAAGGCATTTAATAATGGAAATTAAAAATATTGAGAAAAATTGTAGGATTAAAAAATAAACGTGCTTCTTCTTACCGTGTGGTATTATTTGAACCATTGTGGTGAAAGGATTAAAATAATTTTAACTAAAAATACAAAATATTGTACTACTTTTTGAGAACATTAGTTATATTGAGTTCACTTGAGTAATAATTTCTTAAATACTGTAAAGATTATTAACTAATGTACTTAAACTAATTTCAATTTTAAGGGATACTAAATACTAAAATTATCTTAATAAAATGGAGATTTCAATTAGATCTAAGCAAAGCATTGCTTAATTAAGTAAACTAAATGCACCATGAGAAAAATGAAATTTACGTTCTAAAAACTAAAGAGAAAAAAATAAAAAATAAAATAAAAAAATTAGCTCATAACAATACAACCGATTGAGAACCTCTTTTTTTTTAAATCGGTTACAAAAGTTTTTATTTTACATTTTGTTTAATTAGTTTATTTGGATAAAATATTTTTTCCAGCTGTTTTGCTTTTTGCTACTGAACCGATTTTCATGAAATATCTATGCGACCAATCGGAGAGTATATCCCTTCACATAAAAAAAATAATTTCTCAAATCTATGACGGAGTTATGAGGTAACAAAGATTAAAAAAACCAACCGAATTTAGAACCTCCTTCTTTTTTAAATCGGTAAAAAAATTAAAATACTGTCAATCCCCATCAAACACCTAACTAATGTAGCATTAAATTATGTAATTCTAATTCTTAACATTAATAAATTTGGCTAAAAATCAAGACCGCATTAGCTAAAATGTCATTATGAGATAGACCATTAACTAGGAAATAGTTTAAATAAAATAATTAACTTACGTGTTGGTAACATAATGACTATTCCATTTACGCGAGATTTAAGTACAAAAGGAGGGATGACAATTTGTTTACAAAATTAGTGGCGCCATCTAGTCTACAATAGTATAAAACAGCTTTCTCTTATCTAAATTACAATGTGGAAATACCTTGGGGACTAACTACGGGACTGTTACCTATAGATCGCTTTAAACGATCCTTAGATAGTTTAACTCTTTCACAATTTATTTTATTATTAAAGTTTATTGTTCCGTTGCTTTAACTACTTTAAATTATCGAGAATATTGCTATTTATATAGAAGGTTGCGGGTTCGATTTTAATTAATTAATAGTAACAACTACGTGGCAGGTTAAGTTACATCTAATATGAATTCGTATAGAACATGTTTTAATAATGATACGGATCTAAAATGGCGGTTTTAGGCATGTCCTCTACCAATCTTATACATACTAAATTATAAATTAATAATTACGTTTAAAAAACTATAAAAAAACCGACAACACAAATATAAAAAAAAAATTGAGAACCTCCTCCTTTTTTTTAAGTCGGTTAAATAGTAGCTCTGTCTGTGTTTGTTTGTTTTATGGCAAAACCGCTGAACTGATTTTGATGATGTTTAGTACAGAGATAGGTTCTATCTCAACGAACATAGATTACTTGTATGTAGGTACTCGCGTGCAAAGTCACGGGCAGCAGTTAGTAATCATATAATTAGCTAGCGATTAAAATTATTAAAAATAAATAAAAATAATATAAATAATAAATAATGCCGGACATTTCACATAGCATCATCTAGCTCTAAAGTAAGCAGAGCTTGTGTTATGAACACATAACTGATATACTACAATATAAACTTATTGTTTTGTTTGAAAATACTATATTATACAAGAAAAACACTAAGACCCGAGACTGCAGATCATACAAACATTTGTCCCGCGGCGGGAATCGATCCCGCAACCTTCATAATTTCAGGCGGGTTTTCGCTCTCCGGGCCACAGAGGTATTACAAGAACAGAACGTACTTTAACCCCACGATAACCTTCTTATAATCAAATAACTTATTAATTAGGTAAATTAAACTTCCGATATCCCAGACTGCATTCTTGAAAGAACCAGAAATTCCAACCTAATATAATTTTCAAATTGCGCTTCAAACACTTTTAGTAACACATGTTATCCTACGTGTATAAATGGACACCTACCGTACGTAATAATCAAACTATTGATTAAAATAATGTCTATTACTAATCGAAATTGATAGACATTGATTGTATCAAGAGATTCATAATCGCCGTACAGGTGTTTGTTCTGTGTCTGGGTGTTATAAGGAATGATAAGTATGTATTTAAAAACATATAAGTATTCTATCAGTCATCTGTTCACCATAGTACAAGCTATGCTTAGTTTGGGGCTAGATGGTGTTGTGTGCATTGTCCACCAATATTTATTATATTCCATAATTACTTAATATTTTCTAAATAAATAAATAAAAGCAATATTGAGTGAGGACATGCTGAAATAGCGATTAAAATTAGATTATCTATTCTCTATTCGAACATATTTTTATGTCTGCATCGGTAACATTTTTTGTCTATAACGGTAACATTGTTACTGTAACGATCATGTTACGACACATGATCGTTACAGTAACAATACATATTGAGGTGAGGGTGTGTTGCACTGATGCATTCAGGTTCGTTGTTATATCTGTAAAAGAAATAAACGTTAAATTTCAGGTGAACTGTGACGTCACGTAGAAAACGCGCGAAATCTTGAACAAAAAATTGTGCTCGATTTGTCGACTGGGCTACACCGGGTATTTATAGAAGTAGGAATACATTGTATGAATTATATGCTACCAGAGAGACAATGTTAGATGATCCAGTTTTTATCTTATATGTTAGGAATTACTCAAAAGTCTTCAAAAAGTTTGTCATGCGGCTAAGTCACTGTTTTTGAGAAAAATAATAGAAAATTCAACAAATAAAATAAAAGCAACTTGGAAATTAACTAATAATGAAACAGGTAAATCAAGGGCTCGCAATATACAGTTCAAATTAAATATAAATGGTACAATTTTAACAAAGGAACAGGATGTTGCGAATGCATTTGATAGTTTTTTCTCAGATATACCAATAATAGTAACCAAATCGTTAACTCTTCAGCCTCCAGAGCTTCCGTTCTATTAGAATCTAGTGTTGCAAAATGTAAGAATGAGTTTAGTTTTAGCTACATTAACGAGGCTAGTATTGTAAAAGCATACAAGTTCATTAATATAAAAAATACAGAAGATCTTTGGTCTACAAAGGTGCTGGGTGTCATTATCTTAGATATTGCACCATGTTTAGCTTATATTTTTAATAGATGTATCGACGAGGGAGTTTTTCCCGATCTCATGAAACACAGTAAACTCATTCCCATGTTTAAGTCTGGAAGTGAAAGTGATCTCGCTAATTATAGACCGATATCGATATTACCTGCTTTAAGTAAAATCTTTGAAAAAATAATTCTTAATCAGTTATTATACCACTTTAACGTTAACGGCCTGCTACATAGTAATCAATACGGATTTACTAAAGGTCGATCAACAGCTGATGCAGGTATAGTGCTCTTAAAGCATATATTTGAGGCCTGGGAGAAGTCACAGGATGCAGTTGGGGTATTCTGCGATCTATCTAAGGCCTTTGACTGTGTGAGTCATGCAACCCTAATCACAAAGTTAAAATATTATGGCATTAAAAACCGGGCGATTGACCTCATACAGTCTTATCTATCCAATAGAGTCCAGAAAGTAGACGTGGGTGGTGAGAGGTCTTTGGGATCAATTATTGATATAGGGGTACCTCAGGGATCGATACTAGGCCCTTTTTTATTCCTAGTATACGTTAACGATTTACCTTTTTTGTAAAAAATATTTGTGATATAGTTTTATTTGCAGACGATACGTCTTTAATTTTTAAAGTTGATAGAGGTAAAACCAGTATTTGCGATAACGTAAATGAATCCTTATCGTTAGTTCTTAACTGGTTCACTGTAAATAATCTTTTGCTTAATTAAAAAAAAACTAAATGTATCAAATTCACTTTGCCAAATGTTACTCATAGCCCGTCCAACATTGAAATAAATAAAGAGGCAATGAATCTTGTAAATTCCACGATCTTCCTAGGTCTTAATATTGATGCAAAACTACAGTGGGGACCACAAATTGAAACACTTGCTGGTAGGCTTAGTTCCGCTGCAAATACAGTTCGTGCGATACGGTGGCTTACTGATGAAGCTACAGCTAGTAAATCCGTATTGATTACTATGTAGCAGGCCGTTAACGTTAAAGTGGTATAATAACTGATTAAGAATTATTTTTTCAAAGATTTTACTTAAAGCAGGTAATATCGATATCGGTCTATAATTAGCGAGATCACTTTCACTTCCAGACTTAAACATGGGAATGAGTTTACTGTGTTTCATGAGATCGGGAAAAACTCCCTCGTCGATACATCTATTAAAAATATAAGCTAAACATGGTGCAATATCTAAGATAATGACACCCAGCACCTTTGTAGACCAAAGATCTTCTGTATTTTTTATATTAATGAACTTGTATGCTTTTACAATACTAGCCTCGTTAATGTAGCTAAAACTAAACTCATTCTTACATTTTGCAACACTAGATTCTAATAGAACGGAAGCTCTGGAGGCTGAAGAGTTAACGATTTGGTTACTATTATTGGTATATCTGAGAAAAAACTATCAAATGCATTCGCAACATCCTGTTCCTTTGTTAAAATTGTACCATTTATATTTAATTTGAACTGTATATTGCGAGCCCTTGATTTACCTGTTTCATTATTAATTAATTTCCAAGTTGCTTTTATTTTATTTGTTGAATTTTCTATTATTTTTCTCAAAAACAGTGACTTAGCCGCATGACAAACTTTTTGAAGACTTTTGAGTAATTCCTAACATATAAGATAAAAACTGGATCATCTAACATTGTCTCTCTGGTAGCATATAATTCATACAATGTATTCCTACTTCTATAAATACCCGGTGTAGCCCAGTCGACAAATCGAGCACAATTTTGTGTTTTGCATGTTTTTACTGTAAATATATCAGCATGTTCTTTAATTATTAAATTAGACAATGTTCTATCCGTATTTATCCGTTCTATCCGTATTATGCTTAGATCTTTAAAACTACGCAACGGATTTTGATGCGGTTTTTTTTAATAGATAGAGTAATTCAAGAGGAAGGTTTATATGTATAATACATGCATAATATAGTAAAGAAACACTGATAATTTTAGAGATTTCTAGTCACATTAGTGGCAATTCGGTTGGTTCATTTCTAAAATTAGGAATTGTCTAAAATATATTTAGTTAGTCATAGCATTTGTAAAACCTTTTCGGTTGGTACCATCTAACTAAATTAGGAACGCTTAATTAAGATAAAAATAAATTAGAATAAGTTGGTAGCAGCAGAATACCAAAGGTTAATTTCACAATACAAAACCTAATTTTAGCTAAAATTAGTAAGGTTGGTGCCAACAGAATTAAGGCCATTCTGTAGTATATTTAGTATAGCACAGCAACCGTGCGAAGCCGGGGCGGACCGCTAGTAATGTATATAACATACGTAGTCTATGCTTTGATGTAAGGTATTCATTTATTATACTTTAAATAACATGAATAAATCAATTACATTAATAAGTCTATTATTTGAAATATCATCATTGGCCTTAGTTCATCTGTTGAAGAAGATTAAGATGGCGTCAGTCAAGTTACAGAGCAGTTATTTGTAATTGAATACTTTCGTTTATTATATTTTAGTGTAACATTTTGACCCTTTTGTGCTCTCCATTGCGACATGTGTGGCGAAGTGGGTCTTGCCCTGAGAACACAAGGTTGCGGGTTCGATTCCCGCCGCGTGACAAAAGTTTGTATGATCTGCAAGAATCTGTTTCGGGTCTGGGTGTTTGTCTATGTATAATACAAAAAAAAAGTATATATCAGTCATGTGGAACCTATAACACAAGCTCTGCTTACTTTGGGACCAGATGATGGTGTGTGAAATGTCTGGCATTATTTATTTATTAATTAACTATGATAGTTAGATATATAGCCTCGTGGATGTGTAATGATGAGTAATATAAACATGTAGTACTTTATATAATGTATCATCAATGGTTATTGCAGCGCATGCCTAATAATGACTTTTATAGGCAAATATTTGATACCTTGGGTCACTAAATTGCAATTTTTGAAGATCTCTCTATGTTTTTAAAAAAAAATAACACAGTCCATGTTATTAACTGATAATTTGTGAAAGAAAGTGAAAGAATTTTTAAAATCAGTTGAGTAGTTCTTGAGTTAATCCATTGCAAACAAACATACAAAAAAACAATTTAGTTTAATATAGTTTAGATTAATATAGAAAGAGCTATTTCCCAGAATATGATTTTATATGACATAACACTATGGAAGAAGCTGAAATAAACTAGTCCAGCTGTAGCTTTATTAATAAGCCACCGTATCGTACGAACTGCATTATGTAGCGGAACTAAGCCTACCAGCAAGTGTTTCAATTTGTGGTCCCCACTGTAGTTTTGCATCAATATCTAGACCTAGGAAAATCTTGGAATCTACAAAATGCATTGCCTTTCCATTCATGACCATTTTGGTCGGGCTACGTATTTGGCAAAGTGAATTCAATACGTTTACTTTTATTAGCATTATGTAAAAGATTAACAGTGAAGTTAAGAACTAACGAAAGGGGTTCATTTACGTTCTCGCAAATACTGGTTATAGCTCTATCATTTTTTAAAATTAACGACGTATCGTCAGCAAATAAAATTATATCACAAATACCTACAACAATACGCAAATCGTTAATGTAAACAAGGAATAAATGAGGACCAAGTATCGAACCCTGTGGCACCCTACATCAATAATTGATCCTGCAGACTTCTCACCACCCACGTCAACCTTTTGGACTCTATTGATAGATAAGACTGTATAAGTTAATACGCCTGATTTTGGATGCCATAATATTTAAACTTTGAGATTAAGGTAACATGAATCACACAGTCAAAGGCTTTGGGTAGATCCGCAGCGCAGAAGGCAGAGTTACTACCAAACGAGCTGTTAGGTCAACAGTTTGTACTTACGCATTGATTCTGGATATATCTCTTGTATCAAAAATGAATTTCTTATCCTTTTTTATATATGCTGCTGAAGCTTCGTAGACTCCGTAGCCAGGACCCACTACCACCTGTAAGATATCGAAATATATTATTAAAATAATATATATTATAAACTAGTGACCCGCCTCGGCTTGGAACGGGTATAACTGCACTTCTATCGTGTCTGATTGACTAATTTAATCAGAAAGCGGTTTATGACTTAATTAAGGGATGTCTAAATAAGAGTGGACTATTTAAAATTTGTATTTTTCGTGTATCTGGCAACTCTGAAATTTGACAGCTGTCCTATGATCTATGATTGTTCTCGTACATTGTATCTGAATACACAGAAGTGTTGATTAAATATAAATACAAAATTTTTGAGAGATGGAATATGCATTATTTGACAATATCAGAGTTTAAAGGAATTTGGTATAGAATTATACAATGTGAACCTTTTTGTGTGCCCAGTAGGGCGATTATGGAACTCTAATTATAATCAATGTCTATCAGAAATCTATGAAAACTGATAGAAATTGATTGTAATTAGAGTTCCATAATCGCCCTACTGGTTTGCGAACAGTAAACTTAAGAGATGTCTGATTGTAACAGCTCACAGGCTGCGCTCAGGGCATATTCCACTGGCAAAGTTCAATCATCTTATGAAAATTTCAGACTCTCCCAACTGTTCTACTTGTGGAGTTATAGAAGATGTTCATCATCTGCTAGTGGAATGTGGCTGGAGCCAGTCTCTAAGATCGCTGATGAGTAGTCAGTATGATCTGAATTTGTTAGATGTAGGCGCATTTCAAAGTGTTTTATCTGCCCCGTTATCCGAGGCGGCTAAGACACTTTTTACAATGGTGTTTAACTTAATTAAGTCGTAGTAAGTAAAATTCAATCTGTAACAGGGCTGACCTAGTCACTAAGCGACTCCTTTGAAAAATAAAAGATATGTAAAAAAAAAAAAATGGTTGTTCTTTTGTGTGAAATGTCCGGCATTATTTATTTATTTGTATGTATATGTGTGTATGTGTTTGTGAACAAAAAAAAACGTTTATTGCCTTAGTAGAGCACTGTTGTTCTAAACAGTGCTCTACTAAGTCAATAAACGATTTTTTTAAATATATTTTGTCTGTATAGTCGGATTATTGAGTTTATTACGTAGAATCAGACAGTGATAACATATTTGTAACTTACGCCTTAGTTCGAGTGTCCGTGCCGACCATACCAGAAGCAAATAAGAAAGGAACAAGGTACGGAATGTTTCCGTACTAACTTTAATACCTATACGTTGGAGCCTTTCAAATCCGTTGATGATAAATAATTTACTAAGAACCGTGCGGAAAACCGAACAATTCTACAAAAACTTCGTACACGCGCTACCTTTAGATGCTTAGAAACAGTTAATATAAGCGAGAGATAACATAATTTCTCAAAACGCTTCGACAGCGCGATCTAGGATTGGACCATTTTTAGTAGCGCCATCTAGTTCTGAATTTAGTAAACTTTACACATTTTCCGTGAATTGTTTTGTTTCTACGAATTTGCCGTTTTTTGTCGGTAACGTTATAGGGAAAGACTATTATTAATCTACACTATTATAAAGAGGAAAGATTTGTACTTTTGTATGTAACGAATAAACTTAAAAACTACTTGACCGATTTGAAAAATTCTTTTACCGTTGGAAAGCCACACTATCCCCGGGTGACATAGGCTACTTTTTATCTCGGGAAAATTGGTTTGTCCCGGGAAAATCTTCAACGCGGGCAAAGCTGCGCGCGTACAGCTAGTATTAAATAAATAAATAATACCGGACATACCCATAACACAGAGCTTGTGTTATGGGTACCACATGACTGATATACTACTTAATTTTTTTTTTTGGAAATACATAAATATTATGCATAAACACTTAGACCTATTATTGTTTAATTATTGTTGGACCTTTGACCATGTTTTCTTCACGAGTTTCTTTTTCTTGTCAATTCTTTTTCCAAAGCACCTAAATGCACCTAGTATGTAGACTCATAGTGATCCTTGTGATTATTTAACAATTACAATTTAAAAACTAAAAAGAAAACCGACTTAATTAATTTTTTTTTTTTTTTATGGAAAGTAGATGTATTTTGTTTATATATAATATGGGTAGGCCAAATAAACGCACTGCTCCAATGAAACAGCGAGGTTTCGGAGTTAACAAAAATATCATCCATGTACACAAATTTTATAGATTTTTGTTGGTTTTTTTAAAAACCGCTTGACAGATCTCGATAAATTTTTAATTTAACCTGCGATGTTTAACCCTTTGAAACAAAAAAGGATTTTTTTCAAATCGGTTCAGGCGTCTTTGGTAATTGGTAAACATTCATAAAAAAATATTCCGACTAGGTGAGAACCTCCTCCTTTTTTGGAATCGGTTAAAAATAGTTTTGACTTTGACTTTATCTTTGACATTGTTACACAGTGTTACATTGTAAAGATATCTTCCACCCCTAATAATGATACTTGTACCTTTAAACGAGCATATTTTCATATATGTATATAATGAATCTCGGAAACGGCTCCAACGATTTTCATGAAATTTAGTGTGCTTCGGGGGTTTCATGAGCGATAAATCGATCTAGCTAGGTTTAATTTTTAGAAAACGTCGTTTTATTCGAGCAAAGCCAGGTACTCGTACTAATTGGTTAGGCAAAAATGCTTTCGTATTTCCGTCTGTCCGGTCGGCGTCTGTCAGGATGTTCACCGCTACAGGTCGCATTTCTCAACTGATTCTCGTGAAATTTTGTGAGCAGGTTCTATATAACTATATAAACTTTTTTTCAGAAATTTTACAAAATGGCGGAGATATGGAGGTTAAAACGTAAAAACAGTTATACTTCAGTCATTTCGAAAAAAGTTCAAAAATGTCACCTAACTTTTTTGTTACCCTTTTCAAGACGCAACTTTTTTGCTCGAACAACTATTTCATCTGTAAACTTCAAGGGGCCGACCCCTTGGTGTTAGGTGGTGTAAAAAAAAGAAAAAAAAAACAAATTTTATCAGCTTTCGGATTATAACTATGATTTTTGGTTTTTGGTTAATCAAACCCCCATTGTTTTTGTTAGGATCGAAAAAGCTTTTGACATAATGGCGATAGCGTCCATATTAACAAGCTATGCAAAGACAGACTCGAGAGATCTACAGCTCACAGAGCCACTGATAATGTTATTTTTTTACCTTTATTTGATAATAGTCCTTGTTCACTTTGTAGTTAGGGTTGAAAGTCCCGACGTATCCATCTGCGTCTTTCGCTCCTTTGAACGATAACATATGACTGTTGGCTTTCCGATGCAAAACCCACGATATAGAGCGTAATGTTCGCGGGACGCATTTTGACCTGAAAATGATTTAAAAATACATTATTTATTCTATTCTAATAATGACTGGCCTGCCAGCTCAGTTGGTAATAGCTCTGCCTGTTATGTTGAAGGTCGAGGGTTCGATTCCTTCCCAGGATAAATGTTTGTGTGATAAACACAGGTGTTTGTTCTGTGTCTGGGTGTTATAAGGATCATAAATATGTATTTACATATATATAAGTATTTTATCAGTCATCTGGTCAACATAATACAATTAAACTTTCGTGAGTTGTACTATACAACTCACGAATGTTTTGCGGTCCGCGGTCCGCACGTGCGAACCGTGAACTCGAGCGGCAACGAGCGGACCGCGGATCAAACTCACCCTGATGTGGATTCTCTAGCTGACTCGAAACATTGTCGGTGTCTCTATCGACAAAATAATACGTGAGTAAAGCCCGTGTTTATCGAAACATAATACAAGCTATGCTTAGTTTAGGGCTAGATGGTGTTGTTTGTATTATATCTTTTAAAACTATCATGGTTTTGCACATAATTTACACTCAAAACGGGATATTTACCATGATATATGAGTTTTTCTGCTTCTCGATAGGGGTAATGTTCGCAGTAAAAGACTGAGAAAGAGGGTAGACCGTATTGTCTGCCAATAACATCCACCCGCAAAGACTTCAGTTTATCTCGTGATCATAGCGCATGCAACTGTGCCGAAATATCGAGAAAAAGAAAAACTCATATATCATAGTAAATATCCCGTTTTGAGTGAAAATTATGTTGTTTGTATTGTCCACCAATAATTTATTTACTTTAAATTCAAAAACTAGTATCGAATATGACGAATGCGGAATAAATAAATGATCTGACAAATGTGGAATCTGGTGAATGTGTCCTAAATGTTCAATGTACAATACGGAATACATTCTTCTTCATCTAGTAATGCCAATTTTGCCAGTGTCAAGTGTTTATATGTTTGTTAATAAAGTCTTAGTCGATGGTCGATTGTCAATTCTAAACGTCATCGCGGAATGGCCGTCTAGAATTTTCTTGGGATTCCTCGTCGTTCAAATCACATTGCACCATAATACACATATAATTCAATTGTCCATACTTGTCCTATGTAGTCACAACTTATTAATTAAAATTCTGAATAAAACATTCAATAAAACGAGTAAAAAATATTAAATTAGCAGAGCTATGTTACTTCATGAAATTACAAACGTAGAATCTAGGGAATACAAAGTCCAAGTCAAAAGATACCTTATTCAATACAATCACAAGGATCACTTTGAAACGTCTTACATACTAGGTGAATTTAGGTCCCAATTCCTCCTAACCCAAGCTCGAGAAGAACTGGCAAGAAACTCGTCTTGGTCCTAGCGCCTAGCGTCCTAGCGTTTTTACATGATCCATCTTATAACTACCTTAACTACGAAATACTAATACAAGAGAGTTTATACATTTCAAGTGTGTCGGTTAACTGTCTGACGGCAGAGCGACATGAGGCCATGCATTCTTATCAATAATATAGTCATCAATATTATAATAAGCTTTCTTCAAAATTTATGTAAGCTTTTAAATTTTTTAATAGGTAGTTCAGTAGCATTTTCAGGAAGCTTATTATAGAAGCGCACCGTGTTCCCAATAAATTACTTATTTTGAAACCTAGGGGTGTATAATTTGTGTATATTGGATTACATTAACAAGAATTAGGGAGACAAACCTGACAGATTGCGTCAGGTCGTTGATGTACTGTAGGAATGCCTCCGCGAGCTGGGAGTAGAGCGGCGCGGTCGCCGGCGCGGGCTCCCACGCCACGCAGGCGCACCAGTGCGGCTCCACGCCGGCCTCGCTACACGACCGGTTCGCAGGGATCTGGAAAGTACACGAAACTCACACTCAAAGTACCCTCTACTCTCACTCAGTGATAAAAAAAAAGACGGCCAAGTTCGAGTCGGACTCGCGCACCGAGGGTTCCGTACGAACCTGTAGGTGTGTAAGTAAAAGTGCACCCATCACGACAATCGAGTCATAGTTGGATGATGTAACTAAAAATTTACGGTTTTTGCAATTTTTTCTTTATCTATGCTATAAGACGTTGCTTCGTCCCAAATTCTGAGTTCACGGGAACTACCCTATAGGTTTTGATTTTAAAAATTTGCGGAAATTTGCGGCATAAACGGCTGTATCTTTTGATTGCGTTGGCTTAGAAGTTTGATTTTTTTCACAGCTTTCAGGAACAGTCAAATCAAATCAAAGTCATTTATTGCGTAATATGGGTTTGTAACAGTTGTTTGGTGATACATATTAGAACAGCCATAATCAGCGTGGTTCGCATGCAATATTTATTATACTTTATACAGTATATTCAAATGAATTACGTAGGTACAAACATGCTTTCAATTAAATTAAATTAATGTAAGTCAAGTTCTAAAATAATAATGTTAAGTGTCAATACTTTTATGATTTAAATAATCATAGGTAGAACAGTAGACCTGAGTATTTGATATAAATTTCAGCTTGATACCTCCACGTGTTCCTGATAAAAAGGGTTTAGACAGACAGACAGACAGACCGACGGACGGACAACAAAGTGATCCTATAAGGGTTCCGTTTTTTCCTTACGATGTACGGAACCCTAAAAACACAAAGATTTACAAAAAGGATCAGTTAAGTTATAGCAGATTCAAAACGACTAAATGTAGTTATTGATAAATTAGTGATAAACAATTGTTCTGTGCCTGGGTGTTACAATTACAAGTATCATAAGTATTTATTTACAGAGCACCGGTGGTTTATTGGTACTGATCCCGCCTTCCGATCCCTAGTTACAGGTTAGAATCTGGTGGTTCACCAATGGATTATTCTGTTCAAAAAATATATGTGCGCTATACCAGTACTCTCAAACGGTGTAGGAAAACATTGTGAGGAAACCGGCATGTCGTAGAACCTAAAAGTATCAAGACTTGTGCCAAGTGCACGAAAGGAGCCTCTGAGGCGCACTTTAATCTTTTTACCGCACTTGTTGAAAATAACAAGTGACACAACAAAAGGGAAGTGTATTTATTTCTAAATATATAAGTATTCTATCAGTCATCTGATCACCGTAATACAATATATGCTTAGTTTGGGGCTAGATGGTGTTGTGTGCATTGTCCTGCATTATAATTAATTATAGGATAAATACAAATCATTGTAATATCGAAAACATAATGATCGGACATAATGATACCAAATTAATAAGGGATCTATAGAGTACAATCTAATGTTACTCTTATTAATAAAAAATCTAGAGTACAACTCTGACCAATACAATATATGTAATACCATTAAACGAGCAATTCTTGAATATTTATGTACATACATATATAATCTGAATCTCGGAAACGGCTTCAAAGATTTTCGTAAAATTTAGTATGCAGCGAGTTTCAGGGGCGATAAATCGATCTAGCTAGGTTTCATTTTTAGAAAACGTCGTTTTTTCCGTGTTTTATACCGAAGCAACGCTCGGTCATCGAGGTACTTGTAATTAAAGGAAACATGAATATGGGATCGGACAAGTACAATTTATTGGCATTCAAATTAATAAGGGATCTGATGAGTGCAAAATTTTTGGCTTCTGCCCGCAGCTTTGTTCACGTATATGTTGATAATGGTGGCAATTCGGTTGGTTCATTTCTAAAATTAGGAATTGTCTAAAATATATTTTAGTTAGTATATTTAACATAGCATTTGTAAAACCTATTCGGTTGGTACCATCTAACTAAATTAGGAACGCTTAATTAAATTAGATATAATTAAATTAGGATAAGTTGGTAACAGCAGAATACCAAAGTGACATTTGATAGTTATAAACCTAATATTAGCTAAAATTAGTTAGGTTGGTGCCAACAGAATTGAGGCCAATAAGTAGCCTATTTGTGTTATTCTAGTTCTAAAACTATGTCAATACATATATTTGATTAAAATCAGTTTAGTTATTATGTGAATGAGTAAAACGAACATCTAAACATAGTACAACGACTTTCACATTCATAATTGATTTGAAGTGAAAAATTCTCGTGAAAAGTCCATGAAACGAAAAAGCGACAGTAAAAAGAGACAGACAAATAAATTCATAAGATTTAACGTGGGAGAAAATGAAATAGGAAGCATTATACAGTGCTTCTTATATTCGTGGTTCACTTTGTGCTCAAAATTTTTGAAGGTTTCACTTCTACCACGTGTGAATTGCACATATGTTTTTTTTAACATAACTATAGGATAAAATTGCATGTTATTGCAAATTTTATCGCGAGTTTACAATATTCCAGCTGTTTATAATATTTTTTTTTTTTTTATTTTTTTTTTTTTATATACGTTACCACAATTTTTAATAACATTACAAAATATTATAAATCGTGTAATAATTTGATAACATTACGCGAACAAACCCACGGGGAATCCCAGTATTCATATATAATCGGAGACAAACTCACCGGCTCCAAAAGACTCATTCCACGAGTCAAATCAGCTCCTTCTATTTTATAATTATTCAAATACTCCTTCATATCCATAGCGTCGAGTAATGTCGCGTGGATATCGTGCGGGGTAGTCAGAACTTTGGAGTTGTTTTGCAATATGGCTTCCACTTCCGGTCTGCTTCGCTTCATCACATCCGGTAAACGGATCGCCATTAGCGGCATTCGCTCTTCGAATTTTCCTTGTAACGTGTCTCGAACGTTTGCGTATCTGGAAAGATTATAAAATATGTTAGCTTCAGCCTGCGGATTTGCACGCGAGGTATCTATATAAAAAGTAGCCTATATGCTCCATCATGTCAGAGACTACATATAAATCGAAAATCGGCAAGGATCATACAAGTGTTAAGACCAGACAAGTTTGTTGCCGGATTCTTCTTGAACTGGGGTTAGGAGACATCTAGTACCTATATAAGAAGACGATTCAAAATGGTCGCCTGTTTTTATTGAATAAACATTTTTTTGAAGTGAAAACTTCTTTTAGCGCGGTACGCATATTTTTAGATGAGGTAAAACCTCTGGATTCGCGATATCGTTACAGTCTGGGGCGAGACGCAGCCGGCTGGCGCGCTCGCCCCATTTGATTATAAACCTTAATTCACATGTTTACAGTCTACTTTTGTATAAAGAAGTTTACTGAGTTAGGTTCTTTGATATATTATCTACATTCTGAACAAAAAATATTGCATCATCTGTGTTCGTTCAGTATTTGATTGGCAGTCGCCATAATTACTGATTTTGAAGTGACTTATTATTAAATTCTAACGCGCCAAAATAAGTTTTCACTTCAGTCGGCTCTCCCGGAGTGCAACCCAATTTTATTTCTATTTTTCTTCCTATTCACAGTTATTTGTAGGATTCGTGGATAATAATTATTTACTATGGGTACTATGGGATCCAAATGTTTAATATAACACTTTATAGGGTTCGATTCCCGCCGCGGCACAAATGTATGTATAATCTACAAGTAATTGTCTCGGGTCTGGGTGTCTCCATGTATAATATGTATGTATTTATAAAAACAAATATAAGTAGTATATCAGTCATGTGGTACCCATAACAAGAGCTCCATTTCATTCGGCATTATTAATTTATATACTTTTATATGATACTTTATAACAACCCAGACACGGAACAACATCTATATCACAAAAAAATATTGTTCTAGATGAGAATCGAATCCGCAACCTACAGCTTAGAAGGCAGAATAACTACCAACCGTGTTGTATACCCAGGCCATTCATAAAATGACCTATCAAACTATTTATTTTTTCATTGTGACCCTATTCTTCTAGAAGCAGTTTAATACCTAGGTCCGTGGTCCCCCATCACAATTAGCAGCGTGTTATCGAGACGTCCCGAATCGAGAAAGGATTTAAGAAAGCGCCTCGTGTCCTCGTCGGCTAACGCGATCGCGTTGAAGTCGTCGTGAGTTATGTCCGCTATAAACGTGAACGCGAAATGCTTGCCGTCCAGTTTAAAAAACTATAAATAAACAAAATTATATATTAATATAGGCTGCTCCTCAGATAAAACGTAGCCTATATGATATATAGTATATAGCCTATATGGTATATATATAGCTACATATGTATATAGCTATTGGTATATACCTATATAGCTCTCGCTTGCACGCTCGGCTCAGGCGGAACGTGACAAGGAGTTATTAAAATGATGTATCAGAATAACCTTACCTGTTCAGTGATGTTCATCATTAATTTGAAATTCAATGTATCTCCAACACAATACTTCTGAGATTTTGACTTCCACATTTTATTTCCGCTAAACTCCTCCTGTTGCAAATAATATATTAATAATTTCAGGATATTACAGAATAAAAAAATGTTTTTATAATAATAAATGTTTTTATGTTTTTATGATAAAATGTTTGTATGATCTGCAAGTATTTGTGTCAGCTCTAGGTGTTACTATGTATAATATGTATGTATTTACAAACAAAAATCAGTTTCAACAAGTCATGTGATACCCATAACACAAGCTCTGCTTACTTTGGGGCCAGATGATGCTGCGTGAAATGTCGGGCATTATTTATTTATTTTTATTTATTTATACCATTTTTTTATAATAAGAACATTTATTTACAGAAACAGATATATATCAAATAAACATACAATTACTTATAGATAAAAAATACAGTTCAGTTCACTGACCGCAATATTATATATACTTTATACCTACAAAATGTACAGTACAGTACAATCGGTTTTATCGTTTCAAAATCACACATCAATATCTAGCCCTAAACAAAGCTTGTGTTTTAAATTTTAAACAAAATGAACACTTTTAAATATATAAATTATGATAACACCTCTACTCAGAACCAACCATTTATAGTTCTACTAGCGAACCGCCCCGGCTTCGCGCGGGTGCAATGCTGATACTAAATATATGTACCTACTACAGAATGTCTAATGTGATTTGATACCTCTAAAATTATCAGTGTTTCTGTACAATGTTATGCATGTATTATACATATAATGCTTCCTCTTGAATCACTCTTTTTATTAAAAAAACCGAATCAAAATCCGGTGCGTAGTTTTAAAGATCTAAGCATACATAGGGACAGACAGACAGCGGGAAACGACTTTGTTTTATACTATTTAGTGATGGTTTGTCCTGGCTGATAATTGAGCCTACGACCTACAACGCAGAAGGCACAGCTACAGATACCCAAAAAACTGTGAAATCAGAGATAAAATTTGAAACTTTGATTATAATATCGAGCGGGTCTTTAGGCAGAATTTTGAGTACTACATGTGATTTATTCAAAAAATATTTTTTGTGCCCGTCTACCTTACCCCTCCCCCTACCTACCAGCCGGTCCTTGGCCCTCAGTGGGCCTAGGACCGGCTGAGACGCAGATGGTTGCGGGTTCGATTTCCGCCGCAATACAATTTTTTATATGATCTGCAAGTATTTGTCTCGGGGTCTGGGTGTTTCTATGTATGATAAGTATGTATTTAAATAAAATATGTATATCAGTCATGTGGTTCCCATAACAGAAGCTCTGCATTCTTTGGGGCCAGGTGATGCTGTGTGAAATGTCCGGCATTATTTATTTATGAGGAACATACTCTCGAAATTTCAGAGCTCTAGGACCTATAGTTCAGTCAGTGAGATTTAATAATAATAAACGAAATTGATCACTACAGTTGGTCAATAACTTACACAGACTTACCTGGTAGAACGCTCGAAGGTAGTGATCCGCCGGCTGTTGTTTGAAGCCTTTAAACCGGTATTGGAAGGTTCCTATCCAAGGCATATCCTCAAAATACGCTGTTCGGTACCTGTAATTAATATCTAATTTTATAATTATTTCATGATTATTTTTACGTGTTTATTTTTTATTCTACTTTTAAAATCTTGTTGTTGATTATCAATTTATAATGACTTCCGTTTCTATTCCATTTTATTTAATATGTACGTCAATTGACTTTGCCCGCCATTGTAGAAATGCAACGACAAAGCATGTCGAGCGGTGCGGTACTCAGTTCTTGTTAAGCCTTCGAGCAATAATGTTCTGTGGATCAAATATGTAGTGGGCGTCTACACTGAGTACGGAACGATAAAGTCGTTCAAATCGTTCGTTGAAAATCAAATTAACGTATAACGAATTGTCAAAACGAATGTCGGTTGATCTATCTTTCAAAACGAGACGAAACGATGTAGCTACGTGTCGTAGCTACGTAGTTTTGTACGATTATTGACCCGGTATATAGAATAGAATGGCACAGCGCTGGTTTTCAGACTGGGATATACATAAACATACAAAAATACTGAAAGTTCCTAGTTACATACATTAAATAATGGAGATACTTATTGGTAAAATACGAACTAAATACAAGCACACAATAATACAATGACAATGTTTTTTTTAATGACACATGACAGATTTAAAATGATATTGAAATAATTTCAATGTATATAAAGGATTCGTCGTTCGTCATTTCATGAAGTAACATAGAACTTCTGAATTAATTATTTTATCTCGTGCTATTGCATGTTTTATTCAGTAATCTTAGCGGAACTTCAATCAACAAATTGTGACATCATAGCACAAGTATGGACAATTGAATTATAGGTGTATTATGTTCCTTTGTGATTTGTACTATGAGGAATTTATATTTATGAATATTTATATTTTTATTTAACAATAATATGCTCAATATATTATATAAGTGGTGAACTAAAGACGAGGGATCAGACACGCTGGTCCGAAATGAAATGTAAAATGTCTGAACATAACGAAACCGAAACGCCAAAAAGGCAATAAGCGATAAATACCCTTTGTACAAAAACAATATCACACTAATTTTAATGAGAACGAAAGTTTGTAAGATTATTGCTCAATCGCGTTGTAATCTGAACAGATAAATTTTGGTGTTAAACAAATTAAATAAATATTGATGGGCAATATTACGACCATATCTATATATTAATACGTGAAGGAAAATCTTTATATCCCTTTTTACGAAAATTGCGCGGACGGAGGAGTATGAAATTTTGCACACTTATAGTATATTATAAAGGAGTGCAGAATGCTAATATTTTAAAATATGCATAAAAAATACATTAATTATTAATTATGGTCGAATTTCGACCAGTGGGCGACCACTAGTATTAATAATTAGACAGAAAAAAACTAAATAGTTGATGATTAGAGTAGGTAGGCCAAATTGTACATGTTACCCAATATACCTGTTGCTT
Organism: Lampropteryx suffumata; assembly: GCA_948098915.1. NCBI lineage: Eukaryota > Metazoa > Arthropoda > Insecta > Lepidoptera > Geometridae > Lampropteryx > Lampropteryx suffumata. The sequence continues at coordinate 11,507,088 of OX402571.1, read as the reverse complement.
AACTAACTAATCATAAACTTACCCGTCTTTCTTCAACTTGTAGAATATAAAAGGCATGTCGTCTAAGCTTCCTTTGTATGTAGACTTTTTTCTAACGTCGGGTAGTTCCAACTCTGTTTTTCCCGTGAGTATGGGAAAAAGTGCCGCGGGAGTTCCATCTCCTACTATATTGTATCTGTAAAAAATAAATAAATAATCCCGGACATTTCACACAACATCACCTGGCCCCAAAGTAAGCAGAGCTTGTGTTATGGGTACCACATGACTGACATACTACTTATATACTTTTTTTGTAAATACATACATATTATACATACGCGAGACAAATACTTGCAGATCATACAAACATTTGTCCCGCGGCGGGAATCGAACCCGCGACCTACTACGTTTTAGCTGGGCTTTGGGCCACTGCGTCACAGATGTCGTCATATTATAAGTATGTATTTATTTATTTATAACACCCAGACACAGAACAAACACCTATCACACAAAAGTTTTTCCTGGGAGGGAATCGAACCCCCAACCAACAGCGCAGAAGGCAGAGCTACCACCTACTGTCAGTCAATGAATCATTCTAGTTGACCTAGACTACCTTGACCTAGGTACCCCATAGGTTTTGATTTACTGTTGAGTGTTTAAACATGTGGAATAAATAACGGAATTACCGTATTTAAACTATATTTTTTGATTGCGTTGACAAAGAAACTTGATAAATAAATAATAATAAATAAATATTGGTGGACAATGCACACAACACCATCTAGCCCAAAACTAAGCATACCTTGTATTATGGTGACCAGATGACTGATAGAATACTTACTTATATATTTTTATAAGTATCATAAGTATGTTTGTACACTCAGACACAGAACAAACGCCTGTTTCATCACACAAATGTTTATCTTGTGAAAAAATCGGAGCCTCAACCTTCAGCGCAGAAGGCAGAGCTACTACCAACTGAGCTGACAAGCCAGCCAGCTCAGTTGGTGATTTTTCTACAGATTCAAGAGACCGCTCAGTTTTTGATATTAATTTTAGCTCGATACCTCAAAGCGGTTTTGAGAAGGACTCTTAGAAAGAAAGACATACAGACAGACAGTCGGACAACGAAGTAATCAACACCCCATCCCACAGACAACGTACCCCATCATAACAGTAGCACCCATCTCCTTAGTTAAAAACTCGTAACTCTTCGGCATTCTTCGTATAAATCCGTTTCTCGCTGTCGAATCGAAACCAAATATCAATACATCTATAGAATCCTCTCGTCCCAGTGGAGTATCTTCCCTTGCTACTGATTTGCGGAAGCCTATCGCGTGACCGGACCATTTTGATGGTAGAATGCTGAGAAAAAAAAATATTACTGACACTGTGACACATAATACTTATTAGTACATGTACAGAAGATGGATTCCATAAAAACATTTATATAAAAAGTGACGCAACAAATTACAGTTCCGCTCGCACAAGAGCTCAAAAATTTGATGTATGTGCAGAATAATATTCATTTATTTAAAAAATTGCGATAACCATAGCATTAACACTAGAAATAAAGATAAACTCGCTGTTCCCACTGTTAGGCTCGCTAAAGTTAATAAGTCTTTTATAGGGCAATGTGTACGCTTCTATAACAAGGTCCCAAGCGACGTGTTAGATTTGTCGATTGGAAAATTTAAAAACGTAATTAAACAGAAACTGTCAATTAAAGCATATTATAAAATATCTGATTATTTAGATGACAAAAAAGCTTGGGATGAATTTGCTCCAACTCGACTCGGCATCCGTAACAAAATTGTCAAGGGTCATACAAAAAAGTGTGAAGACCAGACAAGTTTCTTGCCGGATTCTTCTTGAACTGGGCCTAACCCCAGTTCAAGAACCGGCACCTAGATTCACTAGCATGTAAGAAGACGATTCACGTGGTCCTTGTGATTTTATTGAATAAAGCTTTATTGAACTTGAACTTGCTCAGTAACCTAACATTAGATTTACCTACATAGTGCTTCTTCTTTTTAAACATATACGTACTCTTGAACATGTTTTCCCGTACGTCTCACTTGTACATGATCACTACCACCAACACACTGTGTGAGAAGTGTGATAGTGTAATGTGATATGAAGTATGATGTCATGTGTGAAGTATGATAGTGTGATGGTGTAATGCGATGTAAAGTATGATGTAATATGATGTGAAGTGTAATACTCTTGAACATATACGTACTCTTGAACATGTTTCCCCGTACATCTCACTTGTACATGATCACTAGCAATCAGAGTATACACTCCGTCGTTTAACACAGTCGTGGGCGGCTTCAGTACATGTTTATCATCGTTTATATAAACTATATCTCTGTACTCGCATTTTATGTCTTTCGTTGTTGCGAGAATATCTTTAACTACCTTGCATTCTGACAACTGTAATAAAAAAAACATAGTCAAGAAATTGTGACGACCTCTGTGGCGCAGTGGGCCAAGGCCCGGCTGAGACGCAGAAGGTTGCGGGTTTGATTCCCGCCGCGAGACAAATCTTTGTATGACCTGCAAGTATATGTATAATATGTATGGTATTTACAAAAAAAGTATGTATATAAGTAGTGTATCAATCATCTGGTACCCATGCCAAAAGTTCTGCTTACTTTGGGACTAGATGATGCTGTGTGAAATGACCGGTATTATTTATTTATTTGTATCATAAAATAAAACAAATTAAAATAAATTAATATAATACTTACTAATTAAAGTTTTTTAAACTTACACGATCAGAACACATTATTATAAATACTTACGGGTATTTATCGCGTTTATTTACCTATTAGGTAAATAAACGCGATTTAGGTAAATAAACGCGATAATTACATGATGAACAATGAAAAATAGGTAAATAAACGCGATAAATACCCGTAAGTATTTATAATTATACTTACTAATTATAACGCAAAGGGTCTACAAATAAAAATATATCAAATTTATTATATTTGTACTTATTTTTACTCCACGTAATTAATAAGTACATAGGCGTAGTATAAATAAGCGTACGTCTACATGTGACAAATATCTAGCACCATCTAGTGAAATACTGTAGCATTTAAATAACAACGCCATCTAGTTGAGAACTCGAGAACTCGGTACTTACGTAACATTTGACCCAATCATGTCCTTCGCAATGTATATTCGGCGGCGGACTATCAAACTGAGTAACCTCTTTGGCAAACGGGTCGAGATGTGGAAACTCACATCCCGTTCCTTTATCCTCCTTTAACGCTTCCTGAAGCTTGCTTTCTATGTATCTGTGAAGATTATATATAGGTTCAACCAGAGTAACTGTAAACAGGGAGAAAGTTTATGATTATCATTTTATAAACTTTTGCGATAAATACCCGTCTACTAAAATTACTGTCAGACTCATAATCATTAATGAGTACTTAAGTTGCTTTATAAATAACCATTATTATGTAGGTGCGACAGTTGAATTATTATATTTAGCTTGTTGAAAGAAACGGAAATATCGTGAAAGCGACTGCCCAAGGTTATATCGCGCGTATTTTGTATATATTTGTAAATTTCTTAATCACCTCGTATCTTCCAAACGGCTGGATGGATTTCGACAGTTAAGGTATCGTTATAATCATCTTAAAAATCCAAGTGTCCTTAGGTAGGCGTTTGAAGAAAAAACAAAATGGCGGATTTTAGGCGCGAAATAGTAATTTATCGAGTACGGTATCTAAATAAAGGAAATTAAAAGAGGATTACAAAATATATAACTTATAAGTATGTTGAAATTTAATTAGAAATTCTTCTACTTATCGTAAGTGACTTAATTCAGACCAGTGTGGTAAAAGGATTAAAGTGCAGAGACTCTTTTCGGAATAATAAAGTCTATTTGCAGTCGATTTTTTTAATTATAATAATCTTGTTTAAAATTCAGTTTCAGTATTTTTTTTTATTTTTTTTATTTGGGAAAACAAACAGAACTATATTATAATATTACTAAAAACTTAAATAATAATGCCTAATCCAATGAAGTCTCCACTAATTTATAAAACTTAAAATGAAGAATTTAGTGAATTTTTTTTAACAAAAAAAGAAAAAGGAAAACAATACTAAAAAAATTATACAACACAAAAAAAAAGAAATTTAACACTTAAAAAGAATGTGAAGCTTGCAGTTGGTTCCTTACTGCGAGCTTAAATTTAGAAAGAGATATATATGTATATCATTATATACATATATATTATCATTCTGTTTCGTATAATGATATTTATGTAAATCATTATATACATTATATTATCATTCCGTTTCACTTTCAACAGGCTAAACGTATGATGAATGAGTTACGTTTTCAACTACCCCGATTCCAACTACTCCTGTATAGAAACATTGTGGTACTTTTAACAGGCAACATTTCATTAACATGTGTTTTTAACCCCCTGTTTACAAATACTCCTGTTTACAAAAACCCAGACTGTCTCTTGACAAACTTGATTGAGTGTAAATGAAAAAATAAACATCATGGTTTTAAACATAATTTCCACTCAAAACGAGATATTTAGGTACCATGATATATGTATGAGTTTTTCTGATTCCCAATATTTCGGATGCACGCGCAATGATCACGAGGTAAAAAGTTGCAGTGTTTGTGTCAGTTTATCTCGTGATCATGCCGCATGAAACTGTGCCGAAATATCGGGAAGCAGAAAATTCATATATCATTGTAAATATCCCGCTTTGAGTGGAAATTGAGTTTTTAATCATTTCGTCCCTTAATATCCCCAGTGAAATGACTCGTACGATTAAATTTAAGTTCAGCTGTGCAATGGAGACGATTAACATAAATCTATTTAGTCTCTAGTCACTACTGAAATTACGATAACACGTTTTGACAATATTGGGTAGGTTGCGGGTTTGATTCCCTCGCAGGACAAACATTTGAACATTTGTAGACAGGTGTTTGATTTAAGTCTGATTGTTATAAATTAGCATAAGTATGTATTTCCAAACATAGAAGTATTTTATCAGGTCACCATAATACAAGCTATGCTTAGTTTGGGGCTAGATGGTGTTGTGTGCATTGTCCACCAATATTTAATTTATTTATTATATGTATTAATTATAAAAATATTGGTAGACAAACACATATGTTTATCATACAAACGTTTATCCTGGGATCCTTCCCAGGAATCGAACCCTCGAGCTACCTATATGTAACATATGAGTCAATGAAATAGTTATTTAGGTACATAGCAACATCTGTTAAGCCAATCTGCAACATGTTAGTCATATATTAAAATTAATATATTATTAAATGTACAATTATCAGTGACGAATTTACCAGCAGGCTGAGTAGCTTGAGCTTAGGGAGGCAGATTTTAGGGGCGGCAAATTTGGGGAGCAAATCTTTTTTTTTTCTTACCTGTTTATTTTATTATTAGTTGTTCCAAATCCAGAGCTCTTACAGCTATCGATGATTTTATATATGCCGATTTTCTGATAAGTTGCAGAATTATGTCTACGAGACATCTTTCATTGTTGCTTCTTCCCTTTATTGTACCTAATCTACATTCAATGGTAGGTACCACAAACTTCTATAATCTATGGTAAAACAAAGGTACTTATTGGTTTACCATAGAATATAGAAGTTTACGGTACCTCCCGTTGAACTTAGATTAGGTACAGAAAAATGGAAGAGGGAAAGTCATCACTAACATGTCTTATAGATTTTTTTCTGCAATACAGATAACTTACACGAATCTTTTTAATATCAGCAGGCAAAAAAAATTACCCATATTTGCCGCCCTAAAAAACATTCCGAAAAATAATCTACTTGTTAATTGTCTTATAGAAACTTTTCGAATTTCAGTAAAACAGGAAAAAAAAGGTCCTCATATTTGCCGCTCTAAAAATCAACGAAAATAATCTACTTGGCAATTGTAATACCTAACTGTATATTTGTATAAATATACAGTTGGGTAATGTGTAAATCTGTCACTGATAATAAAATCAAAACATTGTTATATTTCTGAACGATTTTATTAACAATTGTTAATAGCGGTCATGCTTTAAGCCAATTTAAGTTTTAATGGGGTGTATACAGGCTCTATATTGAAATACTAGCTTCAAAGACTACTTACTCAATCACAGAGTTTCTGAAAAAGTCAAATTAAATTAATAACATTCCTCAAGCATTTCAAAAACAGAAAAAATATTTGCTTAAACATACATGCTCATTAGTTATACCCAGGATTAGTAGATTAAGAGGGTAGTTCAACAAAAACAAACATAATTTAGCACAAATAGAATAGAAAAGAAAATACTTTATTGCACATCAAAAATACATTGCTGTTATAAGAAACAATGTTAAGCTACCAAGTAGTACAATCAGCGGTCTTATCGCTAGATAGCGATCTCTGCCAGACAACCTTAGGACGGATAGAAATCAATATAGCTGAATATGTTTCAGAAATGTTATTAGAAATAACGTTGATTGGTTAAGGATCAACTTATCAAAACTGTAGTATTTACACTAATAGTTGTAATACATTATTAGTTAAGATAGTAGTTAATTAGTTAAAAGTACAGTAATAGCACCCCTAGTTAAGTATTGCTGTGCCCAAACAGGGTTTATGTTTGAGACTAAAACAATGTATCATCATCTTACTGTAACAACATAAGTGCAATAAATATTTCTATTTCTATATGGGTAACAAGTAATTAATAGTGTGCCAATATAGATACCATTAATTTTGAGAAACACTGATTTTAAATCACGTAATAATTTGTCGATATTGGCACCTACACTGTTTCTGTAATAACTAGTGTAGCTCAAAATTTATGTATCATATATCTACATATATATCACATACTAGCTGCTGGCCGGGGCTTCGCTTGCGTGGTACGTAGTAAAAGTATGTATTACGTGAATATAAGTATTCAATCAGTCATCTGTTCACTATAGTAGACGCTATGCTGGCTGACTGGCCTGTCAACTCAGTTGGCCACTACCAACTACCTTCTGCACGGTTGAGGGTTCGATTCCCTCCCAGGATGAACATTTGTGTGAAGAACATAGGTGTTTGTTCTGTGTCTGGGTGTTATAAAGTATCATAAGTATGTATTTAAAAATATATAAGTATTCTATCAGTCATCTGGTCACCATAATACAAGCTATGCTTAGTTTGGGACTAGATGGTGTTATGTGCATTGTCCAGCAATATTTATTTATTTATATTATTTATTTATTTATGCTTTGTTTGGGGCTAGATGGTGCTGTTTGCATTGTCTATAAAAATGTATTTATTCACTCAAACATACACATACAGATTTATAGCATCATTTGGCCCCAGAGTAAGCAGAGCTTGTGTCATGGGTACCACATGACTGATATACTACTTATATTGGTAAACACCACACAATGTAGCCCCAAACTAAGCATAGCTTGGTATTATGGTACCGAGTCTCGCGATTATGTAATTCTAACAGTGACATTGATTGGGTGCAATTACAACCAATATTTATTATTCTAATATTATGACGACCTCTGTGGCGCAAAAAGTTGCGGGTTCCATTCCCGCCGCGGGACAAATATTTGTATGATCTGCAAGTATTTGTCTTTACTCTGGGTGTTTCTATGTACAATATGTATGTATTTACAAAAACAAGTATATCAGTCATGTGGTACCCATAACACAAGCTCTGCTTACATTGGGGCTGGAAGATGCTGTGGGAAATGTCAGGCATTATTTATTGTAGTCATAAGATACAGGGAGCAGCTTCAACAACGCAATAACTAGAAAGCAGGTTTCTCTTAGTAAAAGGAATACATACTAAAATTATAAATTCTAAAAATTGTCTGTACTAATCTTGATGGAATTCGGGAAAGGTTGCATGGCCTCATGTTGCTCTGCTCTCAGACAGTTAACTGACAGATTTGGAACAAAGTCAAAGTCAAAGTTAAAAGATACTTTATTCAATACAATCACAAGGATCACTTTGAAACAACTTACATACAAGGTGAATTTAGGTGCCAATTCATCCTAACCATGGCCATGCATTCTTATCAATAATATAGTAATTTATATTATGATAAGCTTTCTTCAAAAGACTACCTTTTATGTATGCTTTAAATTTCTTAATAGGTAGTTTAGTAGCATTTTCTAAGCTTGGCATTGGCTAAGCAAACGGTGACTAAGATATATGTGGATTATGATATAGGATGGTCTGACCATTTTCCTCTTGTCATAGAATTCAATTATATTTTGTTGACCCCGAGCATGCCAGAATTAATAATAACAGATAAAAAAGTTTTGTGGGGAAACAGAACTAATGAAGAAGTTGCATTGTATGAAAAGAAATGTCATTCGCGATTAAGATGTATTCTGTTTCCTTCAGCATTCATAGAATGTGGTGATAGTATATGTAATGATTCCGGACATGGTATGGTGATGTTTATGATGAAATGAGTCAAAGAAAGTGTTTAAATCACTATTGAAAAGGTCCCAAAACAATCAGGATCCAATTAGAATGGATGAATTGGCCAGGAAGCATGCGAACTTTCGCGATTTTTGGAAGAGTACCAATTAGGTGAATGTGCGTCCAAGTCGGCCGATAAGTGTAGATGGTGTGAGTGATTCTGAGAGAATTGCGAATATCTTCAAGGAACATTTTATGGTGAAATCTTCACTGAGTCTGAGGGGGGAGGTGCTTACTGCTGAGATACCAAACGAGGTGATACTTCGGTATAGATTTTCTGCCCAGAAAGTAGCTAAAATTATAAAAACTCTTTCCAAAGGGAAATCCTCAGGTCACGATGGTATTAGTATTGAGCACCTCCAACATGCAGGCCCTCATATAGCTGGAGTATTGGCAATATTCTTCTCTCGATGCGTGAGTTACTCATATCTGCCTGTATATTTAATGAGGACTATTGTACTATTGTTATTGTTGACTATTGCCTTTGGTGAAAGACTGGGGATCTGGGTGAGAAGACGAACTACATCGCTATATCGCTAGCTACTATCATTGCGAAGGTGTTTGACGGTTTGCTTAATACACAGTTAGATCAGTACGTTACTTTGCACGACAACCAGTTTGGGTTTCGACCAAAGCTATCCACTGAGAGTGCCATAGTGTGTCTTAAGCATACCGTCCGATACTACACTGATCGTGGGACTCCAGTGTATGCGTGCTTCCTTGACCTGTCTAAGGCGTTTGATCTGGTAGACTATAACATTATATGGAAAAAGCTGGAAAGTTTAAAATTACCACCTGAACTTGTTAAAATATTTAAATATTAGTACAATCACCAGATCAACAGTGTGCGTTGGGGGGGGGGGGGCGCAATGTCGGAACGTTATCAGTTGGAATGTGGGGTGAGACAGGGAGGCTTGACTTCACCCACGCTCTTCAATCACTACTTGGACGCGTTGATCGGGGCGCTTAGTACTTGCCGTATCGGATGTCATATTGATGATGTGTGTGTGAACAATCTCAGCTATGCTGATGATATGGAGCTGCTGAGCTCATCGATCTGCGGGTTGAGGGAGCTTATCAAAACCTGTGAGGCATATGCTAGTGGTCACGGACCGGTTTATAACTCAAGAAAAAGTCAGGTCATGGTCTTTGAGGCCGGTAAGAAACCATTGGTAAATATCCCTCCTGTTCGTTAGAACGGTGTGGATCTAGAGAGGGTGTATAAATTTAAGTACTTAGGTCACGTGGTCACTGCTGACCTCAAGGGAAATGACGACATCGAACGGGAGCGGAGGGCGCTGTCGGTGCGTGCGAATATGGTTGCCTGGAGGTTTGCGCGTAGCTCAGAGGGGGTGAAGCTAACGTTGTTTCGAGCATACTGTACCTCTCTGTATACGTGCAGCCTGTGGGCGAAGTACACGCTCGCGACGTATAGCGCCATTCGTGTCCAGTACAACAATGCACTCAGGGCGATGTTGGGGCTGCCCAGCTACTGCAGCGCATCGGGGATGTTTGCGGCGGCGCCGATTGTTTATTTTTATACTACTATGCGCAAACGAGCCTCGTCTCTGGTGAGAAGGTTGCGGGCCAGCGCCAACACCGTTCTGGCAATGACAGCCGCCAGGGTCGACTGTCCCTATACAAGGCACTGCTGTGAGCGACACCTGTCCAGCACTCTTACAAGTTTTTAAGTTTAAATCTTTCTTATGTTTATGAGTTTTTCTCGAAATAAATGTATTTTATTTATACCTTGTATTAGTTTTTCGTAGTTAAGCTAGTTATAAGAATCATACAAAAAAGCGCTAGGACCGGACAAGTTTCAATTGTTCTCGGACTTGGGTTAGGAGGAATAGGCACATAAATTCATCTAGTATGTAAGACGTTATAAAGTGATCCTTGTGATTGTATTTCACGGACATAGGAAACGTTTTATGCATGTACGCATTACGCATGCAAAGCCGTGAGTAGCAGCTAGTTAAAAATTAATACATTGTTTTTTATCTCGTGATCATGGCGCATGCAACTGTGCCGAAATATCGAGAAGCAGACAAACTCATATATCATGGTAAATATCCCGTTTTGAGTGAAAATTAGTACATTGTTATCTATCTGTACTGATAATATTGTACGTTTTATGATAAAAATGCGGAAGGCAGGATTTCATTTGAATTTAGTTATCAATTCTTATCAACCTATATTTATTGTTATCGAGTACTAAAACTATTAATAATACAATTTTAAAAATATAATCTTATAATCACATTATAAGCAAATAGTCCAGATTTTGTAGATTAAAATCGTAGATAAAAAATGACTATTTCTTTGCACCAATATCTAAATTAGTGTAACATTTCTAAATGGCATTCAAAATTGCTAAATTGTCGTGTTTTAGCGCATTTCAGTCATCCTGTACTGAGGTATTGATAAGGACTGCCGAAAACCAATTCAATATAGGAATCAAATGTCAATTTAAACTTATTAACCGACTTCAAAAGAAGATTCTCAATGACGATCCGTAACGTTTTTAGTTGAGAATACAGATTTATGCAGCTAAAAATGCTTAAAATACAGTGCAATAATTTTTGTTCTACGATGCGTAAATTTTGATCGTAGAACAAAAATGATTGCACTGTATTTTAAGCATTTTTTCTCACAGAGACGGTCCGTTGAATCGTGAAGTAAGAGGGCCGGCTGCGCTCGGACCGTCCTTGTAACGTCACACGCACCCGCATACTTTGATTTTACAGACAGGAACGGCATAATGTTTATTAATTAATATCTTAGTAAGTAATGGTCTGATTTGGAATATTCAAAAAGATATATCATTTTTATGTCATAAAATATAACGTGGATACTAGTTCTATTGAATTTGCTGTAACTTTACTGATCCTTATTCAATTCTCAATCTATCTAATCCTATAAAAGAGCTTAACCTGATTCATCATCGCCGAGCCGAAACCGCTGAAGATAGACAGCCGAAACTTGGAAAGTAGCTTCCTTTTACAAGGAATAATTTTGAAAAATCCTGAAACACGTATCCATTTATTTTGCATTTTAAGTATCCAAACCAAGTTTATAGGATATTACACGACCCGTTAAAAAGTTCCTATACAAACTTTGACACCTCATTGAACCCCTTTGTTAGGGTTATTTTGAGAAATCCTGAAACACGTGTATTTTGCATTTTATTTATTCATATCAAGTTTCAAGCAAATCGCATTACGCGTTAAAAAGTTTCATACATTCGTTTTCACTCTTCACCCTTTGTTGAATTTCAAAAAAATCCCGCCTTAGTGAATGGTTTTGATGTAAATGTCAGTCAGGTTAAGCTCTTTGATCTATATATTAATAGAATAGAATAGAATAGAATAGAATAGAATAGAATAGAATAGAATAGAATAGAATAGAATAGACTAGAATAGAATAGAATAGAATAGAATAGAATAGAATAGAATAGAATAATAGTTTATTTGACACACAACACGAAAAAGTTTACAAACATAGAGAAACAAACAGAAAATGATTAGAGTAGGTAGGCCAAATTACACACTACAAAAGAGTACATTTTTCGCTTGTGGTGCCAAACTACTAGTTTCCTACTAGTTACATATTATCAAAATAGCTTTACGCACTTCCAAGAGTTTATCGTGGAAAATGAGCAGACAAACTGAGCATTGAAAGAGAGAACACTACCATGCATGCACTGTGGCGCCGCGCCAGGCGCACCACGACGCGGCGCGCGCTCGGAGGCGTCCCCGCCGCACCCACGACCTGCGCCACTCCAAACCGCTCAGCGAACACTATCTTTCGCTCATCCAGAGCGACGCCCAACTTAGCAGCCGGAACGGTCACGGTGTGCACGATGGTCTCTCCCTTCTCCTCGGGTAGGTGCCCGATCTCAAGATCGGGCTTCTTGGTCTCGGTCATTAAGCTCCTGCTGCAGGAGCGCCACCTTGCAACGCAGATCGGCAACCTTAGGAGTAGCCTCTTCCCGTTTTTGTTCTACAGCTTTGAGACGCAACTCTATGGCATTAACGCGCGATGAGAGGGCTGCGACGGATGCTCGAAATTCAGCCAACTCGCGGCGGAACTCGCGCATCTCTCCCATCCACTCGGAGACCTCCCGACGAAAGTCCTGGAGGTTTAAGGCGGGCTCGGCGCCCATTGTGGCTGGCACGGCGGGGGAGTATGTGGCAACTCGCGACACGTGCGCTCCTTGAGCCGCCCTCACAGGAGTATTGTCACCTTTAAGCGTCCGCGATGTACATCCGGGGCACACCCATCCTACATCAACAGGTGACGCCTCAGGAAGAGATACGCAAGCTTTATGATGAAGACCCGCACAGATACTACAGGTGGCGGCCCCTGTTGCCGTTAGGTATTTACGGCAGGCGCTACACGATCTAGGCATGATCAAACCTTGCAGAGTTCCTAGTAGATAATATAGATGGCAGCAGCAAGAGTTCCACTGTTCGCTGACCGATGCCGCTGATGTGTTGATTTTGGCCAAAATTGATTTCCGCCGAAAGTACTTTTACCCAATAAGAGATGGCGCCACTGAGCAGTCTGTTTCTGATTACATGATGCTATGATGATAGTTAATATTATAGTCCAGGATCCATGGTCCATTTTTGCTTTTGATTACTATCAAGCTAATTCTCCGTGAGTAGCTTCATTTTGATGAGACGCCCAACAATTTCCTATACGAAACTCTCGATTGTGGTAGCTAACAGAGGTAGCATGGATAAAATATGTCGATTTGATGATTCTCAAAAAATTATTACTAACTGGGTTTTTTTTGTTAAATCTCAAGATTATTTGAATCTAAATTATTTGAAAAAATATTTGTCCTACAAAATCTATGGTTTGATCAAGGAGTCCCCTTCTTCCAACATGTATCGATAACGAGGTCATCATAAATGATTACTAACTAGCTGTTTTTTTTTTTTCAGAAATTGACTAGGACGTTTTAGTTGTCATTAGGGCATGTAAAAATCGGGTAGTTTTAAAAAACCAGTTTTCGGTTTTTATTTTTCAAAAACCGGCTAAACCGGTTATTCGGTTATTTTTTAGTTTTTATAAAGGTGTCTTAAAATAAAATAAAACTAAGTTTTAATAAAAATGAACTTATTATTTGAATAAGCAAGCACCAATTAAACACTTATAAGGTTTAAAAATAAAATATTTTAATGTACGTATAACTCACTCCTACTCGAATAATGTAATAACATTCAACAACGTTATAAATCAGTACTAATCGTTACTAAGTGTAATTTACTTTTTTTATTTGGTAGTATTAAAACTCTACTTAAGGGGCCCTATGTCTTAAGTTATTATGTAATTAGCTCATCTAACAATATCTTATAGTGACCATATCAATATTTAAAATCTTTTATTTTTAAATAAATGAATTGGCTTGGCCATCGCATGAAAACACAATGTATCTCACAAGTAATACATATTATATTAAATTAGATTGTTTAGTGCGATTGCCATGTCAATCTACTTATTTAAAACATAAAAGATTTTTAATATTGATAAAGTTACTAAAAGATGTTGTTAGGTTAGCTAATTACGTAATAACTTAAAACATAGGTTCCCTAGTCACTTATGTAGGGACTAGGGACTGAATAAATTAACCGACTTGGTTAATTACATGGATCTCACAACTTTTTACGGTAGAAGAACTGAGTTGCGAGACTTGTTTTTTTTTACAAGTTATGTTTTTGATGGCTAAGGTTGACATTGACACAGACAATAAGTCTTACATTTTGTTTTGATAATAAGACCTAAGTGAAACAAGTGCGTTGAAAAAGTCGTCAGTCGAAAGAGAAGTGAACTTCGGTTTTTGTTGCACATTCGGCCTGCCGATGAAAATATTCTCTTTCATTTTACGGAGAGAATACCTTGGGAGGAATCGACTTAAGAACTTGTTACACCTTCTTCAAGTTGTTATCCATGCAATAGATGAAGATGACAGCGATGTTAGTAGCGATGATTATGAAGATTTGTCAGATGAATCTGATGAGGATAATTTTTTTTTTATACAAATACACAAATTTTTGTTTATTATTTAGTTTACTAAAAAATAGAGTTATTTAAAAAAAGATTATTTTCATTGTATCTTATGTTACAAATAGGAAAACGAAAAAATGACAATTCTTGTCGGACTAGTGATACATACCTGTTTTCTTGTAGGACATTGTTTCATTTGAGCAGAGAACACACTAACCTATTATGTCATATTTTTTTCATACAGTTACTAATGAGAAAAATGGTCTTGTGGTATTAACAATTTCTGAGCGTAGGACCGGAAAACGTACCACGCAATTTGTAGGACAATATGACTGTTAAATTATAATAATAATAATAATATATAATAATGCCGGACATTTCACACAGCATCATCTGGCCCCAAAGTAAGCAGAGCTTGTGTTATGGGTACCACATGACTGATATACTACTTATATACTTTTTTTTTGGAAATACATACATATTATACATAGAAACATCCAGACCCGAGACAAATACTTGCAGATCATACAAACATTTGTCCCGTGGCGGGAATCGAACCCGCAACCTTCTGCGTCTCAGCCAGACCTTAGCCCACTGCGCCACAGAGGTCGTCATAATTATAAAAATATGAACTAAGTAAAAATAAAATAATCAGCTGGTTAGTAATCATTTATGATGACCTCGTTATCGATACATGTTGGAAGGAGGGGACAAACCATAGATTCTTTGATCAAACCATAGATTTTGTAGGACAAATATTTTTTCAAATAATTTAGATAATTATCTTGAGATTTAACCAAAAAAGAATCAGTTAGTAATAAATATTTGAAAATCATAAAATTTTATTAAAACTTAGTTTTATTTTATTTGAAGACACCTTTATAAAAAACTAAAAAATAACCGAATAACCGGTTTAGCCGGTTTTTGAAAAATAAAAACCGAAAACTGGTTTTTTAAAACTACCCGATTTTTACATGTCCTAATGACAACTTAAACGTCCTAGTCAATTTCTGAAAAAAAACAGTAAGTTAGTAATCATTTATGATGACCTCGTTATCGATACATGTTGGAAGAAGGGGACTCCTTGATCAAACCATAGATTTTGTAGGACAAATATTTTTTCAAATAATTTAGATAATTATTCATATATGTATCTTGAGATTTAACCAAAAAAGAATCAGTTAGTAATAAATATTTGAAAATCATAAAATCGACATATTTTATCCTTGCTTCCTCTGTTAGCTACCACGATAGAGAGTTTCGTATAGGAATTTGTTGGGCGTCTCATCAAAATGAAGCTACTCACGGAAAATTAGCTTGATAGTAATCAAAAGCAAAAATGGACCATGGATCCTGGACTATTATTACTACCCTCACAGTAAAATATATTGAGAGTAATTATTGACAATTATTACCGAAGTAAACACGACGGAAGGTCCCCACAGTCTCACCCACACTTGTGCATGAGTGGCTTATAGTCTTCTATCTATGTCACACACTTATAGAGCAAAGTAACAAGTTAACAACGAAATAATAAATAAAATACACGGACCCTATAGTACGTGTGTAACGTCACTCAATAAATTGAGAATAGATTAGTATATTGTTTGTACTGTTTATTATTTGTTTGCTACTGATTGTCAAACATAACCATAATAAATTCATTTACCTATTACAATATATTATTTAGTTATATATGAGCATAATACGAGTATAAGAGCACATGAGCATAGATACTCTTTTGTATGTAGGTACTTTTTTGTTTATTGTTAGAGTCTGTGGTCAAATTGAGAATTAGATTTCCGAAAACCTACTCTTAGAAAATATTTTGAACTCAGTTATTTTAGCACCTACAAATGATGATTGTACTTTGATTAATACTGATATAATTAATGAAATTCCTGGAGAACAGCGAACATATCATAGCTATGATAAAATAATTTGTGATAATGACAATGCCATCAATAATTATCCGGTAGTTTTTAAATTCTTTGACTGTTAGTGGTTTACCACCACATAAGTTGGTATTGAAAGTTAATTGCATAGTTTTGCTGATCAGAAACTTAAATACAAAGGAAGCATTAGTCAATCGAACAAGAATGCGCATCAAATAACAAAAAACATCAAAACATCGTTTACAGAGAAGTTTTGTATCATTAATTAAATTATCGAAATATGTATGTGAGTAAGTATATATGTAATTAAGTAAGTAAATATGCAAGTAAGTAAATATGTAGGTAAGTCGACAGCATTTTTTTTATCACATGGTTTTTTGTTTCAATAAAAAATAATAATAAGAGGTATTCGTTATTTTAATAAATATTGGATTTTTTTATTGAAATTTCATATAATTTGTTTGAAAAAAATAGACAAATCAACAGTGCAGCCTCGGCGAAATCTGTGATTATGGAGTATTCATTGACAATAGAATCTTAATAATGTTCAAACTTATAATTAAAATTAATTATGGTCGAATTTCGACCACTGGGCGACCGCTAGTAGGTAAAGATATGTATATAATATAATCCCAATACTCAATTTAAGGCGTACCCATGGGGGGTACGCCTTAAATTGAGAACGACGTAACCGATTCCAAAATTATTTTTTTATGTTTTCTAATACTTAATAGAAGGTTCTTACAGAAAAAAAATTACTAAATTGCAACATAGGCTACTTTTCATGTAGGTTCCACGCGTGCGAAGCCGCGGCCAGCAGCTAGTTTTTAGTAAAACTTTATCGTCTTCGACCTTGACTTTGCTTACCTGCGTTTAAGATTGAAGTGTTTGACACTATGCGGGGTTACAGATACTACTGAAGCTGGATATGAGGAGTTCAAGCTAGAAGAATCAACACCAAAGCATTGAGGTTAGAGCCACTGCCACCAACGGTTATTTAGGACCTTTACCACAACTAAGTGATATGCTTGTGCTAAAATACTTTATAGAAAGCGATATGATGAAGAAATTATATTTTATAATATAAATAAATACCCAGAATTAGATTTCGTAATACTCTAAATTTCAACTCGAAAATCATCAAAAACTTGTTTCTCAATTTAATATTACCAAATATGTAACGTCACATCAAGGACGGAGCCCTTTCCCACTCCAAATATCATGAAATTCGTGTGACGTAATTTGTAGATGGCCCCTAATTGTTTTGATCACAATAATCAGATTATTAAGCCCATGGTGGAAGCGGTTCTAAATAAAACAAATATTAGTTTAGGTATACCTGTTTCAATAAAGATTTTTTGAAATGCCAATGTTATGCAATGTAACGATGAATTATATCTGTATCTGAATTTTAAATGGTAGTATTACACCTCTCACTCGCACAAAACATATATTTAAATGGTGGTATTACACCTCTCACTCGCACAAAACAGATATTTATTAAAACAAGTTATTATTAAACGGTGACATAAAATAACTCACATGTAAATAAAACAACGACTGTAACGCCCAGGCTTTGAAGACACGATCTTACAGTTTACTTAGATCTTTGAGGATGTAGTCAGAGGCACGTCCTAACATCACATTTAATATAAAGTATACTAAACATATTATAATAATACCAGACATTTCTCACAGCATTATCTGGCTCTAAAGTAAGCAGAGCTTGTGTTATGGGTACCACATGACTGATATAAGTACTACTTATATACTTGTTTCTTTGTAAATAATATTATACATAGAAACATCCAGAACCGAGACAAATACTTGCAGATTATACAAACATTTTTCCTGCGGCGGGAATCGAAGCCTTTTGCGTTTCAGCCGGGCCTAGACCCATTGCGTCGCAGAGCTCGTCAAAGGTAGTGATTTTCTATGTACAATAAGTATTATTTACAAAAAAAGTATATAAGTAGTATATCAGTCATGTGGTTCCCGTAACACAAGCTCTGCTTACTTTGGGGCCAGATGATGCTGTGTGACATGTGCAGCATTTTTTTTAAATTTAATTATAATGTTAATTTTTAATGTAAATATATCTCTGTCAGGCCTCAAAGTAAGTAACAAAAGATGAAAGGAGATGTCTACCAAGGCTAAGGCTTACAATCACAAGCATTTCTTTTGATATATTTTAAACTCTATGCTGGGTTAATACTACATTTACCAAAACATACAAATGTACTACACATAAATAATTTCTTGTGCAATCTAATCTAAACGACAAACAGACATAACATTCAAAGCATTTATTTATTTAACGGAATCAGGAAAATGTTTGTGTTATCAAAATAGAAAAATATCTACTAAATAATGAAAGTACTCATAACTATGATAACCAATAATAACAATAGTGATAACTAATATATATAATGATAATTATTGCGATAACTATCATTATTAAGATAGTAAAAATCTTGGTAAATAGAGTAACAATCAACATCATTTATATCATGATAATAATACTCATAACTAGTGTTATCAATAGTGATGTTATATTGATAATTGTTATTATAATTAAAGCACTGAACTCTGTTTGGGCATTTGCATTTACATTTTTACATTAAATCCAGTAAGTTTCTAATTAAAACCAGTAAAAAATAAAAATTGTGGTTTTTTGGCAGAACTTTTTACAGTGTTAACGAATTTTTGGAAACTTATGTATGCCTATACTTTATTAATGTTAAAATATATAGATATAATACATAAAATGTACTATACAAATTTATATAATGTTTATGAAAACACAAAAATGTTAATGCCAATGTTCTTTAGTGAAATACGTGAACATCCTGAATGACTCAATATCTTGTTATCTACCATATTTATATATCTAACGATAAACATAATTATCATTATGATGCTATAATTGATTGATACTATAATTACTAATATATAATTATAAAGCAAAATTATCATTATAATGCTATAGTTGATCGTTACTATGATTACTATAGTACATAATCTGCCAACTGGACATCCAGAAAACATACCTCCTCGTTATATCCAAGTCTGGCTCTCTGTACAAGTTATCGTACAAACTGAAGTAGTACACTATGCAGAATATAACAGCAGTGAGTGTTATGACTTGGTTCCTTCTGGAACGGTACCATCTTTTCACTGATACTGCCATCTGAAAGATATAATAAGAATCAACTTAGATAGATGGATAACTCTTTATTGTTTTACCACAGAATAAAACAAAAACAATTATTTTACAATAAAAGGCAATACAAAGGGCGCTAACAGCGATCTCTGCCAGGCAAACTTTGAATGGATTGGACTATAAATAAACAGAGAAGGGGCATGTTGGTGTGGTAAATATAATTCTATACTCTTTAAATAAAATCTTTAAATAAACTAAATATAATACTGATATAAATAAATACATATATATACACATCAAAGGTATAACAATAAACATATAAACAACTTAGAACATTTTATGTAAAACAAGCTCGGTGTATTAAGATAACAAATATTTATATAGCATATCTTTATAAGGGCCACCCGTATCTTATATAATACTAGTGGCTCTGTGAGCTGTAGACCTCGCGAATATTTTTCGAAATGACAGAAATTTAACTTTTTTAAAACAATTTTTCAAAAAATTAATTGAAAAATTTCCAAAAACTGAATCGACAAAACCTACAATAGTTACAAAACCTGCTCACAAAATTACACGAGGATTGGTTGAGAAAAGCGATCTGCGAGGAGAACATCCGGACAGACGACGCCCGGCCGTACGCCGGACAGACATACGAAAGCATTTTTACCTAAGCTGAATCGGAGACGCTCGCTCGGGCAATAAGCATGAATCCCTATTTCCCTTGGTCAAAACATTACTTGTGAACGGCTAGACCGATTTCGCTGCATTTTGGGCGTGAAAACGTTACAGACAGACAGACAGACAGAGATACTTTCACATTTATAATATTAGTAGAGAAGTAGAGATATGTAAATTACAACTCTATACATAAAATATAAGTAGTATATGAGTCATATTGGTACCCATAACACAAGCTTTGCTTACTTTGGGGCCAGGTGATGGTGTGTGAAATGACCGGGCTCATTTATTTATTTATATAGCACCCGTGCGAAGCCGGGGCGGGTCGCTAGTGATACATAATAATAGTCCACACTAACTACTAACTAACTATACTTAATTTGGTTTCGTTTATGTGTGTGGTCATACCATGAAATAGTTTTTTTATGATTATGCAAGTACACAAATTAATTTAGTTAATTATTTACAAATACCTAAGGCCTGATAACAAATGATTACTTTACGGAAATAGGTATTTACATGGCCTAGTAATTGCAATTGTTAATGTTTATTACACATTGTTTAACATAGGTTGGTTATTTACATAGGCAGGCTAGTGTTCTATAGTGCCATAGTTATGTCAATTTTGCCAGTGTCAAGTGTTTACCTATATTTGTTTATAGTCAATTTGTTTGTTAATAAAGTCTTAGTCGATGGTCAATTGTCAATTCTAAACGTCATCGCGGAATGGCCGTCTAGAGTTTTCTTGGGATTCCTCGTCGTTCAAATCACATTGCACCATAATACATTTTTTTTTTCCTGACTTTTCACACAGCATCATCTGGCCCCAAAGTAAGCAGAGCCTGTGTTATGGATACCACATGACTGATATACTACTTATATATATATATATATATATTTGTAAATACATACATATTACACATAGAAACACCCAGACCCGAGACAAATACTTGCAGATCATACAAACATTTGTCCCGCGGCGGAATCGAACCCGCAACCTTTTGCGTCTCAGCCGGACCTAAGCCTTCTGCGCCACAGAGGTCGTCAAATTCAACGTATAATTCAATTACCTGCTCGCGGCTTCGCACGCGTGGTACCTGCATTAAAAGTAGCCTATGTCCTTTTTTTAAGTCCCATCTACCTCTATACTAAAATTCATCGAAATCGGTTCAGAGGTTTAGGCGTGAAAACGTAACAAACAGACAGACAGACAGACAGAGTTACTTTTGCATTTATATATAACTAGCGACCCGCCCCGGCTTCGCACGGGTGCAATGCTGATACTAAATATACTACAGAATGTCTAATGTGATTAGAAACCTCTAAAATTATCAGTGTTCCTCTACTATATTATGCATGTATTATACATATAAACCTTTCTCTTGAATCACTCTATCTATTGAAAAAAACCGCATCAAAATCCGTAGTTAGAAGATCTAAGCATACATAGGGACAGACAGAACGCGGGAAGCGACTTTTTTTATACTATGTAATGATAAGGTATAGATCGTCCATACTTGTCCTATGTAGTCAGAATTTATTCCTTAAAATTCCGCTAAAATTACTGAATAAAACATACTAATAACTAATAACACGAGATAAATAATCAATTTATAAGTACTATGCTACTTCATGAAATGACAAACGAAGAATCGAGAAATCGTGTTGTTGAGGTAATGTGAAAATGACGGATCATTGGTTTTGGACTTAGGGCCCCATTCTTCTTCTGCTTATCGTGTCACTACATATTACGCACCAGTGTGGTGAAAGGATTCAATTGCGCCTCAGAGGCTCCTTTGGCTTGACTTTAGTATCTGGATACAGGAATTGGAGGGTGAAAATGCTCAAATCTGGTCCCCCTATTCCCCCCCACTTTTCCTGTATCCAGATACTAAAACTTAACCGCTCCTTTCGTGCGCTTGGCAAATATCTTAGAACTTTTAGGTTCTCCGACATGCCGGTTTTATCACGATGGTTACCTTCATCGTTTGAGAGTACTGGTATCATCATCAGCCCGTGTCAGTTCACTGCTGAACATAGGTCTCTCCCATGGCACGCCACTTAGCTCGATCTTCCGCTCTCCTCCTTCATTGCATTACGAATATCATCGCGACACCTAGCCACATGTCGCCTTACACTACATATGCCGACACGCGGCCTCCACTCAAGAACCAGTCTGCCCCATCGGCCATTGGTTCTGCGGCTGATATTTTCGATGCAGGTACCACGCGAGCGAAGCCGCAGGCAACTAGTTATTAATATTTGACATGTATACTAAATTTGACTAATCTTTATTCTTTTACCTACATCTATATCTATAAACGGCGATGTGTATAAGTATCAAAAAAAAAAAAAAAACAAAAATCTTTTATTAGTTAAAAACAAGTAGTACATCATATGTGTTGGGATCTCTTCTGTTAAGTTAAAAATAACCTGTGTTAGAAGAGTCCCCTCTTTTCCGTGGTCTAAAGGAGCACTTGAATTTAACAAAACAATTTTTATACAATTACAATAAACTTAAACTAGGTACATAATAGAAATAACCATTTTAATGACATACGAGTGCGCTAGGCACAATTAGTTAGGGTATTTCATGATAAAATCTTTTCAATTATTTGTAAAAGTAGGTAGGTAAATTGTTGACAAAATGGTAGATATCTAGAAGAAAAAATAGCATGTAGGTAAGAAGTCTATCTAATAGGTAGAATAGAATAAACACTCATACTAGCAAGAAGGTTTGTAGATATATACTAATACTATAAAGAGGCAAACTTTGTTTGTATTGTTATGGATGATCTCTGAACTACTGAACCAATTAAATTTAGAAGGTTCCTTCCCTTGTAGAAAGCTTCATAGCCCCTGAGTGCATAGGTAATCAAATTAATGAATATCTAGGCAAGATAGGTAGAAGATCCCCGATATTTGGCATTTCAGATCAGATAGATCAAACACTATCAGATATCAAACAATAAAAGATCCTCTGTCTGTTGATAGGTTAGGGACTTTAACCAGGTTGTGACAATTTTTTTGCATTGTGGATACGACTTGTTGTAAATGTCTGTCTCGTTGTTTACTTTATTATATATCCTTCCAGATTGGGCACCGAATTGTTTAAATGCAAATGCTGTTCTAGCAGGAGGTATCTTAATTACCGATCGTTTCTTTCGTCTACTAGCTGCTATACTTGAGTCTAAAACTATGTTTTTGTGCGTTTTAAGTATACATTGGAGAATAAAGAGCTGTCTGACTGTTAAAACATTTGCTTCACTATATAATTTGTTGGTACTAAACATCTTTTTTTTGTGCAGCATTATTTTGAGAATGTGCCTTTGAGCACATTAAATTTATTAAATTTAGTTTTAAATGTGCCACCCCAGATTGCAATACAATATATAATAATGGACTGAGCAAGGGTTGTGTAAATATAGTTTAGAAGGTTTTTATCTGCGATATCGCGTAGATATTTAATGACCCAGATTAATTTTCTAGTACGATTTGAGATTAATTCAATTTGAGAGTTCCACGATAAATTTTTATCTATCATTATACCTAAATATTTTGTAGAATTTACTCTTGCCAAAACTTGACAATCACATATGTTTAAATCTATTTCCTTACAAAAGTGAGCAGTTAACTGTAGGTTTCGATTAGGTTGAAAAGTATTTAATATTGAAAAGGTAATATAATTTGTTTTTTGTGTATTTCATGTTAATAAATTAATGTTTAACCAGTTGATTACCCTCTGAAGCCCCTTCTCAGCCAACTCGTAGACTTCAGTCCAGGAATCTCCGTGGAAGAGTAAAGCCGTGTCATCAGCGTATGAAAACACTTGACCGTTAGTTAGTTTTATATTTGTGAGATCGTTAATGTAGGTAAGAAACAAGGTAGGTCCTAGGACACTACCTTGTGGGACGCCATAGTTTAAAGTATGTTCGTCAGTACTAAAGATGTCATCATCCAGTTTGACCCGCTGCGTACGGTCTTTTAGGTAGCTTGTAACGAGACTTAGAAAGGCGCCTCGAATTCCTAGCTTTTCAATTTTGCGAATAAGAGTTGGCACATAGACGGTATCAAATGCCTTTTTAAGGTCTAAAAATATACACAAGGTTCTTTTCTTTTCATCAAGGTATTTAGTTATATTTACTGTTAGATCTAGAATAGCATCTTCAGTGCTGATTCCACTACGGAACCCATATTGCGCTTTTGAAAGTATATTATAAGTATTTAAGAATTTTATTAGTCTAAAATTTATAATTTTTTCTAAGACTTTTGATAAGACTGGCAAGACTGATATAGGCCTGTAATTACCAATATCTCCTCTGTCACCACTCTTGAAAATGGGGTGTATAATAGAGAGTTTTAATTCGAGAGGAAATATTCCATATCTAAAGCATAGGGCACTGAGATGTGTGACGATTGGAATTAGTTCCTTTTTAGCCATTAATATAAATTTCGTAGGTATCCTATCCCAGCCTGCTGAAGAATCAGGTTTTAAATTATTAATAATGGATTCAATCTCAAATGGTTCCGGTTCAATTATTCCTATAGAGTTTGGTTGTGATGGTAGTAGATTAAAATATTGATCAACTTCGGATTGACTAGGTTTAATAACTTCAGCGAGTTTTTTCCCAACATTATTAAAATGATGATTAACAAAGTTAGCTGATTGGGAAGGAGTATTTTTAAGGTTCAATAGATCTTTGGTGTCGGTTTTTTGCTTATTTAGGTAAGTTAACTTTTTAATGCAGTTCCATAAGCTTTTATTATTACTTTTTGCTTTGTTTAAAAGATCTCGTTCATGTTTTGTTTTTAATTTTTTTATGAGATTATTACAATAATTCCTGTAACGTCTGTAAGTTAAATTTAAAATTTCGTTAGTAGAATCATTCCGTAACTTTTTTTGTAATTTGTTTCGGTTTCTTATACACTTCAAAATGCCAGGTGTTATCCACGGTTTTATTATTCTTTTGCTATTTGATATTTTAATTGTTATAGTGTTTTTCAATAAGGAGCTTGAAATTATATTAATTAGTTCATGGGTTACTATGTTGGGATCCTGTATATTAAGTAGATCTGATAAGTTTAAATGTTTTAAAGATTCCAGGGCATTTTGAAAATTAGTAAATGTTTTATTGGTTTTCGGTTTGTGTATTTTTTCTTTAGAGTAATAATTTAAAAGAACTAATTTGTGATCGGTTACAGTGGTATCTAAGACTGCTACAATAGCTGTAAGTTTAGCGGTATCAGGGTTTGTAAAGATGTGATCAAGGCAGCTATTTAATCGAGTATCGAATTTGTGACTTGGTGGAAGAGAATGAGATGCTAACATATCAAGGTAAAGGTCAGAATGTTTGACGTTGGCTCCTTCCATAATATTTATATTTATATCTCCCGCTAATGCGGTATTTATTTTTAAGTGTGGTGCTTTTAGGTAGTTATCGAGGGAGTGAATAAATTTTGATGGATCTTTTTCGGAAGGAGAGCGATAAATGCATATAATTGTGCTTATAGGAGTTGTTACTTCTAGGCATGTTGCTCGAAAAAGGGTTATTTCCTTAACAGTGTGTTTTATGGTGTTATTAATGAATACAACCACTCCATCATTTTGATTGGACTTTTTTGACGTGCAATAAGTTGAGTAGTTAGGCTTAATTGGTAAAGGTTTACTTTGATTAATCCTACACTCAGTTAGGACGATAATGTCAATGTCTTGTTTGAGCATTGCAATGTTTATTTCTAGGTCATCTATATTCGTTGTTTTATGTACACTTCTAATGTTTTGTATAATTATTGAAAGATTTGGTATTTTAGGCGGCAGATTACTTTGCAGGTCACATAGGGAGCAGTTAATGGATTCAGTGTTATTAACGGAGTCTAATTCTTGTATTACAAAATCTTGTCTATCCATAACCATATATTATTAAGATAGTGAGGGGGTTATCTATTGAGTGTTCATTTAAATTGTAGAAGTCTTGACAAGTTCCACATGCTAAAAGTATTTTTGTATATTTAATATTATAAATTTTTTTTTGGAGTATAGTATACCTTATTTTAGTTAAATAACCTAATGTATAATTGTCTATTATGTAAGTTGAGTACAAATATTTAAATATAACAAGCAGCCATAGCCATAAGAAAATAACATCACAAAAATTCATTCCCGCATGCACAATCAAATAGTTCTGGAATAAGAAAAATAGTCATTGTCTAGGCAGCTGTAAGATTTGCGCTTCACTTGTGATAGTGATGATGGGAGTGTTGTCGTCCATACGCAGGTAGACTTTTCCATAGCTGGTCCAGCAGTACTTATATCTGTTTGCTGTTCTAAAGTCCCTAGCAAGAAAGTATAGTCTTGAGGCCAGCGGGGTGAGGTTTTCTGATATGTAGATAGGAGTATCCGCGTTCGCGGTAATACCTAGTGAATATGCATTCAGTCTGCAGCTTTTATTTTTGTAGTTGTGCAACTTAGCAGCTTTCAGAATATCAGTTTTCGCAATCGTGTTGTTTAGCTCAACAATAACTGTTGATCTCTCCGTATTGGGCTTCTTTGTCTTTATCACGTCCTTGATATCGGAATTTTCCAATTTTACGTCTAGGTTCTTGTACAGTGTAGTAATCATTTTTATTAAATCTTTCTTGTTTTCATCTCCCTTTAGGGGCACGTTCTTTATTTCTATATTTGTCTTTCTTTCAGATCTCTGTAGCCCTTCAATTTTACTTTCCAATAGGATAATGTTTTCTTTGTCTTTCTTAGCGTGAATTTCTAGCTTTTCTATTTTAGCTTTCAGTTCTTTGTTTTCTTCAGAAAGGTGAGTTATTGTCGTTTGAACCAAGTTACTAGTGTGATGAATATCTTTTAGCGTAGTCATAATGGCATTTATTTGCGTATTTTGCGTTTCCACAAGTCCATTTATAAGACCCCTCATTTCATTTTTTATGTCTAAGGTCATATCATCGACCTGCGCTTGGCTCAGTTCGTTTCCTCTCTTTCGCTTTTGACGGGTTATTTTGAAGTTTGGTGTGGTAGTCTCATCATTCATGGAAAGCATGTCTGGAACAGAGCTGGACTTTTCCGGTGTACGCATCATAATTATTGAGTAGACTAAATAGCCCTATTTCGTAGCAGAGAGCGCGTTGATTTAAAACGTAGGAGACGATAGTTTGCGCTGCTGTTACTTAGATGGTTTGGAACGGGCCGTAGCGTATTTGAGCCTATTCAATAATATCGATAGAATTAGATCCCGTTCTAAAGCCGCTGGATGCGTTCACAGCCGTAGTCAGCGGAGCGGGAGCAGGATAGCAATTATTAATAGTGTCTCTTTCTGGCGTCGCTGGCCGCGTCCGCGACCGAAACAAGCGGTGCAGAAGCAGGAGGCAAATTATTTGTAGTGTTGTCTCGTTTTCGCGTCGCTGGTGAAGTTTGCAGCCGCGGCAATGGAACAAGATAATAGTAGAAAAGTAGGTACCTCAATCCGGTTGAAGGTATTGCAATGTGCGGCGCCTGTCAGTTGGTATGCGAATTTCGATCTTATTGCAGCGAAATGCAGCGCACGTCCGTCCTCGTCGAGACCACAGAGGTAAGAGGAGAGAGAAGTATGTATGTTCCCTATAGACTCCGAAACGGCTGGACCGATTTCGATGAAATTTTTAGGATATCTTCAGATTGGCCTAGCAGGTGATCCTGTGATGTTTGGTAGCGATCGGATCAACAGAACATTTTTTTTGCATCAATCAAATTTGGTATGGATATAGATTGTATCATAGGAACGGACATAGGCTACTTTTCGTGTATTTACTATGCGTGCGAAGTCGCGGCCAGAATATACATATTTAATAAAACTTTATTGGGACATTTAATTTAAAATTAATCTGTTATTTTATTTCCTTTGTGATATAATTAGAGTAATTAGGTGTATCATTCTAATTAAGTATCTAATAATAAATAAATAAATATAAAATTATTTGGCTGTCTTTTCTCGAGTTAAATTTGGTTTTATTAGTAATGTTTGTTTTTATTTAAATTTTATTTATTTAAATTTTATTTAGTTATTGATGTAAGGTGTAAAAAAATGGAATAAAAGGGATAAAAATAACTTTATACCACAATGGTGGCAAACAAGGTCACGGCCCACCTAATGGTAAGCGGTCACTGAAGCCTATGGACGTCAACAACACCGGTAGCATTACATGCGCGTTGCCGACCTTTGAGAAATCTTTAAACTCATGAAGTACCCCATATTGTATTACACCTGGAAAACTTCGGCAGGGAGCTCATTCCACAACAAGAGCGTTTGCGGGAGGAAATTCCTCTGAAACTGCACTGTGTGACTATTTAGAATTAATAATAATAATAATACCGGACATTTCACACCGGACCGCAGCCCCAAACTAAGCATAGCTTGTATTATGGTGACTAGATGACTGATAGAATACTTATATATTTTTAAATACATACTTAGTATACGTTATGACACCCAGACACAGAACAAACACCTATGTTCTTCACACAAATGTTTTATGCTGGGAGGTAATCGAACCCTCAACCTACAAAACAGAAGGAAAGCTATAAGAAAGCTTATAGTATTTCTAATCGTAACGGTTTTTGCAGTGCACACCAGAATAACTCACAGATGGCAGATTTTTTTCCTACTTAAGTAGTAGGTATAAGAACTTTATTGAGAACATAACATTTCATGACGTACAAACTAAATTAATGCTAAGGCTACAAAGTAATATGTAGTGCAAACGGCGGTCTTATCGCATATGGCGTTCTCTTTCAGACGACCTTTACCTATGCTAAACTTATTCTAGTAGGAAATTCAGGTGTCGATAGTATGACACTTACAGTTATATTTTGGACAATTCACACAATATCTTTATAAATTATAGCCTATGTGTTATTCTGATGTATAAGCTATATTATTGTAAAGTTTCATTAAAATCCATTCAGTCGTTTTTGCGTGAATGAGTAACAAACTTTCGCGTTAATAATATTAGTAAGGATAATATAAAGGCTGCCATCAAAAAAGTCTATATGTTGGAATGCATTTAACAAATGAAGGGCTCTTAATGGTAGTGCATTCTCAATGCGATGTGTGATACTACATGACAGGCAAACACCGTTGGCCACAGCGCACATAATTATTAGCTACATACGGTGGTATGCTGCATAATATAGATGCATTGTTTACTTTACTACTCAGAATGAAACAGTAAGGTAAGGCCAGACACAGTTTATGCCTCAATTCAAGCATATCCATACCTACCATGCCAGCAACAAATAAGAAAGGGTATAGATATGGATAATATTCATGCATTCACTTATAGATGTACCTAGCCTTTCTATTATCACTGTATATTTGACTTCAAGCAGATCCCAGTTAATAGAACTAAACTCAAGTTTGCCACAAACAAATGCATTGTAGAGCATAAGTAATCCCAACATCAATATTACTAAATAGAGAAGCTGTTTGCATTAAAAATCTCAATCTTCTGTTTGTTTAGGTTTCAGTGTGTGCAGATAAACATGTACTTGTAGTTTCAGAATGAAAGTGCTGAGTACACCTGGACTGCCCCAGATACAATCTATATATTTACCCAATTTAATCAAGAACTGTTATGCTTTTAGATGTGACAATGTCACAAATAAACACAGACAGACCAACACACACATTGTATTGAATTTATCATTATATAGAATGGAAGTATTGACATCATAAGTACATGTCGCCAAGTTCCCAAAAAAAAGCATTTAAAAAAAGGGTGGATGTAGTATTTAAATGTGAATAAACTGAAATTGAATTGTCCTAGATGGGGATTGAATCCACTATCTATAACTGTTCAGGAATGATCTGACCTGACCCACAAAACCCTAATTTAATTCCAAAATCAGATTGCTTATATAACAGAAAATAGTATTTAATTCTTTAGAACCATTGACAAAATATGGCCTGCAAATTCCAGGAAATACCTACCTACATTAAATGATATACGGGAAATAATGGATTTAGGCCAGGATGTAGGGATATGTACATTTTATCTACTCTAAAATATTTAAAACTATGAATTATATTTTCGAGACTTATAGATAGAAATCAGAGTACCTACAGATCAGTGATTTATAACTACTTAAAAAAAAAAAAAAATGTATTTTACCTAATTGTTTTGATTCGCTTTGTTGTACCAGTAATGCAGAGATTCACAATTCACATAATATTCAGATCTACCTTATGATACGCCCACTTTACTCTAGACTACAATAAACTTATTTATTTACTGAGATCACTGAGATTCTTCATACCGATACCGAAGTACTGACTGAAAGATAGAAATAGAACGAAACAAAACAAATATAATATTTATTTGCAATACAATAAATTCCGCGGTGCGTGCGGTTCTAACAATACCTATATACAGATAGGTACTGCCAGCTATTTACAAATAATTGTGGGTGGGTGGTTTTAATAAGTTGTGTGTCCTTATTCTTTATCCTTCCTTATCCTTTGTCTCTGTCTTAATCTTAGTTAGTCTCAGTCTTAGCATACCTCATACATAGCATTACACCTAATTGGGTAAATTTAACATCTGCCATCATTAAAATAAAAATATATACCTACCTAATAATGCTGGATATGTTAGATGCTGTGTAAAATTTTTACACCGCATCATCTAGCCCCAAAGTAACCATCGCTATTTTCACACTTTTTAGGGTTCCGTACCTCGAAAGGAAAAAACGGAACCCTTATAGGATCACTTTGTTATTCGTCCATCCGTCTATCCGTCCGTCCGTCTGTCCGTCCGTCCGTCTGTCCGTCCATCCGTCTGTCTATCAAGACCCTTTTTCTCAAGAACGCTTGGAGGTATTAAGCTGAAATTTATATCGAATACTAAGGTTTACTTTAGCTTAAAGCTGTGAAAAAATCAAATTTCTAAGCCAACGCAATCAATAGATACAGCCGATACAGCCCCAAATTTCACTCGACACTCGCAAAGGAATCAAAACCTACAGGGTGCTTTTCCGTGAACTCAGAATCTTGAAATTTGGTACGAAGCAACGTCTTATAGCACAGATAAAGGGAAAATTGCGAATACCGTAAATTTTTGGATGGATTTCATTTTGCAAAAAATATAAATTAAAATAATAAAAAATAATAATAAATAAAATAAATAAAAATTAAAATACCATAACTATGACTCCAATTGTCGTGATGGGTGAACTTTTAATTATATACCTACAGGATTTTTTCTCGGAACCCTTGGTGCGCAAGTCTGACTCGCACTTGGCCGCTTTTTTATTAATACGTAATTAATTATTATTATACATAGTAGAACACCCATATTCAAAGCAAATATTTGCAGATCATTTAGACATTTGTCCCGTGGCGGGAATCAAACCCAAGGTTACGCCTCAGACGGGCCCACGGCGCCACAGAAGTATTTATTATACTTTTGTTGCGCAAAATGTTGTCTGCAAAAATACAACACTATTATGAAATCTATAGGACAAGGATTCATGACTTCTAATCGCGCTAGTTCTGGCATCCAAAGTATTAAGTTGGCAGCACACTCAGTGATTGTCTGTCACTGTCTGCTGACATGAATTTGACAGTGACATTTCATAACGACTTGCTTGTTGCCTTGAAATAAAAGTGCGTTCCGAAATAGCAAGCATATTCATTTTATCATACTTTTATTGCAGAGCATCTAAAATTTAATAATATCTACGTTCTAAAATTACGTATTTCAGGAATTCAGAATCAAAATCTACACCTCTGTTCTGTGAACCTAGATTTTGGTTTAGGTGCTAATTGAATTGTCTACCAATACCTCTTTCCTTTATTAAATAAGCAAATAATAGTTAAATCAGTCGTTTTATTACAGTGTTTAATGCAGTTTCCGTACAAAAAGTTACATAGCTCTCATTACAGACAAAACTTAGGAAGTAGGTAGTAGATACTTACGTACGTATCTATTGCATCGATAACTTCTGCCCTAATGCCCTTGGTATCAAAATATCCCACAGTTCACAGCCACTCGCGGCTCTGTAAGCTTGTGCGTGCGTGGTATGCTGGTTCTCAATGGTAAGTAACAGGCTCGTAAGTTAATGATACACAAATTGTAATCTAAAGGCCTAGCGGAATCCAGAGACAGACACACACATCATGTTTTCGGACGACCTCGGCGCGGAGACGGTTGGTGCTAGATGCGAGTTCGATTCCCTGCAGAAATTATGTTTGCATGCATGTACGTAGTTGAGGGGATGGGGTTGTAAAAGACATGGCAGTAGGTAGGTACAGTTAATCGATTGTTTCCTTGTTTTAAACATCGGACCATTCTAGTCGATTTTGACCTAGTTTAACTTCCGCTATCCGATTGTTATGTCTAATGAAGTACATTGTGTTTTTACTTATTGTAGTGCGGTGGTAACAAAGACGGATTAAAAATGTGGTAGACCATGACGTTACCATGACGAAGGCTTTCGGGCAGCCTATGATCTGATGATCACGGAGTTGGGCATATATAAAATAAAAAAAAATAGCAATGTAGGTACAGATTTATAAATCTATTGACAAATTTAAGAACGTAATTAGTCAAAAACCAGAAATAATTAAAATATCAGATTATTATGAATGACCAAGCAAGCGCTAATCGCGAGCGAGGGTCTCCGATTCAGCTTAGGCCGTTCCGTTTCACATACGAAATGCTTCGTATGTCTGTCCAAACGGCCGGCGTTCGGCGGCCTGAGTCTGTCCGAATGTTCCCCTCAACAGGTCGCATTTCTCAGCCGATTCTCGTTTTGTGAGCAGGTTCTATAACTAAGTACCTACTTATATAGAATTATATAATGGAAATATAATATAGATTATAGAATGAATAATTATATATTTTTTTGTCGATACAGTTTTTGGATTTTTCAAAATGGCTGAGATATGGGGGTCGAAAACGTAAAAAAGTTATATTTCAGTCATTTCGAAAAATATTCGCGAGGTCTACAGCTTACAGTGCCACTAGTATACATAATGATGATAAGAGGCCTGGTGGTATGACTCTTGTATCTTGGGAGATGGTTAGGCCATTGGTATGGGATGCTACGTACGTCTACACCCTGGCCGCATTCAATTTGTACGAGACTTCTGTTACAGTTGGTGTGGCGGCTTATTGCCGAGGACAAAAGACGAAATAAGCCTGTTTCGATATGGCCTACATATTTGAGGCTTTTGGAGTCGAGACCCGTGGGGAACAGGAGCTTATCGCTTTGACAAAATGATTTCACGTCGTTTGGTAGAATTATCGCGTGACTCAAGAGCTGGCTCCTATCTTTGCCATTCAACGTGCCAATGCCGCCAGTATCTTGGGGACGCTCGGGATCGCTCCCTCTGGAAGCGATCTGGATAAGTTGAGCTATCTATAAATAATTTTAAACGGTCCTCAGATAGCTCAACTGTTTTACGTGTATTTTATATCTTTATATATATAATTCTACTGTACGTGTGTATGTCACTGAACTCCTAAACGGCTGGACCGAATTGAATGATTGTTTTGTATGTGTTTGGGAGCGCCCTGGATGTTTTAGATTCACAAATCAGCCCAGCAGATGGCGCTGCAGTCCGTACAATTAGATATATTTTTTTATATTTAAAACGCGCGGACGAATTCGCGAACGGGACAGCTAGTTTTTATATATTATTCTGAACCTACATTCCTGAAATTAATTTCTGTAAGCAAATATGATGTATTCTTTTCAAATTATATATATATGCCAAAAAACTAGGGAAGAATCTGCTCTTTGAATTATATACCTACAATGGGAATTTATGTGCCAATTCCTCTTAACCCCAGTCCGGAAAAATTTACAAGAAACTCGTCCTGGTCCTTTTTTATATGATCCTTCTTATAATTCTTATAACTAGCTATATTATGAAGAACTATACTTATTCTTCTCACTTATTACTACCCTTTGAATATGTAGTTAAGCTGCATTCTCATTAAGTTTATTATAGAATCGCACCGTGTTCCCTTTAAAGGATCTATTTGCTTTTTTAGTCGAAACTCTACAATTTGTTTCTGTTCCTAGTATCGATTCTATGAATTTCACTATTTTGCTAAAAGTCATTTCTATTTTTGTAAATATACTCGTATAATAAATTTTATATTTCGACTCGGCATCCGTAACAAAATTAGCAAGGATCATACAAAAAACCGTTAAGACCAGACGAGTTTCTTCTCGTTTTATAGATAGTAGGGACCAACACCTAGATTCACTTAGTACTTGTACCTACTCGTATAAGAAGACGATGCAGAATGGTCCTTGTGATTTTATTATATATTATTTTTTCCTTTCTTTCTATCTTTCCAGATTATAGTCATGGAGTTCCTGTTGGTTCTTTTACTCGTCGGGTCCGCTTCAGCCAAATGCAATGGTGTCTACATCAACCAAAAATACTACAACGTTAACATCATCAAAGAAGGACTCAACAAAATCCACCAAATCGTCTTCAACCGAAATGACAACACTGCATATTTTACCTTTGAACAGCTGGAAACATTCTCACCCAGAGTCCTTGGGTATTTAAAACTAGATGGACTCGAAGCTGGGATTATAGATAGTGTCCGAAACGCGACAGGCCTAGCTATGGATCAGAATCTGAATAGACTGTATGTAGGGGGAGCTGATGGTCTATTCATGATCAATTTCAATAAGAATAAGGTGCCAGAGAAGATGCCTGTAAATGAAAATATAAAAAGCCTATTTTTCAAAGATAACGTTGTGTACTACATCACTAGGCAAAGCAAAGCTTTTAGATTTCATTTCGGTTACGTAGATCCAATCTTTGAAGTCCAAGACTATGCAGTAGAAAAACTTATAATAGACGATGATGACAATATCATATTTCTTGAAAAAAACAAGCTTTACAAAGTAAAACTTGGTACTAAAATAGTAAATTCACTCGAGAATACTGACGTGAATGATATAACTACAGATTCACGGTTTAAACCGTACGTTTGTGCTAAAAACGGGCTGTATGTTTACAATAAGTATAAATATGTGCTGGATAAAGTAGGGGAGTTAAGAGATATTAAAAAACTAACGTTTGTGACAGACGAGGAGCCTATTTATGTTGTTGTGGACAAGATTGTGAGGCTTGTGAGCAATCCAGTAGCTTGCTTTGGCGACTAGGTAAACCATGTATTTCTAGGGTTTAATAATGTTTTTTATAGAATGTGTTAGATAATAACAAAGAAATAAACGTAGGTAACCTACTTAAGTAATTTGCACGCAAGTGGTTTTTTGTCTCTAAACCAAGTTAAATAAATAATGTCGGACATTTTACACAGCATCAAGTTAATTAGTTTTTTTTCGGGAGTCCAGTGACAGTAACCCTTTTCAATAGAGTAGTACTACATCCCCTTTATTTTGTCTTGGCCTTTCCATACTTTAATAACACAATGAAATGGACAATAGAATAAACGGCCATGAACTAACTCTACCAGCTATTTTTTGCATACATAAAAAGTTAGTAATTGTTAGTCCGGTCATTTTAGACAATTGAAATAAAGAAAATTCCGACAGAGCCAAATCTTCGTAGAGACCTTAGGTTTACCACAAGGAATAAAGTGTCAAAAGTCCCCATCAGTCCCATGTGAGCTTAGGGACTTATTCGGGGCCCAAGGTAAAAATTTTAGGTTTTTTGGATTTTTCTCGAAAACGGTAAGTTTTATCGAAAAAGTACCTCAGAGCAAAGTTGTAGATCTTAAAATTCTCTATAAAAATGGTCCCTATGATTTTTTCTCTAAGACCCACTATTTCCCAGATATTACGCTTGTAAGAATCACGTTCTACATAATATGCACACATTTCCACACCACCTGTGAGGTAGTGTACTCGGCGCGTTTTTTTTAACGTGGTATCCCCGGTAGGCCTATTCCACGAACCTTTATGACGTTATTTTCAGGAACAATAATTATTTAATAGTATGAAGATTATTGATATGGGTTACTGAGTTTAACTGTCGTTCTAACTTTTTTTTATTACTTTAATCTGACTCATACTCTTCATATTCAACTTCAACAATCATGTTTTCTTCAATTTCTTCTTGTTCTTCTTCTTCTCCTTCCTGTTGATGAGCGCTTAGAAATTGTTCAAATGAAGATGAATCAGTTGTCTCTTCATCAAAATCACATGAATTTTCCTCTCTTGTATTTAATTGAACATTTGAGCAAGAGACACCTTGGCAATTGGTTGCTTCATACTTCATTGTTTCACTGTAAGATGCGCATAAACCAAACGATGAAAAAATTTGTATAAGCCGTTTTGAACCAAACCGCCGATGAAAAAAAACTGAAAGACCCAGCTGTAATTTAGACTTGAAGGATTTAGGCCGAACAGCAGTCATTATGCTATGACTAATATTTGTGCAAACTAACTTTAAATGATCCAAATTATGACGCTTATTTTTAAGAATGATTTGTCCCAAAAAAAAAGATAATGATTCGGGAATATCGTTATTTATATCTTCAAACATTCTACCCGGTGGCGGGTACATAGTATTATCAAACACACAAGATTGAATATCTTCTCGAATAATTTCTGCCGCAGCTTTTAAAGTTTTCCACCGTTTTTCCTTTTCATTCAAGTTTTTGTTATCAGACCAGGCTTGACTTAAAATGTCTTGGTAATTGTCTACAAAACAAATAAATGTTAATTTTCCAGGCTTCTCTGTAATAATAATTCTACTACCATACTTTAATTTCAATCGTATTTTTATAATCCCGTTTTCTAAAGCTACATTTTGGCAAACATTCCTCAGTTCATCTAACGAAAACTGGCAGTCATCGCTACTTTCAATGAAATTGAAAATTTCCTCCATTGCAGAGTTTATAGCCTCACTTTGAGGACGGCCAATTTTACCGCCAGTATTAGGTCTCAGGAAGGATTTGTAACAACTGTCATGGTATTTAGCGTCAGCAGCAACTAAATCATACTGAAAATTAATACGCGCAAAGACAGCTTTTGACACATCATCAGAACGATCTTTAGCTAATTTTAAAATGGAATCTTTGAATGTAAGTGTAGAAACTTTTTGAATTTTTCGGCGATAAATCTTCACTTTCTTCTTTTCTGCTTCTTCATCCGCTTCATCGCCACAAAATAAGCAGTGGTTTTTAAAACAAAAGCTGGATTCACTTATTCGCGCTCTAGTATGAGGTGGACTTACTTTTGAAGTACTGGCCTGTTCTTCCTCACGTTGTCTTTTTGATGCAGAGATTGAAGTTTTCCGGGTGTATGATTTTCTGCAATCCACGTGAATTGTAACGGACTTTTGGCTTCTTAAATAATCAGCAAACTCATCACTTCTCGCGACACTTGCATCGATTAAAGTTGGCATTCCACGACTGACCACAACAGTTTCATCTTCAGTCAAAAGTTTATTACAAATAAAGCAAAATTGTGACATTTTTTTTTAAATATTAA
This sequence comes from Lampropteryx suffumata, assembly GCA_948098915.1. Classification (NCBI taxonomy): domain Eukaryota; kingdom Metazoa; phylum Arthropoda; class Insecta; order Lepidoptera; family Geometridae; genus Lampropteryx; species Lampropteryx suffumata. Next base: position 11,469,395 of record OX402571.1, on the reverse strand, counting down.
TCAGCACTAACTTCAATAGTAGACGCTTGTAATAAATACGTATAGTCACTCGAACTGCTCGTTCAACACTAAAAGAAGCAGGTATACGTGAACGACACCACATGGACAAAAGAATAGGCAGATGTTTTTCAAGGCCAGATGTTATTCAAGTAGAGGGGATTCGGTAAGGGACCGGCGGTGATTTTAGAGTAAATTTTCTTAGAATAGTATAATGTATACATAAAAGAGACACGAGTAGGCATTTTTGCTTGCTTGAGTACCTAAATATGTATATACGTGGCATATGTGTGCATACTATGTAGAACGTGATTCTTACAAGCGTAATATCTGGGAAATAGTGGGTCTTAGAGAAAAAATCATAGGGACCATTTTTATAGAGAATTTTAAGATCTACAACTTTGCTCTGAGGTACTTTTTCGATAAAACTTACCGTTTTCGAGAAAAATCCAAAAAACCTAAAATTTTTACCTTGGGCCCCGAATAAGTCCCTAAGCTCACATAGGACTGATGGGGACTTTTGACACTTTATTCCTTGTGGTAAACCTAAGGTCTCTACGAAGATTTGGCTCTGTCGGAATTTTCTTTATTTGATCACTATTTTTATGTCTAAAATGACCGGACTATGTATATGCAAAATTTATCAAGAAACTTACTTTATAATTTTAGCATATCACGGCTAGTAAATTTTTACTAGATTATGAGTAACAGTATAATTTATAAACCTTAAAAAATATCTGAACACTCCATACTAAACAATTGTGTTTAGCTAACTAGATGGCGTTGAATTGGTTTAGACATGACCACTTCTTATCCGTGCTAACAATGCAAATGCATGACCTCATGTCGCTCTGCCCTCAGACAGTTAACGGACACATTTGAAATATATAAACTCTCTTGTATTCGTTTTTCGTAGTTAAGGTAGTTATAAGATGGATCATTTATTTATTTATTTATTAAGATCATGCAAAAAAGCACTAGGACCAGGACGAGTTTCTTGCCAGTTCTTCTTGGGCTTGGGTTAGGATGAATTAGCACCTAAATTCACCTAGTATGTAAGACGTTTCAAAGTGATCCTTGTGATTGTATTGAATAAAGTATCTTTTGACTTTGACTTGACTTGCTAACTTCAGAAGCTTTCACTGTGCTTTGTCACATGCGCTTGCCAAATTCATAAGCTCCATGCAGTTCCAGTCATCTTATTCTGTAACTAGTTATTTCGAACCTGTGTGGTGATAGGATTAAAGTACGCCTCAAAAACTTATTTCGTCCACTTCGGCACATGTCTTCAACATTTTAGGTTCTACGACATGCGGTTCCCTCGCGATTTTTCATCACTGTTTCAGATTACTCGTATAGCACACATACATTTATCGATCAGAATCCATTGATATCGTCTTAATATCGTCTCCCAACAGGTCTTAAAATGAACATGAGCAAGACAAAAATCATGTCAAATGCTCATGTTGCATCCGTACCGGTACATATTGGGAGCGATATTATCGAAGCTGTAGACCATTATGTCTTTTTGGGTCAGACGATTCAACTAGGCAAGTCCAACTTTGACAAAGCGGTCAGCCGACGAATCCAACTCGGATGGGCAGCGTTCGGGAAATTACGGCACATCTTCTCGTCACAGATATCAGTGCGTGTTGCCAGTGATTACATATGGAACTGATACTTGTTCGCTAACTATTGGCCTTATACACAAGCTCAGAGTCGCGCAACTTGCTATTGAGAGAGCTATGTTGGGTGTTTCACTACGTGGTAAGATCCGCAATGAGGAAATCCGTAGAAGAACCAAAGTCACCGACATAGCACTAAAAATTAGCAAGTTGAAGTAGCAATGGGCAGGCCATATAGCTCGCAAAACTGATAACCGTTGGGGAACAAAAGGTTCACGAATGGCGACCAAGGACAGGAAAACGCAGCGTAGGAAGACCTCCCACCCTACGGACTGACGACATTGTAAAGATCGCAGGAAGTCGGTGGATGGAGAGGTCAAAATCGTTCTTCCTGGAAATCTATTGGGGAGGCCTATGTTCAGCAGTGGACTTCTTAAAGACTGATATGATGATGATCATCCATTGATGCATGACTGACCGACATGACCTTAGGGTCTCCATGATATGTGGTCTTCCCAAACTCTTTGGATACCTGATAGAAGACAGCTGTGCAGTAGGTTGTTGGTGTGCTGTTAGTTTGCATACCTTGCGCGGCATTCCTTGTATTTGATGACCTATGTCCTGGGTTTTCTTATAGTTCTCTATGTATCATAATGGCCCGTCAGCTTATTAACAGCTTTGCCTTCTGCGTTGTAGGTTGAGGGTCCTATTAACTCCCAGGGCAAACATTTGTGTGATAAACATAGGTGTTTGTTCATTACATTATTATAACAATAATGTATGTATTTTAGAATATACTAGCTGTTGCTTGCGACTTTATCCGAATTTTTTTGAAAGATATATATTTTTTTTTATTTTTTTTCCCGGACATTTCACACAGCATCATCTGGCCCCAAAGTAAGCAGAGCTTGTGTTATGGGTACCACATGACTGATATACTACTTAAATAATTTTTTTATTTTTTTGTAATTAAATACATATTATACATAGAAACACCCAGACCCGAGACAAATACTTGCAGATCATACAAATATTTGACCCGCGGCGAGAATCGAACTCGCAACCTTCTGCGGCTCAGTCGGACCTTAGCCCATTGCGCCACAGAGGTCGTCAATTGTGTCAAATTGTGGCTTAAATCCTTCCCCAGGATGCTTTTTATCTCCTTGCCAAATTTTATTGATAAGTTATTGATAAGAAAACCAATCACACCCATTAGAAAGAACCATACAAACATTCACACCCCAATTTACTTCTTTATGAGAGTTATTTTGAAAAATCCGGAAATACGTGTCTATTCATTTTGCATTTTAGGTATCCAAACCAAGTTTTTAAGAAATCACACCCCCCCGTTAAAAAGTTTTTACCCCTTTGTTAGGGTTATTTTGAAAAATCCTGAAACACGTGTATTTATACACACACGTGTATACATTTATTTTGCATTTTATTTATTCATATCAAGTTCAAGCAAATCGCATCACGCGTTAAAAAGTTTCATACATTCGTTTTCACCCTTTTTCACCTTCTTTGGGGTTGAATATCAAAAAATCCCGCCTTAGTGGGTGGTTTTGCTGTAAAAGGAAGCTACCTTCCAAATTTCAGCTTTCTAGCTTCAGCGGTTTCTGCTCGGCGATGATGAATCAGTCAGTTAGGTTAAGCTCTTTCATAGGTATAAATCTATGAAACTGTGCTACAAGCTGTGCTTAGTTTGGGGCTAGATGGTGTTGTGCATTACACAACATTATTATTATTATTATTATTTATTGTCTTATGATTAGATTCAGCATAATATGAATAACATTTTATGAATTACCTACCTACCACATTAAGTATTTGATTTATGCCAGAGTTTTGTACTCTTGTCGTCAATATTGTTTTCATAATTATGTTTTAGTGACATCTTGTTACTTTTGCTCCAAGTATGTATATTTATTTAGTTGTATTATTAAATTATTCTTCTTAAATTTAGTAAATTTACACGAGATTTAGCTTATTTTAGACGAAATCTGTGGAAAAATCGTATGAGATATTTAGATAGATAACTCGTTATTATTATTAGTTCGTGTTCTTTATTTTTCTTTTAGTGTTTGTAGTTAAGTTTCAGTATTTTAGTGTTTGTAGTTAAGTTTCAGTATTTTAGTGTTTGTAGTTAAGTTTCAGTATTTTAGTGTTTGTAGTTAAGTTTCAGTATTTTAGTGTTTGTAGTTAAGTTTCAGTATATTAGTGTTTGTAGTTAAGTTTCAGTATTTTAGTGTTTGTAGTTAAGTTTTAGTATTTTATTTTTGTACCTTATTTTGTGTCTGTAATGTTATGTCAAATAAAGCTTTTATCTATCTATCTATCTATACCGCACAGATAATTACAAAAACAATTATTTTACAATAATAGACAATGGGTGGCCATATGGCTAACTACGATCACTGCTAGGCAATTTTTGGGCGGACTTGATTATAAATAAACAAGGAAGGGGCATGTTGGTGTGGTATATACTTCGAGGTATATGTGATCGAAGGGTATATAGGAAATACTTACATAATCTACAAATAAAATAAATATACTACTAGTATAAATAAATACCTATATACATACACAATAGGTACCTAGACTTGTTCGGGGAAAGCGAGGAAATGTTTTTAAAAATAATTGAATTAAGTTTTTTAAACTTACGCGATCAGAACACATTATTATAAATACTTACGGGTATTTATCGCGTTTATTTACCTATTTTTCCCGACGTTTCGACAGGTTTACACTCTGTCGTGGTCACGGGATGCATCCCGTGACCACGACAGAGTGTAAACCTGTCGAAACGTCGGGAAAAATAGGTAAATAAACGCGATAAATACCCGTAAGTATTTATAATAATTGAATTAAGATTATTTAATATTAACGAAACGATACATGAAGTGTTCAAAGACAGAATGACAATCTGTGGTTTATCTTACGTGTGGTAGGTTTTGCTACATCAGCTGTCTGGGCCGGCGACCATGCGTAAGCATTAGTCGGAAACAAACATTTTAGGTGCTTAGTTGGCTATAAATATGGATCGGTTAATTGGTTTAGGCAATGTAACTACCTATAGAAAATAAATAAATAAATAAATAATAAATAAACAGATCAAATCATAGCACAAAATTGGGTAGGTACCTCGTATATAAAATATCAACGATGCAGAACTAAATAATATTAACACCGCGACAAATAATGTTATGTATAACATATTATAAAACAATCATTTCACAACCTTACTTTGATTAAGGCTTTGATTGCAAAATATGATATTTAATAGACAACAGAATTTATACTAGTCTGGCAGAACAGAATCACCAATGGTGGCGATCATCGCTCTAGCCAGAATGATCAAAATCGTCTATGTGGAAGAGAATAATAGTTAGAATAATAGTCTATGGTTATCTGTCACTTGCATTTCTTCCGCTGTCACCATTTTCCAACTCGCTAAAAGCGCGGTTAGAGCAAAAACGGACGAGAAATTGAACATGATTCCATTCATACTATGGAAGGTAAAGTCAGTTTGGACGTGGTTTATCATAAACATGGTGCCAATTCAATCCCCAACGCAACACATAACACAACGCATTAAATACTTAACCTAAAAACAATCAGAACATTTCAATGTAATCAATCTATAAAGTAAATTAACTTTTGATCTTAATCACTGCCAGAGGGCGTCCCCTAGAAACTGGTGGCATTGCCACGTTGAAAGACTTTGCATACATACGCTGAGCCAGATGAGCCAGTTCATTAGACACCCAACGTATCCACTTCAACAATTTTGTATTTAATATATACTACATACGGCTTGTTTTCCTAGGCACTACCGTTTGGCACTATAATAGTAGGTAGAGTGAAGGGAAATTTTAATTTCCCGTACCACTACTATTCTTATTGGCTAATTAATCGCATATTATAAAATCTCCCGTGGATTACCTCATTACCAATGGCACTACTAATACTAGTTTAGGTCTGTCAGGAGCATTTCGACAGATTCCCAGCTGCACAAATTAGCGACTGGACAGAGTAGTCAGGAGAAAAAGTTGAATCAGATCGAAACCAGTTGGTTAGGTTATGTTAGAGTACCATAGAAAACAACGCGCAAGGCGAGCGAGCAAAGCGAGCGTGCCGCGGCAGCGGCCGCCGAAGCGCCAGAAGAATATAAATACAAGTTCGTACATAGTTCATGTGTTTACTACCCACAAAAGGTTCACTCTTGCCACGGGAAATAATACTTCCCGTGAAACTTCTGTCAACACTGGAAACAGTGTCACTGGAAATGTACTTTTACCCGTAGCACTACCAGTAGTGTCACGGGAAAGTAAAATTTCCCTTCATTCTACTAGTAGTGCCAAGCTGTAGTGCCTAGGAAAACAAACGGTATTGTTTCGACGACCTCTGTGGCGCAGTGGGCTAAGTTCCGGCCGAGATGCAGAAGGTTGCGGGTTCGATTCCCGCCGTGAGACAAATGTTTGTATGATCTGCAAGTATTTGTTTCGGGTCTGGGTGTTTGTATGTATAATATGTATGTATTTACAAAAAAAAGTATATAAGTAGTATATCAGTCATGTGGTACCCATAACACAAGCTCTGCTTACTTTGGGGCCAGATGATGCTGTGTGAAATGTCCGGGATTATTTATTTATTTATTTATTGTTTATGTGTGTTTAGTCAATAAGTAACTAAACACAAAAAATTCACACTAACCCAAGAAACTCGAATGCCAAACTAAGCGTATAATATTCCAGGAGCATTTTACCATCCTATGTTTTTTCCTAGTCGCCACTAGTCGCCTACGAACTTACATTTTGTAATTTCAGCTGTTTGTCAGTGTGAAGAGACTCTACCGTGTTCAGAAACGACAATGCCTCGTCTTTGTGCTATCAGCAATGTTAGCTGGGAGCTCAGCGTACTGGTTCCTTGCAAAGCAGGACCCTTTCAAATATCCCGATCTAACAATCACCAATGAGTAAGAATTTAGGTCTTTTTCTACAGGTTCTCGTACTTTAAACGTGACTAGCGAGCGAAGGGAACTCTTGCTTCTCGCTTGATACTGTATGCATATTTATGACAAGCGAAGCGAGACATGCTAAGTAATAAATAATAATAATAAGGTACAATCACTTTAGCTGTTTATTTCATTGTAACAATTAGCATTCCATACATAAATCAACATCTCATCCCGACCACAGTCTCTGTCCGTTCTTTCGCCATCTTCCTTTGTTATCCTTGTCCAAAAACCACAAAGATGTCTCCTGCCGGAAATATAATATAAATAACTAGCTGACCCGGCCACGCGTTGCTTATAGCTCAGTAGTTCTGAACCCATATACGCTAACCTCTAAAATTATCAGTGTTTCCCTACTATATTATGTATGTATTATACATTCCTCTTGAATCACTCTATCTATTAAAAAACCGCATCAAAATCCGTTGCGTAGTTTCGTAGATCTAAGCATACATAGCGACAGACAGACAGCGGGAAGCGACTTTGTCTATACTATGTAGTGATGTAACATAAGATTAATTAAACGTTTACATGCATGTGAATTACTAACGGAAAATAATCTGATATATTAGAAGATAATAAGTGCTGTTATCTTGGTTTTTGGTAATAAACCGGATGACTTCAGCAGGATTTACAATCAGATAGAAAATCGAAACGAAAATCGAAAGTATTTGCTAATAATTATCTATACTTAGCATATTGTAAACGGATTTATTAATAGGTACCACGCGTGCGAGCCCGCGGGAGAAGCTAGTTTTTTATAATTTTAAAAGGAGATTAAGTAGGGTTCCTCAAGCTAAAACTACTCAAAAGGCAATAAAAGTTTGAGCATGTAGCGCGTAAAACGGAATGGTTTTTGCCAATCTCAAGTGTGATTGTTTTATTAAATTATCGTCACAAACTCCGACATAAATTACCGAATAATAAAAACAAGATAAAACAAGCTAAAACATTACAATAATTCAAAAACTTATTAAAAAATATTTTATTTATCAGAACAAACTTTATCAGTTTCTTCTTCGCGAAACATACGCTTGTTTAAATTAAGAACATTGTTTAGAAGTTTTGATGGCGTAGGTAATAATATAGTTATTCAGTTTGTCTAATTGTAGTCGGTACCTCTTATTGAACAATATGTCACTATCGTAAGATTTTGTCATCTTCCTATGTCACCTACATATTGCATTTTAGACTATTTGCGTCTTAGGAAGTTTCACAATTATACAATTTGCATTTTAGGCATACTACCTTTTTAGGTGTTCTGAATCTTAGGGATTTGCTTTTTAGACATGACATTTAGGCATTTTACTCTTAGGCAACTTAAAAATTAGACCTTCTTTCTGATCAGGAAGCTTTTTTATTATTATTATATGTATGCTTGCAAACTATCTTAAGGTGCTTATATTATACGTAATTAGTTTTTTTAAGTTCTCATATTAAGTGAATTGTAAATTATTTTATGAGAATAAAATTTCTTAAACCGTAACTCGCGGCCGTTCGTCATTTGGCTATTGAAACGTCACCGTGGAATGGCCGTCTATAATGTTTATTCACTTATTATCTACTGACTTCCTTTCACGTCATCCTGTCGGTTAACAACACATGGACACGTGCGGTCCATGGATGGGTTACCACTCTCGTACTCACTCTCGAACCTGGAGAGGACTCGTTAAGCTATTCTTCTGGCGGCACGTAAACAAAGTTTGCTTCTACATCACTACAGATTAATGGAACGTCGTCTCAGTGAGATTATTGTGAAGGAGAATGGATCTGGGTGCGTTATGCCGGTCCTCAATCCGTTCTCTAAGGAAGCCATGCAGTTCACTAGAGATGTGGAAAAGATTGAGTGTGTGGGCAAGGACTGGGTGGAGTGCTATGTGAGTAGACTCATCGTAGAAGGATGGAGTTTTCAAGTTCAACTGAAATGTCCAACAGGATTTCGGTCAGATGATGTGGCTTGGGTTGTTTTACCCTCAGTAAACGAATGATTAAAGTTTCTTCTGGAAATAAAATTTTGACACTAGGTTCAAGTATATGATAGTTATATACAATGTCCCTAGGGAATGCCCTAGATCCTAGGGGAAGGTTGTTTCGTTTGCCATTTACTAACCGTGTTCAACATTCTTCGGTCTTAGTACATATAAGTACTTAACTTATAAAAATCATAGTACAAATAATTTATTTGCAAGAATACTTAGTCTCAATTAATCGAGCATAGATAGGTAGATTAATAATATAGGCACGTTTTAAAAAGTTTCTTTGGGATTACCTAAATATGGGATTAATAAATAAATAATCCCGGACATTTCACACACCATCATCTGGCCCCAAAGTAAGCTGAGCTTGTGTTATGGGTACCAACATGACTACACTACATACACTACTTATATACTTTTTTTTTGTAAATACATACATATTATACATGAGACAACCCAGACCCGAGACAAATACTTGCAGATCATACAAACATTTGTCCCGTAGTTATAAATTTCTTAGTAACCTACTTCTACTATCTTAGTACCAATACTTACGCGAAGATACAATAATAAGCTATGGGGTCTCATACCTAAGAAAGAAAAAATAGTTCAAATAAATATCAATAGATGGCATTACAGGTATCGATTTATAATATAATATATATAATATCAATATCATATAAAATCAAATAAAAGCTGTTTAAACATGTTATTTTATTTTTACAAAATTAAATGAGGTCGTCGTTCCTTTGGTGGCAATTATTTGTACTGCGTTGAGGTCGACACGGTTTTATTGTTGGAGGTACCTATTAACTATTAATAGGTGGCGGTATTTTCAATTACTGTATTGTTGCATTTTACATTTTGATAAACGCGGGCTTTACTCACGTCTATAGTATTATGTTATCTGTGTGTGACTAAGCATAGACTTACGCTTTATTTTGTCAGAATTCAGTGCGATCTGACATTGGAAAGCGCGACTACCTATGCGTGTTTTCTTTTCTAAATCTCGGCCATAGTTATAGGCCTAGTTACTTTTGTTCAAGCATCTCTACGTTACAGAAATCAGAATGCCAAGCAACAGAGCACATACGAAGCCAGATGAAGGACCTAGTATGCACGTACCGCGACATAATATTCCTGACTGACATGGAGAATAAGATTGGCGAGCCTGTTAAAGTGTATGGTGGTGAAATATACCGTCTGAATAGAAGTGACCATGTCAAAATATCTTGCAGTAATGGGTTAATATATTTCGTACCTATTCGTACTTTGCTAATTTGAGTAAAATTCTATGCCTACTGCGCCATAGAGGTCCTAAAATATGTCACCCAAATCTCGGGGGATTTCTAGTGGAAATTTTCCACCAAATTGTTCCTAAATTAATGGGTTGATTACACATTTATTATCGACATTTCGGTAATGTTGCAATAACCGTGGTCGTAGGCTGACTTATAGCTTACTATGGAGTTGTCGATGATTAGGAAGATTTTGAAACTACCCTCACTGTTCTGATTTGGAAATTTCCGAATCAGAATAGTGAAGGTAATTTAAACATCTTTTACCACACTAACAGTATCCACGCTATTCGTCGGTAATATATTAAATGGGGCGCAATAAATACCCGTTAACCTGTTCAGTTGGTAATAGATCTGCCTTCTGCGCTGAAGGTTGGGTTTCTACACATACACATCGCGCGTAGAAGCGCACGTAAAACGCGGCATCTGGACGCTATTCAAATTTAAGCGCGCGAGTGCACTCGTGCGTAAAACGCTCCATCTGGACAGGCTCTAATCCCGCCCAGGATAAATATTTGTGTGATGAACATAGGTCTTTATTCTGTCTGGGTGTTATAAAAAATCATAAGTACCTATGTATTTAATAATATATAGATAGATAATTGATTCAGGCGTGACCTTGCGGAAATTCATTACAAAACATTAAACGGATGGACAAAATATTTTTCCATACGTTAAAACAATTACAATGTTTGATTAGCAACAGACATTATTTCAATCATTAGTTTGTTGTAACTGAAACTAATTTATACAAGATGAATTGTTATTACGTAAGTATGTTCGACTTCTATTCAAATGCCAGCTCTACCGTGCGATGATACAATTTTGCGACGTTTGCTAAGTACAAATCTGATACAGGTTTCCGTACCACAGCTTCAATTTTATATAAACAGCATCATTTGTACGCTAATATCTCGGCTATAAGTGTATCTTCTATGCCTGTGGTTGGTGACAAGCAGCAGCGAATAAGCAGCGGTTCACTTCCGTAATAAGATATTTGTTTAAGACTAAGACTGATTTACGTAAAAAACCCTTGACTATGCGTTCTCAGCCTAGGGCTTCTAACTTCCCGCTGGTTCGGCTATAAAACTGGCTTCCGTCCGGTTCACCATCCACCGGCGACCAACTCCGATGCTCTCAACGTTATGATTGTAATGTTTGACTCGATGTCCCGGAACGGGTTTATAAGACGAATGCCAAAGAGTTACAAGGTGTTGGTCGAAGAGTTAAAAGCTGTGGTTATGAAAAGGTAAGTTCTGTCACTTTTAGTACCAATTGATCCACTTTTTATAGCCATTGGGCGTTTTAGTATCACTTGATTCACGTTAGAATCGTTAGGCAAAAATAAGTGCTTGTGTTATGATTACAACATGACTGATATACTACATAATACACGTTTAGTACATATTACTTGATTCCTTTTAGATATTCATTGGGTATTTTAGTATAACTTGATCATATCAAATCAAATCAAAATATGATTTAATCAATTAAATCACAAGGACCACTTTGAATCATCCTCTTCTTTATGCTAGTCTACATGCTAGGTGCCGAATCCTCCTGTGACCCCAGTTCAAGAAGAATCCAGCAAGTAACTCGTCTGGTCTTAACACTTTTTTAATATGATCCCTACCAATTTTGTTACGGAGTCGAGTTGGAGCAGTCGATACCACGTCGCTTGGGAACTTGTTACAGAAGCGTACACATAAAAGATTTATTAACAAGTCTACCATAGCATGTTACCATACCATGTCTACTTATAGCAAGCCTAACTGTGGATCCACATTGGTATAACTTGATCCTACTGAAAAAATGTTTGATTGTATACAGGCCAGTAAGATTGTAAACGGGAAATCAGTTGACCGACTCAAATACATTAAAATTCCTGAAGTTAATTAATTGACATGATCAGATTTTAAACTGTTTAATATAATCACTGAGAATACTTTGAATAGTCTTACATGCTAGGTGACTCTAAGTGCCGAATCATTCTAAGCCAAGACGAAAAACTCATGTTGCTCCAAGCTCTTTTTACATTTTCCATTTTATGATCACCCTGTCGGACTGTAACGTTTGCACAGTTATTGCCTAACCATAATCGGTCATAATCGGACACCAAGCAAATATGCATTAGTAACAGAGATAATGGTCTCTAAATCATGTACCTATATCTAAAGTCAGTCAAAACGATTATGGTCAATACAATCACAAGGACCACTTTGAATCGTCTTTCATCCTATGGGAAATTAGGTGCTGGTTCTTCTTAAGCCAAGTGATATTTACGGCTTGGTACTAACCATGTCTACTTATAGTTACAACATAGTGATGGACGCAACTCCTGGCGCCCTGTTCCCTATGCTAACTGGCTATATGGAGTTGGAGCTACCCGATTCTAGACGAACCATGAGGAACCGTCAGTTGGTGGATGAGAGGCTGTTTATATTCGATCTGTTAAAAAATAATGGGTAAGAGACCTTCATCTGATAACATTGTTGAATCATTTTAAATCTATTAGTTGGTAGATGGGCTGATGGTTGGTGGATTTGGTGGACAGACTTACACAGTACCATTTTGCACTAAATTAAAATAAAATTAAGTGTGACTTGTTTGGAACCAGATGACTGATATAAAACATACATTTTAACATCTACACACAAACATACGTCTATGTGCATCACACGTGATTGTCCTGGAGGTGAATCGAGCTCTCATGGTACAATACAAAAATTAAGGCTACTATCAATTGAATTGAATATAATAGAATAGAATAAGTTCTTATTTGCAACAACACAATACAATAGACGAATAGACAAAAATACAATAAATATAATAATACAATTAACGGTTCCCACAAAATGGACCCTAACTCAGTATATGCGGATTGCAGTGACGGACCAATTCTGACGGACATGAAACGATATTTACATTACAAATAAACAAGAAATAAATAGACAATAGTTACAAAACAGAAAATAAAATAAACACAAAAAGAAACACATGAATAAACAGCTATGGACTATGCAAAGCAGTCATAGAATTAGTACTTTGGGAACCAGAAGGCTAATATAACTTATTCAGTACCTACTTATATCAGTACTTATAGATACCAGTATATATACTATATATCACTTGTATCCAACAGAAGGCTTTCCTGCGCTTTTTGCCAGACAAATAAATCAATTTTAAGTTTCTTTCTAAAGCTATGAATACTCTGCAGGTTCCTTATCTATCTATTTATTCATTGAACTGTGAGGCCAGTGTAATTATGGTCCATGATCTGTTTTAGTATAATTTTATTGACTGCCTTAGGTGTTGAATCAAATTATATAGAAGTGTCTAATTTGATCCATTCGAGAACGTCGTTTGTAATTTTAGTCTCACTTGATACACTTTAGAAGACCAGCAATTTTTTTAGCATGCATTTGGTTTGAGCTAGTTATTTTGATTAAAAGCAATTTAATATAAGGTCCTTTTTTAGTTTCCGTACGGCCTACTTTGAAGACATGCCCTGGATAGGTACCTTCCAATACCGCTTCAATGGTTTCCGCAAACAGCCCACAGACCACTATCTGCGTCCCTTCTTTATTGAGGAGTCCAAGAACGGCCTGAAGTGGTGGTCAGGACTCAATAAAAGATATTGCGTTGGAGGCACACCGATTCACTGTTTCATGCTGAACGCTACTTCTCAGGTCAGTTACCATGACAACCTCTCTAGCGCACTGTGCAGATATGTTTGTTTGATCTGCAAGTCTTTGTCTCGGGTGTTGGTATTTTTCTATGTATAATATGTATGTATTTACATAAATATAAGTAACTAGCGACCCGCCTCGGCTTCGCACGGCTGCAATGCTGATACTAAATATACTAAAGAGAATAACATAACCTAAGAGATAGACATATACCATCGCGGACTTTTTTGTAGACCTTTTTAAACTGTACAATACTGTAGTACATTATTTTGATCTATCTCGTAGGGTTCAGCCCGCGTTTGCAATGTAAGCGCCAAAAAATGTGTTTATTTACGACATTACATTAGAAACCTCTAAAATTATCAGTGTTTCTCTAATATACTATGCATGTATTATACATGTAAACCTTCCTCTTGAATCACTCTATCTATTAAAAAATCCGTTGCGTAGTTTTAAAGGTCTAAGCATACATAGGGACCGACAGACAGCGGGAAGCGACTTTGTTTTATACTATGTAGTGATATATCAGGCATGTGGTACCCATAACACAAGCTCTGCTTACCAGCTTGTGTTATGGGACCAGACCAGATGATGCTGTGTGAAATTTGACACGAATGGAATGGAAATTGCTATTATTTGGCATAATTGTATTGTAATGTAATGTATTGTACAAGTAACCAGAACCAGAATGCAATGTAATATAAGTATTAAATTCTCCTCATTTTCCACACTGCAATAGCAATGCCTGATGTGCCGTTGTCCCGTTGTGGGCCTTTTGACATAAAATGTGTGGTTTTCAGTTTTTCGAACTTGACGGTAGAAAGTTCTGCCTAAACTTTATAGTGGGTCTTTCACATGAGGACATTAATATGATTACCGTGGCTGATGATGATCTGGTGGAATTCTTGAGGAAGTATAACAAACATCATGCCAATGATACTGTATTGATTGTTATGGGGGATCACGGGCCAAGGTAAGGGATCATCTAACCCCAGATTAAAATGAAATTAAATACAATTAACTTACAAGTTCAAAACAATTGTATCCACTTTGAATCGTCTACATACTGTAAATATTTACCCATATGGGTATTCCTCGTTACCCAAGTCCGCTAAAAAACAGAACCTTGGCCATGTATATTTTTTGTATGATCCTTCTTTTATTTATCTTATCTACGAAAATAAGATTGATGAAGCTTGAATGTGCTGCTAATTGGACAAATTGAAGCTTATATTTCTCGAGTGTTATTATAACAGAAGAGTCCGATATATTTGTAGGTACTTACAGGTTTATAACCTGTAATTCTGGGAAATGAATCATAAATATCTTAAACATTGATTGACATGATTGAATCCTCCATATTAATTTCGTTTTTTTATTAAAATCTACATAGAAGTCTCACTGTAGACTTTACGATATGTACAACATAACCAAAGATGCGATGATGATGTATGTTTTAAAATTCTAGATTCTCCTCCATCAGAAACACCTACCAAGGTAAAATAGAGGAACGTCTGCCTTTCGTCTCACTGGTTCTACCGGAAAAACTGAAGAAGTCTAGACCTGAAGGTATTACTCGGTATTACTAGTGTGACTAGTTTCCATCTGTGGCTTCTTATGCTTCACGGTACTAAGATTATATTTAGGTGCCTCGGGATCGTTCGTGTTTCCGAATTAATTCGCTTGTGCTACCAAAGCCGGTCTGTCTCGCGACTCGTGACAGATCGTCATCCTAAAATCGACCAATAGTAGTACCTACTGTACTTTCGTCAGATTCAGTCACCAAACTCTGGTGTAAACCACCGAAAGGCTTGTCTCTGTTTGTGGTCTTACAACGTATTACAACCCTTAACCATTAAAATATTGTGTTTAATAAGTGATATTCTACAGATAAATGAAAGAGGAATATAATTTTTAGCTCTAAAGAATTTACTGGCTAACTCTGAAGTGTTAGCCACACACTTTGATATGCACGCGACTCTGCTCGACGTTCTGAACCTCAGCAAACACCGGCACAAGTACCAAGTACGGGGTTCTAGTGTGGAGAGAGGACTGAGCCTTTTACAACCTGTCAGTATAACCTTTAATAATTAGTTTAAATTTTTAGGAATCTCTAATTCTTTCCACATTTTCTTTTTATTATATAATTTCTACTTAGTCATCAGAACTCTCTGCAAGAGTCCGTCTTTACTGCAACAGACCCTACAAACAAGCATGGGGATTTGATTCTCTACCAGGACAAACATTTGTGCGTGCGTTGTCTACCAATATTGATTTATTATGTATTATTATATTAGATAAGAAAATCCCGTTCATGTAGTGAGGCCGGGATCATGCCGCACTGGTGCGCATGCGCTAAGTGGCACAACCTGTCCAGCGACCAGTTCCTCTACAGCCGCGCTGCGCACGCGCTGGCTGATTACATTAACAGCATCACTGATGATCTACGGTAAGACTTTTGCATCATCAGCTGGATCTGTGCTCCAGAAGGCATTTTCCGCCTTTAAGAAATGGTGATTTAAGACAGGTGCCTTTGGACCTATAAACGAAGAAGAAAGAGGGGAAGACTCGGCATCATATCTTCCGATATAATTTGTATCGATCTTCTTGAAATAAGGTCCTTGGCTGTTTTCAAATTTGTGACCAAGTCGAAAATACTTTGTGGCCAGAGTTGGCCACTGATTGTACAAAGTCGAAGTGGTAGTATCAGCAATCAGGGTTCACGTTATTTCATTAAAAGAGCACTAGTGTAGTTGTGCCCTGTCTACCGATCTTAAGGCCATGGTTCACATCCGGTCTCCAATTATTTTTTCTGTCCCAAACTTATGCACAGTGCTCTTATACGGTGAAAGCAAACATAAAAAGTCCTAATAAGCCTCAGTTAAGGAACAGCGGTAGAAGAGACATAATATTCGCAGAATCTGGAAGTTCCGTCTGAATCCGTTGTTCCGTGTCTGAATGTTGTTGACTTGTTGTACCACGGTATCTAACTGCTCTAAATTTCTGTAACATACAACCCATGGAACCCTAGTCAGAACTGTGTATGACATTTGAATGCTATTATCTAGATCCCATTGCGTCACGAGAACCCTGACTACTATCTTATGGGTTCTCCAACGGAACCCCGATGATAGCATGCTCGGCTTCAAAGGCAGAAAGGAAGTGGACCGGTATATTGGAAAATATGAGAAGACGAAGCATGTCAGAGCTGAAATAGAACACTTCCAGGCTAAGGTATGAAATTCTGACTACAGTACCTTGGATTCTCTGAAAGAATTCCGGGATAAACGGTCTGGAGCCCACAATCGAATTCCCCTAGGGTAAGATATGGACTCTTAAGCTGTATTAGCATCAGCAGTCGTAAGACGTCCTCTGCTAGACATATCTTTACCGATGACCATGATGAACGGTCATAATCCGCCACTATCCATCGAGTTTCAGCAATCGCATCCATCAACTATCTATAAAATTGCGCAGTGCCAATGCTCTCAAACGGTAATAAAACATCATGAGGAAACCCAGAAATGTACAGTACATCAAAACATTGTTACTATCCAGCTTTCAGTTACTATTGATGAAATGGTATTACGGAAGGTTGACATAACACATGCTGTCATATGAATTGAAACTGATATAGAAACCAAACGTTCGTAATACCAATCCATGAAATTGCTAATCGGAACTGATAGATTGTATTAAGAGCTCCATAATCGCCAGGCTGGTCACCAGAATAAAAACATGTTTGAGGCACCATCATCGTATGTATATGTATATTATCCACCAATATTTATTTTTTATTTATTTTATCACGTAATTATGGCTGAACCGATTTTAATAAAATTGGTTAACACAGACTTCGGCTTTTGGCTTCTTTTTATCTACGTACAACGCGGGCAGAATTATAGTCTACAGCAGATGTCTGTAATAGTCAATAAGGTATCATTCGCTGTTGAGTATCCAAGGTGGTTTCCAGATTATGATGGATCCAGGTCAGGCCATATTCGAAGGTACGATGCGTTATATAGTGAAAGAAGAAGCTTTTACCATCACCGAACAAGACATCTCCAGAATTAACTCGTAAGTATTTGTATAGGCCTCCAAAAGGCCTCCGTCGTGACTTAACGAATAAAAAGTAAGTCTGAATAAGTGGCCAACTCCTTTGACTGAGGTAATAGGTCGTTAACAGCCTTGTCTTCTACATATAAGCCAGAGACAGCTTTCCATGACCTGCATGGGAAGCGCTCAGGTAAAACGAATGCTGTCACCCATCCAAGTACATTCTACTGAAGGTTGCTTAATTCATTATTTCACTTGGAAAACTTTCGTGTACCATACGTTTTGATAAGCACGACTTTTACTCACATATTATTTTGTCGATGGAAGCACCGTCACTGTTTCGATTTATGTAGAGAATCTTCATCAGGATCATTTGATCCGCGGTCCGCTCGTTGCCGCTCGAGTTCACGGTTTGCACTGTGCGATCAAACTCATCCTGATGAAAATTCCTTAGATGAATCAAAACTGTGTCGTTGCCTCCATCGGTAAAAAACCCGTGTTTATCAAAAAACTAATAAGAAATTTTTAACCAGCATTTATTGGGTGAACTCAAAAGGAACACTTTTTGCATTCCATAGGTTGATTGCAAGCCCATCGTCGCATCATAGAATTAATTGTATATCCATATTGTGACAGTGGTCGGCCCATTATGCCGAAGAACCGATAATCGCGAGAGTAAAAGTGTTCTAGAGTGGAGACCGCGTTTAGGCAAGAGTAGAGTATATAACACAATCTAGCTAGATTAAGTGATAATTTGTTCAATGTAGCTGGCAGCACGGGGAAGAGTTGAGCCCGTAGATCAGTGCTGCGCCATAGGAAAGACTTACGGTTAGCAGTGGACTGCTTAGATCGATGATTATGATGATTTTTAGGTAAGTCTGTGCCTGCCTACCTATATGGATTTACACTAAACTAATGTGTAACTAGAGGTTTGCATTACTTACTGCAAGAAAGACGCGTTCTTTCGTAAAGTAAGTTCGAGAGTAAATTTTATTTTAGAATATTATAAAATATGTTTTAACATTTCAGTTACGCTGATGAATCTAAGTGCGTGAGTGAAACTTCTCCTAATTTGAATAAGTTTTGTTATTGTAATGTTATTGATAAGAACTGAATTCTTACTTAAAGTTCATTTAGTTTATAATGGTATAGGTATTTAGTTTATAATGAATAGAAAAAATGGAAAAATAAAGTTGAAATGTTTATTTTCGTAAATAAAAATATTGGTACAAAAAATTATTGCTAAATAGTCTAACATTATTCTAATTTAATACTGTTCATTTGTAAAACTATTGTCACAATAAAACATTCTTAGCTTAAGCATCTTAAACGTATACTTATTAGGTAGATAGTGCAGGATTTTAAGTAGTCATAACAATAAAAAAGGTTAAAAAAAGAAGTGCCTTAACTTATAAACCCGTTGGCTATTTACTGGTCATTTTGGTCCAGTAGTACGACCGCCGTAGACTCGCAACTGGCCCGAAAGTGCCAACGCGGGAAATGTTACACAAACATTTCCCACGTTTCATTTTGTTCCAGTGGTTGGTGGTTGATTGATGTGGCCTAAAGGACATAATCCATACCGTTCATTTTATATACAATACTATATGGTCGTTGAAGATTTTGATTGAGATATTCTGTAAAAATTCAGCGACAATTTTTTCGCTATTGAACTTAGCCTAATTTTCAAGTACAAATAACATTGTATTTTAATATTGAAGTATTTTAAAATTTGATTATCATATACATATACTGTATATTTTAAAAGGTTTAGTTGATCCCTAACCCCTTTCATGTTGAAGAATCCTAGTAACTATACTCATTCTAGGACACCCTGTATAACCCACATACAGAGTGAAATACAAAAAATATATAATTATATAACAAACAGTTATTAAATGTTTCAAGTTAAAAAGTAATCAAGTGTTGTAAGATAAGGAAACGTCAGTGTTGCTAGCTCTAATGCTGATATCCGGGTGGTCCATACGCAGTGGAAGGGGGACTTCCATTGAATCCTGTCAGTGAGCCGCTGAAGTCAGGGGAATTGTAGTTGTAGCCACCTGAAACTTTTTATTTACTTTTAAATTGAAAGCTTCAAGAACTAAAAATATATAATCAATTGCCATCTTTATTCATTGGCATTAGGGGTTCGATTCCCGCCGCGGGACAAATGTTTGTATGACCTGCAAGTATTTATCTCGGGTCTGGGTGTTTTTATGTATAATTATGTATGTATTAACAAAAAAAAATAAGTAGTATATCAGTCATGTGGTACCCATAACACAAGCTCTGCTTACTTTGGGGCCAGATGATGTTGTGTGATATGTTCGGCATTATTATTATTATTTTTATTGGGAAATAAAATGAAATATTATTTATTTGCTGGAGTATATGTGATACAATTAGGTCTTATACTAGTTTGTCGATTGTATGTCTTACCATATTCTTTGGCATGCAAATTTTATCTAAAGTTTTCTTAGCAGAGATCTAACTTTGATCAGACTCTATTTTACCCCTAATTAGAGAGTCTCGCAGTCTATTAGATAAACCGTGATTAAGTTTGATAAATATAAACTTTGAGAAAATGGTTTTATGTTTACAATTTACATGTAGGACATGTAAAATGGGGCAGATTTTTTCTATTTTACCTTGTCGTTTGCTTTATTATTTGATAGGTCTTTTAAATATATTACGAGGTTTCTTGAACACTTTTTGGTCAAAGATTTTTTTTATTTCGAGAAATATTAAGCTTTATAGAAACCATTTTTGTTGTGTTCACTTTCTCGTCCTCCTACCGGATAAGCCATTGTTTGGGGAAAGGTGAAATATTTAGATGTTATGATGAAATTACAAAGATAATTATCACGGCTATTTAGTTTTATTGGATATTGAATATTTATTTTTGTTGGTTATCAACGTTTTTTTAGTATCAGAATTACGTAATCGCAGCCACGAAAACGCGCGCTTTATTTTCAATTTTATATAATGACGCGTTTTAAAAATTATTTCAGGGCGTCTGGTAGATACATTGCGTGCCCCAAGAGCTGGCTCCTATCTAGCTCAGCCTATTAGCATTACCTTTCAAAGTGGTAATGCCGCCAGTATCTTGGGAACGCTGCCCTCTGGCAGTGATCTGGATCAGTTGAGCTATCTATAACTCGTTTTAAACGGTCCTTAGATAGCTCAACTGTTTACTTGTATTTTATATGATTATAATATTATTCTGTACATTTCTGTAATTATTTCTGTAAAAAAAAGACGAATAGATTTATATATTTGTACAAACAAGCCCACGGGTTGATGGTTACCTTGCTGGTGGTTCCTGGTGGGTGCAGGGTATCTGGCTTCGCCCTCATACCTGACGTCAGCGTGGAAACCTGTCTGCCAGTCGGCGTGGTATGTGACTGGAAGAAGTAAAGTCAAGTGAGTTCTTAATACATCACCTTGGCTTGGGTTAGAAGGAATTGGCACCTAAATTCATCTAGTATGTAAGACGTTTCAAAGTGATCCTTGTGATTGTATTGAATTAAATATCTTTTGACTTCGAATCCTTTTATAACAAGGTCCCAAAACGCAGACTAGATTTGTAGATTTGTCTCACACAATCTATAAAATATCATATTTAGATGACAAAATGACTTTGGGTAAATCAGCTCCAACTCAACTCAGCATCAGGTATAAAATTTACAAGGATCATACCAAAAAGCGAAAGGAAAAGGAGTTTGTTGCCGGATTCTTCTTGAACTTGGCTTAGGAGGTACCTGCATCTACATTCACCTAGCATATAAGACGATTCAATATGGTCCTTATGTTTCATAGAATAAAAAACAATTTCATTTGTTTCATTTTCAAAACTTTCGTGAGTTGTACTATAGTGTGCGAACCGTGAACTCGAGCGGCAACGAGCGGACCGCGGATCAAACTCACCCTGATGAAGATTCTCTAGATGAATCGAAACATTGTCGGTGCCTTCATCGACAAAATAATACGTGAGTAAAGCCCGTGTTTATCAAAATTTCATTTGATTTGATTTGAGTAGTTTGGGACTTTAAATGGAGGCCAGCAGCATCTATGCCATCCCCTTCGTAGTCAGCCTTTCAAGCAAAAACTTAACTTACTTTTATACCACCACTCCAGACTAATCAACAATATCCACAGGAAAGACTCTTAAACTAACCAATTTGCGTCCTGCCATCGGGCAAAGCAACTCTGTACTCTCCCCTGACGACATTGCCGTCTGAGCTTTCACGTCTGTTGTAGTCATTGCCTGATTGTGCGTCCTTCACTGAGTATCCGAACTCGTAGGATTTCGGCTGAAAATAAAGAGTTAATAAAGAAAAGGCAGTGGATTACCAATATCGTCATTCAATTAGTTTATACTGCCTGCTCCTTCTTTGTTAAGGCACCTCTCTGATCAAATTATTATGAGCGCCGTAAATATACCCGGCGTGGCGCTCAAATCGCAAACTTTTAGTCAGAAAGCATTCAAACAAGGAATTCTCAAAAAAGTTTAAGGGATATTGTTTTAATTAGCTTACATTATTATTGGGAAATAAAATGAAATATTATTTATTTGCTGGAGTATATGTGATACAATTAGGTCTTATAGTAGTTTGTCGATTATTGTATGTCCTACCATATTCTTTGGCATGCAAATTTTATCTAAAGTTTTTTTAGCAGAGATCTAACTTTGATCAGACTCTATTTTACCCCTAAGAGTCTCGCACTCTATTAGATAAATCGTGATGAAGTTTTGATTTTATTTATTTATTTAATCAGCACGGTTAAGCACCAGTTACACTTATTAATAATAACAATTAACAACAAAAAGAAAGCAAACAATAAACAAAATATAAAAATATGAAATAGCAAAAAGTAAATATTATTATAATGTCTAAATAGTAAGCTACAAATTAAAACGACTTTAGTAGTAGATAATGATTAGTTAATATTTAGACATTTCATAATTAAAATAAAGCTTAGGATTTCTACGTGGAACTGATCCCAGATGAGTGCTGCTTGGAGACTGATGATGGAGACGACTGCGATAGTCTTTAAATTATTGGGGATTATTCCCCCTACTAACTAACAGAAGAGCTAGCAATAGAGAAGGAAAACTTGAAACAAGCCCGGCTCGTTGCCAGCCGTTATGCACCTGCAACCGAACCGACACCGCATGTACTGATTCGTCTTTCCTGCGGGTCCTGTCGGCAAGGTCGAGAGCTAACATTAAGGCTTACCTAAGTGCACGAAAGGAGGCTCTGAGGCGCACTTTAATTCTATCACCACACCGGTTAGAAATAACTAGTGACATGATATGAAGAAGATTAATATAAAAACAACAATTTCTTTAAAAATAACTTAAAACGAGGAAGTGGGAGGCAAAATAATGAAAATACATACCATATGTTCTATAACCATTATTCTTTTAAGTAACGAGCAGATAATACTAGATAGCACTAAATTTTTTTTCAATACAAAAGTTAATTTGCTAAGGCACTGTTTTAAATACAATAGTTGAATTTCCCCACGTTGCACCCTTTTGTGAAAAGGTAAGCTTTATTAATGCGCTTCTAAATCCCAAAAGAATCATAATGTTTTTGACTTCATTCTTAATGTTGGAAGATTTCAGGTCCCTAGCAACATCTCTTTCAATCAGTGGTCGTTGAACACTCTTTGAACTTTGTTGTGTTTCCAAATACAAATATACCACCGAATAATAGTTTCCTCGTAATAATATTATTAGTATTATGGAGTTCTGTGATTCCCTTTCTGTCTGATAAAGAATCCCTACGTATTTTTACCTTGAAGTGGCATTGAAGGAAAATCTTACGGATCTGAATAATTAAATCAACAATAACTCAAATACTCTAGAATTATTAAAAAACTGCTGATTTTAAATTAACTTTGATAACCTTAACCTTTCCGTGGATTTATCTCTGTTAAGTAATATTGTCGAGTGTTTTCCAAGTTCAGTTCAGTTATCAGATGGCAACAGTGCAAGACGGTGAGTTTTAAGTTATTTAATATTTTATTGACATTATTCGTACAATATTACCCGTCTACAAAATAAAATAATGTAGGTAAGTTCTTACATATGTATCCCAATAATAGCTTCAATGGTTTTTTTGCGATACTTAGTTTATAAATAGTTTTCTGTCAAAATATGACTATTTACGATATATTACGACTCCGTAAACATTCTTTTTCTATATCTGAATGTTTTGTGACACAAAATATAGTTTTATTCCTTTATTTTTTCGAAATAAGGTTATAATACTCTGATACTAAGTACATTATGTAATGTTACTAAGTAAACCCATATCTGAGCTTTTATAGTCACGTATCAAAGATTTATTTCGACCTATGGTTAATTTATTTCTTTTATACCATCTTAAACACCCCAGACTATGATACTATAACAAAGCAATTACAACTTATCTCATAGTTTTAGTTAAGTTAATATTTTATTTTAATTTTCAGGCAGCATAATGCGAGTTTTACTAATACTCACCAGTGTCCTAACCGCTAACGCTGGTGTCATCAAAGATAACTGCGATGGGGTTAAAATAAACAACATCTACCATGACCTAGAGGTCCTACACGAAGACCTAGACAGACCATATCTTTTAACCGTAGATTACAGCACAAACATAATCTATTTCAGCCACAGTGTTTTAGAAAATGAAGAAAATGAATTCAGAACTGCCAGAATAAATTTAAATACGAAAGAGTTCAAGAATATCAAAGGCGTAAATAACGGTTTTGCTCAAACTGTGGATCAGAAGTCGCATGAAATTTACATAGGAGGAAGCGATGGCATCTACAAATATGACTATGGTACTGACAAGACGGAGTTCCTCGGAGAAAAGGATACAGACATCTGGAACTTATACTTCAAAGACGTCCTTTACTACTCTGTTTACCCATCCCAATTTCTTTACACGTTTGTGAATGGAGAAGCTTCGAGATTCAAAGACTTGGAAGATACTAAAGTAGACAACTTTGTTATTGATAATGATAATGTAATGTTTTTCACTAACGCCACAGGGTTATACGGTCAACAGAAGGGAACCAAACTAGCTGTACTATATGAGGAGTTTTCTGAATCAGGAGTAAGAGGGATGACCACTGATGTCGATGGTAAGGTGTATGTATGCCTTCGTAGTGGTATCTATTTCGTGAATAAAGAACAGGTGGTCTTGGAAAAAGTACTGGATGTAGATGATGCTTTTGGAGTAGCATTTGATAACGATAATAAAATGATTTATGCTGACTCATCGAGGCTTGTAAGAATGAAACCTAATAGAAGTAAAAACTGTTAGGTTTTCTAGTCTGTTTCAATAAATTTTAAACTTGCTGTGTGTCTTACTTTTTAAGAAAAAAATTAGGTAAGTAAATTAATAGAAATAGAAAAAGATGACCTACAACAATAATACACGGTCAGGTCAGGTACCGTTGCAATAAACAACCAACCAGTATTGTTGTTTTTATATAGATATACAACACGACACATATCTTAGTAGTCACATGTGTAATAAACCTCTACATGACCTTGCATATCTTCATCAATTTAGTAAATTAAAACCGTTAATTGTCCATATCAAGCAACAACAGCCACAGTAATCTCTGCTCCTAATTATATAAGAACTGTAATCGTCTGGCAACGAGATAAACTCTGAAATGTGAGGCATCGTCAGTTTAAAATGTGACGCTGTTTAAGATACTCGTTATTATGAGAGTGTTTTTGTTTATATTATGCGCGTGCGCGTTAGAAATACAAGCGAAAATGCGTATTGTTGTGACAGATGCGCCCTTACAACAGATCGGTTCGAGAATATACAAGAAAATTTTGCTAACGGATAAGTTTCAAAGCCCGAAAGAATTGACTTATGACTCTTCAAGCAGGAATCTTTTCTTCATGTATATGGATGATGAGCTCCAAAACTCCGGCAGAGCGTTCATCAATGTGTTAACTAAGAAAACTGCAACTGTTGCTGGCATAGCTAGGAATAAAGCTGTAGCCATAGACGCTGAAACCAGTGATGTATACTTCGGTTCTGATGACGGTTTATATAAATATGACTCTTTGAACAACGAAGCCAACATTATCGGACTGTACAACATGAATATTATGAAGCTAGTGGTCAGAAATAATGAAATGTATTTACTAGACGCGAACAATCATATGATATACAAAGTTTTCAACGAAGGCAGAACCGCTGTTAAAGCTGGGAATCTTAAAACAGTGATGCAGTTTGAAATTGATAATCAAAAAAATGTGCATGTAGTGACCATGTGTGGTGTGTATTGTGCTTTACGTGGCCAAGAAGTAGTCAAGAACACTGATTTGAAGGTAGTATATCACTTCTTAGTAGATGGTCCTGATACGTTTGGTATAGCAGATAACGGTATCTTTCATATTAATTGTGCAAATGGGACAGCAAGAAAATTGGCCAGTCTAGATTTTTTTCCTAATAGCATAACTTTTGGAGACTACGGAGATATATTTTATTCGGTTGAAGACAGTATATTCAAATTGAGCCCGATTAAATCATTTCTTCTTTATAACTTGCAGAAGAAGACGTAGCTGTTCCAAGGAACTAAATACCTTGAATGTAGAATTAAATTTATTGTAAGTAAATATCAATGTTTTCATATTCTCACCTTAACTTTCCCGCTGTCTTAAAGTAGCCCTCTTGGACTTCCAGGTTGATTTTCTATTAATCGAATTTTTGCAACCTTTACAGTGTTGATGGTTCATCAGTCCATCAGTTTTTATCGAGTGATGAGTAGAGGTATTAAAGTATTGAGCCTTTATTGTGTCAGTGGTTATTTGGAAACAGTGTGGTGAAGAGATTAAAGTGCATCTCGAGAGATTCCTTTTGTGCATTAGGCACATGGATTTGATTTTTTTAGGTTCTACAACATGCTGGTTTTCTCTGATGTTTTCCTTCACCGTTTGAGAGTACTAGTATATATAGTATAGCTCACGTGATATATTCAATCAGAAAAATCAATTGGAGCACGACTGGATTTAAACCCACGACCTTATGATCAGAAGGTAAGACGACTGATTGCAGGAAGACTGAACCTTATAGACTGAACAAGCATAGGCCAGGTATTCGCATCTAAGCAGTAATATACAAGCATTGTTTAGTTTAGTTTTGAAGGGTTTTGTTTAGGTCCAGTAAAAATACTGGACGTAAATACAAACACCTGATTTCAAAGACTGAATCCTCGAAATTAAATGATTGCAATTGTTCTGTAAATGTGTTAGGAGACTTACAACTTCATTCTCGTGTCCATGGCCGTGCCCATGTCCGTGGTTATGTCCATGGTTATGTCCACCGCTGTAGTGACCAGAGGATCCAGTTCCTGTTGGAGCGTGGTAGGTACCCTGCGTGTTGAAACCTAGAACCAGACACCTAACAGTCACAAACATTGTCCTGTAGGCCTACCACAACGTTTTACAAACCCATCATGTTACAGAAACGTTTTGTTTCAAGCTTGTAGCAACATTACTTCAATTCGTACCGTGACCTTGTTAAACATTATTGTATTATAATAAATAATAATGTTTCTTGCAAAGTAACTTCTACATGATTTCTAGATTTAACGTTAGAACGATATTAATTGTTGTCAAAAGACACCTCATAGTGTGTATTCATTGAGTGAACAATTCGTGACGTCGCCAAAATTGCACTATCTGTACGGTCTGTTGATATGTGTTTTTCTATAAATAACATGTATGTTAATACAAAAAAAACAGTATAATACAAATCGTGGTTACATAACACAAGCTCTTCTTACTTTGGGGCTAGATGATGCTGTGAAATGTCCAGCATTATTGATTATTATCTATTAATAATATGATAATATGATAGTCTGATAGACTTGGAATAGCGTGATTGTAGGGTTGTCGCTGCATAATATAAACTATTATCAATTATAGAATTTTTCAAACTTTCGCGATCAGATAACATAATGATTACTTTAAAACGGGTGTTTAGCGCGTTTACCTTTTTTGGTCGTTGTAACACGGCCGAAACGTCGGGAAAATAATATACAAAAGGTAAACGCGATAAACATCCGTTTTAAAGTAATCATTATATTATCAATTATTTCTTCTATATTATAGATATCCTCTTAATGAGTCAGAAAAGAACAAAATCGGCTAGTTTACTTAGACGCTGTCTGTCCCGGCTTTTCAGAAGTTATGAACTTCAATCCTATCACAGCATTAGTTACAATTAACAAGTTACACAATAAGAAGTTATGATGAAGGTCTTTGGGTGGTTTATTAATTCTGTCACCAGCGTCATTTACTCAAAGGAAAGTAGCCCACCTAATGTTTTGAAAAACTATAATCTACCATATATTTGTCAAATACCATTCACTCATTCATCACGAAATCTCAGAAACCACCGAACGGATTGGAATGAAATTTGGTATGCAGCTTCCTCTAGGGCCGTAGGTGTTAAGAATGGTTTGAAAAAATTCACTCGGTCATGGTCAGACCGTGAAAACCGCGATTATGCTTTGTAATTGTTCCAAAACATTCATTCAATTATTATCTTGCTACTTTTTATCTACCACGCGTGCAAAGACGCGGGAAACAGCTAGTTGCTTATAGAACTTAAATACCTGTGCTCGGTGGTAGATAGCTGTTAGCAACAGAGTTGTAGCTATTCTTGGGAGCTTTATAGTTGTACCCTGAGACTGGAGGCTCGCCTGCAGACAGAGTCGAGAGTAACGCGATGAGGAGAACCTGGAAGCCAAATAGAGAACTGGGTTATACAGCAGCAGCAGATATCGTGTCGGAGGCATTTTAATTCCATCATCAGATTTATTGAACTTACGAAAAATATAATGAAGAGTAATTAATTGGTAGTTTATGGACGAATTCTGTAGATCAGTCAAAGGCACGAGACGCAGAAGGTTATGAGTTCGATTCCCGCGACGGGACAGATGTTTGTATGAGGCTACTACTACCAAGTATTACAGTACAAATTTTCATCATGCTCAAATAAATAGTCTCAGACAAACAGCTAGACAGACAAACGGACATAGTAAAAGTATGTATTCGGGTTCGTAGTAGACTCAAACAAGACATTAAACAGACATTAAACAATCTGTACTTACTATGAATTAAGTAAAGTATTCGCATAATTAATAATAAATAATAATGCCGGACATTTCACACAGCATCATCTAGCCCTAAAGTAAGCAGAGCTTGTGTTATGGCAACCTCATGACTGATATTCCATTTATAAATACATACATATTATAAATATAGTTATACTATTTAGAAATACATGGAAAAACACCCAGACCAGAGACCATATATTTGCAGGTATACAAACATTTGTCCGGCCGGAATCGATCACGCAAATTTCTGCGGCACAGAGGTTTTTTTTTATTATAGATAGACCTACCGCGACCGCGAACTCGCCTGATGTTAAGCGACGATGTGAAGGACAATGGGGCACGCAGGTCTAAAAGATAGGTACCTATTTACTCTTGATTTGAATAGATCCAGATTTTAGCTTTCAGGAAATAATTAAATAATAAATAAATAAATAATGCTGGACAATGCACACAAGATCATCTAGTCCCAAACTAGATAGCTTGTATTATGGTGACTAGATGACTGATAGAATACTTATATACATACTTATGATACATACTTAATAACACCCAGACACAGAACAAACACCTATGCTTTTCACACAACTGTTTATCTTGGGAGGGAATCGAACCCTCAACCTACAGCGCAGAAGGCAGAGCTACTACCAACTGAGCTTACAGCTCAGTCAAAGAAAGACAAAAGAAAGGCCAGGAAAGACAGTCGACGACAGAGAATTCCAATCCCTGGCTTTACGCATTATAAATGTGGAAGCAAAGCGCTTTGTTTATAAGGGTAAGGGTAGACTGACAAGGTATGGATGGAATTGAGTGTCAATTAGTCAATTAGTATAGTACCTAGGTCTTTTTTATGGTCAGTAAAAATTACAGTTCCTTTTTCGTATACTCGAAGTCCTCAGCCAAGTCTGACACAGCAGGTTGTGAAATCTAGACTAAGTGAACATTCACTAGGGGCTACCTACCATCATTGTTGTGTGGGAAGCCATGCATTATGTAAGTCGTGAGAGGGATAGGTTCTTGACCTACCTTAGGACGTTATACCATAGATATTGGCAACGAATGAGATCCCCATGCAAAGGCGGAGACCGTCTTAATAATAATAATAATGCCGGACATTTTACATTTTACATCATCTTGCCCTAAAGTAAGCAGAGCTTATGTTATGGGTACCACATGACTGATATACTACCTACTTATATATATTTTTATCTTTTTGTAAATACATACATATTTTACATAGACTTAGACAAGAGCTGTATATAAGCAAGTCATACAAACATTTGTGCCGGGGCGGGAATCGAACCCGTAACCTTCTGCGTCTCGGGAGGGCATTCGCCCACTAAGCTATAGAGGTATAAATTCGAAAGTGAATCTGAGAGTTCTTATTCTCGATAGACGGTTGTTGACACACACAAGAAACTTTTTATGTAGGTACCACGCGTGCGAAACCGAAAGCACCAGCACGTATCTAACTAATATTATAAATCCGGCAGTAACTCTGTCTGTCTGTCTGTTACGTTTTCACGCCTAAACCGCTGAACCGATTTCGATTAATTTTGGTTTAGATGGGACCTTGGAGAAGAACATAGCTACTTTTTATGTACGCACCATGCGTGCGTATCCGCGGGCAGCAGCTAGTATATTATAAACTCGAAAGGGTCGGTAACATTTCGTGATGAAATTTAGTATGGAGATAGATTGTATCTTAGGGACGGGCATAGGCTACTTATTATGTATGTACGACTCGTGCAAAGCCGTGCGCAGAAGCTAGTTGATATAAAGGACGGCTTCACAATGAATGGATGACACATTACTCAATGTGTCATTATAAGATAGCTGAAATTCGAGGGTTTACACAAGATTCACTTCCTGTCGGTGTTTACACGTAAAGATCGAAATGTATGGATAAATAAGTTACGATATGTATTAAGTCGTCTTCGTCATTGGCAAGTGTCCAAATAATGTAAATTTTGCCAGTGTCTTGTGTTTATATTGTCAACTAGCTGTCCGCGCGCAGCTTCGTCCGCGTTGAAGATGTTTCCCGGGATAAGAAGTAACCTATTTTTTGAAGTGAAAACTTCTTTTAGCGCGGTACGCATATTTTTAGATGAGGTAAAACCTCTGGACTCGCGACACCGTTACCGAGACGCAGGGCTGCCGCGCTCGCCCCATTTGATTATAAACCTTAATTCTCATGTTTACAGTCTACTTTTGTATGGAGAAGTTTACTGAGTTAGGTTCTTTGATATATTATCTACATTCTGAACAAAAACATAAAAGAATATTAAATGTATTTTAGTGTTTCTAATAACTAATAAAATACAATTCATAACCCAATAACCCAATAACCCTAGTACCCATCTAAAAAATGTCTAACGCGCCAAAATAAGTTTTTACTTCTGTCGACACTCCCGGAGTGCAACCCGTATTGTTTTTATTAGTATTAAAACATTCCGTTGTCTTAAAGGAACATACAAAAAAAATTGCCGAACTGGTCGAGCCATTCTCGAGTTAAGCGCTTAAAGTCGTAACTTGTTGTTCGACAATTGTTATTATAAAACTAGCTGTTACACGCGATTACGTACGCGTATGCTTAGGACCATTTATTTATAATCAGAAGGAATGCATTCTGTGCCTCTAAAGAACATATTATTATCAGTTTAATCCCAATTTTACACGGGAATTTTTTTGCAAAAACGTTAAAACACAAATTTCTCTATTTCTTACCAAAAGCCTTAATATGAATTTTCAGATCCCTAACTTAGGAAATATGAGTTGCCCAAGCAAACTATCATTCCCTATTTTACCTCTTCAAAGTGATTTTTTGAGACAAAATGTTG
This sequence comes from Lampropteryx suffumata, assembly GCA_948098915.1. Taxonomy (NCBI): domain Eukaryota; kingdom Metazoa; phylum Arthropoda; class Insecta; order Lepidoptera; family Geometridae; genus Lampropteryx; species Lampropteryx suffumata. The sequence goes on along the minus strand of OX402571.1, from coordinate 11,437,749 downwards.
CGTACATGTTCTTCCCCCGAATGCAAACATCTTCTTACCAAATTTCATCAAGATTCGTTCAGCCGTTTAGCCGTGAAACGTTACAAACAGACACAGACACTTTCTAAGACAGACTAAGATTCTAATAACAAACAAACTGACTATAAACTATAAACACTTGACACTGGCAGAACTGACATTAGTAGGTATGTCACAGGCCATTAACAAAGAAGAAGGATCTGCAGGTGTGAGCGAGAAGAAAAACTAAGCCTAACCCATTTTTTTTCTAGTTCACTGCAATTCTGAATAATAATGAACATGCAATCTTCAGATCATGAGAATGACTCGAGAACTATAGTTAATATGCTAAAACAGTAATTACAGCCTGCGCAGGCGCAGTGTTCTACATATTAAGAGATTATCACTGTTTGCTATTGCGTGGCATCATGTGTCGTCATTTTATGTACATCAGTTAATCTCTAGTTTCATTTTATGTTTATAAATTAATACGTCTCGTCCCATTACTAAACTTGTGCTATAAATAACTGATGACTGATAGAATACTTATATACCTACATGTAAATTCGTGCAATACTTTATAACACAAAGACACAGAGCAAACATTTATGTTCATCTAACAAGTATAAGAATAAATAAATAAATACATAATGCAGGACATTTCACACAGCATCATCTGGCCCCAAAGTAAGCAGAGCTTGTGTTATGGGTACCACATGACTAATATATTACTTATATACTTTTTTTATTTAAATATGTACTTATTATACATAGAAACACCCAGACCGGAGATAGATTTGTCCCGAAGCGGGAATCGAACCAGCAACCTTCTGCGTCTCAATTATATCCTTACTTCCTTACTAATTAATATTATAAATGTGAAAGTGGGCAGCAGCTAGTATATACATATATAATCTTGGAAACGGCTTCAACGATTTTCATGAAATTTAGTATGCAGGGGGTTTCGATGACGATAAATCGATCTAGCTTGATTTCATTTCTAGAAAACTCCGTTTTATCCGTGTTTTATAACGAGCAAAGCTCGTTCATCCAGGTACTGACATACATATTTTTTTTTAATCGAGCCCGAAACTCATGTCTTTTTTCTAACTGTCACGGCTTTAGCCTTCGCCAAAGTGACCTTAAAAAAAACACTGTATAGTGGTTACCAGCAGTACCTACCTACCTAACATAAATAGAACGATCACGATCAACTAACCATAACTCGATGGGCCTATCAAATATTTTGCAACTGCTCTCAATGTGTGTTATTTTCGATTCGACACGGCTGCAATTATTTATGTAGTACCTAAGTACCAGATAACATGGATCTTTTTATTGGCTTGTTTTTGTACTTATAAGTGTGCAGCTTCTTATTGGGTCACATGTTACGAACCAATGTGGTGAATGAATTAATGTGAATCTCTAGAGTGTTCAACAAAAATATATAAGTACTTAGTCTTATCAAAAAGGTCAATGTTTTTTTATTTACCTAAAAAAAAAAATTGACCGAGCAAGCGCGAAGCGCGAGCGAGTGTCTCCGATTCAGCGATCGGATCCGATTCATGTCCGGCGGCCGGCGCGGCGGCGCGGCGTCGAACTGTGTCCGGCCGGCGTCTTGTCAGGATGTTCTCCTCTACAGGTCGCATTTCTCATGCGATTCTCGTGAAATTTTGTGTGCAAGTTCTATAACTACCTATATAGATTTATTTTGTCGATTATGTTTTTGGAAATTTTTCAAAATGGAGGAGATATGGGGGTTGAAAACGTAAAAAAAGTTATATATCAGTTATTTCGAAATATGTTTGCTAGGTCTACAGCTCACAGAGCCACAAGTTTTGTATTACCTACTTAGTTTTTTTTCGAATTTACCTCTAGTACATAGATAAATTTCCCAAGACACTGGCGGCATTGCCACGTTGAATGGCAATGCTACGCTGAGCCAGATAAATTAATTGTTTTAACTCTTGTCGTTGCATGTTTTATTGAGTAATCTTAGCGGAGTTTTAGTTAATATGGTGACTTAGTAGCACAAGTGTTTAACAATTTAATTATAAGTGTATTATGTTACAATGTGATTGTGATTGAAAGTTAAATAAATAAATAAATAAATAATCCCGGACATTTCACACAACATCATCTGGCCCCAAAGTAAGCAGAGCTTGTGTTATGGGTACCACATGACTGATATACTACTTATATACTTTTTTTTTTTTTGTAAATTCATACATATTATACATAGAAACACCCAGACCCGAGACAAATACTTGCAGATCGTACAAACATTTGTCCCGCGGCGGGAATTGAACCCGCAACCTTTTGCGTCTCAGCCGGGTCTTAGCCAACTGCGCCACAGAGGTAGTCAAAGTTCTAGACGGCCTTTACGCTATGACGTTTAGAATACACATAAAGACGATCGAGAGAGAGTTTATGGCTATATTAGAACAATCACTTGACACTGGTTCAATTATCAACAAGGCAAATGTCATTAATTATGAAGATAAGAGATTACTTTTGGCTGTCTTGCGAAACAAACTTTGTGCTCTTATATTATTGAACTGATAACTTCTTATGGGAGGGTAAACAGCTTCGTTACGTAACGCGTTACGGCGCCAGTCTGTCTGGCTTCCCTTTCTCTCACGCATACGGCAGCGGTAGGCAGGCTCCTCCTCTCTCACTCTAATCTACAGCGCTAGTTAGATTAGTTTAAGATTCGACGACTCTCTGCGTCTCTCGGGCGCAGTGGGCTTAGGTCCGGCTGAGACGCAAAAGGTTGCGGGTTCGATTCCCGCCGCGGGACAAATGTTTGTATGATCTGCTAGTATTTGTCTCGGGTCTGGATGTTTATGTATAATATGTATGTATTTACGAAAAAAGTATAAAAGTAGTATATCAGTCATGTGGTACCCATAACACAAGCTCTACTTTGGGGCCAGATGATGTTGTGTGAAATGTCCGGGATTATTATTGTCAGGTATTATTATTCAGATTCAGATTTTTCATTGATAACATGAAAGTTACATGTCCATTACCATATATATTACAGTCAATAAATTAATATATAAAAATATAAATATTCAATTATACTACATAACATTGAAGTACATAAAAAATAAAATAATATATTAAACATTTTTAAATGTTATAATGTCATGTCGTAAAGAAACATATCAAAAACTCGTCAACCCTATAAGAGTTTAGATCGATAAGCCAGTTAAGTTATCACTTATGTCGGGCGTCCCGAGACGCACACTTTTATTTAATTTTATCTTTCTCGAGTTAGAGTTAAAGTTCTTAAATAGAGCTAGAGTTATTGACTCGAGTGTGAATAATTGGATTAAAAGCGTTGGGTTTCTTTGTAATTCGAGCAAAAATAATCCGTATTATTATTTTAAATGAAAGACACCATCATCATCATTACATAGTATAAAACAAAGTCGCCTCCCGCTGTATGCTTAGATCTTTAAAACTATGCAACGGATTTTGATGCGGTTTTTTTAATAGATAGAGTAATTAAGAGGAATTCAAGAGGAAGGTTTATATGTATAAAACATGCATAATATAGTAGAGAAACACTGAAAATTTTAGAGGTTTCTAATGTGGTGTCGTAACTAAACACATTTTTTGCTTTGGTACATTGCAAACGCTGGCTGAACCCTACGAGATAGATCAAAATAATGTACTACAGTATTGTACACCTTAAAAAGGTCTACACAAAAGTCCGCAATGGTATATATCTATCTCTTAGTCTATGTTATTCTCTTAGATATAAAGACATTCTGTAGTAGGTATATTAGTACAGCATTGCACCTGTGCGAAGCCGTGCGAAGAAATAACAAATGACGAACGACAAGATACGACTTTGTGACATACTATAAACAATAAAACTAGTATTGTCGCCCACTGGTCGAAATTCAACCATAATATATTAAAAAATATTTATAAAAAATATTGCATTCTGCTCTCCTCTATATAAAATAAACTATAAGTGTGCGAAATTTCATACTCCTCCGTACGCGATACGCGCAAGTTTCGTAAAAAGGGGTACAAAGATTTTGCTTCAAGTATTAAAAACTATATAGACATTTGACACTGGCAAAATTGTCATTATGCATGCCATTAATGATGAAGAAGAAGGAAGAGAAGAAGTGAAATTGCACTCCAGCTTGGGTTGGCAGGTGGAAAATTGTCGCGACATTTTTGTTAAAATACTTAGGTACTTAAAAATCTCTTACCTTACAATACACCATTTTGACAGATCTGCAAAAACATTAGGTTAAATTATTATAAAAAAAACATTATACCTACCTCGTTACAGTCAAAAATACAGTACACATACCTAGGTAACTAATAAGATAGATATATAGATAGATAAAACATTTATTTGATAAACCAGCACCACACGTAGGTACAATCATTGGTGGTACATAATGGTTACAATATAAAATTTACATATTTAAAACTAATAAACAAATCTACGCTATTTTTTTAATTTTCTTGAGGTAAAACCTTTGGATTCGCGACACCGTTACCGTCTGGGGCGAGACGCAGCCGGCTGCCGCGCTCGCCCCATTTGATTATAAACCTTAATTCACATGTTTACAGTCTACTTTTGTATGGAGAAGTTTACTGAGTTAGGTTCTTTTATATATTATTTACATTCTGAACAAAAAATATTGCATCATCTGTGTTCGTTCAGTATTTGATTGGCAGTCGCCATAATTACTGATATGATGTATTACTAAACTCTAACGCGCCAAAATAAGTTTTCACTTCTGTCGGCACTCCCGGAGTGCAACCCGTTTTTTTTTTTCGTTCCGTTCCGCCGAGCGTGCAAGGGAGAGCACGGAACAAGCGATAGAGGCACGATCGGCCTAAGCGTTCGGCTTGTGACGTCAGTTTTCGTTATGACGTTATCACGTAAAATTATTGTCCGTAAACCGACTTTACAGACAACCATTTTTTATTTTTTTTTGTAAATACATATTAAACACAAGCCCAAGCCTGAGAAAAATACTTGCAGATCATACAACCATTTGCCCCGCGGCGCGAGTCGAACCCGCAACCTACTGCGTCTATGCCGGGCCTTGGCCCACTGCTCCACAGAAGTCATTAAATAACTGCTGCAGTACTACGTGAGTTGTTAATATTTCCATAAATTAGATTTACTTAATATGGAAACCCCCGGTGTACCACATGACGACGTTATGGTGATAAGATGAGTTAGCCATTTTAGCTCTATATTTAAGACTAGCTTATTGTCGATGGTTAGAAACGGGTGGGGCAAAACGTGCTCTATGGTTTTAGGGACTGCCCCGCGACAGCCGCGGCCGATTGTTACTGTGCTGATTTCTGTTTTTATAATTACGTTTTAAAAGACAAACGATTTCTCGTGCATAAAAAATATCATCGATGTATTTTATTTTATAGTTGATTGTTTTAAAATAACTTGTTCGATTTCGATAAAATTTTAATGGGACCACCTGGGAAGTATACCCTTTGAAACAAAAAGAGAATTTTCTGAATTGATTCAGGCGTATTTGAGTAAAACAAATAAACAAATACTGCTTATTTGTTTTCATCAAAGCATACATAGGGACAGACAGACAGCGGGAAGCGACTTTGTTTTGTTTGTTTTCATACTATGTAATGAAGTAGGAATTCGGCTCATTCGATACTTATTTCGACACTCATGAACTTATTTTATAACCTTTTAAAACCATCGTGTTTTTGAACATAATTTTCACTCAAAACGGAATATTTACAATGATTAGGTACCTATGTGAGTTTTTCTGCTTCCCTATATATATCGTTTATCTCGTGATCATCATGGCACATGAAACAACGCCGAAATACTTGGAAGCAGGAAAAAAATTACGTGTCGCGGGACACGCGTTTGGAACGAAATCATTTCGTATGCAGGGTTGGCATACTTAATCATCAACGTTCCAGGCTCTCATTCTCTCTACCCACCCCTTTCTTTTATTTTGATTATTGATGTAATAAATAACTATATTCATATATATATACAGGGTGACCCGGAACTAGTATTTTAAGCCTGAACTAGGTGATTCCAACTATGAAAATTAACAGATATATCAATGTAAAATTCTTAAGATTGATTATTTTCAAATTTCTATACAAATACGTTTTATTTCATTTCAATCAGTGATATTGATAACCATAGTTTGTCAACAATGATTCTAAGCACTTTGCCTACCTACATAAGCTCGCACAAGTTAAAATTTACTGCTATAGGTTAGGTACTAAGATAGGTAGGCAAAGATACCAATTCTTAAAGCATGTGCATGTGCATGTGCATGTGCGGTTTGAAACCGCAGTTTCTACCAAGGTGACCTTGGTAGAACGTTTTCTGTCTACACGGTTTGCAAACAAACCCCAAACTTCAGTGTTTTTAAAACGCTCGTGCTGAATAGACGTGTGCAAAATGCTTGTAATGCACTATTACAATTTACAAAGACGCCATGGCTCCTCATTTATCAAAATTTCTAAAGTTTGGAGTTTGTATTGCATTTTTGTGTGCATTTGAAGAAAAACAACATTTTTTGGGTCGAGTCTTTGACGTTTGACCTTAGACGTTAAGTCTCAAAGACAAGGTAGGTCTCTAAATAACTTGATGAATTCAGTGATAACCTCACGATCTTTCTCCATAATATCGTGCTTGCGCGCAATACGTCCGCGCTCGATGCGTGCAGCGCGCCGCTGTGTTACGCGTGGTTTTAAACAAGCGGCTAGACGGTTTGCAACCACCGCTTCTGCCAGTGGTTTGCTGGGCAAGCCTTTCTACCAAGGGCGTTTAAAGGTCATGCGAAATTTGGTTTGCAACCACTATCTACACTGAAACCGCAGTTTCTACCAAGGTGACCTTGGTAGAAACTGCGGTTTCAAACCGTGTAGCACATGCTTTAAGCAAACTTCTTTATTTCACATTTTTAAGCACATTTCTTTATTAAAAATCATCGAGTTCACAAAAGTCGTAGAACGTTTGTTGTTCTCGTAAGTGTCGAGAATCGTCCCCCCTTGCGATAACATACTAGTACACCCTGTATATATATGTGTGGGTGACTAGTTATTGGTCTCCTTCATTCTCTCTTTCTCTTACGGTTTTTCGTAACGTAACGCGTTATTTTTTTTCTCGGCTAGGTCCCCTCGCCAACCCGTGATATGAACTTCGTTCCAAAACTTACATAATAACGGTAAATATAGGTATCCCGTTTTGGTTGTAAATTATTTATAGACTTTTAAATAATTTAAATTCAAAATCTAGAATATTACTTTTACTTTCATCCAAAAATAAGTACATCTTATAAAGTAACAAAGAAATTAGACGATTCCACGAATGGTAAATGACAGATGTTCCCATACTTTTACGTACTTGGAAAGTAGAGATGGTATCAGACGGTCTCAAACGTGTTACCCTTACCCGTGTTTCCAGCAACAATAATTAATTTAATTACGTAAAACTTTACATTTGCTTGTCGTGGGCTTTTGGAACAATGGCGCTTTGCCTATTTTGGATTTATTTATTACATCGGATTTGTGTAGCGATGTGTAATAGTTTTGTAAGAATTAACGTAAAAAGTTTTTATACCTACCTACTTAGCTTAAACCATTTTGATCCGTTTAGTTTTCAGTCAGAGAATTTATAAACCAATCTGTGTCGAAACTTTAAATAGGTACTTATTGATACTGACTTATTGGTCACTGGACTAATTAAAATTTCATAATAATACTCTTATTTTGTTTACTCTAAAGTCTGATTTAGAGTAACATATTTAACTAACCCTTCTTAAATTTACTTGATGTGTTTGACGTGTTTCAGCTCAATTTAGTCGCCATGTAAACCGGTGCTGAATAAAACTGTCATTTAAATATATATGAATTTTATTTTTAATTTTATCTGCATCTTTTAGATCCTATTTTCGTTATAATCTTGAATAAGAATTGATAGACTAAGATTTGTTTTTATTTATGTATTGTATAGAATTGTACGTACCTTTGGATTTTATCTGAAACTAGCGACCCGCCCTGGCTTCGCACGTGTGCAATGCTGATACTAAATGTACTACAGAATGTCTTTATAGACAACGTTATTTATGAGAATAACATAGACTAAGAGATAGACATATACCATTGCGGACTTTTGTGTAGACCTTTTTAAGGTGTACAATACTGTAGTACATTATTTTGATCTATCTCGTAGGGTTCAGCCAGCGTTCGCAATGTAAGCGCAAAAAAATGTGTTTATTTACGACACCACATTAGAACCCTCTAAAATGAACAGTGTTTCTCTACTAAATTATGCATGTTTTATACATATAAACCTTCCTCTTGAATTATTCTATCTATTAAAAAAAACCGCATAGTATAGTTTTAAAGATCTAAACATCGGGACAGATAGACAGCGGGAGGCGACTTTGTTTTATACTATGTAATGATAATAATAATACCAACGTTATTAAAATGTTACTCTAAATTCGACTTTGATGTAAGTATAATAAACATTTTGATAAACACAGGATTTACTCACGTATTATTTTGTCTATGGAGGCACTGACACTGTTTCGATTCATCTAGAGAATCTTCTCTAGATGAATCGAAACGTCGGTGCCTCCATCGACAAAATAATACGAGTACTCCGTGTTTATCAAAATGTATAGAAACAACTACAAATCACGAAAATTTCGAAAGTGAAATATATTTCGTATATTTCGTAATTTTTAGTTAGTACGGTGAAACCTGCAATGCCTAATGGAGTACCTAATATTTTTATATACCTAATTTTTTTGCTGATGTTACCTACTTCGTCTTTCTTATTGTGTCACTAGTTATTTCGAACCAGTGTGATGAAAGAATTAATGTGCACCACATAGGCCCTTTTCGTGCACATGTCTTCGAACTTTCTAGGTTTTATGACATGTGGGTTCCTCACGAGGTTTTCCGTTTGAGAGTAGATACCAGTATAACGCACATACATTTTTCGAACAGAATAACACATTGGTGCACGACGGAATCCGAACCCACGCACGAATTAGGTATTAACGAATTAGGTTCCAAAACATATACTGCCGACCATTGTCCATTTCGAATAAACATTATTTAAATTAGTTCTATCGTAAATCTATAGATAGTTTTAAACGGTCCTTAGATAGCTCTACTGTTTCACATGTAATTATAATATTCATTTATATTAATCACATTTTTGTAGTTAATTTCTGTAAATAAATGTAGTAAGACAAATACAATTCGATAAGTAAAAAAATAATGAAGGCAACCTTTTTTTAAGCGACTTCAAATAAGAAGGAGGTTCTCAGTTCAACTGTTTTTTTTTAATGTTTGTTACCTCATAACTCCGTCATATATGAATTTGAAAAAATCTGATTTTATATACTGAAAGGATATACTTCCCTATTGGTCTCATATAAAATAAATAAAAATATGTCATCCACTTGGATGAAACGAAGTTTTGATATTTTACTTTTTTTATAAGTACATGAAGTCGGTTGTCTTTTTAGTTTTTAAAACGTAATTATTTGGCAAAGTCTTTTTGGTACCTAACTAGAAAAAGCCATACCGTAGGCTTTTGGGCACCCTGATTAAGTAACTAAAAAATAAAATCAGATTAACAACACTCACTTTTTTTTAAAACCGACGAAACTTTACGAAAAAGGCAGATGTACCAAACAGTTTTTAAGCCACTTCAAAACTTTGCCGCTAAAACTTTTGGCGCGCAAAAACAACTGCAACAATCTCACTGTTCCAATTCACACACCGCACTGCTACACATTCGGACCAATTTCACTTTTTATAGACCATAGAGTGGAGGGCGAATCTTCTGTTTGTTCTTTTGTAATTTTATGGCATCAGTAGCCGATAATTATCACGCATTTAATTCATATTCATGTGTAACATACTACTGTTTAGTTTTTTATTAGTTTTCGTCAGACTGGTACGTTTTTGAGAGCACAATAATTGTTATGCACGTTTAATATTGATGCTTATCTAAACTTATAAAAACAAACATGAGGTTTGTTATATGTTTGTATGTATGCCTGTAATAAATAAATAATTAAATATAAATGAATATTGGTGGACAATGCAAACAACACCGTCTAGCCCAATGATATTACAGAGTATTACTTCTTGTTTTCAAAGTGATCCTTGTGATTGTATTGAATAAAGTATCTTTTGACTTTTGACTACTTTGTAATATCATTGATCTAGCCCCAAACTGAGCATATCTAGCTTGTATTATGGTGACCAAATGACTGATAGATTACTTATATATTATTAAATACATACTTGTGATACTTTTTAACATCCAGACACTGAACAAAAATTTCCTTGGAAGGGATCGAAACCTCGACCTACAGCGCAATGTAATGAACTCAAAAACTACTTATCTTGTTTAAAAATACACCTATCGAAAGCTACATTATCAGCGAGTAAAATGGGCAATTTTTATTTAAAAAAAAATTAGACATAAATTAGAAAAAAATAGACTCTACGTATCAAAAGTTTGCCTATAAAATTCATTATGCGTGCGCTGCCAAAACTATTGATAATACATAAAATAATATACTACACCCTTTGAAACAGAAATTAATTTTCCAAATCGGTTGCATCGGTGAACAACATAAAAAAAAACAGCTTGACCGATTTAGATAAAATTTAAATGGGACCACCTGGGAAATACCAACTCTTTCATACTAATCGGTGAACATACATAAAAAAAATGATTCCGACGAATTGAGAACCTCCTCCATTTTTTGAAGTCGGTTAAAAAGCAGTTATTGTGAATTAACTATAATAGAATTATAGCCTCACGGACATTTTAGTGGGTAATGAGGAGTGCTATAAACATGTGTAGTACATTATTTTATGTATTATCAATAGTTTTGGCAGCGCACGCATAATGAATTTTATGTATTATCAATAGTTTTGGCAGCGCACGCATAATGAATTTTATGTATTATCAATAGTTTTGGCAGCGCACGCATAATGAATTTTATGTATTATCAATAGTTTTGGCAGCACACGCCTAATGAATTTTATGTATTATCAATAGTTTTGGCAGCACACGCCTAATGAATTTTATAGGCAAACTTTTGATACGTAGAGATGTCTAATTTTTTTTAAATAAAAATTGCCCATTTTACGTCCTAGGTGGTAAAATTTTATCGAAATCGGTCGAGCAATTTAAAAAAAAATCAACAAAATTTTAAAAATTGTATAGGTACCTACATCGATATTTTTTATATACATGAATTCGGTTGTCTTTTTAGTTTTTAAAACGTAATTATTATCAAATTAGTTAATAAAAACTCGGGTAGAATCGAAAGATGGCGATATTATTCGAATCCTTATCCAACTACCTATAGTTTTTATAATATTTATTTATTTATCTATTAATCATAACATCATAACAGGTTTTTTTTTAACCCTAAGGCGATGCTAGATCTACAAAATATAGGTACTTAAGTTTTATAATGTAAATACAAGTTATAAATTATTAATCTAAAAACATTTCATTTCTATCACAGCTGTGCCATTTCCATGATTTTCGGTAGGTTTTGGTGAAATATATCAACGCTGTTTTCAGACAGGATATTAAGTAAATATATAGCAAGTGACATATCAAGTGACATAGCAAGTGACAGGGGGCAAACTTAAGTAGGTTGGTCCTACAATTGGGCACCTCCAGCATGGCGGAGCGGCGGCGCGCGCCCAAGTAGTCGTTGGGCGCACGCAGCCGCAGCGCCGATATAGATTGGATCTATAGGACTGGCTCCACTGCTCAGTTAGTAGTAGATCTGAATTTTGAGCTGTGGGTTGTGGGTGCGATCCTCACCCAGGACAAGCATTGTGAACTAATATGTGTTTGTTATGTTCTTGAGCGTTATAGTAGGTATGCACTCTATGAGTCATCAAGTTACGATAGTACAAGTTTTGTTTGGTTTGGGGTTAGATGGTGCTGTATTAATTCTCGACTAATATTTGTATGATTGGTTTTTATGATATTTATCATTGAATTGCTTTCGCAAGTAAAGTAGCGTAGCGAGATGGGTTAACGATATCGTAATTACGTGGGTTGTTCCTGGATGATGGTTGGCGTAGGACCGAAGGAATGGCACAAAGAGAGGCTCATACCAGTGGATGAAGTATTGCTGTGTATGATGATAATGATAATCAAGTAAGGTAGCTGTTTATATTTAGGTATAGAAACAACACTGTATAGAAATACCTACTATCCTTGTAAAAGTCTTCAAGCTACAGGTTTTTTATCAAAATCTGTAAAGCCATCACCAGGACAATGACGTTAATAATTCAGAAATTATAACAAGAACGTGATGGTGTGAATCCCGTCCTAAGATTTTATCATGACGCGTCATAAGTACTTAGTACCTACCATGTATGTGTGGCTGTACTTAGATACCTATAAAAAATATAAGTAGCAATTTATTGCACGTGCCAAGTTCATTGGTCCTTTTCGGCGAGTATTCCCACAAAAGGGCAGCTAAGAATAGAAAAGAGAGACGTGGAAAACTCTACTTTTTACTAATATTTTGAATGTTTGTGTGGATGTTTCTTTAATACTCAATCACGCAATATTGAATGAAACTTGGTATACCTATAAGATAAAGATATGAACCTGGATTAACGTAAAGGCTACAATTTATCCACATAGTCCGCGGGTAAAGCCCCGAGCAGCAGCTAAACAGGTTCACAATCTATAGAACGTAGGTAAGTCATCTGTAGACGGAAAACACGAGCAGTCCACAAATCATAATGTGCGCCAGTAGGTACATTGTCTAGGCTTTCTGAGGGTTAGAACGTTAGGACGTGGGGAGACAGCTCTATATTAAATGCGGACTTAGCAGGATATATTATCAGCTAGACAGAAAGTGTTGGGACATCGCGAAATACATTTTTATATTTAAATAAAAGACATTTGGACTTGTGGGGCATTCCTGCTCAGGACCTTGGGCTGTGAAATGTAAACCAATTAGATACTCCCATGCTTGATGTAGTTACCTACCTACATTATTTCTTCTCTTGCAGAAAGCAGTTTGATGAATGGAAACATGAGGCGAAAAAATTTAAATTGTCAATTAGAAAGAAAAATAATTGATTTGCAACGGTACACAAGGAACCGAGTGACACACCGACATTAAAAAAAAGAAATACACAGAAAAAATAAGCTTAAAAAAACAATATTAAGAAAAACGGTCTATGTTGTGTCTCTCAATCCATGGGGATGACGTCACAAAAAGGTGTCCGCCTCAACATGATGTTGCGTTCATTAGTAGGTACTACTGAAAACAACGCTGGTAATTATTGGCAGTAGCTGTGTCTTCTACATGTTGTGTAGGTAATGAACATAGCATGTGTGTTGTGCTTGTGTGTCTGGGTGTTTAAAGTATGTACATATATACAATATCTTTGTATTAAGTATAAAAATCTGTGCGTGTGTTTGTAATTAAATGGATTGTAATCAAGTGGATTCGAGAATGGTATAGATTTACAATAAGATATATATATATTTTTCTTTTTAAAACGCGCGCACGAAGTCGCGAACGGTTCAGCTAGTATTATATTATGTAGGTGGTAAGTATGTAGTTATTTCTATAAGTACCTAATTATTTAATCAGCCATCTGGTTAGCGCGTGGTTCAGGGAGTAAATGTCCATTTTGGCACCGATAGATATAGTACGAGTATATACATCAATATGTATAACAAAACAGTATTGAAATAAAATAAAATAAAATAAACACAGTACTTTTTGTTTTTTTCGTGTAACTGTAACATGATACAATAGTGTAGGTACATCGAGTATCGTAATTACACTGGCCTTGGACCAGTAAGAAGATCACGGCTCATAGATAGACAACATTATCGACTTCCGACGGTCACTTAGTCGCTTGTTTTTATTGTTTTCATTAACTATATTATATATTTGACATTGACTATTATCTATATAGAAAATATTCTTATCGTGTCACTAGTTCTTTCGAACTAGTGTGGTGAAAAGATTAATAATAAATAATACGTTTTAAAAACTAAAAAGACAACCGACTTAATGTATAAAAAAGGAAAATATTAAAATTTCGTTTTATCCAGGTGGATGACATATTTTTTTCAAGTTTTTTTATTTAAAAACTTAACCACTGAACCGATTATTATAAAATTGGGACTAATCGGAAGTATATCCTTTGACATGAAAATAGTTTTTTTTTTAAAACTGATTCATAAATTACGGAGTCATGAGGCAACACACATAAAAAAAATACCTACAGTCGAAGTGAGAACCTCCTCCTTTATTGAAGTTTGTTAAAAATAAACTAAATCAGGTCGAAAGCAACGAACAATCTTGTTATGTAATAATTAGATATTGAACAAAATAATATTGGACTAAAATGTTGCGCACCCCTGGCGCTTTCCATCATTAATCAAAGTTTGGCAGTACTGATCCGAATCGATTGCACAAAGCACAATTTGTACCTTCAACATTACGAGACCTAATTTGCTTTATCTTTCTTAAATTAGATTACAAAGGTCCAGATTTTTTATGATAAGTAATTATTGCAACTAAATATTAATTATTCTCCTCAGAAAGAACGAGTTCTACGGCTTCTGCAAGTAGCCCAAAGAGAATACAATACTACGTAAGAGAGTAGCCCGTCTGTTCTACAATTTGACGACCTCTGTGACGCAGTGGGCTAAAGGCCGGCTGAGACGCAAAAGGTTGCGTGTTCGATTCCCGCCGCGAGACCAATGTTTGCATGATCTGCAAGTATTTGTCTCGGGTCTGGGTATTTCTATGTTTAATATGTATGTATTTACAAAAAAATAAGTATAAAAGTAGTATATCAGTCATGTGGTACCCATAACACAAGCTCTGCTTACTTTGGGGCCAGATGATGTTGTGTGAAATGATCGGCAATATTATTATTATTATTATTAATTAGAAACAGATATACGGTGCTCCAAATTTCAAATTGCTAGTAAACTCTTTTGTCAAAATGTGTTCGGGCATAGAGTCTTGTTGAGGTTGAGGGTTATGCTAAAGATGCTTCAAGTCTACAACTAGCTACGCATTTTTTAAGGCCTGGGTTTATGTCTTTTTGGCCTTTTTCTAACAGGTTGGTGGGTGCGTCAATGTACTTGTATCTTCGTACCTAAAATGCAGAATGCGCCTGGCCTGCCCATACACCACCGAAATCAGAAGGTCAAAGGTCTACTAACTGAACATAGTGAAGTACAGAGCGGGTAATCACATCAATTACCTATCGCTCATCGTTATGAAATACTGGACCAGATCTTTACTTATCTTGGCTTTTAAACCGCTGTCGTGTTCCAATAGTCCTTGAAGGAGAGTTTATAACATCGGCTCTTTGTTTTCATTGCTTGTGTGAGAATTTAGAGTACCTAGAGAATACTTCAATCCAACTATTCAGAAACATCTCAAATTATGACGTGGATCTTTTTTGGGTATGATTTAAGCGTTGCCAAGTTTATTGGTTTTAAAATTCATAAATTTTATGAAGGATTTGTCCGCAAATTAGTAGATCTGTCGCCAAAATGTAGTCGCCAAATAATACAAAAACGGAATATTTATCGGGATATATTATTAAGTATCACATAATTTTTTGTATTATAATAGGTTTGTACTGATAACTATATAGTACCCGGATGACCGAGCTTTGCTCGGTATAAAACACGGATAAAAATAGCTCTAGCTCTATGACAACCTCTGTGGCGCAGTCGGCTAAGGTCCGGCTGAGACGCAGAAGGTTGCGGGTTCAATTCGCCGCGGGACAAATGTTTGTACGATCTGCAAGTATTTGTCTCGGGTCTGGGTGTTTCTATGTATAATATGTATGTATTTATTTAAAAAAAAAGTATATAAGTAGGGAGTATATCAGTCATGTGGTACCCATGACACAAGCTCTGCTTACTTTGGGGCCAGATGACGCTGTGTGAAATGTCCGGGATCATTTATTATTATTATTTATTGTAAATAAAAACACCCAAATTACTAATAAAACCGGAAATAACTCGAGAAATATAAATAATATAAAAGCGCAATGTTAACTGCACAAAATGGCCAAAAACAATCGACTTCATACTTTATACAATATTAACAATTGACACTTGGCAATCTTGACATTATTTTGACACATGCTATTAACGACGAAGAAGATAGTTCTGCTAATTAAATGTTTCTTAGGTACTCGTTTTATAGCATGTTTTATTCAGTAGGTAACCTTAGCGGAATTTTAATGAATAAGTTGTGACTACATGGGACAAGTATGAACAATTGAATTAACTGTGTATTATGGTGTAATGTGACTTGAACGACAAGGAATTTTAAAAATTTAAGACGGCAAGACGTGACTTCTAGAATTGACAATTTACCATCGACTAAGACTTTAACAAACTAATTGACTAAGTATAGACAAACAAACACTTGACACTGGCAAAATTGACATCATTATGTCACATGCCATACACAAAGAAGAAGCCGCTAACTAAAGTGAATTGTAGCAATAAAACATTGTGCGAATTTTGGTTGCATGCTCAATTCATATAGAGCTGATACTAGATAGTGCATTTGCAAGAGGTCATTTAGATAGTGTTAGATGGAGAATTGGATTACCTAATTAATTACCAGCTGTAAAAATATTGCTAGTCTAATAAGATTTCGTTATGTCAGTATTTTCAGTCGGCAACAAAGCAGCCACTTCTATGTATGTTTTTTTTAACTTTAATTGTAATGGCGGTGGCCTACTAAGTATAAATCTTAGACCACTCATACTTCTTCCATCAACCATCAACGAGTACAAAACCAAGTACCTATATAAGTCTGTGTTTTACATATACTGCCAAGGCCCGGCTGAGACGCAGAAGGTGGCGGTTTTGATTCCCGCCGCGAGACAAATGTTTGTATGGATCTGCAAATATTTTTCTCGGGTCTGGAAGTTTTCTATGTATATGTATGTAGTCATGCGTAGGTACCCATTTACCCATAACACAAGCTCTGCTTACCTTGGGGCCAGATGCTGTGTGAAATGTCCGGCATTTCATTTCCATTAATTTGAAATGAAAATAAATATATAACAAAGTTGCGGAGTTTTTCTCTAGTGAACTATATATTGAACCATAAATAATCCATTATCATATACTACGTAATCTCAGCGCACACTGTACGCCCACTGGATATACTCGTAGAAGGAAGATCTAGTTGGTTCTCATGAGTTAGATGTTTATCTGTCCAAAGTAACACTAAGTTTTTAGAGTTCCTTCATTCATAATCCATGTTTTTGATCTTTATATGGGTGTTAAAAAGAGTTCAATCTCAGTTGATCCATTGTCTAGAATAATGGATCTAGTGAGATATTTTTTCTCTATAGATCGGTTTGTATCTGATGAGATTTTTTATTGCAAACCACTTGGTTAGGTTATAATAATAATAATAATAAATAATCCCGGACATTTCACACAACATCATCTGGCCCCAAAGTAAGCAGAGCTTGTGTTATGGGTACCACATGACTGATATACTACTTATATACTTTTTTTTTTGTAAACACATACATATTATACATAGAAATACCCAGACCTGAGACAAACTTGCAGATCGTACAAACATTTGTCCCGCGGCGGGAATCGAACCCGCAACCTTCTGCGTCTCAGCCGGGTCTTAGCCAACTGCGCCACAGAGGTCGTCAATGTTATGTTAGAGTATAGAAAATAACGCGCAAGGCGAGCGAGTAAAGCGAGCCGCGGCATAGAACTAAGAATATAGTTCTTAGTTCGTCTGTCATATTCTGTCCAGTAGCTAACCTGTCCAGATTTATCATTATAATCATTAGATCCAATAAATTTTACCGTTATTTTAAAAATAGATCTAATAGCAATAAAAACTCTCATCAGATCCAAATTATTTGGAAACCGATCTACAGAGAAAAAAATATCTCACTAGATCCACTATGGATCTAGACAATAGATCTCAGTAGATTGATCGTTAAAAAGGATTATACCTACCAACGTATAATTTTCACTAAAAACTGGATAATTACCATGATATGAGTTTTTCTGCTTCTCGATATTTCGGCACAGTTGAATGCGCCATGATCACGAGATAAACTGAAGTCTTTGCGGTCTACCCTCTTTCTCGGTCTTTTACTGCGAATATTACCCGTACGAACGGATTCACTGTCACTAACAACTCGATCACGAATACGACACAACACTCACGGTATCTGGACGCATAACTGATACCTCACTTTTCAGTTTCCACGCAATCTCAATCAGTGCTCTTAAAATAACAGCCAAGTGCGAGTGTGACATCAGGATCGAGAGTTCTCTATGTTTAAATACAGGGCATCCAGAATTTTCACAGTCACTTACAACTCCATCACGAATGTCGTATTCTCTGAAATTCCTGTGTTTGGAAATCCTCTTAAGATTGGTACAAGAGGCAATAGAGATTACCAAACAGGAATCGAATTCGATTTCAATCGAGAAGACGGTTTTCAATTATCTGGAGCCTGGACCCTGGACCGTGGACCCTGGACCCTGGACCCTGTGTGTCATATTCGTGATCGAGTTGTAAGTGACAGTGAAAATTATGGATGCCCCAATATTTAAACATGGAACTCTCGATCCTAGGGTTACACTCGCTCTTGGCCGTTATTTTGAGAGCACTGATTGAGATTAGGTTCTTTATGGTGTCAATTAAAGGTAGGCAGTGTAATCTTCTTTTCCTGTGATTTTGCAATTTTGTTAATTGTTTTTTGCGGATTGTTGCGGTTCTTGTGGCGTAATATTCAAGATTCGCATATATAAGTGTAGGTTACACATGGTTGTATAGTACCTAAAAAACTATCATACAAATAATACATTCAGACTAGTTTCTTGCTGGATTTTTTATAAACTAGCACTAGCATTGAAGACGATTCAAAATGGTCGTTGCCATTTTATTAAAAAAAAAAAACATTTTCAGTTTAAATCTATTCACCTTCAAGAATGTCATGTTAATTTTATGCGTGACATGGCACTGGCTATTTACGTATGTGTCAAAAACCAAGTGAAACATATTTTTTCTTTCAAATACGTAGTAATGTTATCATTAATCACTACAAGACCGATCACAAAGAAGGACGTATTTTTTGCTTAGAACCAAAACAGTGCAGTAATGTTTATGAAATCTCATT
Source organism: Lampropteryx suffumata (assembly GCA_948098915.1). Taxonomy (NCBI): domain Eukaryota; kingdom Metazoa; phylum Arthropoda; class Insecta; order Lepidoptera; family Geometridae; genus Lampropteryx; species Lampropteryx suffumata. The sequence goes on along the minus strand of OX402571.1, from coordinate 11,418,510 downwards.
ATTGCACTGTTTTTCATTATTGCACTGTTTTTTACTTCTTATTTAGATATAAATTTACAGTTTATTTTGACAGGACTTAATTGAGACACCGATTCACATCGATCGAGGAACTACGTTCCACCTTCGTACGTTATAATCAGTTTCTCTTTCGCTCCCATAATCTCGATGATAACGTTATGAGATTTAGAGACAGATCCTGGTCCAGTAAATACCTCATCATCATCATAATCATTAGTAGATACTTATACTACTAGATAGATTCAGATAACTTTATGCATGACAGATCCATAATTATTAAATGGTTTTTAGTCTTCCTTACATTGTAGGTATGTACATACTCAACCATATTATACTCAGTTATATAATAATACTAGCGACCCGCCCCGGCTTCGCACGGGTGCAATGCTGATGCTAAATATACAACAGAATGTCTAATGTGATTAGAAACCTCTAAAATTATCAGTGTTTCTATACTATATTATGCATGTATATATAATGTATAGTAATTTATAGTATTATAATGCATGTTTATAGTAATTTATAAACCTTCCTCTTGAATTACTCTATCTATTTAAAAAAAATCGCATCAAAATCCGTTGCGTAGTTTTAAAGATCTAAGCATACATAGGGACAGACAGACAGCGGGAGGCGACTTTATTTTATACTATGTAGTGATTAATAAACAAGTGTTTCTCCCGACCACCGACCAGAAAAGAGATTACTCTTTTAACACTGGGTACTACACCTTAATAGAAGAGATCCACACCCTTTTCTCATCATCATCTTTGGCCATCGTTCATCGTTCATGATTTAGGTGGCGTCAGTCGAGTTACAGAGCAGTTATTTGTAATTGAAAACTTTCATTCATGGATCCACTCCAGCAAGCTGAGATAGGTGAAGTTTCCTCTCCACTGACATCACTCTGCCTGGGATTCTGTTTGATAGCGCAGGCCTTCCCAGGTACCCACACTAACCTGTCGACCTTGCCAACAAGACCAGGAAAGACGAATCAGTACATGCGGTGTCGGTTTGGTTGCAGGTGCATAACGGCTGGCACCGAGACGTGTTTCATGTTTTCCTTCTCTGTTGCTAGCTCTTCTGTTAGTCAGCAGGGGGGCCAAACCCCAATAATTTGAAGACTATTACAGTCTCTATCGTCAGTCTCCAAGCAGCACTCATCTGGTATCAGTTCCACGAAGAAATCCTCACTGAAGTGTTATATAGTTCAGCGAAAAATACCAACCCGATTTTACAGTCAGATGCGGGTGCTGAGCCATTTTTGATGATCTTCAGATGATCGTTATGGAGTACAGCGGATGGTAAAAGTATATCATCATCATAATAACATAGTATAAAACAAAGTCGCCTCTCGCTGTCTGTCTGTCCCAATGTATGCTTAGATCTTTAATACTTTAGCGTATATGGGTTCAACGTATTAGAACTACTGAGCCACAGCAACGCGTGGCCGGGTCAGCTAGTATATATATATTTTATTCAGTTCGTCCTTGGCTTGGATTATAGAGTTTGGAACTCTGTCTATAAGCTTGATGCTAAGCATGACATGTAGGTACACAGTTATAATACCTGTTTGAGCGTTCATGTCTCTGTCGGCACCGTGGATAGTGGAATATTGACTGATTTGAGTTCTTCGTCATTTTGAATCAGTGTGTTGAAGGTATAAAAGTCAAAGTCAAAAGATACTTCATTCAATATAATCGCAAGGATCACTTTGAAACGTCTTACATACTAATTGAATTTAGGTGCAAATACGTCCTAACCCAAGCCCGAGAAGAACTGGCAAGAAACTCGTCCTGTTCCTAGCGCTTTCAAGTGCGCCTCAAAAGCTCATTTCATGCACTACCTATATTTCAAACGTAGGCCTTTTCAAATTGTGTAAATAGGTACGTAACCTGTCAAAAAGCAAATAATCTTGATCCTTCTCATCTTCAGACGTCAAGTCTCGTCTTCGGATAGCTCTAAGTACCATAAAAACAATAAACAAACGATTATATTTATTCATTGTTGTATTTGTACCTTACCTTAGTGTTTGGTTCAAGTTACAAACAGATCAATGTTTATGACAGGCAGCTCAGTTGGTAGTAGTGCGCTGTAGAGTGTGGGTTTGATCCCCAGGACCACCATTTGTGTGTTGAATATACCGTAAACTGCTGCAACTTTGCCAACTAGCCTCAACTTTGCCTAATTGATAAAAAACCAAATAGACTTTTAAATGTCATCTATTTCCTGCTTACATTAATCAGGTAAATCCTATCATTACCCTAGCAACACAATTCAACATTATTTTACATGATAATACTAAAATATTACTGTCAGACTGCTGTTAAATGTCACGGGTGCAGTGTGTGCATTTTCGTGGGGTCCGAAACTTTTGGATTTTGCCGTAGAATACCTACTCGGTATCCAACCTTTTGATTACTTACGACTTTACGAGCGAGATAAGAAAATGTGTTTTTGTTAGGTAATTGTTTTTCTAGAATTATTATTATTATAATAATTGGAAACCAATTTATCTTGTTCGTAGTGATTGTGTTGAATATCTTTAATGAAGATACAATGATTAGCTTTGCTCGGTATAAAACACGGATAAAGCGACGTTTTCTAAAAATGAAACCTTGCTAGATTGATTTATCGCTCATGAAATCCTCTGCATACTCAATTTCATGAAAATCGTTGGAGACGTTTCCGAGATTCAGATTATATACATACCTTTAGACAAGAATTGCTCGTTTAAAGGTATTAGCTAATATAGTCGGTGTTTAATTCTAATTCAAAGTTAACATTTATAGTAGTTTTACAGTATAGGTTAGGATTATATTATAGTACTATTTTGTATTGTATTATAAAAAAAATATGTGTGTAGCGTATTTTTGATTAACAGTTATAAGTGCAATGTAAGTATCTTAGTTGATACTAGTATACCAAGTCATCTGGGTATATTAGTTCTTAGAAACAAACGTAAACTTTTTTTAAATAAAGTTAAGTAGCTAACTTCAATTTTAGCACAACCCTAACTCTGTTTTACTGTTTGTATGGTATTTTTTGTAAGGAAGCCCAACTTTGCCTACCTGCTAGAAAAGTTGTCATTACGAGTTGTTTCATATAACCCATAGTTTTCTCGACACCTTTACTAATAAAATGCTTATAAAATTAAAATATTTTTTAATTGTGTGTTTATTTTCAATTATAATCTTCTAGGCTAAGTTGAAGTTTTTGGCCACAACTTTGCCTAGAACTTAGACGGCTTATACGGCAACCCACGAAGAGAATTTCAGCCATTACATACATTAGAGCATGCGACATTATGCTCAAAACTGGGCACTAATTAAAAAACAGATTATAAAAAATATTCATAAAAAACTTCAAATTCCGTGCAAAGTTGCAGCAGTTTACGGTACCAAGCTCTTTTGTTTTATATTTGGACATCAGGTGTAGGCTGCTGTATCTGTACCAGCGATACAGCAGCCTTCACACTTCTATATCATATACTGAGTGGTAGCCTTTTTTTCGTCACTGTACATAGACTAGTTTATATTATATTCGCAGTGTAGGTATTTGATGTGACGTTTAATAAATATTTTCTATTCTATTCTATTCTACTTTACTGTAATATTTAGATATAAAGCCCTAATAACTAGCTACCTACTTACCTACTTAGGTTAAGTAACTAATACGTTGGGGGTCTATTAAGAAGTAAGTACGAGAAAGGTACCTCTTGGCTTTCCATATCGCTCCCACCTTTACTATAGGCCATACACCACTGTTTCGGACACAATCGGTTTAATTGTCTGCGACCTTGCTCTACATTCCCATCAGATAAAATAGGTACCATATTTGGAAATTGTATTGCCGGTTCATCACTGCACCATAGGTACCACCACAGAATCCGTACATTCCACTACTTATAATTTATAAAGATATTGGGTGAATTGTCTAAAATATAATGATAAGTTTCAAGTACTTACCTACCTAAGAAAGAAAAAAATCTGCCAAGCTATTCTGGCGTGCGCTGCAAAAACCGTTAGAATTACACATAGGGTAAAACACCCAGTAGTCAGCCTTTTAGTGGGTAATGAAATTTGTTACTATTGTATTTTAAATATTAAATAATATTAATAAAAACAATAGCTTTTCCCCGAAAGGTTATTTATTAAACTCACTAAAAAAATCAACAAAACATTTAAATTGTAATAGAATTATAAAAAAAACAACATTAATTAAAATATGGCACTTTTCACCAGTGCTCAGCCTCATTTCTCCACAAGTCAGCCATGTCTTACCCTGTAGTCAGCCTCTTACTTATTTGGTTTCATCATCATAATATCAGCTTATGAAGTCTACTGCTATTGGGGAGGACATAGGCCTCCCCAATAGATTTCCAGGAAGAACGATTTTGAGCCCTCTCCATCCACCGACTTCCTGCGATCTTTACAATGTCGTCAGTCCATCGGGTGAGGGGTCTTCCTACGCTTCGTTTTCCTGTCCTTGGTCGCCATTCGAGAACTTTTACTCCATAACGGTTATAAGTTCTGCAAGCTATATGGCCTGCCCATTGCCAATTCAACTTGCAAATTTTGAGCGCTACGTTGGCGACTTTGGTTCTTGGTTGCGGATTTTATCACGTAGTGAAACACCCAACATAGCTCTCTCCATTGCATGTTGCGCGACTCTGAGCTTAAGTATGAGGAGACCAATAGTTAGCGACCAAGTCTCATTTCCATATGTCATCACTGGCAACACGCACTGATAGTAGACTTTCGTCTTGAGGCTCTGCGGTATCTGTGACGAGAAGATGTGCCTTAATTTCCCGAACGCTGCCCATCCGAGTTGGATTCGTCGGCTGACCTCTTTGTCGACGTTGGACTTGCCTAGTTGAATCGTCTGACCCAAATAGACATAATGGTCTGCAACTTCGATTATATCGCTCCCAACATGTACCGGTACGGGTGCAACATGAGCATTTAACGTGATTTTTGTCTTGCTCATGTTTATTTCAAGACCCACCTGTTGGGAGACGATATTGAGGTCGCTGAGCATTAAGCCTAGGTCTTCCAGCGGTTCTGCCATGAGGACTATATCGTCGGCAAATCGAAGGTGAGTGAGACGTTCGCTATTGATGTTGATACCATGTCTATGCCAGTACAAGAGCTTGAAAAGATCCTCCAATGCAGAGGCGAACATTGCATAAGCGCAAAAAATGAGTTTTTTTTTTTATCCCGGACATTTCACACAACATCATCTGGCCCCAAAGTAAGCAAGAGCTTGTGTTATGGGTACCACGTGACTGATATACTACTTATAATACTATAACTATAACTATAACTACTATAACTATAATACTTATAATTTTTTTTAATACATACATATTATACATAGAAACACCCAGACCCGAGACAAATACTTGCAGATCATACAAACATTTGTCCTGCGGCGGGAATCAAACCCGCAACCTTCTGCGTCTCAGTCGGACCTAAGCCCACTGCGCTACAGAGGTCGTCAACGTGTCAACGTGTTTATTTACGACACCATATTAGAAACCTCTAAAATTATCAGTGTTTCTCTACTATATTATGCATGTTTTATACATATGAAGCTTCCTCTTGAATTACTTTATCTATTAAAAAAAACCGCATCAAAATCCGTTGCATAGTTTTAAAGATCTAAGCATACATCGGGACAGACAGACAGCGGGAGGTGACTTTGTTTTATACTATGTAATGATGATACGCTTTCATGAAATTGTATGTTTTAATTTTTTGTATTGAACTCAGATTATAAGGGCTTTAAGGTGCTATTTCGTGAAACAGCTACAGACGGCTGATTACTGGATTTGTAGATCCATTGGTCGGTCCCTGACATGCAATTATGGTAGTATGCGGCTGACTACTGGTAAAATACCCTTTTCACCTTAGATGAGTTATGATCAAACTAATGAGCAAAATTGGGATTAATCGCTCAGTTAATTTGAGCTAAATATAAGAAAATAACGAAAAAACCAGTAGTCAGCCACATAAGGCTGAGCACTGGATCTAAATAAAAAAATCGATACCCAGTAGTCGGCCTCGTAAATTACAGCTTTTAAAGCAAATAAATGCATGTAATAGTTAATTTTATCACATAATAATCATTAAATAGTAACACAGCATCCCAATCCACCACAAATTAAGTACAACAAATAGACACAAAAACTTACAGAAAACTCGTACGTGTCTCCTTAAGAAAAAAATTGTGACAGCGACACGCCCAGTCATGTCTGTGGCGGAGGTGAAATAGTCCATTGAAAAGTTACATTTGGGTATGCATTTGTCAGAGGACGCAATTTTATTTTTTTAATGTGTAGGGGGGGTCAGTAGAAGCTTAAGTTCAAGTTTGTGGGGTCGGCACCCTTGTCCCCCGGCCGCCATCTTGGAAAAGGGGGTGCAAAGGGTTTTCGCGCTGTATCTCGTAAACTAGTTACCTTACAGAAAATTTAATCAAACATAAAATGTAGCAAATTAAATTTCCTACAATTTTATTTCTATTACTTTTTATCGTCAAGTGACCAACAAAAAAGTTATAAACAAAAATAAATGAAAATTTTGTTTGTTTGTTCTAGGTTTTACAGCGCTCCAAACTTAAACGGATTCTCGAATGCTCATAGGGATGCAATAAAAACTAAAAATTAGGCTTACTTTTCTATCTATATTTTTTTTATTCATACAATTTATTATGATCTTAACATTCCTATGCTATTATTGAACTATGTTTGACCCTTTTACCCACCACCTATGAGGTATAACATGGGCAAAGTCAAATTTATAAAAATTTTGCAGAAGCATCCAGAGTTAGCAAGTGGAACTAAATTATTTATGAGTGAGAAAGTCGAGTCATCGTTACTCAGTGTTGTTGGCGAACGTTTTTTCGTCTTTTTATATGGCGGAAATAAAGACGATACTCTAGACACTCTGCGATACAAACGATTTGCTAAGACAGTGACAAAAAATGCATTAAAAAATGCATTAAATTTTTATAAATTTGACTTTGCCCATGTTATACCTCATAGGTGGTGGGTAAAAGGGTCAAACATAGTTCAATAATAGCATAGGAATGTTAAGATCATAATAAATTGTATGAATAAAAAAAATATAGATAGAAAAGTAAGCCTAATTTTTAGTTTTTATTGCATCCCTATGAGCATTCGAGAATCCGTTTAAGTTTGGAGCGCTGTAAAACCTAGAACAAACAAACAAAATTTTCATTTATTTTTGTTTATAACTTTTTTGTTGGTCACTTGACGATAAAAAGTAATAGAAATAAAATTGTAGGAAATTTAATTTGCTACATTTTATGTTTGATTAAATTTTCTGTAAGGTAACTAGTTTACGAGATACAGCGCGAAAACCCTTTGCACCCCCTTTTCCAAGATGGCGGCCGGGGGACAAGGGTGCCGACCCCACAAACTTGAACTTAAGCTTCTACTGACCCCCCCTACACATTAAAAAAATAAAATTGCGTCCTCTGACAAATGCACACTAAGGCCTAAAAAATGTAACATTTTAATGGACTAAAAAGGATTGCGTGTAGCTCGCCAACCTGACATGTTATTGTTTCGTATATGTGCGTAATAGCCAAAAAGGATACAGGGATTTGATTAAACGTAATTTTAAAGGTGTAAACCAATTTCAACACTATTTATAGGGATATAAAGTCCGTAAAGGCTGAGTACTAGTGCGGGGCTGACTACTGGGGGTTTTACCCTACCTATATAATGGAAAGACCCGGTGGCAGGATAGAACCCGCAACCTTTTGCGTCACAGGCGGATTTTCGTCCACAGCGCCACAGTGGTTATGATCGGAAGGCTACCACTAATTTTATTACCTACCATACCATACCAATATTATATACTTATGCAAAAGTGTATCTATCTGTTTATTTGCTACTAGTGAATAGTCCCGGGAAATCCCGGAACCGAAAGTACCGAGAAATCCCGGAAATTTACGTCGTTTTCGGGAACGGGATTTTTAAAACCAAATCCCGGTTCTATCGGTACTTTCGAGAAAAGATACATTGCAAAATATTATTAAAATATTCTAATTTTATTGCCTAAAGCCCGACCGCTTAAAGAGCATGGTGCGCGAGGGTGCGGAAAGGGCTGGTGGCGGGCGGCATATGCCAGAAATAAAAAAAAAAGGACTAATAAGCGTGTATGGTTCATTATCAGCGAAAAGATGCGTCGAAGAAATTATGTTGAAACTAACAGAATTTGGAGTGACTCTAGAAAAAAACAGAGATAGCTCAAATAGCTAGCTCGGATCGGCTCGGATGATTAAGTTTGGTAAATTTCTAACATCCTACCACCAAACTTGTATTGCCCATGCTCTTCAACTTCCGATTGTTGATTTCTTTTACAAGAAAAGTAATGCAATATTTGAAGAACCAATGGAATCGATAACCGGTTTTGCTGACGCTGAATCAAGTGATGACAACGACGACGTCCCTTTATTGGAATTAGCTTCTGACGACGACTCGGATGCCGTGGTGGTTGTGGAATCAAATAATTCAGCGCTCGAGAGCTTGAACGAGAGTTTGCATATCACGATCTAATTTCAAAGGTAAAAACCGTTGTCAAGTTATTCAGGAAATCACCAACAAAAAACGACGATATACTTACTACAAAAATATGTCACTGATTGAAGTCAGATATATGTTTTACAGAAGAAGACTGGCAAAATATGACAGAACTTCAACACTTTCAACTCTACCATCTTATTAAGACTTAATTAATATCGAAAGTATCGAAAGTACCGGGAGTCCCGGTTCCATAGCCAGAAGGTCCCAAAAATCCCGGTTCTTTAAAACAAAACAGGTTCTGCATTCCCTATTTGCTACCTACCTATTCGCGGCTGAACTGAACGTATCTTATGAAATTTGGTACCTACCTACTTACTGAGATTGTATAATTGTGATGGACATAGGCTACCTACTTTGTATGTAGGTAGGTAACACGCGTGCGAAGCCGCGGGCATTTACCTACTAGTAAATAATAACAGAATGTCTCTATAGTCCTAATAGTCTTGTCTCCTACAGGTGTACCTACTTAATCCCAAAACAACGGGGGTGACAAATCGATCTAGCTAGGTTTCATTTTTAGAAAACGTTATATCCGTGTTTTATTTTATACCGAGCAAAGCTTGGTCATCCAGGTACCTACCTACTATCTATTTAATCATTGTATTATATTGCAAAAAGAATTTATTCATGTGCAATAATATAAAATTGTATCACTCGATAATAATTTTATATCACGTGGCCATCCAATTACCTCTATGCATCATACAATAGCTAACACTAGGATGTACAGGGATACCTCGTTCCACCTCTATTCCAATTCCAACACATACCTACCTACCTACCTAAAAGTATGTACTTACTTAAGTATAAAATTCAAAAAACTCGCGACACAAAATTAATTAGGCAATAGTTACTTCTAGATAACCTATTCAGGTAACACGATACCTCTGCTACCTATAAGTTGGTGAGTTGGCTATCCTGTAGATTCCAGTTCCAGGTGATGCTGCATCATCAAAACGTTACCATGATCTACATAGGTTAGGTATATTATTAATTTAACAGGACAACATTTTGAATCCATCAGACCTGTGGAATTTGCTCACATCGCTTTATCAACTAGATAATTATGCTTTAAAATCTAAAAAGACAGCCGATTTCATAGCTAGTTCCTTTCACAAGGTAGCTACTGTAAAACGTTGAGAAGTTCCATTGACTGTCTTTCGGCTCCATCATCAGATCAACTCCAGAACTTCATAAAATAATAGTGCTTTAAAATCCTAGGTACCTACTTTGTGAAAAAATAACAAACGCACTAGTCGCGACTACGATTTTCGAAGGTTCCCCTCGATTTCTCTGGGATGCCATCATCAGATCCTGGTTTCCTTATCATGGTACCACCCTTGAGATATCTCCTTTCCAACAAAAAAAGAATCATTAAAATCGGTTCATAAACGACGAAGTTATCCACGAACACATACCTACTTAGGATAAAATAAATAAATATACCTATATAGTCGAACTGAGAAACCTCCTTATTTTGAAGTGCTGGTGCTGGTGACCTTCAAATGGCTGAACAGATTTTCTAAATCACAGTTAAGAACATTCTCAAGTGATCCAGTGGTCATTCAAACAAAAAAAACTAAATCGATCTTTTCGTCCGTTTAGGACCTACGATGCCACAAAAATTACTTAGATATAAAATGTGGGTACATTAACGTGTAGCATGGATCTTAAGAATACCTACTAAATAGAAATAAACTATATTCTTTTTTTTTCTATTCTTTATCCAATAGTGTCCCACTGCTGGGCAAAGGTCTCCACCTTTACCTTCCACTCTTTGCGCTCCAAGGCCACAGTTTGCCAATTTGGCTCAAATGCATCCAGATCGTCTCGCCATCTTTTCCTGGGTCTGCCGCGTCATCTCCGACTATCAGGATTCAGGACCCACTGAGTGACGAGCTTCGCCCAACGTTCTGAATGCATTACAGTCACATGACCTGCTCAGTCCCATTTCAAATAGGATAGAAACTATAACAGGAATAGAAATAAATGATAAATCCCTAGGTTTCGACTAGAAAAAGTAAATAAGTCCTTTATGGGGAACACGGTGCGCTTCTATAATAAGCTTCCTGAAAATGCAACTAAACTACCTATTAAGAAATTTAAAGAAAACATAAAGGGTTGTATTTTAAAGAAAGCGTATTATAATAATTAAATGACTAGGTATATTATTGATAGAAATGCATGGCCTCATGTTGCTCTGCCCTCAGACAGTTAACCGACACACTTGAATTGTATAAACTCTCATGTATTAATTAGTTTTCCGTAATGGATCATGCAAAAAAGTGCCAGGACCAGGACGAGTTTCTTGCCGGTTCTTCTCGGGCTTGGGTTAGGAGGAATTGGCACCTAAATTCACCGAGTACCTACCCATGTAAGACGTTTCCAAGTCATCCTTGTGATTGTAATGAATAAAGTATCTTTTGACTTGTGACTTTTTTTGACTTACTATAAATGATCTGTACGTTTAGATGTTAGTTATTTTTAGGGTTCCAAAGACCACAAAGAACCCTTATAGTTTCGGTTTGTCCGTCTGTCTGTCCGCCCTTTTGTCCGTATGCCCTGACATACCTACTGACATAGCTAAACTAGGTAGGTAGGTATACCTATGCATAAACTATTCCGTTTTCTACAGTTGTATACCCTACACAAATAGGTTGAAAAATCTATTTTGATTTGTCCTATAATGGCCTCAATTCTGTTGGCACCAACCTAACTAATTTTAGCTAAAATTAGGTTTTGAACTGTCAAATTAACCTTTGGTATTCTGCTGCTACCAACTTATCCTAGTTTAATTTTATCTAATTTAATTAAGCGTTCCTAATTTAGTTAGATGGTACCAACCGAATAGGTTTTACAAATGCTATGACTAACTAAATATATTTTAGACAATTCCTAATTTTAGAAATGAACCAACCGAATTGCCGCCAATATTTAAAAATTCTTCGCGTTTTCGTTCGTTGTCTGATCTAAACGTGTTGTGTGACTTTAGTGGATGGTGGATTATTCGATGATGAAGGTAGGCTTTTAACAAATTACTAACAGTGCCATCTACTGACGAAAAGCTGAAAGTAAAGACTTTTTATTATTCGATTACTTCGATTTCGTTTGAACTCTGAAAGTACTTTTATTTAGTTCACTAAATTATTAATTTGTAAATACTTGATATAGCTATAATTATAAAATAGCACGTAAAAAAAAATAAGCAGGCACGAGTTACTGCCATCTATTTTCAACTAGCGAAACTTCTCAACGCGTGTCACGGAAAGTCGGCACCCCTTTGCGGGAAGTCGCAAAGGATGTCGGTGCCTTTGACCAAAGCCGAAAAGCCAAATCAAATTATTTGTCGCTCATTCGTAGCGTGGTTTTTGCTGAGTGAGGGTGCGTCTGGCTGTGATATAAAATTTAGCGAATCGAATCGATCTAAGTTTTTATTTAAGTGCTTAAAAACCTCGTTTTTCTGGTAAGTTGTTGTAAACTCAATAATTACGGACAAAGCTTGACAAAGTACGTAATTATATCCTACTAGCTGCTGCCCGCGGCTTCACACGCGTGGTACCTACCTACATAAAAAGTAGGTTATGTCCTTCTCCAAAGTCCCTTATATTTATATATCTATACCAAAATTCATCAAAATCGGTTCAGCGGTTTAGGCGTGAAAGCGTAACAAACAGACAGAAAGACCGAGTTACTTTCGCACTTCTAATATTAGTTAGATAGACCTGACTATCTAAATGCTGACTTAGCATGCTTAGTCGTTCCTTCGTCCAGCGATTAGTGCGGTCATTATTTGGATGGGTGACCACTAGTCTTCAACCCCATCTAGTGAGATAAGGGCGGGAATATGATGAGCTAGATGATCTAGGCTACTTCTGTGCTTCTGATGTCTTCTAACGGGCAGAACTCATTAAGTAGAGTAGGTACCACTAATTTACGTCAGTCAGCAGAACCTTTACCTATAAGTATAGGTAGGTAGGTAATACCTAGAACTCTATGTTCACCCTAGTTAAACATAGTTCCTTTGATAGTTCTAAGATTCATTGTTCTTTGGGGTGAACTGCAACCAAGCAAAATCGGTTAAGACTAAAATTGCTTTTATTTTGTCACGTTATTTATTTATTATGGTGGTACATCCATACTTCCAAAATTATAAATTTTATTGTCTGTATGTTACTTTTAAGGTTTCAAGGCTAAACAGCTGAATGTATCTTGATGAAATTTGATACGGAGATAGATTGTACCATGGCACCTGGGTGTGCGAAGCCGCGGGCACGAGTATTATTATAATACCTACCTATTATAATAAATATCAAAATGTTGTGTCTGTTTTTGATGGAAATTGGTATATATTGTGTCTTAGTACATAAGTTACATAAAAACAGTTCATAGCTAGTATTAAGTATCTAGAATAATCATAAGAAACATAATAAAAACAATCTACTTATTTAGACATTAATGATAAAAACCTACATACTTTTTTGAATGTGCCGCCAAACAGCACTTTTTATACCTTATTTTATTTTTATGTCTCTTTACTCTTAAATCAAATACGTCATCTTTATTTTAAAATGTTTAAATACTAAATTGTTAAAGAAAATATAAATTAAATATTGAAAAATAAAAAAAATGAAGTGATTTGACTATTTTATTACAAGGAAGTTGATCTCGTGATTGACGACTCGTCAAACGCAAGATGGTCGCCGTCATTTCCGGCAAACTTTTGTAAACTTCAAAAAGTTTTCGCGTGTGAGAAAATGTAAATAGATCAATGGAAATGTGTGTAAATAGTAATTTCTAATATTTCAGGCTCAAGAATGTATCCTACGAAGAGCTTGCTCGATTACATAGCAGAAATGGATCACTATCAAAAGTCCGACAGACTAGAAAGCAGTGAGTCAATTTTCATTTTCATGTTCAAATTACGAATGAAAAGAGTGAAATGAAAGAACAACTATTTCTTTGTATATTAGGAACCCAAGACTGTTTTTAATCAGTCCTCAACGCGATGTATTGTTCGAGTAGGAATAGACATTGTTGATGATTCAAATAGGTAGGTTAAAGTACCTACCTACTCTTGACGTAACATAGGTAGGTAAACACCATTATTTATACTAATAAATATTATTCTGTGACCAAATTGAATCTATGGAAGGTAAACACAAACCGAATAGGTACCTAGATAGGTAGGTAGGTAGGTAGGCACAAACCTTTACTATTATGTACATAAATTCTCAAATAAAATTGTGGTAGGTTTAGTAAACATTTTAAGAGTTTTGTAGTCATTTCGATCGATCGAGGTCGTCGACGTGACTCGCTCAAAATCAATTGTGCTTTTGTTTTTTGTATGAAAATTTCATAAGCGCTCCTAGCGATTCCTCTTGTAAACCATTTACAGAACAGATCAGTGTCAGTGTTACAGCCGCAATTGAGAAACTAATTAAAAGTCTATGATATATTATATATACCTTTATAACAAATAGCCGTAAATAAAATCAGAACGTTTTTAACAGTCCAAATATTCTATTGTGACTCTTGTAGTTTGGTATATTTCAATGACCTTTTTTTTGACGTGACAACGTTTAATTAATCCATGAACGCCGGCTACACGCACGAAATAGGATGACTCATTGTAACGTTACGATCGGAGCGAGAGCGCTGCACGAGCGAGCGAAAGTGGAAAAATAGTTACAAAATAGTGATTATTCAATAAAAATGATTCAATTTTATACTTAAAAGTACCTATGCAGTCATTTTATCAATGTTTTGTTTTGACGTTGTCACGTTAAACTATCGTCCGTAAACAGACTTTACAGATAACAATTTTTTTTATTTCAGATTATTTTCAATCACAAACCCCAATGACCAGAACTGGGTCATTCAACCAGTCATCAATGGCTCAGTCTTCCAGCTCCACAGAAACATCACCAGATTCCTTCCCTGACCTGACTCCACATCAATTTTCATCTGATTTCCGACCGGAAGAAGCCAGAAAGCCAAGCTTGTATCAGAGGAATGCAAATTGGAGACAGGAACAGTATGATAACCAGTTCCGGTCTGAGCACCATGATAGATTCTGTCCAGGGTCCTTCGATGCTCATCCATTCGAAAGACAGAGGTTTGATAACCACATGCCAGAAATCTATGGAAACCAACATCAAGATTTGGACAAGAATTTCAAATTAACTTCGCATTTTCAAGAGACTCCATTAATAGCCAGACGTCAACGACCAATCATGGGCAGAAAAATAATGACCACTGAAGTTCCACTCAAAACAATCAATGAGTTCCCAATCTGGCAGAACACTCCTCCTACACCACCAAAGACACTCAACCATAACTCAAATATCTATGAGCTGTTCCCATCAGAGAACAGAGGATTTGATTTCCCATCCCCAGTCAAAAGCCCTAACACTTCCCCTCAGCTCAGAGCATCTCCTCGAGTGCCTGTTTCCCCTAGAATATCCAACGCAAGCATCACCCCACCTCCTCGATCCCCATTCTCCCCTCAAATGTCTACTCCGTTCAAAGAGCCCTTGGTTGGGCCCAGTACATCCTTCAACACAAACTATGGTTCGTCAAAGATGTGTACTTTCTGTAGAAAGAACGGAGAGACTCCATTGGTATACATGACTCATGCTGTGAAAGAAAAAGTGGGAAATAAGAATGTGGTCACTTGTCCTATATTGAGGTCCCACATCTGTTCCACTTGCGGTGCATCTGGTGACAATGCCCATACCATGTAAGTATCTTCTAATGGATATTATGAGGGTAGAACCACTCAAAGCATGGCTAACATAAGCATGACAGTTGGTAGTAGCTCTGCTTTCCGTGCTGTAGGTTGGGGGTTTGCTTCCCTCCCAAAATGTTTGTGTGACGAGCATAAGTGTTTGTTCTGTGTTTGGGTGTTTTAAAGTATCAAAAGTATTTAAATGTTCTATCAGCTTCTCAGTACTATATTATGTATGTATTATATATACAAACCTTCCTATTGAATAACTCTATCTATTGCTGAAATCCGTTGAGTAGTTTAAAAGATCAAATCTGGTTAAGTTCAATACATCCAAAGCGCAAGCTTGTCGGCTCTCTTTTCGGCGAAAAATAGTGAGTTTGTAGGGAACCCCTACATTATATTGGCACAACACAATACTCGTACATACCTAACATTACATAATAACACTACATTACATTACATTACATAACATTACACATAAAACATAAACAAATTAATTCACAAGCATAGTCAGGCAAAACCCATGTCAACGCGCAAAGGTAACTCGTCACGTCTCTACGCCTTTGGGTACGCACGTCTTACCTACTGCGCGCTTTAAATATGTCCACATAGACCTTATCGGACCACTGCCTCCCTCAAGCGATTACCGTTATTGCTTGACAGCAGTCGACCGTTTCACGCGATGGCCTGAAGCTGTTCCACTAACCAATATTACAGCAGAAACAGTGGCCAAAGCATTCATCTCATGTTGGGTGTCCCGGTTCGGTTGCCCTACGGACATCGTTACCGACCAAGGTAAGCAATTTGAATCGGCACTATTCCAGCAATTGTCTAAGTTCATTGGCTTCACACATCGAAGAACCACCGCCTACCATCCTCAATGCAACGGCTTGGTCGAGCGATTCCACAGACAGCTGAAAACAGCTATAACCTGCCACGGTGAGCCAAACTGGACTGAAACCTTACCACTTGTCCTCCTAGGCATAAGAAGCGCTATCAAAGAGGACATCAAGTCATCGTCAGCTGAGTTACTGTATGGAGAGCCACTTCGACTTCCTGGCGAATTTTTCGACCAAAACATCGCCAACCACACCGTCGACATTGCTGATTTTTCAGCTCGGTTGAAATCCTTCGCCGATAAAGTTCGTCCGGACCCAACCCAACATCATTCCACAAATAAGGTGTTTATTTTTAAGGATCTTACCACATGTAACTACGTATTTCTTAGGGAAGACGCGCTACGTGGATCTTTTCAACCCGCCTATACTGGACCCCATGAAGTTTTAAAAAGAGGTGCAAAATATTTCAAAATACATGCGAAAGGCAGAGATGTCACGGTATCAGTAGACCGCCTCAAACCAGCTTACACACTGTCTGATGACACGGCCTCAGCTGATGACCGCAGGCCTCCAGAAGAACGTCATTCACAACCTGCGACCCCGCATCCCCAAGATGCCATAATACGGACACGGTCGGGAAGACGTGTTCGTTTTCCGGACTATTATCGACCGTAAACACGGCCTCTGGGAGGGAGTGATGTAGGGAACCCCTACATTATATTGGCACAACACAATACTCGTACATACCTAACATTACATAATAACACTACATTACATTACATTACATAACATTACACATAAAACATAAACAAATTAATTCACAAGCATAGTCAGGCAAAACCCGTAGTATGCGCCAGGCGAGTCGCAACCGCATTCCTGAGCCGCAAGGCGCAGTAAATACCTACCGATGCGCGCGCGGCGACCGACGGCGCTGCGCCGCGCCTCCAGTCGAGAGAAAGCCTTCTACCGCGATACTGTCTTGCGCTTCCGCTTACCTTTAGACCACCAGCTCTTAATTTCTACCTGTGCTTATTTCTACTTCATTTCTTCTATACTTGTGTGATTGTGAACTATCGAACTATCTGTGTAAACCTGCCTAGTGTCTTACCTAATAAAAGGATTGTTCCAACTTAACCTGCACGGTGTGGACTACATCATTTACGCTGCATCCCACACACAACACCAACAACATAAAGGTAATCCTAAAGTACCAACCACAAGTTTCTCCAAGTCCCCGTTTACCGAAATGTACCGGTAACTGTAGAAGATCATCTCGAACTCTTGGGAGTTTCACTTACACGGACTCTCAATTTTGGCTTCTATATCGAGTCCAAGGCCAAGACTGCTGCCTTGGAATCCTCAACAAGGTGAGGCGATACTTCACACCTGGACAGCTTTCCACTTTATATAAAGCTTAAGTCCGGTTGGGTATGGAGTATTACTGTCATCTATGGGATGGTTCAGCCAAACACCAGCTGGCTGCCTTGGACTCGATTAAGTGTAGAGCATTGAGGATGATGGGTGAACAGCTTAACGCTGTAAGTTCCAGAGTCTCGAGCACCGTAAAGTTGCTTGCCTTTCGATCTTTTATAGGATACATTTCCGGGAATGTGCCCAGGAATTACATGATCTGATTCCACCATCTCCTTTTCACAACAGGACAAGCAGACGTACCGCTCAATACCATCCATACCTTGTCAACCTACCACCCTAACGAACAAAGCCCTGAGTTTCCACATTTATAATGCGTACAGCCAAGGATTGGAATGCTTTGCCGTCGTCTGTCTTTCCCGAACTCTACAATCTAGGTCTCTTCAAATCTCGAGTAAATAGATTTCTTCTAGACCTGCGTACCTCATTGTCGGCCACATCGTCGCTTAACATCAGGCGAGATCAGGTCAGGTGGTCAAACGTAGTTTATTGAAGATAACAAAAAAAGATCGAAGCAAGCATACAGCGGAATCGACTTCATGTCATATCCTTTTTATGTAACCTTAAAATGTTACAATGTATTATTTGTCTTTCAGCACATACTGCCCGGTCCTGCGCAGTGATAACAACGGCCAGCCTTTGCAGTCAACCACCATCACACTTAAAAACACGCGCGTCAAAAGCAACGGTAGGCGTAGGTATTAAGCTTGCTTGGGTGTGAAAGTTACTTAAACCACGGCTGAGGTGTCTGGAAGCATGGATTAGCTGCTTCAATTATCTTAACAGTGCTTTTTGAAGACCAATTTGCACCTAGCGCGATACTGACATTACTCATATTTGCTTGGTTTTCTGCGTTAAAATACTGCATTTGGATATTAAGGCGAGTACCCTAAGCAAATGACCTTAAAGCGCTTTGACGACGCTCGTTTTTTATCGGAAAATATAAAATATGGGGTTTTAAACAATATTTTGTAACATTTTGATAAACACGGGATATTTTCGTTGTGAAGACTCGGACACTACCGTGTTTTAAACCCATGCTTTTAAAAATATATAATAGTAAACCTCGCAAAACTTATAATAGTGGAATTATTAAGTTTATTTTCTTGTAAGCTGTAAGTTACAACAATGTCAAATTTAGGAGATAATGATGATTATAAGTATTTTATACCATATTTCATAATTAAATTACAACAATAATTTTAAAACAATTTGAAACATGGAAGTTGAATGCTAAATATTGACAACACCATATTTTTATTTCACTTTCAAAACTTTCGTGAGTTGTACTCACATACTTACATATTATCGTTTTGATAAACACGGGCTTTACTCACGTATTATTTTGTCGATGGAGACACCGACAATGTTTCGAGTCATCTAGAGAATCTTCATCAGGGTGAGTTTGATCCGCGGTCCGCTCGTTGCCGCTCGAGTTCACGGTTCGCACTGCGGGTGAGGTATCTCGCGGCGCGAGTCGTGCGTGCAGGTAGAGGGGGAAACGTTGTCACGGCAGGCGGTAGCAAATTTGGTACTAGTACTGGCTCTTCGACTTGCCACTCGTGCCCTCAACATTGGGAACCGTCAAACATACAGCACTGACACTATCTCTAACCGGCTCCACATCGTTACTGAAACGTTCCGTGCAGACAAGGTTTCCAGGCTGGAGAAAGAAACCAACCTTTGTCTCGGTTGAAGTTCGGAGCACGGCCGATTTCGATTGCTTCACGGATCTTTCGAGATTAATGATGAAGATTCTCTAGATGAATCGAAACATTGTCGGTGCCTCCATCGACAAAATAATACGTGAGTAAAGCCCGTGTTTATCAAAATATTTTTATGTTAAGATTACTCTTTCAATTAACAAGCAGATGGCTACTAAATAGCAGATACATTTTTTCTTTACAAAAGGTTAGTTGCTGAGGGTAGCGTCTTAATTTGGACTATGATTTTGAATGGTTGTTTTTTCTAATTCTTATTCACTGAAAACTTATCTTTAATGCTATGATGTGACAGTAGGAAATTACTTGAAGTCAATATATAAGCAGCTATATTATATCAGCAATCAACTCATTTGATTAAAATAAATATCATGCTATTCAGAGACCAGCTTAAAGCACATATGTTTTAAAATAATATCATTTTGAATGCTTTGATATATTTTTGAACTTTAAAATTTTTTGAGCAAATGATTTAACTTTTAAATTGAATAAAACAAGCTAAAAAAAAGTAGTATGCTAAAATAATTCTCTGAATCCTTTATTATTTTTTCATAATGCTTGTATGGAAAAACAAATTTTTATAAGAAATTGCAATTATTTTAATTGTATGATTTTTATGAATGTTTTCTATCACAAGCTAAAAAAAAAAGTAGTATGCTAAAATAATTCTCTGAATGCTTTATTTATTTTTTATAATGCTTGTATGGAAAAACAAATTTAGTATAATTGCAGTCCAATAATTTTAATTGTATGATTTTTATGAATGTTTTCTATAATTTATACTTGATGATCTACTATGACATACTGATCATAAGTACTGAACAGATACATTAGTTATTCTTGCTCAAACTATGTCTTAAAAACTTAAAAACCAAGTTTTTACAAAACTGACAATTTTTTTTATGTAGACTATAAATCATAATTTTGACACTCATGGTAGAAATCTCAACTCTTTTTAATAATTTCATTTTAACCTGATATTATGTGTGTTTTTGACTTTAATTTTTATCCTGATTATATAATTTGACCCTGACCAATAAAATTTTAATCATGATAATTTTAATAATTTTTGTTTTATATTGCTTGACAGAATTTTACATTATAACATTTTTAACTTTTGCACTCTTGAAAAGGGTATCCAAAAGTTCCAAAATGACTTTAAGATTATGGTACCTACATATTTTAGTTATTACTATACCTTTTCACATTTAAGTATTGACTAAAACTAAACTATCATGCCATTGTATCACAACACAGCGCGTTCTGAATTTAATTTTGTATGAGTAACATTTCTAAAAGCGCCTCTGGCGGATGTTTTGTGCAACATTTTTTCTTACAAAATTGTAGACCTATTTTCTAGTTACTATCTTATGAATCTTATCTAATTAGTAAAGATGTTAATGTAAAACGTAAAATTTACTTCTATTACGAATTGCTTTTTTGATTGCTTTTGATTGCTTTAGCTGTCAATTTTTAAATTCGGAAAAAGTACTAGCTAAAAAAAGGAGTATACTTACTAAATTAATTTTTTGAATGCTCTATTATTTTTTCATAATTAATGCTTGTATGGAAATACAAATTAAGTATAAAATGCAGTCTTGGTGCATACAGCATTTATTATTTTTTAAATTTTATAATGTTGAGTAAATCATTATTTTGTAAATGATTTAATGTTTAAAATTAAGAAAAAGTCAAAGCCAAAAAAAGATACTAAAACAATTCTTTGAATTCTATATTACTTTTTTATAATTAATGTTTGTCTGGAAGTAAAGTTTAGTATAAATGCAGTACATAATTTTAATTGTATGCCTTTAGTAGACAGGCATGTATTATTTTTATGAATGTTTTCTATATATATGATTGATGATTTATGCTATTTATGCTACCGAATTAGACAAAATTATCATAAATACTGAATATTTATATAAGTTGTGCGTAATGACTTGCTCATACTATATTCTTAAAAACTTAAGAAACAAGTTTTTACAACTGACAATTTTTATATTGCTGTAAATCATAATTTTGACTATCATGGTAGAAATCTCAACGCTTTTTGACAATTTCATTTTACTTTCAAAACTTTCGTGAGTTGTACTATACATTTTGACAAACACGGGCTTTACTCACGTATTATTTTGTCGATGGAGGCACCTACATTGTTTCGATTCATCTAGAGAATCTTCATCAGGGTGAGATTGATCCGCGGTCCGCTCGTTGCTCTAGATTCTCTAGATGAATCGAAACAATGTCGGTGCCTCCATCGACAAAATAATACTTGAGTAAAGCCCGTGTTTGTCAAAATGTATAATTTCATGTTAATCTGATATTTGGTGTATTTTTATGTTTTGTATTTTTATTTATACCCTGACTATATAATTTGACCCTAACCAACATATTAATCATGATAATCTAATAATTATTTGTTTTATATTGCTTGACAAAATTTTACCCATTTTATAACATTTTTTGACTCTGTACACTCAAAAGTACTTATTCTACAATGGCTTAAATTACGGTAGGTACTTAAATTTTTTACAGTTATTATAATACCTTTTTACATTTAAGTATTGACCTAAAACTGAATGATCATGTCATTTAATAAACAGCGCATTTTTAATTCAATTTTGTATGAATATCATTTTTGAAAGTAATAAGCGCCTCTGGCGAATGTTATGTGCAACTTTTTTTTTTCATAAAAAATGGGAAAACCTTTTTTCCAGCTAGTGTTTTATAAATGTACCTAATTGTTAAGATTTATTTTTATTACGATTGAATCTAATAATGACCCTGATATGTTTTAAGTGACAATTTTTTATTTTTTATTTTTGATAAGTATTTTTTTTAGTTTTGCATGTTCGGTTTTTATTCTTACACACCATGTTGCCTGAATAATTGTAATGACATTCTGGCATGCTTTTCAGTTCACTTCTTATTGTATTGGCATGCTTTTTTGTAACAATATTTATTTTTTATCCTTTTGCACATTGATATTATATCCACTTTGCTAAATATACCGTGTAAAAAGTATATTATCAACATCAATGATAATCATTGTATTGTTGTATACATTTTTAGGGAACAAAATTTTTGTGACCTTTGTCTATGAACTATAATTGATTGATTTTGGTGGTAGATGAATTAAAGTTAAAAAACATTAAAATTCATAAATAAACGTACAAATTGTATGAAAATTATTATTTTATTATTTTTCTCAGAGGCTTCACTTACAATTGTATGAATGCAAAGTTTTTATTTAATTGAAAAGAATTAGGATTTAAGGTTGATTTGACTGACATTTAATTAATTTAGATTTAATTTTTCATCTAGTGTTTGAACCAAATAGTTCCTTTTCAAGTGTACTTTATGTACCTTTTATACTAGTTTAAGTTGCATGTTTTGGTTTTTATTACACTAACTTACTAAATTGTATGCTTTTCATTTATTTATGGCACCCAAATAGGTTTAGATCAAGTACTTCTAATGCGGAAATATAGTTATTTATAAAATCATTTCTAGGTATAACCTCTGCCTGTGGCTTGGCTCGCTTATAAAAACTAGTAGGTACGAACATGTTTCAAACAAATTGGTTCAGCTATTATCTAGCTGTGTGGTACCTACTTAACACATTCACTGCCACTGACACGCCTCGCGTGTTCAGGCTAATCTAAGTCTCTACGCCAAGAACACGCCAGGCGTGTTTTGAATGTTTCGGTTATATTTCCAAAACTAAGCCAGATTTTCTGTTCAAATTTTTAGTGCATCATTTTTAAAGGATAGGCTATGGCATATTGAAGCGGTTCCCTAAAAAAACTAGTTAGATTTTTTTACGAAAAATAGGTATTTTGTAGTGCCGAGAACACGCTAGGTGTGTTCACTTACTGAAGCTACCCTTAGGTTCCCAAACTTTTTTATTCTTTTAAATGCTTCGCTAATTTCAGAGTTATAAGCTTGCGATATGAGATTTTTAACCAGTATTTGATGACAAAACGGAATGTCATAATTTATCGAACCGTTGTTTTTACCGTATACAGTACTGTGTCATGTATGAATAAATAATAAATAAATAAATAATGCCGGACATTTCACACAGCACCATCTGGCCCCAAAGTAAGCAGAGATTGTGTTATGGGTACCACATGACTGATATACTACTTATATGAAGTCGCTTATACAACTCCATACGCCATCAATGAAAAAAAAACGTACCTATCCGATGTATATCTTTATATAATTATACATACACACACAGTGACATACACACGTACAGTAAAATTATCTCTATTATATAAAAATCAATTGATGTTCGTTTGTCTCGCTAAAAATTTTGTCATCATTAATATCTTCCGTTTCCGGTACAAATTTAACGTTTCTGAAAAAAAGATAAGAAATCAATTTATTTCATTTGAATATTTTGAATTTAATTCATACTTATGTAATTAGGTAAGGCCAATCAACCAACATTACGATAATACGAGATAAATAACGTAAACAAACTTTCTGCAGTTCAAAGCTTTTTATCGGTTTAATAATTTAGATGAATTCACTCATATAAGACTGAAAATATGTTTAAATATGATTGTCACTCAATATATTATTAAAAAAAATGTACTTGCACTGTTAACAATGCCAATGTTACAGTTCACAATAAAACTTTATTCATTTATGCATGGGAATTTTAGTAAAAAAAGTTTGAGAACCTTGAATTACGTTATAATAAATTTACTTACTAAAATCTGTTTTTCTAAGCAATGCCGCGAGCACGCCTAGCGTGTCCGCGGTTTTATACGGTGGCATCTCGATAAACTTCAAGAAAATCGTGGTGGCAGTGAATGAGTTAAAAAGTGGACTATTTCTGACCCCAAGGTACAATCTATCTCCTTATCTAATTTCATCAAGATCCATTCAGCCGTTTAGCCGTGAAAAGGTAACGAACAGACAGTGACACTTTATATATTACTAGGAACTTAATCCTTCCATTGGCGAAACCTATAAAAATACGTTCGGGCGGTTAAAATAGTGTTGAGTTTTGCGGCCGACAAGCAGGTGCCAACCGGGAGACTTAGTTTCATAATATGTATAGATAGATGGCGCAACTATTCAACTCAACCTTCTTTTGATTTTAATTCTAATTTACCGAGGCTGGATCCTACTGGGCAGTGGTCTCTAACCTTCCGATTTTTCTGTATTTCTTCCGATAAGGGGTCTGTTCTACCGAAATGCTACGATTTTTCCACGATTTTACAGAAGCACCAAGATCCCACTTGGTACCTAGCTTATTATTTTTTTGAAATTTCTAGATTTTGTATTACCATTATTTAACAATTTTAACAAAGAAATGCAAGCAGAACACCCAAAAATCGATAGTATGAAAAAGAATCTGGAACATTAAGAACTAAGTATTTTTGATTCCTTTTTAAAGAGATTGTTTAACTAGCACTCTAATCTAAAATGTTGATTTTCAAAATGCTAGAAACTTTGTGGATAACGACGCTGTATAGGTAGGTAGGTACTATGTTGCTGCAGCGTCTAACACTACCTAGTAGTTCAAGCAATGATAAATATCATTGAGATTAACAAATCAAAGCATTTTCTGATGGTGTAGAACTATTTTGGAATGAAGTAAGTTTACTAAAACGTGGCGATGACACTCAAAAATTTTAAAGTGTCAAACTGGGTAAATGTCTGCCATACCAATTTCTAATTGAGAATATAGATGGCACTGCAACTTTCGAAAAATAATAAAATTGTAGTACCTACTTCTGTTAAGCAGTCACCTAATAGGTAGGTAGGTATATACGAATTACCTCACGTCACGTTACTAAACGTAAGATGAGTGGTTATATTTTTATCTATCTTGTTCTTACTGAAATGGAATTGGAAAAACAGGCGAATCAGGCCAAAAGTTTTCTATTTTTAGTTATTTCATGGCCAAACAACTCATGTTTAGTTACGTCTTTGCTAGTGGCGCATGTGCTTACAAACCATTACAATAAACCAATAAATTTTGATATTTTACAAAAAATATTAGGTACATAAGTAGTAAAAATGTCGAGAAGGGCTTACGATTGGACCGTTGATACCGAAAATCTTCCTGTGATGAAGATAGTGACGCCGCGAAATGTTGTTATGGAAGGTTTCTATGGAATGTAAGTATTTACCTACCATTGATAGTATGTATTATTTGTTTTTTGTCTACGGACCCCAAACTTAGTTGATACGGAACTCCCGCAGATTACGGAACCCAGACTTTAGTACTATCCTTACATAATTATCACATCCAAAATTTATGTTTAAAAATATTAATGACATTTATAAATATTTTATGAAGATATTAAAATAAGACTCAGATAATATGATTAAGCAATATTTGCATAATGCGTTAAAATACCTTTTATTTTTATTTCTGCTAGGTTTGTCTTCGTAAACGCAAACTCACAGTGAAAAAAAAAGAAGCTAACGTCAAGTAACAGCTGATTTTCTCAATCGGTCATCTGTCATGTCAGTCAGTCATAAAATAAAAATAAAAATAGTCAAATCAAAATCAACCAAAACCCGATGGCTAAGTGAAAAAAAATCAAAATTACAGTTAAATTAAATTAAAACTACAAAAAATGAGTTCTCCAAAGAGCGTAGGAACCCCCACCACTGGATCTAAAGTTTTATTTTCTGGCGCTGAACCGGATAGCGAAGTCGATGAGTGCTGTAAACCTGAGTTTATATACGGTGGTCCCTTTATAAACGTTAAAAAAATCGAACCCTTCATGAATACAGCGACGCCCATCAACTTACAACTACAAGGAACGTTTAAGAAGTAAGTAAGTAAAATAAACGCGCCAAATCCTCTCAAATGGTACCTACTATTTTACAGAAATCCTCTGAAGTAAGTGCATGATAGGAGTAAATGCACAAAAGGAGTCTCTAAGACGCACTTTAATTCTTTCACCACTCTGGTTCGAAGGAACTAGTGATACGATAAGAAAAACAGCAGCGGCCAAATTTGGTGACAGTCAATAGGGCCGCCCAAAGGCCTACTTTGAAAAGCTGGTTCCGATGAAAATCGGTCACAGCCTTCACCCATCCTAACATTGTAGAATGTTGCTTGATCTATTATAAACAACTTATTTGTATCACTAGTTATTAAACAATTAAAATGTGCCAAAGGGGCTGCTTTTGTGCACCTGGCACATTTCAAAACTTTTGTGGGTTTACAATATGCTGGTTTTCTTTCAATGGTTTCCTTCACTGTTTGGTATGCCATGAGTGTGTCAACCTGTGAAGAAACATAGTGGAACTAACAGCAGATAAGTCGGTATATATATTGTCTATGTTGTCTAGATTGGGAGCACAATTGATTCCTCGACCATGTATACCTAGGTATAAAACAGTAGGATCGGGAAAAAGAAAAAATTTTGAAACCATAAATCCATTTGACTAGGACTTTATATATAATTAACAAAATTAGTAATGCACATCTCAGTTAGTAGTAGTCTTGCCTTCTACTGTAGGTTGTGGGTTCAATAACCATCCAGGATAAACAATTTTGTGATGAAAATAGATGTTTTGTTTTAGACATAAAACACAGACTTGTTTCATAAACTAAGTAGGCAGGACCATCGATTCTGAACTCTACTGCGAACAACTGATGAGATTAAAGCAAGAAGTTGAGAGAAAGCGGCCGGAATTAATCAACAGAAGGGGTGTGGTTTTTCATCATGATAACGCTAGACCTCACACATCTTTAGCCACTCAGCAAAAATTAAGAGAGTTTGGCTGAGTTTGGGTGGTGTTAATGCATCCGCCGTATAGTCCTGACCTTGCACCTTCATATATCCACCTGTTTCCGTCTCATCAGAATTCTTTAGGCAGTGTCAGGTTAACATCACGAGAGGACTGCCAAAACCACTTGTCGCGGTATTTTGATCAGAAGTTCCAAAATTTCTATAGCAATGGGATCATGTCCCTACCTACAAGATGGCAAAAAGTTATTGAACAAAATGGTACCTACATACTTTAGTTAAATGTAAATAAACAATATTAAAAAATGTTTTGAATTTTCTTAAAAAATGCGAAGAAACTTTTTCCCCAGCCTATTATTACAAACATTCAAAATCTAATGAATACCTTTAAAATAATACCTAATACCTTTAAACGAGCAATTCTTGAAATGAAATGAAATGAAATTTATTGAAAGAATAACAAACATAAGTAATCAGTGTACAATCATAACTTAACCTAATTTAATATATTTCTATAATTATTGGTTTTTTATTACTGATTGGACGAACATTGGTCAAAATTCAAAATTCAATATCACTTTATTCAATACAATAACAAGGACCAATTTGAATCGTCTTCTTACATGCTAGTGAATCTAGGTGCCGGTTCCTACTAACCCCAGTACAAGAAGAATCCGGCAAGAAACTTGTCTGGTCTTAGCACTTTTTTGTATGGCTCTTGACAATTTTGTCACGGATGCCGAGTCGAGTTGGAACAGATTCATCCCAAGCTTACCCCCCTACCCTAACTAGGATCGGTGTCCTGTGATATGGTGTACCAATGCCCACCGCGGGACGATTTGGTTGAGGCTATTCTTGTATAGGTATATATATAATCTGAATCTCGAAAACGGCTTCACGGTTTTCATGAAATTTAGTATGCAGGGGGTTTTGGAGCGATAAATAGATCTAGCTAGGTTTCATTTTTAGATATCGTCGTTTTATCCGTGTTTTACACAGTGCAAAGCTCTGTCATCCAGGTACTTGGAATTGATTTTTCACAGAGTTGACATCTTACCAGTTACCTTGCAAAATAAGTATATGGATATTAGGTAGGTACAGGCGCGGATCCAGGCCTCTAAAAAGGTTGTGGGCACAGCCACCCGAAAATCGGTCAAGTGCGAGTCGGAGTATTAACTCCCTCATGATCGATATACTACTCTGTCAAGAAAGTACCGGGAAACGATCAATAATACACAAAATTTTAGTTATTCATCCAAATTTATATTATCCCCTTTAAAGTATGGTCCTTCAGAAATTATACGCTTACGCCGACGAATAATCCAATCATCAAAACATTTTTTTTACGCTTTTTCCGGAATTGAGTTCAGTTCTCGCCGCGAATTCTCCTTTATGTTTTCTACCGAATGAAAACGGGTACCACGAAGTGGTAATTTGAATTTAGGAAAAAGAAAGAAGTCGGCTGGAGCCATATCTAGTGACTAAAGAGATTGCTCGATATTATTTGTTGAGTTTTTAGTCAGAAATTCGTTTACAATGATGGCTTTCTGCGAAGGCGCATTATCAAAGTGCAAAATCCAAGAATTTTCTTTCCACGATATTGGTCTTTTTCGTCAAATTTGCTATCTTAAACGCTGCATAACGCTCAAATAATATTCTTTATTTACCGTTGACCATCCAGCAAGATTTCCGAGTGCACAACACAAAGAAACAGTCAAAGCATGACTTTGACTTTTGATCTATTTTGGCGAGTTTTTTTCGGTTTCGGTTCAGTTGGAAGGCGCCATTTCGAAGCTTGTTGACTAGTTTTCATGTTATACTCGTAAACCCACGTCTTGCCACCAGTAACAATGCGTTTCATGAATGTTGGGTAGGAATTGACTCGTTCTAGAATGTCCCCAGCGACTTTTGTGCGATAACTTTTTGGAGAAATACATGTCTCTTCGGACTAGCCGAGCTGCAACATGTTTCATACCCAAGTGATTATTTAAAATGTCTTAGAAAATTTGAAAATTTTTTGGCTATCTCTCTCAAACTTGAATGAGGATTTTCAGTCACTATTTCTTTAACTTTTGCGATGTTAACTTCAGTTGAAGACGTTGATGGCCTACCAGAGCGAGGCTAATCTTCCATCTCATCTCGACCGTTTTTGAACGCTTTGTACCACTCACAAGCATGTGTTTTTGATAAAGTAGATCCACCGTAAACCTTCTGTAACATTTTTAGGGACTCCGAACACCAATTCCATTGGCGATGCAAAATTTAAGACAAACTCTGGTCAATGTTTTTGTCCATTATTAAATTCGCAATACATACTATTATTATGATCTAACTAAAAACAGCACTGTATTTAATATAAATAACAGATGCAACTCAAACTCCGCGCCAAAACTAAAAATCTAAAAACAATGAAAACAAAATATGTAGGTAATTTGGAACCATAAACAAATCATCTATTCTCGATACTTTTTTGACAGAATGTAGTGCATATCCACAGAGGACATGTTTACTAATAGGACGCCCTGCGGGCCTAGCACGGCACGAGGAGAAATAGTCTTTCCCCCGTTTTCATCCACCTGTGGTGGACAGGTGGTGGTGTATTTCCACTGACAGGTGGATAAAAAGGTGGAAAGACTATTTCTCCTCGTGCCGTGCTAGGCCCGCTGATCAAGATTTTGTACAGTGTCTACAGTAAATGTGTGTTTGTTTTCACATCACTGTTTCACATAAATAGATTCTAAACTACTGAACCGACTTTGGAGGATTTCTTACAACTTCATAGGATATCAAATTAAATTAAACGCTAGTATACATTTTACATTAAATAATTTGATTAAGTACTTAAATTACAAATTCAAGCTTACATATCTTTTTCACGAAAACGTTGATAATATCATTCCTTGTGTGGGTGTAATAAGTAGACCTAGCCAGGATATAGGTATGTACTTTCCTGTGCCAGTGCCTGTGTGAGGCATGCAACAAATATTTTAATCTGCGAAGAGTAGAGTTGCCAGTATTTGTTAGAATATTTGTAAGAAAATGTATTAAACATATTTTAATAATTTTTTTACCAATCAAGTATTATTGTACCATGAAAAAAAATATATGTATATATTATATATATAATATATACATATAATTATATATATAATATATACATATAATTATATATATATATATATATATATATATTATATATATATATATTATATATATATATATTATATATATATATATGTAGGTAGGTTAGGTAGGTAGGTACCTACTTTTTAAAAGTTGCATATGGACATTGCAATATGGAATTTATTTATTGTATGTAGGGTATCTATGCAGATCATATTCTTAATGTGTCACTAGTTATTTCAAACCAGTAAGGTGAAAAGATTATAGTGGCGCATTTCAGAGGCTCCTATCGTGCATTTGACACACATGTCTTAATTTTTTTTTAGGTTTAATTTAATATTTACAAAAGACAGTCTTCAAGACACTGGTGGCAATTCGGTTGGTTCATTTCTAAAATTAGGAATTGTCTAAAATATATTTTAATTAGTCATAGCATTTGTAAAACCTATTCGGTTGGTACCATCTAACTAAATAAGGAACGCTTAATTAAATTATATAAATTAGGATAAGTTGGTAACAGCATTTGACACTTCTAAACCTAATTTTAGCTTAAATTAGATATGTTGGTGCCAACAGAATTGAGGCCATTGGCAGCAATAGGCCACTGGCAGCAATATCACGTTGAATGGCAATGCTAATAAGCCTACATTTAAAATGATCACAGCGAAATACGACGTATCAATAATACAACAATACCTAAATACCGGCTAGTCAATGCCATACATGAACGCTTCCGCGTGCAAACGTTAATTTCACGTGTCGTCTCATAGCCCGGATAGCTCAGTCGGTAGAGCATTGGACTTTTAATCCAAGGGTCCAGGGTTCAAGTCCCTGTTCGGGCGGCTTACTTTTTGCATTGTGTTTTTTTATATTCTCGCATATCCTGCAATTTATTTAGGATTTTGTTAATATTTGGTACTTATTATTTTAGAAATACTGATTTTTTTTTTATGGCAACTTTTTAGTTTATTAAATGTACTTAAAATATGGCTATTTTAAACGGCAAACGGCTATTGCCTACTTATATGTTTATTTTCTGTATGTTATATAAAGAACTGGCTGACCTGGCTGCTGCCCGCGGCTTCGGACGCGTAGTACCTACATAAAAGTTTAGCAAACATACGAGTACATAAGATTTTTTTTTTTTTTTTAATATGACCCCTATCTAGCACCAAAGTAAGCAGAGCTTGTGTTTATGGGTATACCACATGACTGATATGCTACTTCTATACGTATGTATTTTTTTAAATATTATACTTAGAAACACCCAGACCTGAGTCAAATACTTGCAGATCATACAAACATTTGCCTCGCTGCGAGAATCGAACCCGCAACCTTCTGCGTCTCAGGACTTTTGTTCACTGCGCCACTGAGGACACAAATACAAATATCTGCAAGTATTTGTCTCTTAACACCCAGACTGTTTCTATGTATAATATGTATTTCGAAAAAAGACCACGCAAGCGATGGCGCGACGAGCTGTACACTTTTAGCGAATGGCGGTGGCAGACTCGAGGGATGGAAAACTCGAGGCCTCCCCTCGGCCTTTGCCCAGCAGTGGGACAGTACGGGCTAAAAACAACACAAAAAATTATATAAGTAGTATATGAGTCATGTTGTATCCATAACACAAGCTCTGCTTACTTTGGGGCCAGATGATGCTGTGTGAAATGTCCGGCAATATTTATATTGACTTTCGTTTTTTTTTTGTTTCAGGAGTTTTGCGTACTACTCCCTCAAAGAGCGACTTCCCATCATACTCACTAAAGTAATAGACTACTTGTCAAGGTCGGGAAGTCAAATAAAATCAGCAAATGGTGCTGTAAGTTTAAGTGTTTTTTAAATGACTTAAAAAGACGATTATTTTGTTGTTATTTGTTACCTATATTACGCTTAGTCGAGATACGCTGTCAACGCGTACATTGGATACGCGTTACAGTTAATGTACGGATCGCCGCGAACCTGAACGCGAGGTCAATCAATCCATAGCGCTACGCGAGCCCCGTCAGGCATCAACCATCAATCCGAGAAACACGGTTGCGTGCACTACCACCGCTGCGGCATTACTCATTATTCAATACATTTTAAATAGGTATAATTACGTTTTAAAAACTAAAAAGAAAACCGACTTCATTGAATGCAATTTGAGAGCATAAAATTATTTTATTCCGAAATGTTTTAAAGTAGATGCATTTTGTTTATATACTATGGGTAAACTAACCAAAAATATCATCGATGTACACAATTTTTTGATTTTTGTTGATTTTATAAAAATCCGCTCGACCGATTTCGATAAAATTGAAATACCCTAAAATACCCTTTGAAACAAAAAAATATTTTGAAATCGGTTCAGGCGTCTCTTAGTATGCAATCGGTGAACATACATAAAAAAAAAGATTTCGACGAATTGAGAACCTCCTCCTGTTTGATGAAGTCGGTTAAAAAGAGAAACAAACGAAAACCTAGATGGTGGATAAAAAAATCATAAATTTATACATGGCCAAATCAATCTATGAGTATATTTAAGACGTAAAAGATTTTTAATATTGATATAGTCCCTAAAAAATGTTGGTTAGCTAATTACGTAATAACTTAAGACAGAAGGTTCTTAAGTAGTGACTGAATAAATTAACGGACTTGGTATTACAAGGATGTCACAACTTTTTACGGTAGAAGAACTGAGTTGCGCGAGACGGTTTTATTACAAGTTATTTTTTTGATGGCATCTCATTTCTTTTTGTAGATAGTCCTACTTTTTACAAGTTACCTTTGAACATAATTATATCTAGCATATATTATTCCATTATATTATACAGGTACACTAATGTACTGATACGTTGATTCCCCACATAATATGGGAAAAGGGCAGGTAGATGATGATGATGATGATGTTGATACAGGTACACTGATTCATTCACTGCATATGTAACTTTGTAATCTATACGTATAAAAGTGCTTAACCTGACTGATTGACTGATTCATCATCGCCGAGCCGAAACCGCTAAAGCTAGAAAGTTGAAATTTGGAAGGAAGCTTTCTTTTGTAGCAAAACCACCCACTAAGGAGGGATTGTTTAAAATTCAACCTCGAAGAGGGTGGGGGATTTGCTTGAAACTTGATATGAATTATTAAAATGCAAAATAAATAAACACGTTTCAGGATTTTTCAAAATAACCCTTACAAAGGGGTAAAATGGGGTGTCAAAGTTTGTATGGGAACTTTTTAACGGGTGGTGTGATTTCTTAGAAACTTGGTTTGGATACTTGAAATTCAAAATAAATGGACACGTATTTCAGGATTTTTCGAAATAACTCACATAAAGGAGTAAAATGGGGTGTGAATGTTTGTATAGAAACTTTGCAACCTGGGGAAGGATTTAAGCTACAATTCCTTTAAAAAAAATGCGGACGAAGTCGCGGGCAACAGCTAGTCCTTTATATTTATTTAGGATTACAAAGTTATTTATAATAACAAAAATAATAATAAATCTTTATTCATTACCTTAGAGCTAAGGGTTACAACAGGTAATATAATATTTATTATTACAATATAATACTTATTATGTAACTATACTTAGGTAACTGTTTACAATATGCTGTTTAATTTATGCAGTTAGTGTATCTAGAAAACTGCTGAACTGTGTTGCTTTTTTGCTCGACTTGGCAGATAATAAATAAAAGGTCAAAACTTAAAATGAAGTTAGTTGACAGTATACAAACAGAAATAGTTACAGAAATGTACAAAATAATATACAATAATATAAAATACACGTGAAACAGTTGAGCTATCTAAGGACCGTTTAAAACGATCTATAGATAGCTCAACTGATCCAGATCACTGCCAGAGGGCAGCGTTCCCAAGATACTGGCGGCATTACCACGTTGAATGGCAATGCTAATACGCTGGGCCAGATAAGAACCAGCTCTTGAGTCACGCAATGTATCTACCAGACGCCGTGAAATAATTTTGAAAACGCGGAGGGCACCTGTTCCCCACGTGTCCAGGGTCTTGACTCCAAAAGGCTCAAATATGTAGAAGTAGAATTATTAATTAATATTATTTATATTAGCTAGATTAGGTTAGATGGCGCTGAGTGTATTATCCACCAATTTCTGTATATCTCTCTTCCAGAGCGATGAAGATCTCCAAAACTACATCAGATACATCTCCAAGCTAAAAAGCGATCTGATGACGAACAAGAAGTACGAGCTTTTCACCGAGGATACGCCCGACGCTAAGAAATGGAACTCATGGATCGAAGCGTTGGATAGTCCTCGATATTTTACTAACGTATGGGTTTTTAGTGAATGCTATGTCTACAGAAGGCTCAGAGAAGGATGTGAATTAAGGTGAGAAAGATATAGGTAGCAGTAGTGTGTTAGAAAGAGACAGCTGGACGAATAGACTAAATAATAATAAATATATAATACCGGAAATTTTACTCGGCACCTAGCCCCAAAGTAAGCAGAGCTTGTGTTATGGGTACCACATTACTGATATCCTACTTATGTACATTTTTTTCTATTTGTTAACACATACATTTAATACATAGAATATTATTTAGAGAAGTTTTTTTTTACAAGGTTTAAATGTAAAGTGTACATGTAAAGTGGGCTTGATTTTTTAAATATTTTCGACGACCTCTTTGGCGCATTTGGCAAGACTGAGACGCAGAAGGTTGGCGGGACAAATGTTTGTATGATCTGCAAGTATTTGTCTCGGGTCTGGGTATTTCTATGTATAATGTATGGATTTACAAAAATGAATATAGGTAGTATATCAGTTATATGGTACCCATAACACAAGCTCTGCTTACTTTGGGGCCAGATGATGCTGTGTGAAATGTCTGGCATTATTTATTTATTTTACTAACCTCATCGTGTGGCATATCGTTGGGTATTTTTTTCTAAATTTTGATAATCTGATTTATATATAACCTGAAGCAGAATTATCTCTATGCTAATTAGATGGTGTTAAATTGGTTTGGGAGATGACCTCTAGTCACTTCTATCTTTACTGTCTTCTGCCTTTACTGTGTGAGCCTTTACATGGACAATTTTAATTTAATATTAATATAGATACTTAAATTTATTTATTTCTCGTTGTTAAATTGATTTGGACTTAATATAAATGTATCTGAACATGTAGGTAGGTCTATAAGAAGCCACTATACCCACTATATAAGAAGATGGGGCCTATGAACTGTGATAGCAAAACGAAACCTGTAATATATGTCATTGGGTGTTATTAATGTTCTGAGCAAAGCAATACAATTTACACAATGGATTGAGATTTTCACAATATAAAGCGAATGTGAAGAGTTTTTGTTTTAATAATAAAAATAGTAAAAAAAAAAAAATGATGTGTATGGTTCACTACGGTGTGTGTATGAATTTGGGCTGGGAGCGTGAGTGTGTGAATTAGTGTTGGTATATCCAAACGTAACGTATTTATGAGTTTATTTGTATTTAATTATATTTGTATTGTATTTATGTGTATTTAAAAAAAATCAGGAGTAGGTTAATGAAATTAATGCGATAAGTTATAAGGTAATTAATTTAATTTCCAGCAAAGGTCTTCGTAATTTCGATCCGTTCGACGAACAGAAGGACAGCTCGTTCACCGCCAGCCTCGAAGCCATGTGTGTCGTCGCTGATAAACTAGTCACCATGTTGCCGGAAAGTGACAAGACTAAACGGAAGGCAGACTTCATTACCCTTCTAAAGGCAAGCTTTAGGTTGAACTCAACATTTTGAGAAGCGGCCATCACTCAGATAGAGATAATTTAAGTGATGGCTCTTGATGCTTCTTTTGCTCTATGCTTTGCTAGGTGTCAGATGTATTCCTTCTTCGTAAATTAATAATAAAATTGGCTAATATATTTTAACTAGATTATAAAGCCTTTGTGATGTTTTATTGCGCTTGTAAATATTGTACTTTCTAGAACTTTACTTTCTTGCCTGCTTGAAGACGGTTTATTTTACTCTGGCCCATTCAGTGATGAACTACTGCATCACGGCATGGGGGAGCTATATTAATCGAGATATTAAGAAAGCGCGCATAGAGGACAATGTTATGAATAAATATTAGTATTAGTCAAAGTGCACACAACACCATCTAGTCTCAAACTAAACATACCTAGGTGATCAGATGACTGATAGAATACTTAAGCTACTTTATAACACCCAAATACACAAACAAACACAGGCAACTAAGCTGACAGGCCCGTTGAAATATCGAATTGTTTTTACTACATACCTAGTATAAAACAAACTCGTTTCCCGCTGTCTGTCTGTCCCTTTGTATGTTCAGATCTTTATAACTACGCAACGGATTTTGATGCAGGATTTTAATAGATAGAGTGATTCAAGAGAAAGGTTTATATGTGTAATACATGCATGATATAGTAGAGAAACACTGATAATTTTAGAGGTTAGCGTATATGGGTTCAACGTATTAGAACTACTGAGCTACTGCAACGCGTTGCCGGGTCAGCAAGAAAATGTGTTCAACGATTTGAAGATCATTAAGAGGCGTATTAACTATCACCAGAGTTACCCAACACTCAAAGTCAAAGTCAAAACTTTCTTTATTCAAATCACAAAGACCACTTTGAATCGTCTTCTTACATGCTAGTGAATCTAGGTGCTGGTTCCTCCTAACCCCAGCTCAAGAAGAATCCGGTAAGAAACTCGTCTGGTCTTAACAGCTCCACAGTTTTATATTGCATTTTTCATCGTTCTTTTTGTAACTTGTCCTGTGTTTTTTGTTCTTAATAAATAATTTTGAATTTTAACACTTTTTTATATGATCCTTGCCAATTTTGTTACGGACACAGAGTCAAGTTGGAGCAGATTCATCCCAAGATTATTGGTCATCTAAATAATCTGTTATTTTATAATATTTAACTTGAAGTAGTCATTTTTATTTGAATCTAGCTATTCCCGTGACTTTGTTCTGGATATAGAAACATTGACGACCTCTGTGGCGCAGGGCTAAGGCCCGGCTGAGATGCAGAAGGTAGCGGGTTCGATTCCCGCCGCGGGACAAATATTTGTATGATCTGCAAGTATTTGTCTGGGTGTTTCTATGTATAATATTTACAAAAAAAAAGTACATTATGTAGTGTATCAGTCATGTGGTACCCATAACAAAAGCTCTGCTTACTTTGGGACTAGATGATGCTATGTGAAATGTCCGGCATTATTTATTATTTATTTATTTATTATTGAACGTGTAAGAAGTGTATTATTTCTATCTGCAGATATGCTTGTGGGCCAACAAATGCGATCTCTCTCTATCAATGGGAGAACAGGTTACCCTCACTGGTTCCGGCAAGGAAACCAGCCAAGAGTCACAGCCGGCTATAGACCCTTTCCAGATGATTATAGACTTTAAGGACAAGGTAATAAAGGCTATCTTATTATATAATTAGCTTAGCGCTAAAGTATTGTCTGTCCTTTATCGCCATCTTTAATGTCAATGATTAAAGATGGCGATAAAGATAAAGATAGGTTGAGGGTTCGATTCCCACCCAGGATAAACATTTGTGTAATGAACATAGGTGTTTGTTCTGTGTCTGGGTGTTATAGAGTATCATAAGTATGTATTTAAAATTATATAAGTATTAGTCATCTGGTCACCATAATACAAGCTATGCTTAGTTTGGGGCTAGATGGTGTATTCCCATTATTTCCATGGAAATACAAAATAGAAAAATTGGGACTAGCGTTTTTTCCAAATTATATCCCATTATCATTATCACCGACATAGCGCTAAAATTTTTCTAAGAATTGTTCTTATCGAAAAAGTTAAATTAGATCGGAACCATTTGGTTAGGTTATGTTAGTGTATAGAAAACAACGCGCAAGGCGAGCGAGCAAAGCGAGCGTGCACCGAACCGCCAGAAGAATATAGTTACCTATTACTTTCCATGATTCGGTTGACCGGACAGCTGAACATTTCTTTTTGCTTGAAGCGGTCAACTGTAACACGGAAATGTGCTCGCCCTCATAAAAGGTGCAGAGTTTTTTTGCCGCCGCCGCCAGCAGTAGAAGTAGTGGGGGAATCAGTCCCAGTATTTCTATTAATAGAAATATCTAATGGAAATAGTGGGATACACCCGTTGTGTTCCATGTTCATCAATATTTATTAATATTTTCAGCTGCTTGTGGACGACACGGGGAAAGCAGCAGACAATGTGACAACCAAAGCCGAGACCATGGCCAAAGCTGTCGAAGGGGTAATAACATACCATATTCTAGACCATTCACACTAGCTGCAGCCAGCGGATTCGCACACGTGGTACCTACATAAAGAGTAACTTATGTTTGTCCATAAGATACAATTTATCTCATATACCAGCTTTTGCGTGACCCAAAAGCTGGCTCCTATCTGGCTCAGCGTATTAGCATTGCCATTCAACGTGGTAACGCCGCCAGTGTCTTGAGAACGCGGCCCTATGGCAGTGATCTGGATCAGTTGAACTATCTATAGATCGTTTTAAACGATCCTTAGATAGCTCAACTGTTTCACATGCATTTTATATAATCTGTACATTTCTGTAATTATATTTGTAAATAAATGCTTTGTCATTTATCTCGGTACGGTATATCATCAAGATCAGTTCATCCGTTTAGCTGTGGAAAGGTAATAAACGGATAATTTTGCTAAAATAAAATATTAGTATAGATAGATTACGCTGACTAATCAGCATGCTCTAAAACGGTGATGGAAAACATCATGAGGAAACCGGCAGTTCTAGAACCAAAAATTCACTGTCATCGGTTAGTACAGCGATGGATACTACTCGTAATAACATTTGGCAAAGTTAATTTGGTACATTTCGTTCTTAGCATTAAATATAAGATTATTTGCAGTTTACGTTATCGCAAATACTGTTATTAGCTCTTACAAAAAAACATGTGCGTCTCGGGACGCCCGGCAGAAGTGGTAACTTAAACTAATCTAACTAGCGCTGTGGGTAAGAGTGATAGAGGAGTCTGCCAACAGCTGCCGTATGCGTGAGAGAAAGGGAAGTCAGACAGACTGGCGCCGTAACGCGTTACGTAACGAAGTGGTTACCTTCCCATAAGAAGTTATCACTTCAATAATCGTTAACGTTGGCATACTAGGAATAAAAAATGGCCTAGTATCGAACCCTGTGGTACCCCTCAATAATTGATCCTGAAGACCTCTCACCACCCACGTCAATAAACTGATAATATAGATGAAAAAATACTTAAATAGGTATATCCCTTTTCAGAACACAACATTTAAGTTTCAATGCAGTTGCCACAGACTAGCTACGTCCTTCGGAATGCCTCTGTGCAAAGAAAAGGTCTAATATAGTTTATTTTGTAACTAGTTTCCCGCGGCTTTGCCCGCGTGGTACGTAGATAGAAAGTAGCCCAGAAAGTAGAAAGTAGCTCTACTCTCTACTCGGCAAAACGGTGAACGATGTATCGCGACAATATCGTGTGAAACCCCGAATTTTATTTACAATGTTTCGATTCTTCTTTGTTAATGGCATGTGACATAATAATGCCAATTTTGCCAGTGTCAATTTGTTAATAAAGTCTTAGTCGATGGTCAATTGTCAATTCTAAACGTCATCGCGGAATGGCCGTCTAGAGTTTTCTTGGGATTCCTCGTCGTTCAAATCACATTGCACCATAATACACTTTAATTTCAATTGTTCATACTTGTCCTATGTAGTCACAATTTATTTATTAAAATTCCGCCAAGATTACTGAATAAAACATTCAATAAAAAGAGTAAAAAATATTAAATTAGCAGATCTATGTTACATCATGAAATGACAAACGAAGAACCCACTTTTCGACTTGTTTTGAACGATGGGGCGACTGACATTACTTTTGGCAATCGATGTATCTTCTTTTTCTTTGATAATGACAATTTTGTCAGTATATAAATTGTTTATTGTATGATGTCACAAAGTCGTATATTATCGTTCGTCATGTGTTATTTTATATAATTGAACGTTACGAACTGTATAACGTCTTTATCGTTTCTATCGAAATCTATTTGCCGAGTAAAGTATATAAAGTAGTATAGTAAAGTATATAAGTAGTATAGTAAAGTATATAAGTAGTATATCAATCATATGGTTCCCATAACTCAAGCTCTGCTTACTTTTCGGCCAGATTATGCTGTGTGAAATGTCTGATTATTATTATTATTATATAAATGATCATTTATTTAAATAAACTCACATTTGAAATATTAGTTTTAGTAGGATACTAATACGTCCTTAAATATGTATATAAATATATGTAAATTGACTAAGTATAAAATTACACGTATATAATTTTAGAGATACCATATATATTTTTTTACTTTTAGGTATAAGTATGTTATAGTTAAATTGTTATAATTAAAACTTAATAATTTTAAATGTCTAAATTCTGTCAAAAGTTGATCACGTATTAAAATAGTACCTTCCATTTTTTACAAACTTCAATAATAGGAGGTTTTTTGTTACTCCATAACTCCGTCATTTATGAACCGATTTTGTTTTTTCTTTTATTTATGTGAAAGGATATACTTTCCAATTGGTCCCATTAAAATTTCATTTAAATCGATTGAGTAGTTTTTAAATCAAAATATCTAGAAAAAAATTGTCATCTATATATAAACAAAATATCGTATTTTGCTCTCCTATGACTTTCCATTAGTAGACTTTCTATTAGTGGTGAATTTCAAAAAAAATAGGGAATGAAATTTTTAATGGGCTCGAATTTTATATCGGCTCAAATTTTTGTTCAATGAGGTCAAGTTTTCTTTTTAGTTTTTAAAACGTAATTATATACGATACAGGGCGAATCATAAGCAGTGTTCACGTTGAGAGGCGTTTATAAATAAGGCCGATTGTTGTTTAGTAAGATATAGTTTTATAGATAACTGTAATAAACTGTAAACAGTTCTGTGGTTCAGAAAGTATGGCAGGTACTACTTATAGGTATTTCTATCTTTAGTTTAATTGCAACTGCAACCAATTATACCAAGACATGTTTCCAGCGACTGCTTGAGTTTGGTATTGCGTTTGGTTTCTATATGCGCAGTGGGAAGGCGAGATAAAATCGAACCTACCAGACTAAAGAATGTTGCCCTATGAATAAATAAAAAATCCCGGACATTTCACACAGCATCACCTAGCCCCAAAGTAAGCAGAGCTTGTGTTATGGGTACCACATGAATGATATACTACTGTTATATTTTTTTATTTAAATACATACTTATTATACATAGAAACACCCAGACCCGAGACAAATACTTGCAGATCATACAAACATTTGTCCCGCGGCGAGAATCGAACCCACAACCTTCAGCCTCAGCCGGACCTAAGCCCACTGCGCCACAGAGGTCGTCGTATTTAATCGATTAATACCAATTTATCGATGAAAATATTATGCGTAACTCTTTTTAGGATATTTAATAACGGCTGAGACGCTGGTTGCGGGTTCGATTCCCGCCTCGGGACAAATGTTTGTATAAGTATTTGTCATGTCATGCTGTGTTATGGGAACCATCCCATAACACAGCTCTGCTTACTTTCGGGCCAGATGATGCTGTGTGAAATGTACGGCATTATTAATTAATTTATTATGGGAATTTGATTTAGATGTCTCTGTCACATATCGCTGATGTGGGGTTGAAGTTTGCTTTGTCCTCATCATTCTAATGTTAACAAATTTAGATGGCTGCAAATTTTAACTCCACATTATATAACATGTCACTATGAAAGACTTATATAATACTGTGTATTCCAGACGGCGACCCCTCCTCCCGACAGTGTGAAGGGTTCTGCAAAAAATACCCCTGCGCCCTCCGCGCCCCCCTCCCCGCCCCCCGAGCCGACCCCCGAGTCGGCCGAGGGGGAACAGAAGGAGGAACCTAAAATCCCCTGCCCTGCCAAGATGGTGATACCACAAGCTGTTATGTTTGGTATGACTTGTTTCAATATCCCACATATACCTACATACACCATCTCTCAAACACCCATCACACACCCATTCGCACACACCCATTCGCACACACCCATTTACACACACACTCACATACACACACGTATCCACCCCTTCACATATATACACCCACCCCTACACACATACACCCACCCTTTCACACACACACCCACCTCTTCATATATCCCCCTTCACACACTAACATACTTTTCAAAAACATTCAAACATGTACACATAATTTCTCATTATGTAATATGCGAAAAACTAGCTACCGCTCACAGCTTTGTATGCATTTGCATAAAAAGTATTGTTCGTTCACTAAGATTCAATCTATATCCGTAACAAACGGAGACACTTTAGAATTTATAATATAAGTGTTTAGTACTGATAATGTTAATGATTATCTAGATTTTTCAAAATTAGAAAGTCTTTATTTTGGAACATTAAATTTGTACAGAAAATAGTATGAAAACGATGTCATCTGCTAAGTATCAAACTGTGTTACAGTGATCAACGCTCTCCTTCGAAATTAATTATAGATATAGTTCCAACTTTAGGTAGGTAGTACATTTATACAAATATAAACAAATATGTGTCAAATAAAATCAAAACCTTCTTTATTCCATAAAATGACAAGGAGCACTTTGAATCGTCTTCTTACATGCTAGTGAATCTAGGTGCCGGTTCCTCCTAACTCCAGTTCAAGAAGAATCCGGCAAGAAACTCGTCTGGTCCTAACACTTTTTTTGTATGATCCTTTCTAATTTAGTTACAGATGTCGAGTCGAGTTGGAGCAGTTCATCCCAAGCTTTTTTATCATTGAAATAATCTGATATTTTATAATATGCTTTAATGTTTTATTACGTTTTCAAATTTGCCAATCGACAAATCTAATACGTCGCTTGGGACCTTATTATAGAAGCGTACACATTGCCCTATATAAGACTTATTAACTTTAGCGATCCTAACAGTGGGAACAGCAAGTTTATCTATATTTCTAATATTAATGTTATGATTATCGCTATTTTTTTTAAACAAATAAACTTTTTTGTGCCATAAATTAGATTTCGTAAATATATTGACAAGGCACTGTCATGATATTTATTTCTAATTTATTCTCTGGGGCTCATGTTATAAATTGCATGAACAGCCCTCTTCTGCAACACAAATATGGTGTTAATATCAGCAACACTCCCCCACAACAGAATGTCATAATGTGTGTGTGTGTGTGTGTGTGTGTGTGTGTAAGCGAGGGTGTGTGTGTTTTTATTCAAATAATGTTTTTCTTTTGCAGATATTGTGTGTGACAATGCTGGCTACGAGTTATTCGCAGATTTGTGTTTCGCGCACTTTCTGATATCACAAAAAATTGTACAAAAGGTATAATTTTTTTTGTACAAATTCGTTTTATTCATATACAAGTTAAAACGCGACTTCGTTTGCGTATTGTATACTGAATTCCATTGGGCTTGAATTTATGGAAATTATTTTCTTAGTGCATGTATGCACTTTGCATATTTACATACACACACACATTAAATTTCAAGTCTCTACGAACAGCGGTTAAGGTTATGCGTGGTTCCTATGTTAACGATGTATTGTTTTAACTTGCATCATCTTCCTGCCCTTTTCCCACATTATGTGGGGTCGGGACAACATGTGTTCTTTTTCCATTCTCCTCTATCAACCGACCTCTCAACACTCCTTTCTTACTCATGTCATCCTTCACACAATCCATCCATCTTTTCTTTGGCCTACCTCTACTCGTAAATCCATCAACATTCATACCAAGCACTCTCCTAGTTACAGTTGTTTTTTTTAAACTTTGTTTAATTTAATTGTAATTTACATAGTTACATTGATAAACTATTTAGTCGGATTATATTTGCTGGAATCATACCGAAACATGAACCGTGTATTCTTACCCAAGATCTTTAGCTTTATAAAAAAAACTTTATCAATATTACTAATAAATCCCGATTTATTTATTTATTTTATTTATTTAATAACTCATGAAAATTAATAATCCAGAAACAAAATAAACCAAATTTACTTTCCAGATAAGATTTCACATCAAAAATATGCCGTGGTTCGTGTCAGACGTCACTCTCAGAGATTTCAAGTAAGTTATCGGTATATATATATAAAACAAAGTCACCCCGCCGCGTCTGTCTGTATGCAATGAACTCAAAATCTACTGTAGTTTCATGTTGAAATAAATGTCGATAGAAATATTACTCAGCGCTATCTAG
Organism: Lampropteryx suffumata; assembly: GCA_948098915.1. Lineage (NCBI taxonomy): Eukaryota > Metazoa > Arthropoda > Insecta > Lepidoptera > Geometridae > Lampropteryx > Lampropteryx suffumata. The sequence continues at coordinate 11,374,062 of OX402571.1, read as the reverse complement.
CCCAAAACTAGCTTGTACTATGGTGACCAGATGACTGATAGAATACTTATATATTTTTAAATACATACTTATGATACTTTATAACACCCAGACACAGAACAAACACCTAAGTTCATCACAGAAATGTTAAGTATTAAATCCCTAATATAATAAATGTAAAAGTAACTCTGTCTGTCTGTTACGTTTTCACGCCTAAACCGCTGAACCAATTTTGATGAATTTTGGTATATACACGGGACTTTGGAGACGGATATAGGCTACTTTTGATGTAGGTAAAACGCGTGCGAAGCCGCGGGCAGCAGCTAGTACTTTATAACACGCAGACACAACAAACAAATGTTAAGTATTACGAACTTAAGGTCCAATCGAATTCGTATCCAATCGTGCATTCATGTATTTTCAAGTCTAAATATATATGTATGTGCGGCTATACCTACTAGGGAAACAGGTAATAATTTATTTGTGCCAAGTGCACTACAGGAGCTTCTGAAGCGCATTTCAAGCCTATCACCACATTGGTTCTAATCTAGTGCCACGATTAAGAGAGAGTAATTAAAATATTTTTTTCCAGATTCGTTATAGATTCGTGTTCAAAAGCTAATTACAACAGAACTATACAGTCGGAACCAAAGCCAGGTCAGTTTTCATATATACATACGGCCCACCTGGTGATCCCACTGTAACTTATGGGCTAGCTATACCAGCGTTGTGATTATGGAACTTTTGATACAATCAATGTCTATAAGTTTCGATTAGCAAAATTTCAATAATTGTTTTAATTATAATTGAAACCAGTTTTGACAAAAGTACTATTACGTCCGTACGGTTTCTATCTCAGACCAAATAAATAATTAATAAATAATGCCCAACATTTCACACACTATCACCTGGCCCCAAAGTAAGCAGAGCTTGTGTTATGGGTACCATATGCCTGACGTATTTACTTATTCATTTTTAAATACATACATATTATACATAGAAACACCCAGACCCGAGACAAATACTTGCAGATCATACAAACATTTGTCCCGCGGAATCGAACCTGCAACCTTCTGCATCTCAGGCGGGCGTTCGCCCACTGCGCCACAGAGGTCGTCAAATTAAAAATAAAAGGTTAGGATTAGGATTTTGTAGGTCATCAAAAAAAATGTTCTTTATTTCAGAGCCTGCAGAGGGCGAGCCTGCCGTCGAGCCCGAGACGCCACAAATTGTCAATGCAGATAATTTAAAGTCTCTGGGAGATCAATGGCGCGTGTTTATGGAAGACGGGACATTCACTGTCTTGGTAAAATCCTATATTCTATTAACGCTGTAGGTTGAGGGTTCGATTTCCTCCCAGGACAAACATTTGTGTGGACATAGGTGTTTGTTCGGTCTGGATGTTATAAATAAATAAATATTGATGGACATTGTACACAACACCAACTAGCCTCAAACTAAGTAGCTTGTATTATCAGAACCAGATTGCTGATAGAATCTTACTAATATTATAAATCCGAATGTAACTCTGTCTGTCTGTTACGTGTTCACGCTTAAACCGCTGAACCGAGCTTGATGAATTTTGGTATAGAGATAGATGGGACCTTGGGGCAGGACATAGGCTACTTTTTAGTACCGTGCGAAACCACTGACAGCAGCTAGTACTTATATATGTTTAAATACATACTTATGATATTTTATAATATCGCAACACAGAAACACCTATGTTCATCACACAAATGTTTATCCTGGGACAGGCCAGTCAAGTATCATAAGTATGTATTTAAAAATATATAAGTATTTTGTCAGTCCAGACACAAGCCATACTTGGGGCTAGATGGTGTTGTGTGTATTGTCCACCAATTTATATTATTATTATTAACCTATCTGATTCAGCTCGGTTGGTAGTAGCTCTATCTTCACAAACATTTGTGTGATGAACATGTATGTTCTGTGTCTGGGTGTTAGTATCATAATGTATTTAAAAATAAGTTCCAGCTTGCAGTTCTCAGTAGTTTTAATACGTAGAAGCAATATTATACCTTTTTAATACTATGATGTTTTATTATGACGTGGAATAAATTGGGGCATTAAGAAATCGAAACACGACGCCATCTACCCAACCGAGATAGCAAAAGAAGTTGATGTTTACTTACACTGCCATCTGTTAGTAACTTGTGGAACTTATTGTACGAATATAACTTCTGCTACTATCATAGTTTTGAACATATTCACTCAAAACGGGATATATACCATGATATATCAAGAATCAGAACTCGTATGTCATGGTAAATATCCCGTTCTGAGTGAAAATTATTTTAGGATAACATTTAATTTGCAATATCAAAATATTGAGGTCAATAAATATTTTAAGTTTGAACAAATTACACAAAGTAAGTCAAATTCCATAAAAAATTGATTAAGTAGTTTCGGAGTTTTACCGGACAGTGGCTTACAGTACCTGGAGGGAAATGGCTTGGTACCATCTAACGGCCAACTCTACCACAAGCGGGCTCATTGATCAAATCAAATAGCGCGTGGTTCCCTGGCTTCCTGTTACACACTGAAGTCCCTTTTCACCAAATCACTGCTACAGATTGCATGAAAGCGAAAGATGTTATTCAAAAAATATCTCACTGTTTGAGTCGTGTATTTCAATTTAATTTGAATAAAATATTTTTATTTTTATTATTTCAGGCCGAGGATTATTGGACATGGCCGCATTCTTACAAAGATATGAAGAAATATGATTATAATTTGTACAGAAAACTCCAATACGCGTGCGGTATATTGTTCAAAGGAGACCTCAACTACAGGAAGCTACTGGGAGAGAGAAATTGTAACCCGGTTCTAGGATTCGAACCTGCACTACAAGGTATGATTTACTTCGTTTAGAAACAGATGTTAAGGTATCTTTGGTCTTTATATTATCTTCAAGGACAAACATTTGGATATACATATTATATTAATACGTGAAGCAAAAACTTTGCACCCCGAAAATTGCGCGGACGTTGGAGTTTGAAATTTTGCACACTTATAGTTTATATAGAGAAGGAGAAAACAATGTTAATATTTTTTTTAATTATGCATTAAAAATACATTAATTATTAATTAATTATGGTCGAATTTCGACCAGTGGGCGATCACTAGTAATAATAATCCTGGACATTTCACACAACATCATCTGGCCCCAAAGTAAGCAGAGCTTGTGTTATGGGTACCACATGCCTGATATACTACTTATATACCTTTTTTGTGAATATTTACACCCAGACCCGAGTCAAAGATTTGCAGATCATACCAACATTTATCACGTGGCGGGAATCGAACCCGTAATCTTCTGGTTCTCTTTTGTGCCTTGTATCACTACGCTACCGGGGTCGTCTAGTATGATAAACATAGGTGTTTGTTATGGGTGTTGTAAAGTATCATAAGTATGTATTTAAAAATATTCAATTATCTGGTCACCATAATACAAGCTATGCTTAGTTTGGCTAGCTGGTGCTGTGTGCATTGTCAATTATTTATTTACCTACAGATATTACTAAGATAACTGAATATGCGTATAATTACATAGTTATTACATAAGTGCTACAATTAAACTAAAATTACGTTTAATCTCACAGTAAACTCAATAAGTTCAAGAATTAAAATCAAAAATTAACTTGTGTACTAAATGTTAACAAACTCGTACAACATTTTTAGTACTATTCCGTCAATCTACTCCTATACTAAGTCAATCTACTTCTATACTAAGTCAATCTACTCCTATACTAAGTCAATCTACTTCTATACTAAGTCAATCTACTCCTATACTAAGTCAATCTACTCCTATACTAAGTCAATCTACTCCTATACTAAGTCAATCTACTCCTATACTAAGTCAATCTACTCCTATACTAAGTCAATCTACTCCTATACTAAGTCTATCTACTCCTATACTAAGTCAATCTACTCCTATACTAAGTCAATCTACTCCTATACTAAGTCAATCTACTCCTATACTAAGTCAATCTACTCCTATACTAAGTCTATCTACTCCTATACTAAGTCAATCTACTCCTATACTAAGTCAATCTACTCCTATACTAAGTCAATCTACTCCTATACTAAGTCAATCTACTCCTATACTAAATCAATCTACTCCTATACTAAGTCAATCTACTCCTATACTAAGTCTATCTACTCCTATACTAAGTCAATCTACTCCTATACTAAGTCAATCTACTCCTATACTAAATCAATCTACTCCTATACTAAGTCAATCTACTCCTATACTAAATCAATCTACTCCTATACTAAGTCAATCTATTCCTATACTAAGTCAATCTACTCCTACTCCTAAGACTAGATGCAGACATTCGCCCGCCTCATTAGGAATAGGTTGGCTGTATACCGACAAATATTTAGTACTATTGTACTAAATATTTAGTACTATTGTACTAAATATTTAGTACTATTGTACTAAATATTTGTTTATCTGTTTAATTTTGTAATGAATTTCCGCAAAGTCACGCCTGAATCAATCTATGTATGTATTTGTCAAATACCACTCACTCATTCATCACGAAATCTCAGAAACCACCGAACGGATTGGAATGAAATTCGGTATGCAGCTTCCTCTAGGGCCGTAGGTGCTCGCTAAGGAAGTTTTTCAAAAAATTCACTCGGGATCATGGTCAAACAGCGAAAACCGCGATTATGCTTTGTAATTTTTCCGAAACATTCATTCGTACAATTATTATCTTGCTTCTTTTTATCTACAAAGCCGCGGGGAACAGCTAGTTATCTATAAACTTAAATTTATAATTCCAGGCTTCATACCCGCGCCCATCATAGCGGTGCGAACAGTAAAGGCAGACCTCATCTGTGGATTGCCGAAAGGCAAGTGGGAGGCACTCAATAAGATCGACGAGAAATGGATGGAAACAGGAGACTACGGGTTGGTATCTTAAAAAAAATTGATTCTGTACTTAGAAGCTTTCTACTTATGTCAAGTTCACTGTTTAAAATATGTGCCATCCCTTTTTAACCGACTTAAAAAATAGGAGGTTTTATATTGTGTTGTATTTTTTTGTTCGTTTACTCTGTCATTTATCAACAAATTTTAAATACCAATGTTTTTTTCACGAGACGTTTTTTTATTTATAAGTACTAATTGTATTTTTTTAAATGAAATTAATAAATAATGCCGGACATTTCACACAGCATCATGTCTGAAATGATGTCTGAAATGATACTATTAAGTAAGCAGAGCTTGTGTTATGGGTACCACATGACTGATATACTACTTATATACTTATTTTTCGCAAATACATAGATACACCCAGATCAGAGACAAATACATGCAGATCATACAAACATTTATCCCGCAACCCGCATGTACACACACATGTATAATGATTTCATAACACAAGCTCTGCTTACTTTGGGGCCAGATGATGATGTGTGAATAGTCCGGTATTATTTATTTATTTATTATTTCGCTTTTTCGAGACAAATAATTGATTGTATTCATGTTTCAGTGTAATTCAATTCTGCGGCAAAGCCGAGGCTCTGAAGGTTTCGGACCGGCCTTGCATCGACTATGGCGACACGTGTTACGGGGTCACCTGCCCCGTACATACTGATATGTGACCATAGTCATCAACTATTAGATAGGTGTGTATTATATTTAAAACTATCGAACAATATAGCTGCTACTACAAACAGAGCTGACTGGTCTATCAGCTCTGTTGGTAGTAGCTCTGCCTTCTGCGCTGTAGGTTGAGGGTTCGATTCCCTCCCAGGATAAACATTTGTGTGAAGAACACAGGTGTTTGTTCTGTGTCTGGGTGTTATAAAGTATCATAAGTATGTATTTAAAAATATATAAGTATTCTATCAGTCATCTGGTCACCATAATGCAAGCTATGCTTAGTTTGGGACTAGGTGATGTTCGGCATTTTTTATATAAATAAATAAATATTGCTGGACAATGCACACAACATCATCTAGCCTGGAAGCAGAGCTTGTGTTATGACATGATTGATATATTACTTATATACTTAAATGTCTTTAAACTTCTTAGTTTTATGACATGCCGGTTTCCTTGCGATGTGTTTCTTTGAGAGTACTGGTAGCTATAATGATAATAATAAATAAATAAATAATATTGGACATTTAACACCGGGTCATCTAGCCCCAAAGTAGGTACCACATGACTGATATACTACTTATATACTTTTATTTTAATACATACATATTATACATAGAAAAATACCCAGACCCGATTTACATACTTGCAAACATTTGTACCACGACGGGAATCGAACCCGCAACCTTCTGCGTTTCAGGCAGGCCTTCGCCCATTGCGCCACAGAGGTCGTTTAATATACTAATACTAACGGATACTTTAATATCCAATAGTCACATTCATCTGTTAGATTTCGTTTGAGAAAACAAACGCCGCGTTCTGATATATATATATATAGATAATTTTCACGGCTGTAATTACTAGGCTTCGTGTCTACCAAGCCTATGAAAGAAATATTTCTGATAACTTACATGTTTATAAAAGTAGTCAGAGGCACGTCGATTATTTGACAACCTCTGTGGCGCAATGGGCTAAGGTCCGACTGAGACGCAGAAGGTTGCGGGTTCGATTCCCGCCGCGGGTCAAATGTTTGTATGATCTGCAAGTATTTGTCTCGGATCTGGGTATTTCCTATATATTTACAAAAAAAAGTATAAAAGTAGTATATCAATCATCATAACACAAGCTCTGCTTACTTTGGAGCCAGATGATGTTGTGTGAAAAGTCCGGGATTTATATTAGTATTATTATTATTATTATTAATTGTAGCTAATATCATGTTCTTTTAATTTCAGGTACAAGGGGAACTCATTTTTTGTAGTTTTTAAGAACAAATTCTTTAAGTCTTCGCTATTTGCACTCCTTATTTTCAATCACTTTTACATTGTTATTATAAATAATATAAATAAAATTGTTTTCCAAAAACCATTTCGTTTTTATTTTCGAACAATTTTGTAATCTTGAATAACTATGCCAATCGAAGGCCTAGCGTGGATATCGAGAAAGAGAGAATTCCATAACATCACAGAGTGGACCGTGAATACCACCATAACGGCTTATAGCGAGTTAGACTCGCTAGCACCGCGTCTCGAAACGTTGTGTTAAGCTGCTACTTTGCAACCGTCCACAGTATCCTTACGTACGGTACAGAGCTGTGGGCGCGAGCCGCGGACGTCGAGCGAGTCTTCGTCATGCAGAAGCGAGCAATACGCACCATCGTAGGCGTGCCTGATGATATCTCGTGCAGAGAGCTATTCAAGGAATTAAACATCTTGCCACTTCCTTGTGAACTCATTTACCAGATAGCTTCTTTCACGCACAACAACATAGAGGCTTTCCGGTGCCGAGGTGTTACCGCTCGGGCCCTGCGCAGTAACAATCGGGCTCACCAACTTGTCACGCCCGCACATAAACTGACCAAATCCGAGAGGTCCGTGTACATAATGGGTCCCTCAGTGTATTTCCGGAGGCTGCCGGATACCATAAAAAAAGATGCAACTTCCACAGCGGTATTCAAAATAAGATTACGCAAGTGGCTACTTCACAACTCATTCTACTCAGTAAATGAGTTCTATGAATTGCCACTGATTTAATTAATACATTTATGATTAATATTTTGTAATTTAAAACCGTGATTTATTTATTTTATATTAGTTTTATTATTATATTGACATAGAATGACTGTTACAAAGTTGAATTTAGTTAATTGAATTAATATATATGTTGAATTAATTAATATGTTTACAAATGAAAGTATATTTTAATATACCTACCTATTGTACAAAAACTGACCTGTAACCTGGTGTTATTAATAAATGATTGTATTGTATTGTATTGTATTGTTATGGTATTTTTTGTTAGTATTTTGACGACCTCTGTGGCGCAGAAAGTTGCGGGTTCGATATCCGCCGCGGGACAAATGTTTGTATGATCTGCAAGTCTATGTCTCAGGTCTGGGTGTTTTTCTAAGTATATAATATGTGTGTTTACAAAAAAACGTACCGAGGTATATAGTCATGTGGTACCTACCTATAACACATGCTCTGCTTACTTTGGGGCCAGATGATGCTGTGTGAAATGAATTAAAAAATAAATAAATAAATAAGAAGAGATTTTGCTGATCTAGAGTACTCACTACAGCACATAAACACACTACATAAGCACATAGGTACACTACATAAGCACATAGTTAGATACATAAGTATAACCATGAGTAGTACGTGGTAGTACGTGGTGGTACGTATCGTAGTAGAACGTAACGTAGTACGTAAAAGTGGGTCCAAATTTGTGACAATTCATAGTACCGTGGCTCCGTAACATGTTACGGTACTTACTACGCTAAATGTGGACCAGGACTGAAACATTTTAGAGATCGTGTTGTTTTGCCTTGTCTGTCAGTGTTGTGCTCGTATGCGTGGGTTTAGCAAACTAAACAGCTAGGCTCACCTAAGTATGAAGATTAAAGTAGGTACTCTTCTCGTAGGTCCTCGTAGGTCCTCGTAGGTCTCGTAGGTCTCCTACCTAACCTTCCAACCTAACACTTGTTTAAGTTTTTTTTACATACCGACCTAAACTATCTGTAGCGTAATGTAGGTAGAAAGGTATGTCTTTTTTTTAACAATTGCATTTCAAGAGTAGGTAGGTAGGTACATAGGTAAATGAAAACCCAGCAATCATTATTAAAGTATGTTGGGTACTTGTATGTAGGTATTACGTATACTTACTATTTGAGAATTATTTGGGAATTAAAAAACATAGGTGTTTGTTCTGTGTCTGGGTAATATGAAGTATCATAAGTATGTATTTAAAACTATATAAGTATTCTATCAGTCATCAATACAAGCTATGTATAATATGTATGTAAGTGATATGTATTTACAAAAAAAAAAGAATATAAGTAAGTAGTAGACGTGTTTGCCGCACCGGCGCGACGAGGCCGCCGAGTGTAGGTACTGTAGTGTAGGTAGGTAGTGTAGGTACTGTAGTGTAGGTAGGTAGTGTAGGTACTGTAGTGTAGGTAGGTAGTGTAGGTACTGTAGTGTAGGTAGGTAGTGTAGGTACTGTAGTGTAGGTAGGTAGTGTAGGTACTGTAGTGTAGGTAGGTAGTGTAGGTACTGTAGTGTAGGTAGGTAGTGTAGGTACCCGGCGCACCGCCGCGCCTGTGTGCGGGCGGCGTGTGATTATTGTTTGTCGTAAACGTGGAGTGGAACTACTAATCTGGTCAAAACATGTACCTATCTCAGGCGGAAAAGATCTAACAGTATAACTGAAAGGTAGGTCAAGTAGGTCAAGGTAGTAGCATTGAGGCTGATAGGTGAGTAGCTAAACGCTGATACTAAGTTCCAGAGTCTCGAGCACTATAATACTATAATCGATACTATATAATCGATACTATAATCGATACTATATAATCGATACTATGTAAATGATATTATAATCGATACTATCTAATTGATATTATAATCGATACTAATAACCACGTATACACTTATAACGAATACACGCAACAACACACTAATGCAAGTGAAGTGATGCACAGCACTAACCATCCGACGTCAGCGGGGTGCGGGTGGCGGGAGGGCACACCGCAGCGCAGCGACTCGCGCGCCGAGCCGATCCGTGACCAGTGCAGTGACAAAAAATAATTGCCGCGTGTCTGTCACGCGTAGCAAAGACGTAAAGTAAGTGTGGACGGTTGCATTTACCCGGACAAGGACAGAAAATCCTTTGAAAAAACCGCCTTCCGAGGGATCGGCTCGTGCAAGTGAAATCGAAGCGTGACAATACAAAAACACCGTCCACACTCGCTACAAATGTTACGCGTTCATGTGTGCGTGTCACAAATGTTATGTTACGGCGAAATGTTCGTGCCTTTATATGTGGTGTCCTGAGTGGATCGCCGCGTGACACTAGGTCGTGTCACATGTCCGCGTAACAAAAACTGTCCACACTTATGTTTTTGTTACGCGTAACTGTTACGGCTACGGAGCCACGGCGCGTTGAAATGTCACAAATGTGGAACCACACTAACGTAGTAGCACGTAGTAGTACGTGGTAGTACGTAGTCTTACTTACTGGTACGTATATATATATATGAGCGCCGATACTAAGATCGGCGGCGGCGCGTCGTCATTAGGGGGTCGGCGGCGACGGCGGCGGCGCTTTAAAAAAATCGGCTTATGAAAAATCGTTTAGGGTTATTTGAAATGTTACTTATTCATATTCATAACACTACACACTCAAATAATAATAAGCAATCAACATTCATGCAGTTTTTATTTTTTTGTTATTTTAGTGCACAATATTGATCATACGCTAAATAATATTACAATCTAGCCAAATAAGCTAATGAGTAATTTTGATTGAACATATTATGTAGATTAAAATATGTATATGTATATTTAAATATGTGTATTTAAAAAATAAATTATACTTACATACGAATGTACCCAATAGCACTTTTCTTACAGTTTAAAATTGTTCTGTATCTAGTTAAGGGAAAGACACTTTTTTCTTGAGTTTTTATGTAGTTCGTACATAACACTAGGTACTAGCTTACATGGTTTTTTCCGTTTGAGCGGAGCTTGAGTTGTAGTGTCTGCTTTAACAGCTTTCCACGTGCGGTAAAAAGGCGAAAGCTGTTAAAGCAGACACTACAACTCAAGATCGAGAAGTGGTCAAATTGTCCAAAAATCTACTATTGAAGCGAAATAACCAATGGGTGGTTGTCTAGTATACTTGATATTTCTCCAGAAACATGAATTTAATACGTTCATTACTTATATGTATGAAAAAACAGTGGAATGTAATGTATATAGAGCTGAGCTCAGGACAGGCACCGATGTAATAACCCAGTAGGGGAGACCGGGGTTCGAAGTGCCGATTTTCAAATAACACGTAAAAAGAAGATCAAAAAGGACTGGAATTCAATATTTAGGGATATATAAATGGAGAATTTATTCTAGTTTTAAATTTTGTAGTCGTTTTTATTAAATTATTCTTTTGGATAAGGATATTTTTTTGTGGAAAGTTGACAAGGAACAACCGACCCCGTCAAGGGGCAGGTTGTTCCATCGTTGGGGTAAGTTGTATGATCCAGTTGTTGTTTATGGATATGTATAAATCAAACTCACGTGTACTTGAATCAATTTGTTTATTAAAAATGTATTAAATAATTTATTAAAAATAAGTATTGAAACTTACTATCTTAGACAAATAAACATCAAAATTATGTACCTTCCTATCATGAATCAACTTTTATAAACTTCAAAACATTGTAATAATTATAATATTGAGATCCATCAACTAGCATTAGAAATTATGAATTAGAAATTATGCCACTATTATCTTTGGTTTTAATACAGTGGTGACTTCTGTTTCGTCCAAGTTCCATATTCTTGATGGTAACAGACTATGTTTTAGTATGACAGGAGATGTTTTATGAAGAATTCTCCAACATTGTGGCGGTTAAAAGAAGACGCGCGTTATGCACAGGTCGGCTCAGGAGTTCTAATGGACAAAGACTGGTTTCTTTTTAGGAACCCCGTGAACCAATCAGTTGGAGCTGACTGAAACATAACCATCAAGAATATGGAACTGGAATGTTAGGCATCTCAAATTTCAAAACAAACTAGCATGCCAACTTCCTCACTCCTTCGGGTAGGAGACCAAAATAAATCGACGAACATTTCAATAAATATTCAGCCTATGCCTTCTCATAGTCTGGGTTGAAGACCTGTCTTGAATAATAACCCACAGTCCGAGTTATACCAGCCTTTAACTTTTTAACAAAACGAAATAACGTCATATGACATATTTCAAGTTTCCAAGCTACGGTTTTGAGCTTCCAACCGTCCTTGATTACAGCATTAGCTGCCCGTTGCAATAGTTGATCCTTGCCTCGTTCCGTTTTTCTTTTGTAGTTTCACATCCTAAAACAATTTGTTGTTTAAAACTAAATCGCTACAATATCACGGGGTTCAAAGTTCCGCGGAACAACTAGCCCTCGATCAGCGGAACTTAGAGCCCCAAATTTTATTTTCAGGTTTATCTAAAATTCTTCTAAAATAGGTAACATAAAGACAATAATGATATTAAAAAAACAATCTCAATAGTTTTTTTAACAGGTGGCAAGTTACACAATAATAGCTATAAAATTGTTCAAAATAGACCAAAAAGTATCAACACGAAAATATTTACTTACGTAACATTTATGAACCTCCAATAGACTACCACACTTACTCGCCATCAAGGCGTCACTAAACTAAAGTGGCGGAAGCAACAGCACTATGGTATGACGTTATGTAATGCTCTTCACACATATTGCTAGCTCTTTTCTTTGCAAAGTTATTTGCATCAGAACAACGTGCTCCCGGCACTTCGAACCCCGGTCTCCCCTAGAAGGTTGGAACCGGCGATTTAATACTCGCATGCCCCAAAACTCGCAAACCTACTTTAATTCGATATATTTACGAAATAAAGAAAGAGGCTTCATTTCAGGGTACATGAATAAAAACGCTCTTTTTTTTTCTTCTTCTTCTTTGTTTATGGCATGTGACATAATAATGCCAATTTTGCCAGTGTCAAATGTTTATATTTGTTTATGGTCAATTTGTTTAATAAAGTCTTAGTCGATGGTCAATTGTCAATTTTAGACGTCACGCGGAATGGCGTCTAAAATTTTTTTGGGATTCCTCGTCGTTCATATCACATTGCATCACAACACACAATTAATTCAATTCTCCATACCCGTCCTGTAGTCACAATTTATTCATTAAAATTCCGTCATTATTACTGAATAAAACATGCAATAAAACGAATAAAACAATATTAAATTAGCAATTGTTTTGTCATTTCATGAAGTAGCATGGCTCACTTCATGAAATGACAAACGAAGAAGCCGCTCTTTTTTTAGTACAGCTTGTAGACTAAGAAATGATATTTATTTTGACATAAGGTATCAAAAACATAGAACTCATTCGCGGGGACAAAAGCTATGTTGATAACATGTAGGACAGTGGCTACAAACAGACCACATGTCTGCATCGGCAGGAGGCATATAGAGACCACAGGGGGTTTTTCTTAAGGAAATGAAAAATATATATATATTATTTATTACCCTGTAATGTACCAAAATCAGTATTCCAAAGAAATCACTCTGCCTGGCTAAGGGTTAAGCAGCATAATAAAAACTATGGTTATAGAAACGATCTAAAATCAAAGAAAACTTATCTTCTAAAATCAATTCAAAAATATCGTTTTTGGACTTCGCCGTGGATTTTTATTGCCTGGACTTCAAAGTGCGAGTGTTATATAAAACATGGTACCTACCTACATGATCGTGATCTGTCAATGTCAACTTCAAAAATTTGTTGATCATCCACACCCAGCTGTCAACACAAATGTCCAGCTGCAATTTTCAATTACATTTTGGATTTTCACAACAAAAATTGCGTTGCTAAAGTTATTGGAAATCAGAGCAAACAATTAGTATTGCGCGTAAAAATTCAAGCTGATACGCAAAGGCAAACATTCTACAGTGCTATTTTTCATAAAAAGAACAAAGACGCAGTAAGTAATTGGGATAAGAATACCTTCATATTTCGCTCTTTATTCCATTTCTATAGAGTTATCTAAATTTCACGGCAGTAATTCTAAATCTTCCCAAAGAATAAGTCAATTACAATATTCCTCGATCACGAAGAATTCTAGTAAAATCATAAACATTTCTTTCAGGTTAATCTAGTAGTAACTTTCCTGTAGAATAATTTATCAAACATGGCCAATATAGCAGTAAAACGTATCAAGAGGGAGTTCAAAGAGGTTATCAAAAGTGAAGAGGTAGCTGGAGGAGCTATAAAACTGGAGCTGGTGAACGAAAGCTGGACTGAGTTAAAGGGAGAAATTGCAGGACCATCTGATACCGCTTACGAAGGTGGTAGGTTTATACTGGAGATTAAAGTCCCTGACACTTATCCCTTTAATCCCCCAAAGATCCGTTTCATAACTAAAATTTGGCACCCAAATGTTTCATCGGTGACAGGGGCAATTTGTCTGGATATATTGAAAGACCAATGGGCAGCTGCTCTCACTTTACGGACAGTACTCTTATCCATACAAGCATTACTCTCAGCTGGTGAGCCTGATGATCCTCAAGATGCAGTTGTAGCCAAACAGTACAAAGAAAACTACCAACTGTTCCACATGACAGCTCGGCACTGGACTAATGTATATGCCAATGGACCTAATGGCATATTAGACTTCAATAACAAAGTACAGCGTATTGTAGATATGGGGATTGATGAGCATAGAGCCAGAGTGGCCCTTTCTACATTTGATTGGCATATTGAAAGGGCTACGGAAAACTTGTTCAGCTAGTGCTAAATAGATTGCCTTAGCAGACTACAGAAGCAGTTAGTTAGGTTTGCAACACAATTCCATTTCTCGGGCACACTCACAATGTTTTCTCTCAATAGTAACTGATTTAACTGTGGGCCGACCTAAATTCTGTAGTCTGAAGGGCTTTGGGAGGTCGCTGTGTGACCTTCCTTTATGCTTCTCAAAATGCGATATCATTGTAGCCATGGTGTTGTCTAAATTGTGAGTTTGTAAGGCCCGCAGGGTTTAGTTAAGTTTTTACCTATTATGATGTATAAATAAAGTAATTTGGATTAAAAAATATTTTATTTATTTCAAAATACAATAAGCTACATTTTAGGGATTAATATTAAGTACTTCCTTGCCTATACATGAATATATACAAATATAAAACAGACTAAGAATTCTGGTCTATTTATTCAACAATTTGTCAATCCCAATCAACGCACCTAAACATGAGGTAAAAAAAAAAATATTACGACCACAATCTCAAAGCTTTTTATATCTGCTAGATTTTGCCAGTCATTTACTAAAAAAATGGCTTTTCTTTCTAGTGTAGTGTTAGGCTAGCAACTACATTCAATTTGATTCCTAATCTAAATCCGTCTAGTCATTGCAGTGACCAACACTAATTTTTATTTAGCTCAACTGCATCACACAATTCACTTGGTATTTCATATTATTCTATACATTTCTGTAAATTAAGCCTATTTATATCTAAATAAAACCGGAAGAGTTAGGATTTTTTACCCATTTTATTTAACTTTATTCTGTTGGTTTTGTACAATTTAGTACTAGGTAGCTTTTGCTTGTGGCACATGTGGTCTGTCCTTATCATTTTAATGTCAAATGAATAAAGGATTGCAATAGATTTAAACAACACATTACCTAATGTGGGAATAACATGAACCCTATTACTATACAAAATTTCAATCCGTTCAGCCATTACAAAGTGACTGACAAATAAAAACATGCCCACAAATTTTCAGATTTATAATATAAGTTGGATTAATTTCATATCAAGGCAGTTTACATATTGGTACTTATATATAAAATTATCATCATGCGAACAGTGACAGTGACTTAAAGAATGGTACATGGTTCATCTAAACCATGTCTCAGGCACTATAGAATCCTATTGTAAAAAGTTCCAACCTACTCTGTATACATTGTATTCGACCTTATTTCATCTAGAATATAAGATTGCACAAAAATAACTTATTAAGGTTGCAAATGACCTTGTTGCGTTTTGACAGCGCTCCAATCGAGATTATTAGAGAATTTAACACAATGTTATTACGGTAATAAGATATGTATGAACTATGTAGTTTATTCTTTGCCTATAAGTGTAAGCTGCAACTTAAAACGAAGGAGAATAAATAAATAAATAACGCTTAATATATCGCACAGAATCACCTGTAAGCAGAGCTTGTATTATGGGAACCACATGACTTATATACTTTTTTTTTTGTAAATACATACATATTATACAGATAAAAACACCCAGACCCGAGACATGTTAGGAGATCATACAAACATTTGTTCCGTAGCGGGAATTACTTCGCCTACTGCAATAGGTCGTCAAAATACGAAAATGTAAATTGAATATTTTATATTAAAATTAAATTAAGTACAGAAACAACAATAACTTAAAAAACGAAGTAGGAGGCAAAATATTGACCATATTTTGATTTAATCATTATTCCATCGATTAACGTAAAGATACATTTTATTCAATAGGTACAAAATATAATTTGCTGAGGGTAACATCTTAATTTGCAATGCACTTAGTCCGCAACTAGACTCGAACCGACGACCGTGTAACTCGTGGAAGTGTACTCCGACACTTCAGAGCCCTGTCAGTCGTTGAGAGCCACCCAGCCATCGTTTCCATCAGGCATCTTGACTTGAATAAACCGAAGAAGGCTTCCATTTTCATCTGTTATCTTTAAGAAAATAATTAATTTCATAAAGTAACTTTTACACGCAAATAAATAACGCCGGACATTTCACACAGCATCATCTTCCACTATTTAACTCCACTAATTAACTAAACGCATACCAGAAAAATGAATGCTGTGCTAAAAACCAATTGATTAACTAAACATGTCCTACAATTGGTTAGTGAGGTTTGGTGAGGTTTGGTACCTCACATTGGTTATGTTAGAGTATAGAAAACAACGCCAGAAGAATAATACAAGGTCACGGTAGGAGCATAAGAGTTCTGCAAATACCATTAAACAGTATATATAATTTGATTAATTTAGTGTGCATGTCAGTATTTTTGGTTTAACTTTGAAATATTTTGTTCGAAAAAAGGGAATACACAGATATCGATTTAATTACATGCCTTTAATAAATAGATAACTTACTTGCGGTGGTTCCAACGTCTCTGCGTCTACAGTCGCAATGATAGCATCCGGTTCCGGGTCTGGGCTGATGGGCTCATCTGATAATAAAAATAATTTGTACAAATAAACAAAATATATCTATCTTCATTAATGGCATGGTGTTATAATAATGTAAATTTTCCAGTGTCAAGTGTTTATAGTATGTCACAAAGTCGTATCTTGTCGTTCGTCATTTACAAAACATTAAATAGATGGACAAATATTTAGTAGATTATATTCCGCCAATCTATTCCCAAAGAGTTAGACACGATGCAGATGCAGACTTGCTGCTTTGAGAAACGTTTTTTCGAAGCAACAAGTCTGCAGAGCAGAGTGTTTTTTCGTCGGAGTGCGGAGTGAGTCAAGTGTTCCTGAGGATGCCTCGTGGAGGTAAAACACGTGTCAAATTTATTTTGGAGGTTGCATGTGTGGATTGTGTGCGATTATGTGCGCCCGCATGGCGCATCCATTGCGGGCGGAAGTGAGGTGCATGCGTCTGCATCGTGTCTAACTCATTGGGAATAGATTGGCGGAATAGTACTAAATATTTGTCCATCTATTTAATGTTTTGTAATGGAATTCCGCAAAGTCACGCCTGAATCAATTATCTATGTTCGTCATTTGTTATTTTATATAAAATGGTGCCTTTCATATAAAATGCGGATTAATTTAGCTCGAATCACAAAGAAACACAAAGCTTTTGTTCCAATTATTCACACCCGTGTTAATAACTCTAGCTCTATTTAAATAAAAGCACCAAAATTACTAATAAAACCGGAAATAACTGGAAAAATATAAATAAAATAAGAGTGCAATATTTGCATCTTTATGCAAATATATAAATATCATCTTTTTCTTTTCTTTTTTTACAACCCATTATGGTAATCAGGCGAATAATTTATGTTATTAGTTTTATATAATCGTAATGAGATCTCCACGACAGGCGTGCCTAGTGTAGAGATCTGTAGATATAAATTTAACTGGATAACCATAGCCCAACTGAATAACACTTGGAAAAATATTCCATCCTTTAATGCTTATTTAGTTATATCCTGTTTTGTGTTGATACAGAAAATATACGAATTTTTCATTTTTCATCGCAAGACGACCAAAAATAATCGTATAGGTATCTATGTTATTAATGTTGCCAATTTAGTTAACATTATAATGACAGTGAAAACATAGTTAAACGCTCGGGTAAGTATAAAAAAACGAGCTCGCCTTACAGTAGTCGCATATGATATGTAACATCTGACATCTCTTTGGTAATAAGCGAAGTTAACATTGGTAGCAATTCGTTATTATAAATATTTACGGGTATTTATCGCGTTTATTTACCTATTTTTCCAGACGTTTCGACAGGTTTACACTCTGTCGTGGTCACGGGATGGTTGTCATCGTTGACAGGTTTACACCACGACAGAGTGTAAACCCGTCAAAACGTCGGGAAAAATAGGTAAATAAACGCGATAAATACCCGTAAATATTTATAATAATGTGTTTGGGTAGCAATTCGGTTGGTTCATTTCTAAAATTAGGAATTGTCTGAAATATATTTTAGTTAGTCATAGCATTATAAAACCTATTCGGTTGGTACCATCTAACTAAATTAGGAACGCTTAATTGAGAAAAGAGAAGAATTGAGGCCATTATATCCTGAATTAATTTATATAACACACTTTATACACAACATGTAGGTTGAGCGCACAGCTGACGTATTCACATTCTCTATGTCCCTTTCTCATTCTCACACACACGCGCACAGTTGGCTGACAGTACCAACCTCTCGGAAAATGGGTTGGTACCATGACGGCCAAACTCTAACCTCAAGCGCGCTCATTGATCAAATCTAATATCACGGGCTTCCCTGGCTCCCTGTTATACACGGAAGACATCAAATCACTCCCACAGATTGCAGGAAAGCGTTGAACAATGAGCGCGATTGTAGTAGATGGTACTAAGATGGTACCAACCCATTTTCCGAGAGGTTGGTACTATAAGTAGGCGAAATTGTAAGGGTTTCTTGTGGACTTCAGAACCCTTAAAATGTCGACATGTCCCTTTGACTACCCTTAAATATCATCAAGCCCTTTGAAACTAGAGTACTGAGGGTAAGTCTACCAAACCTGGGAATTAAGATCGTAAGCATATTTAAAATTGTTATGCCTCAGATTCTATTAAGGGAGATTGCCTACATACCTACAGATATGGTGTACAATTTTTCATTTTCTTCGCTATCCACTTCCAATTTATCTGAAAATGTAACGCAATTTAATATAATCCTATACCTAAGCATGCTGCTGCACGCGGCTTCGTACGCATGGTACATAAAATGGTAGCATATTCTCTAATTTTATAATTTTACAAATTTCATCAGAATTCAATCAAAAGTTTAGCCCTGAATATATTACAGACAGATAAATTTTCTTTTACCTTTTTATAAATTATTTTAATCACATTTAGTGAAGCGATTCATTTGTTCGACATTCGAACTTATTGTAATCGAGAAACAAAAACATAAAATTTTTAAAGTTGAGTTGCGAGTTGATCAAGACAATTTTTGACAATTTCTGTCCAATGAACTAGGGATTGTGGTATATCATTTGAAAGGTAATTTTGTTAGCTATCAAACTCTTTTGATATCATAACTAATAAGTATTCACCTTGTGTCATGGAAAGTAAAAAGAAAAAACACCAATTGTTTGAAAGCCCTGAAATCAATGGGTATTTATGAAAATTGGTCATCAGTCCAATGTTTTACTTTACAGGGAACAGTTAAACTCAAGAAAAATGGAAACTACAGCCACAGAAGCCGCTCTAATCGTCAGCGTAATTCAGCAAGGGTTGTCTCAGTGTAGTATCGCTCGATAGCTTCACCTAAGCCAGCCCTGTGTCTCGAAGGTATACAAGAGATTCAGAGAGGCTGGGAACTTAGTCCGGAGACCAGGTTCTGATCGACGTCGATGCACTACGTCAAGAGATGATCGATTTATTGTCACCGAAATCGACACCTGATCGGCGTAGTCGTACAGCGAAGCTCACGAGAAGTGCGAGGGAGGGCTGTGAGCGAGTGGACAGTCAGACGAAGACTCAAAGAAGCGAACTTGACTCCAAAAAGACAAGCCACGGGACCCAAATTGTCTCCAGCCTGACAAACCCGGCTTCAGTTTGCTCGCGATCGCTTAGATTGGGATATGGAGCAATGGAGTCGAGTCCTGTTCTCGGACGAAACCAGAATGTGCCTACATGGTAGCGACCGTCGACGTAGTCTATAGGATACCGGGAGAGCGATTCGCACAATGCTTTTGTGGAATGCTAACAGTGGCATACGGGGGTGGGTCTTGTATGATGTGGGCGGGGATTTGTATTGCAGCAAAATCGGAGCAAATTTTCATGGAGGCGGGCTAACCACAGAAAGATAATTCAACGACATTGTTCTAGGGCCTAGCCCGGCATATAGGAGTACATGACCTAGAATTTAGGCCATGTGTTTCCATACGCCGGGCTTTTTGGCGAAGATTTTCTGCTAAAGCACGATAATGCCCTCTGCCACACCGCTGCAATGACTAGACAGTTCTTGGAAGATGTCGGCATTCCCACACTAGACTGGTCAGCCCTCAATCCTGACTTAAAGCCAATGGCGCATATGAGGGATGAGGGATGAGCTAAAACGGCGGGTACGAGGAAGATATCCAGCTCCGGCGTCGATATAAGACCTGAAACCTGCTTTAAACGAAGAGTGGCAGGAAACACCACAGGCTTCCATCAGGAAACTCATTAGGTCAATGAAAAACCGTTTACAAGCGGCCAAGGAACACAAAATATTGCAGGGTGTTTAACATAAACATTGTAAATAAAAATTGAATTTTTCATATTACTACCTCTATTCATTTAGACGTCCACAACTTCGATCTATTGCAATAATTCCCTAAATTTAATTATGAAATTAAATCTTGACATCACCTGAAAGCTAACAAAATGACCTTTCATATGATATACCACAATCTCTAGTTCATTGGACAGAAATTGGAAAAAAATGCCTTGATCAAATCGCGATGAAGCGATTCCAGTTAGAGCTCGCGAGTGTATCTATCTTATAATCAATAAAATAGCTAATGTAGCGTTAAATTGAAGTCTGTTCTTGTAATTTTAATGTCAATCGATTCTAACTCCTCATTAACTAATATGAGATTATGAAATCCACTAAGTTAAGTGACACTTACCGTCCGTATTTTTTTCAGGTTCATCTGATTGTATATCTGCAGAATCCTCATTGAACATCTAGAACATTAGAGAACACACACATTATAGAAAAGTCTGTCTTTCTATTAGTAGTCTACTATGGTTATGTAGGATCCATCATAATTTATGGTATAATGTTTTGAGGAAACTCGAGCGACATGGAAAAGCTTGAAATGCCAAAAAAAATATTTAAAAATAACATAAAATACTGATACTTCTCTCCTTATAACTACTGGCCTGTCAGCTCAGTTGGTAGTAGCTCTGCATTCTGCGCTGTAGGTCGAGGGTTCGATTCCTTCCTAGGATAACAATTTGTGTGAAGAACATAGATGTTTGTTCAGTGTCTGGGTGTTATAAAGTATCATAAGTGTGTATTTAAAAATATATAAGTATTCTATCAGTCATCTAGTCACCATAATACAAGCTACATAATAAAACATTAAACAGATGGACAGATATTTAGTACAATTCCGCTAATCTATTCCTAAAGAGTTACCTCCAAAAGAAATTCGACACGTGTTTCGCCCCTCCACGAGGCATCCTCAGGAACACTTGACTCACTCCGCACCCCGACGAAAAAACACTCTGCTCTGCAGACTTGTTGCTTCGACCAACGTCAGAATAAGATGTTCCTGAGGATGCCTCGTGGAGAGGCGAAACACGTGTCGAATTTCTTTTGGAGGTAACTCTGAATAGATTAGCGGAATTGTACTAAATATTTGTCCATCTGTTTAATGTTTTGTAATGGATTTCCGCAAAGTCACGCCTGAATCAATTATCAAGCTACATAATGCTTAGTTTGAGGCTAGATGGTGTTTTGTGTATTTATTTATTTATTATTATTATTATTTATATACATTTTGGAGTCTATTATATTTGTCAGAAATCACTATATCTATATAAGATAATAGTAATCGGAAAGTTGCAACGCAAACATTTCATAATACATAAATGTACCACATTATATTTATATTACATTACATTTACAAGCAGTCATCATTACCCACAAACATTTGTTTGGTAAAATTGTAGCCGTGCAAAACCAGGACGGTTCGCTAGTAGGTAATAATAATAATAATGCCGGACATTTCACACAACATCATCTGGCCTCAAGTAAGCAGAGCTTGCGTTATGGGTACCACATGACTGATATACTACTTTATACTTTTTATTTTGTAAATACATACATATTATACATCATACAAACATGTGTCTCTCGGCGGGAAACGGACCCGTAACCATCTGCGTCTCAGCCGAGCCTTCGCCCACTGTGTCACAGAGGTCGTCTAGTAATAAGCTTTAGATATAAAAAGTTGGTGGGTTTTGGAAGGTATACTTACATTTTCAGTGACTTTCGTCACTCTAGGTTGATTCACTACTATAGATTCCGCTAAATGACCCTGGAAATGAAATCTAAATTATTATCGGTAGACAAAATAGTCAAAAGATACTTTATTCAATACAATCACAAGGATCACTTTGAAAAGTCTTACATACTAGGTGAATTTAGGTGCCAATTCCTCATATCCCGAGAGGAAATGGCAAAAAACTCGTCCTGGTCCTAGCGCTATTCTACGAAAATAAAACTATTGAAATTATACAAGGTAAAAATCACTACATGGTATAAAACAAAGTCGCTTCCCGCTGTCTGTCCCTATGTATGCTTAGATCTTTAAAACTAAGCAACGGATTTTGATGCGGTTTTTTTTATTAGATAGAGTGATTCAAGAGGAAGGTTTATATGTATAATACATGCATAATATAGTAGAGAAACACTGATAATTTTAGAGGTTTCTAATGTAGTGTCGTAAATAAACTTATTTTATTGCGCTTACATTGCAAACGCTGGCTGAACCCTACGAGATAGATCAAAAGAATGTATTACAGTATTGTACACCTTAAAAAGGTTTACAAAAAAGTCCGCGATGGTATATGTATATCTCTTAGGGATAACCATTCTGTAGTATAATTAGTATCAGACTTGCACCCGTGCGAAGCCTGGCCGGGCCGCTAGTTATACATAAAACCGTCTTCTTCGTTAATGGCATGTGTCGTAATAATGTCAATTTAGCTAGTGTCAAGTATTTGACGACCTCTGTGGCGCAGTGGGCTAAGGTCAGACTGAGACGCAGAAGGTTGCGGGTTCGATTCCTGCCATGGGACAAATGTTTGTATGATCTGCAAGTATTTGTCTCGGGTTTGGGTGTTTCTATGTATAATATGTATGTATTTAAAAAAAAAGTATATAAGTAGTATATCAGTCATGTTGGTAACCATAACACAAGCTCTGCTTACTTTGGGGCCAGATGATGGTGTGTGAAATGTCCGGGATTATTTATTTATTATTTATTTATGTTGTTTATAGTATGGCGAGACATTCGTACTTATGTAATACATACGTTAGCGTTCATATGTGCGACGAGCATACGTTTCCGCATATAGGAGGCGCCACAGGCGAGACATTCGTACTTATGTAATACATACGTTAGCGTTCATATGTGCGACGAGCATACGTTTCCGCATATAGGAGGCGCCACAGGCGAGACATTCGTACTTATGTAATACATACGTTAGCGTTCATATGTGCGACGAGCATACGTTTCCGCATATAGGAGGCGCCACAGGCGAGACATTCGTACTTATGTAATACATACGTTAGCGTTCATATGTGCGACGAGCATACGTTTCCGCATATAGGAGGCGCCACAGGCGAGACATTCGTACTTATGTAATACATACGTTAGCGTTCATATGTGCGACGAGCATACGTTTCCGCATATAGGAGGCGCCACAGGCGAGACATTCGTACTTATGTAATACATACGTTAGCGTTCATATGTGCGACGAGCATACGTTTCCGCATATAGGAGGCGCCACAGGCGAGACATTCGTACTTATGTAATACATACGTTAGCGTTCATATGTGCGACGAGCATACGTTTCCGCATATAGGAGGCGCCACAGGCGAGACATTCGTACTTATGTAATACATACGTTAGCGTTCATATGTGCGACGAGCATACGTTTCCGCATATAGGAGGCGCCACAGGCGAGACATTCGTACTTATGTAATACATACGTTAGCGTTCATATGTGCGACGAGCATACGTTTCCGCATATAGGAGGCGCCACAGGCGAGACATTCGTACTTATGTAATACATACGTTAGCGTTCATATGTGCGACGAGCATACGTTTCCGCATATAGGAGGCGCCACAGGCGAGACATTCGTACTTATGTAATACATACGTTAGCGTTCATATGTGCGACGAGCATACGTTTCCGCATATAGGAGGCGCCACAGGCGAGACATTCGTACTTATGTAATACATACGTTAGCGTTCATATGTGCGACGAGCATACGTTTCCGCATATAGGAGGCGCCACAGGCGAGACATTCGTACTTATGTAATACATACGTTAGCGTTCATATGTGCGACGAGCATACGTTTCCGCATATAGGAGGCGCCACAGGCGAGACATTCGTACTTATGTAATACATACGTTAGCGTTCATATGTGCGACGAGCATACGTTTCCGCATATAGGAGGCGCCACAGGCGAGACATTCGTACTTATGTAATACATACGTTAGCGTTCATATGTGCGACGAGCATACGTTTCCGCATATAGGAGGCGCCACAGGCGAGACATTCGTACTTATGTAATACATACGTTAGCGTTCATATGTGCGACGAGCATACGTTTCCGCATATAGGAGGCGCCACAGGCGAGACATTCGTACGGCTTCTTGTCGCTGTGCACGAACCGGTGAGTGTTGCGGTTGTCGCGAGAGTTGAACGCCTTGCCGCAGATCTGGTAACATATACAATTCAATCAACTAGGCTCATGTGAGCCCGCCAATTCAACACGATATAGTTATTAATCTTAAATATTTAAATTGAATAATAAATAAAGATTGCCGGACATTTAACACAGCATCATCTGGTCCCAAAGTAAGCAGAGCTTGTGTTATGGGTGCCACATGACCTATATAACATGCACGCTTTTTTTTGTACATACATTCATATTATACATAGAAACACCAAGACCCGAGACAAATGCAGATCATACAAACATTTGTCTCGCGGCGAGAATATCCGGACATAACATTATATCCTGAATTAGTTTGTATACACACGTTATACACAACACTGTAGGTTAAGCGCACAACTGATGCGTTCTCCTTCTCTTTCTCACACACGCATACACTGTTGGCTGACAGTATCAACCTGGAGGTCACATATTGCAGAAAAGCAAGAGGAAAGATGTTACACATAAAACACTATTGACACAAATCTATAGATTTACCAATAACATATTCATTGAAACGATTCTAATGAGTTTTCCCTGGCATGGAGCCGGGGAAGCACGTGCTTTTAGGTTTGGACAATAAAGGAAAGAAAAGAGTTTATTTGACAGCAAGTAACAATACGGTAGACTGGTAGACAATGATAACCTAAATTAATATAAATTGTTTACAGTTTACAGAAGATAGGTATACTTAAGAGGCCAGCGGAGGACGAATTGCCCCTACAAACGTAATACCAAAATGATTTGTAACTCAAGAATATTTCCACTATTTTGTTGTATTATTTGTATATAAATAGTATATATCTAGGTTTCTGGATAGTTTTTATTTC
The DNA here is from genome assembly GCA_948098915.1 of Lampropteryx suffumata. Classification (NCBI taxonomy): domain Eukaryota; kingdom Metazoa; phylum Arthropoda; class Insecta; order Lepidoptera; family Geometridae; genus Lampropteryx; species Lampropteryx suffumata. The sequence continues at coordinate 11,348,357 of OX402571.1, read as the reverse complement.
GAATTACTTATCAAAAATGAAATAAGAGCCAATCGCATTTTGCACATTTTTTGCTAAAATTGACAAGTTTTCTTCGGATATGTTTCGTATTAAAAACCACAATATCTTACATGTTGTTTGTCAAGGACCATAGCTTATATTGTCTAGTTACAGAATAACATTACCATGTGAAGAATACTAAATGTTTTCAGTCATAATTTTTGGTATTAAGGAACACAACCAAATGCATACCACTTTTGAACGTCTAATATCGGTATCGCGGACGCACGGGGCGGGGCCGGGGCGGGGCCGGGACACTGGGGGACACTTCGGTCGTGTGATAGCTCGGACAGCTACGCACACACACACTAATGCAACGTGTATGTACACGGTACGTGTATTCTGTTCACCTGTGCCACTGACTTGGATTGAGATTTGCCTTGTTGTTTGGAAACAATAACCTACTTTATTACATCCTACTACGACTTTGCCTTTGTTTACGGAAATTTTTCACTTCACCTCTGTGGCGCTTAGGACGCAAAAGGTTGCGGGTTCAATTCCCCCCGCGGGACAAATGTTTGTATGATCTGCAAGTATTTACAAAAAAGTAATATTATTATTATTATTAATATCATCATCATCATCATCATCATCATCATCAGCATCATCTGCATCATCATCATCATCACCAAAGTGGGAAATATGTACATAGTTCTCAGCGACTGCATGCACTAAACTTTATTAATGATCTTAGCTACTTCGGCTAGTGCAAATTTGCAGATTATGTTATTTCGGTGATTCGTGACTTAATTTCCTTTAAAAATAAAAAAAGCACGTGGTAGAAGTGACACCGTCAAAAAGGTTGGCTTCAAGATAAAGTTCTACACAATGGCATTTAATCATTATGTTTATAATACCTACTTGTTTAAGTGTTTTGCATTTGTAAAAATTGTAACATACCCTCATTTGTACAGAAATAAAAATACTTTATATTCGTGGCTCTAAAATTTTTAAGGTTTCACTTCTACCACGTGGGAATTGCACACATGTTTCTTTTTGTAAATACATCCAAGTAATACATAGAAACACCCAGACCCTAGACAAATAATTGCAGATCATAGAAACATACGTCCCGAAGCGAGAATCGAACTCGCAACCTTCCACGTCTCACCCGGCCCTCGGCCCACTGAGCCACAGAGATCGCGAAACTTTGCATAGATGTAGGAATATACGTTACCTACTTTTATCTCAGAAAAAGGCGTGCGAAACCGCAGACAGAAGCTTGTATTTTATTCACCTACCGCCTTCGAATTGTCAATGATCAATGACAGAAGTATACCTACCTACCTACACCTACTCACACACACACGCACACGTCACTACGGCTGTATTTAGGTATTGTAGTACCGCGCCCCGCGCCTCTCCCCGCCGCAGTATTTAAACAGAGATCGAGATATTCGGAGTTATTTTTGCACGCGCCTCGAATTGAAGTTGCGAGCGAGCTTCACCGGCTTCTTAAAAGCATTCGTTGGCGCAACTAGTACCGCTCAGCATGTGCAGCCAAACGATGAGCGCGCTAGTACAATTGGCCGTTAGATGGTCCCGACCCATTTTCCTGAGATGGCTTGTTATCGATACATGTTATTGTGTAGTCACCTCGCAGTAGTAAGGTCTCTCTCCGTTGTGTATCCGGATGTGCTTCTTGTAGTGTTCCGGGTAGACGAAGGTGGATTGGCAGATCTCACACTTGAGCGGCCGTTCGCCTGTGTGGGCGGCCTTTATGTGGTACTGCAGTAACCTGGATCGTATATACATTATTAAGAAGTGCCTGCAGCAAACTAAAAAGAAAACCGACTTCATTTATATAACGATCTCTGTGGCGCAGTGGACCAAGATCCAGCTGAGACGCAGGTTGCGGGTTCGATTCCCGCCGCGGGACAAATGTTTGTAGGATCTGCAAGAATTTGTCTCGGGTCTGGGTGTTTCTGTGTATAACAAGTACTCAATGCTATTTATCTATCTGCTCGTTATTTAAAGGAATATCAATTACAAAAGATAGATCAAGTCAAGTCAAAAGATACTTTATTCAATACGATCACAAGGATCACTTTGAATATCGTATATATTTCTAATATTTTTCTACTTCTTCGTTTTGCTTTTAAAGATATTAAAATTAATGAACGGGTTAAACAAATACTATGGAAACCAGATGACAGTATACTCATATACATACATGTAAATATATACATATGATACTTTATAACACCCACACAGAATAAATTATGTTCATCACACAAATGTTTGTCCTGAGAATAGAACCCACAATCTAGAGCGCAGAAGGCAGAGCTACCACTGAGCTGACAGATGAAGCGGTAGTGGTGTAGATACCTCCGCCGTTTGAATCGTTTGGGACAGTCGGGGCAGGTGTGTCGCTTATCGTCGTAGTGTGTCGCTCGTCGGTGCGAGTGGAGGTTAGACCGCTGCGTGAACTTAGCGCCGCAAACTTCACATTCGAATGGTCGCTCGCCTGAAAGATAATTATTATTAAGCAAAAACGTTGTACCCCTTTTTACGAAAATTGCGCGGACGGAGGAGTATGAAATTTCGCACGCTTATAATTTATATAGAGAAAATAGGAAGAAAATAAAAATTAAAATAGAGATAAAACGACGTTTTCTAAAAAAGAAACCTAGCTAGATCGATTTATTTGGCCCCGAAACCCCCTGCATACTAAATTTCATGAAAATCGTGATAGCCGTTTCTAAGATTCAGATTATATATATACAAGAAGTGCTTGTTTAAGGGTATTAGATATAAATGAGTGTATATATGTCTATGTACCTGTATGTATTCTGATATGGTCGGCCAGTTCAGCTTTCCTCGCGAAAGCTTTCTCGCATATATCGCACACGTGGGTTTTCTGTCCGCTGTGAACCACGCCGTGGACTTCCAAACTGTGCTGGGTGCCGAACGCTTTTTCTGAAGACAATACAAATACAAAACTTTCTTTACTCAATAAAATCACAAGGACCACTTTGAAGTCTCTTTACATGCTAGTGAATCTAGGTGCCGGTTCCTCTTAACCCCAGATCAAGAAGAATCCGGCAACAAACTCGTCTGGTCTTAACACTTTTTTGTATGATTCTTGCCAGTTTTGTTACGGATGCAGAGTCGAGTTGGAGCAGATTCATCCCAAGCTTTTTAGTCATCTAAAGAATCTGATATTTTATAATACGCTTTAATAGATAGTTTCTGTTTTATTACGTTTTCAAATTTGCCAATCGACAAATCTAACACGTCACTTGGGACCTTGTTATAGAAGCGTACACATTGCCCTATAGAAGACTTATTAACTTTAGGGAGGCTAACTGTTAGAACAGCTTGTTTTTCTTTATTTCTAGTATTAATACTATGATTATCGCTATTTTTATGAAACAATTGAACTTTAATGTGAACATACATTCGCTTCTTGATCAGAAAGTCTAATTTTTAAGTTGCCTAAAAGTAAAATGCCTAAATGTCATGTCTAAAAAGCAAAATGCCTAAGATTCAGAACACCGTAAACGGTAGTATGCCTAAAATGCAAAATGTCTAAATGTGAAACTTCCTAAGAAGCAAATAGTCTAAAATGCAATACACCTACATAGGAAGACGACTAAATCTTACGATAGTGACATATTGTACAATACTCTTATTATCTCTGTACAGATAGCAATTAGACAAACTGAATAAGTATATAATTACGCCATCACATCCTCTAGACAATGTTCTTAATTTAAAGAAGCATATGTTTCGCGAAGAAGAAGAAAAAGAAGGATATAATTAGACCTGTGATGAGAACATTGTATAAAATTTTAAAAATAATTGCAGTGTTTTATTGTACTTACAAGCGTCCGCCCACGTCTTTTCTCACGTGGTACCCGGATAAAAAGTCACCTGTATGTTGTATCACTAACTATGTATATTCGAAATTTCATGCAAATCGGTTTAATTGTTTAGCCGTGAAAGAGTAACAAACATAGTCACAATCTTTATTTATAATATTAGTAGGATAGTTTTACTACAGTTTTAATTTAATTTTTAATTTAATTTAATTTTTAATTTTATTCGTTTTAGGAAAACTTACAGCTATGTAGATACATTGTTAATTATGAAATACATAATATATGCAAGGCATATATTTTACAGAGAGCCAATTAAAAGTTTCCACTTGTGGTTAAAAAAAATGAATATAAGTAAGTAGAAATACAGTAGCATACGACGGATTCTAGAAAATCATTGAATGCAAGAGATTTTGAAAAACAAATTAATAAATAAAACAAAACAATTACATAATGAGTAAACTACGATTGATTTACCAAGAAGAATTTATCATTGAGTATGCGCTTTAACTTACTTATTGGAGTGTTGAAAATGTCAATGTCAATGTTTGCCTTAGCCAAAGAGTTGAACGAAGAGCATGCTCTAATTATAAAAGAATTTTGCCTATAATTCGTTTTGGCATGCTGAACGTGTAGAGTTATAGGATTTCTTAACCCAATCACAGTGCGCAGTTCCAATAGTTCTAGCAACTCCGTAATCCGTTATTATGTCTTGGAAGAAAAATTGTAGGCGTTATTATACTTCTTAAACATACTCGTTATAGAGGGCTTTAATAGTTGAGGCAATTTGCTTCTTGGGTATTATATGTTTGGCGAAAATCTTTTTAGGTATTCCTAAAATACCTAAAATTATTCCTTCTTCGACCTTTGACAGTTACTATACATATTAGACCTTTTATATTTTAGGCACAATGGGACTTTAGTAATTTTTCTGTTTAGGTTTTCTGGAAAATAGTCATTTTACATTTTAGGCATTTTACTTCCTAGGCATTTTGGAAATTAGACTTTCTGATCAGGAAGCATACATTCGCTTTCGTATATATATATATATATATATTATATATTTATATTATATATTTATACAAGGCACTGTCATGATTTGATTTTTTTTTCATTGAATTCATTTCTAGGTGATTCTCTAGGCGCATGTTATAAATTGCAGGAACTGTAGTTACTTACTAACAATGTTTTTTTTATAATACACTGTACATAATGATTACAAGAAATTAAATAAAAAACGTGTGCGTCTCTGGACGCCCGACAGAAGTGATAACTTAAACTAATCTAACTGGCGCTGTGGGTTAGAGTGAGAGAGGAGGAGCCTGCCTACCGCTGCCGTATGCGTGTGAGAAAGAGAAGCCAGATAGACTGGCGCCGTAACGCGTTACATAACGAAGCGATTTATCCTCCCATAAGAAGTTATCACTCCAAAAATAACAAAGCGATAGAGTGGTGATCTTAATATCTTGGATAGTATGGTAGGAGATTTCGAAGGATAGGGACAGTTAGAAGGATTTGGGAAGATTTATGCTCAGCAGTGGGACGAAAGATAAATAAATAATGCTTCTTCTAGCCCTAAAGTAAGTGAAGCTTGTGTTATGAGAATCAGATGACTGATATACTATTTATGTATTTGGTTTGTAACTGAGTAATACAAGACCATTACCAAATTTAATTTAATTATTGTTGTTATTAAAGACATGCCTCAATAGGGTAGAATACATTGATCTCCTATTTAATGATAACACTATCTATTACACATCTATGTAGGTACTTTTCCAGATCATACAAACACTTACAATACAAAAAGGAAATAGATATAAATATTATATTCCTAATCAAAATATAATATGAATTCTATCAGTCATCACATCAGTCATCGCCCCACTGTAGGGCGATTATGGAACTTTGATACTATCAAAACATTGATACCAATAGCTTTCAGTTACTATTGATGAATTGGTATTACGGATATCTTATCGCTGCGATTTTTATCGGTTTCTATCGCTAGTTACAATGTGAAGTTGGTGTCGAACTATGCATAACTCGACCAATTTATAAAGTACGATTGTGGTAGGAACCGTGTTTAGCGTACTAACCATTTAAATACATCGTATAATGACTTAATTTTGTGACATCCATAAATTACTAACTGAAATTTACAACACAACAATCAGACATTAAAGAACGACAAGAAAAAGTGAAGTGATCGAGTGTTTGTTTACATGTAGTTTTTCTCTATGGCTTACATACCCCTTGGTTTACATCACCAATGAATTTGGCATTTGAACAATATTTTAAATTTAATATTATAATACCTACGGTAACCTCCAAAGCAACCAATAAAAGCTGAAACTATTTGGAGAGCAAGTCGGTACATTGGTTGAAGTAATTAATAAGTGCCTACATTGTCATGTAATCCAAGTTACATTACTTCATAGATTTCTCTACATATAAATTGTGTTTTTAGGTTAAGAAATCATGGCAATTTTTGATAATTGATTTAAATTATTTACATTACACTTGCTTCTACTACGAGTAAGGTAGATAAAGAGAATGAAGTTTGTTACACTGTTGTCATCTGTCATGTCATACTATTGTCAAAAGTAGTTCCAGTTACAATCAAACGAACTCAAATAATGCCGATTACTAATCGAAATTGATAGACATTGATGCCGATTGCTAATCGAAACTGATAGACATTGATTGTATCAAGAGTTCCATAATCGCCCTACTGGTCACCATAATACAAGTTATGCTTAGTTTTGGGCTAGATGGTGTTTGTGTGAATTGTGAATTGAACTCCTTACCAAAATAACTAGTTATGCCGACCATGTGTCGTGTGGTAAGAGCAGAGAGATGAATTGTGAGTATAAGGGGTTGGTTATACCCTCTAAAGAGGATAACATATTCGTGAATGTGTAAGTCTTTAGGGTCTACTGATTCGACTATCCAGCGGGTCCTGTCGGCAAGGTCGAGAGGTTAGTGTGGGTACCTGGGAAGATCTGCGCTATCAAACAGAACACCACACCTCAGCTTGCTGGAGTGGATATGGATCCACTACTGAACGAAAGTTTTCAAGTACAAATAACTGTTCTGTAACTTGACTGACGCCACCTAAATCATCTTCAACAGATGAACTAAGGCCAATGATGATGAGGATCTATATTATCATAACACACTAGTGTTAGACCCACTATAAAGCCACGCTAGCTAATGTGATGATTATTATAGGATAGAGATTTAGTAGGTATGGAAATTTTATGTCTATAACTAGCTGGTTCCCGCGACTTCATCTGCGCAGGTTTTTGCAGCGCACGCCAGAAAATAACTCGCAGGTGGCAGATTTTATTTCTGCTTACTTGACACTTATCATTTTATTTTGGACAATTCACACAATATCTTTATAAATTATAGCCTATGTGTTATTCTGATGTATAAGCTATATTATTGTAAAGTTTCATTACAATCCATTCAGTAGTGTTTGCGTGAAAGAGTAACAAACATACATACAAACATTCGCGTTCATAATATAAGTAAGGAAAGGATTGGCTTAACATATAAACGCCTCTCAATTTGAACGCTGCGTAAACACTGCGTAAGATTCACCCTCTCACTATTTGTCACTATCTTACAATAATTACGTTTAATAACTAAAAATAAAACAGATGAAGTCTGTTTTGAATGAAATCGGAACCATAAAAATACAACCGTATTGATAACTTCTTCCTTTTTTGAAGTCGGTTAAAATAGTTTTTACTGGAAAGTCACAGAAAAGCAAAATATCCAAATTTCGTTTACTTGTGTGACATATTTTTTCGATTTCGTATTTTGTTTTGAAAAACCAAAAAAGTGAACCGATTTTGATGAAAATTCTATGAGACCAATTCGAATCGGTTCATAAATGAAGGTTTAGTTCAGGTAACAAAAACAAACAACCGAAACGAGCACATCCTTATTTTTTGAAGTCGGTTAAAAATATCGGGATGGCACTAATTTAGACAGTTATTAACTTTTGACAGGTGTTGAGAGACGATTTAAGTTCAGGGTTAATTGAAATTGAATATTGAAATACATACTGCAAATACTGCAGACGAAGCTTTTGATCCCGAGATGCGTCTTCTCATGCTGCGTCAGGTTCTGTTGTGAGAGGAACGGCTTCCCGCAGACGTCGCATTTGTACGGACGAGGCCTGGCCTGGATATATTCAATAATGTATCAAAAACAATTTATTTAGAGGACATTGAGGAGTTATTAATTTGTAGTAGTTAATTTAAAACATTTTTTTATTTATTAAAACCCCCAAGGAGGAATTTGAATTGTCTTCTTACATGCTGTTCCTCCTAACCCCAGTTCAACAAGAATCCGGCAACAAACTCGTCTGGTCTTAACACTTATCTGTATGATCCTTGCAAATTTTGTTACGGATGCAGAGTCGAATTAGAACAGATTAATAAGATGTGGCTGGCGAGTGTGCAGGTAGCGGGACTGACCTCGTGCGTCTTGAGATGTGCCTGGCGAGTGTACTTGGATGCGAAGGTCTTGTGGCACACGTGGCAGGCGTGGGGCCGGGCGCCCGAGTGCACATTCATGTGCTCGTGCAGCAACGTGCGAGAGTTGTACGCCTTCTGGCACACTCCGCACTCGTACGTACGAGACTTGGACGAGCGAGGCGCCTTCTTAGCGTGCTCCGCTACAATATAATATCATTTTATTAAACATAATGGCGACCTTTGTGGCGCAGTGGACTTACGCCCGGCTGAGACTTGTGCGATTTATCATGACAAGTAATACAAATACATACCTACCTATGTATAACTATGCGTGGATACTTATCTGCTTTGCAGGTAATATCACAGCGGGTTCGGTTCTTGCCGCGGGACAAATGTTTATCTCGGGTATGTATGTATTTACAAAAAAAGTATATAAGCAGTATATCAGTCAAGTGGTACCCATAAAGCTATGCTTACTTTGGGACTAGATGACGCTGTGTGAAATGTCCGGCATTATTTATTTATTTTATAACACCCAGACACAGAACAGATGTATATAAATAAATAAATATTAATAGTATCATTGGTAATTTTTATGTTGAAGGAAAAAATAAATAGATAGCACTTCTAATAACGGACCATTCCTAGATCGAGCTATCGTTTGGTCCCGAAGTTCTTTAATAACATCCGATCCCATCGCGTTAGTTATCTATTCGTGTGTATATTTTACAGGAAATAAAGGTAGCGGTAATAGGAATTCAGCACTTCTGGTTCTTAAAATGTTGTATAGAGATTAATCTCTAATTAATTAATTAATCATACATACATCTACTGGTGCAAAAGTTTAAGAAATCATAAATATTAGTGGACAAAGCACACAACACCATCTAACCCTAAACTAAGCATAGCATCTATTATGATGACCTGTGGATCGATTATAGAATTCTGATACTATCAAAACTTTGATACTAATCGCTTCGTTTACTATGAATTGGAACGGAAGGTTGATGTTGATTGTCATACATGATGTCATATGAATAGAAACCTCAGACCAAATAAATAATAAGACGGCGCATCGCGATCAACCATAATAAATAAATTCTGTGACACTTTTGGTTACGAAATATGTCATCTATTTTTTTTTGTAAGATCTTTTCTAGAAGACAAGATGAGATAATACTTAATAGTACAGGTATTAATGGATATACTAAGAAGGTGCACAGTTTGTTTGGATGTATGTGCGTGGGTGTGTGTATTTACAGTTTCACAAATTTGAACGAGAACTCACTGAACTTTGCTACTCATTTGGTCATAATTTAGTCAATTTTTGTCGTAGAACAAACATGTTTGCACTAGATATTAAGGATTTCTTAGCTCTATAAATCTGCTTCTCAACGGATCTACACGGACGGATCTTCATTAAGATCTAGCCAAGTACTAACCTATCATCATCATCATCATATCAGCCTTTATAATAATAATAATAATAATAAATATTTATTCAAAATTCCAATAGTACAAACAATATAACAAAACAAAATCTTAATTAGACAAAGGTAAATGCTTAACACGAGCACGTATATGAACTAGGTAATCCTGTGTTTCAGGCGATAAGAGCTTAAATATCATCTAAAATAATCACTTACTTATTTATTATAAAATTTAAAACAAATTAAATGCATAGTTATATGATATAAACAAGGTAGATATGTTATAGTGAAAAATCAGAAAAAGTAACCAACTCTAAAAACTAAATTAATTACAATTAAAATTTATTTACACACAATTAACAACTTCTCTGTATCATCGTAAGACATACTTTGAAGGGAATCTTTAAGGATTGTCTTACAATTACTGTAATTGAGAGCATAAATATTGGCCAACGCATTCAGTCTATTATAGAGAAACGGACCAAGGAACATATAAAATTTAGATGTAAAAGCATGTTTAGAGCCTGTTTGTTGAAGGCAAACTATATCCTTCCGTCTTTTGTTAGTAAGTGCAGTGCTATATGGAAGGGCTGTGTGCTGCTTTAGTACTATGCTCATTATAAATAACTGACGAACTGTTAGTACGCTACAAGATTGATAGAGAAGGCTAGGAAAAATGAAAGGGCAGGAAGTGGCCACTTTGAGTATGGCTCTTTGAGCTCTCTCAGTAGTTAGTAACAATGTTTTACCCGCTCCACCCCATGTGGTTATACAGTAAGTTAGAGTTGATTGACATAGAGCAAAGTAAACTTGTCTTATAATTTTTTGATCTGCAATATAACGTAACTTTTTTAATACAAATACTAACTTACGAATCCTATTATTAAAAGCATTAATATGCGGTTTAAAAGACAGTAACTCATCTATTATAATACCCAGATATTTTACTTTATCTGTATTTTTAATCACAGAGCAAATACAGTGGTTATCAGTGGGGGTTTTACAGTAATGAGCATACAATTTTGGAATAATTTCAGTTGACCTTATTTTGAGCATCGAAAACTTAATATAATTTGTCTTATCTGTATTTAATGTAAGTAAGTTGTGCTGAAGCCATTTATGTACAACATTTAATCCAAGTTGCGCATGCATGTAGACTTCTTTTTCAGAATCAGCCGAAAAAAGAAGGGCAGTGTCGTCAGCGTAAGATATGATAGTGCCATGATCTAGTTTTAGATTACAGAGGTCATTTATATAAACCAATAACAAAGTGGGTCCTAAGATACTTCCTTGTGGAACACCAAAGGACGTATTCTTCTGATCAGCACTGAGTACATCACCAATCCTTACGCATTGGGTACGTTCTTCTAGGTAACTTCTGAAAAGTTTTAGCTGAGTACCTCTGATACCTAAAGTTTCAAGCTTGTGCAATAAGATAGGAATAGAAACGGTGTCAAAGGCTTTGGCGAGGTCCAGGAAGATCCCTATAGTGTGACAACCTTTATCAAGTTCTTTCGCTACATAGTTGGTGAGGTGATGTACGGCGTCGGCAGCAGATAATTTTTGTCTAAATCCAAATTGAGTCTTCAACAAAATCGATTTATCTTCTAAGTACTTGACCAACCTGTTATTTATATATTTTTTTCTAATATTTTGGATGCACAAGAAAGTAAGGAAATTGGTCTATAGTTTGTTACCTGTTCCTTACAGCCAGATTTATATACTGGTATAACAACAGCTTTTTTAAGGCATTTAGGATAGAGTCCCGCAGATAAACATTTGTTGAAGGTATATGTCAGTGGAGGAATTAAAATGTGCCTCACTTTTTTAATAATTTTAGTTGATATATTATCCCATCCAACAGCACAGTCGTCTTTTAGACCCATGATTATCCTTTCCACCTCGGGTTTATCAGTATCTAGTAATGTAAAAGATGAAGGGATAGTGCAACCCGTCAAAAAATCACTCGTGTGCTGTGTTGATTGAACTTTTTCCACCAGATTCTTACCAATATTAACAAAAAAATTATTTGCGTTGTTCGCAGATATAAATTTTGGTGTGTTTGCTAATAATAAACTTGAAGAAGACTCACGCGGCTTTGAGGTGTGAGTTACATTTTTAATGTAATTCCAAATTTGTTTCGGCCTTTTCCAGTGCAGTTTTGTCGTATGTTATCTTTACTTTCCTTAATAAGTCATAACAAAAATTTCTATAACGTTTGTATGTTAACTGCAATATGAAGTTATTTGGATTTAGCTTTACTTTCATGTGTAGTCTATTTCTGTGTTATGAAGTCCACTGCTGGACATAGGCCTCCCCAATAGATTTCCAGGAAGAACGATTTTGAGCCCTCTCCATCCACCGACTTCCTGCGATCTTTACAATGTCGTCAGTCCATCGGGTGGGGGGTCGTCCTACGCTTCGTTTTCCTGTCCTTGGTCGCCATTCGACAACTTTTATTCCCCAACGGTTATCAGTTCTGCGAACTACATGGTCGGCCCATTGCCACTTCAACTTGCAAATTTTCGCTACGTCGGTGACTTTGGTTCTTCTACTAACCTATCTAGTACTAACCTATATGCGTTGCGTATTCAGATCTGTTCCTGATGATGACGCCGCAGAGGACGCAGATGTACACCTTCGCAGCGTGCTCCTCCTTCATGTGCTGGACCATATTAACTGCGTCACCGAAGTATGCGGCTTTTATTGTTCCTGCAATTTATAAAGACATCTTTATACACTGGGATTTACAGGGTCACAGGGTCAGGGTCACAGACATGACGTCCTTTAGCCCTGAAATTTAAAGGTTACGGTATCCCTTATGGATCCTGCTATTTATAGGGTACGCCAGTCCTTATCGACCCAGCTATTTATAGGGTACGGAATCCCTTATAGACTCTGCAATTTATACATTCCTTAGTGACCACCAACTTCATAAGGTACGCCATCCCATAAAGACCCTGCAATTCATACGGGACGCCATTCCTTATGGACCCTGTTATTTATAGGGTGGTACCCTGGAATTTAACAGCCGCGGAATCCTTTAAGACTCTGGATTTGGGACGAAATCCTCTTCTTCTGCTCCGGCTTGGGTCAGGAGAAATTGGCACTTAAATTCACCTAGGATGCAAGACGTTTCGAAGTAATCCTTATGATTGTATTGAATAAAGTAACTTTTGACTTTGACCTCAATGGTTATCCTCCACCATTTTGGAAGCACTGGCCCTTGTGCGGGTTCGAATCCAAGACAGCAGTGCTCAAACAGTAGAAATAGTAACCTCTCATGTTATCGCACACGATGCAGCGGTACCGGTCCCCGTGCCGCGCCACGAGCTGCATGGCCGTGTCGGGGAGGGTGTCGGGGAGGGTGTCGGGGAGGGTGTCGGGGAGGGTGTCGGGGAGGGTGTCGGGGAGGGTGGACTCAGAAGGCTTGCTCTGCACAGACTTCACTCGGTACATCTCGCCACTTTCCACCTTTATAAAGGCACCACCTGGGGATTGAAGATTTTGTCTCGATGAAAGAATCGAACTAGAGCTAGTTCTATTATTTCATCTCTATCTTATAATCACAAATATAAAAATAATTAAAATATTTATTCATAAGGTCTTAAATAAATTTACAGTTATTCCTGTTAGCGCAATGTACAGTTCTGTGATAAGACCCTTGGACCAGTTTTGCTGGGTACCTCGCTCTAACTAAGTTTGCACTTGTATGTAGACGCGAGGGATCACTGCTTCCGCTAGTGTCAAAAGGTACTGTTCACAAACACTTTCACCAATGTATACAGCTTAATACCTTAAATAACCTTAAGTAATTATAAATTAAAATAAAAAATTAAAAACAGCAATAAAAGACTTATAATAAAATAAAAATAAAAGTAAAAACAAGTAATAGTATAGAAGAAGTGAACTTAGGTAATTATTATTCCAAGAGCATTTAATACTGCCTTTATATAACTATTTATATTACATGCGTTTCTGCATACACTTGTACCTACCATGTAGAGTGTGGATATTGAGTGTGATTGTAATATGTGTGTGTAGAGTGATTGTTATGTAACGTGTATGTGATGAGTTATATCGTGTAGAGTGTGTGGATCTGTTTTATACCTAATATGTTTCGTGAAGAGAGGGGGGAGTTAGGTCAAAATTTGGAATAGATTTTCTGTCTGTATGTAGTCCAGTGATTGTAAGTATTTGTTAATCTTAATTTTGCATTCATTTACCGATAACTCCTGGCTCATTAATCGTTTATTGATGATGTTATAAATGAATGGTGCCAGGAAACAATTATGTTTTTGCGCGAATGTAGTTCTACATCTTTTAGTGCTGTAAACCCTATCTCGTCGCCGTCTCGTGCTATGCCCTTCTATAGCCGGTTTAAGGTGTTGTTTTAGAGTTGCTTGCTGAACGTAGAGTTGTCTAATTGTTAGAACCCTGCAGTCTAAGTAGAGTTGTGTAGTTGGGTATCTGTATGGTAGAGAGTATGCAACCTTTAGCACGGCTCTTTGGGCTCTCTCCAGTGGTAACATGTGTGTATTTAATGTTCCCCCCCAGGAGGTCACGCAGTAATGGAGCAGAGATTGGCAGAGCGCAAAGTAGATAGTTCAAAGTTGTAAGTCATTTGCTGCATGCCGTATATTTCTGAAAATAGCTATCAGTTTTCGTACTCTCATGGTAAGGGTATGGACGTGGGCTGAACAGTTCAGTTGTGAGTCGATGACAATACCAGGGTATTTGATGGTGCCAGCGTTTTCTAATATTGTACAGTTGCAATCTGCCGAATGGGTGTGTAATTTACAGTCCTGCGAATGAGCTTTTATGGTATGTTCCATTTGATAAGAGTGATCTATCTTCCGCAGAGAGAAAACGACGTATTTAGTTTTTGTGGCATTGAGTGTGAGCAAGTTTTGGTAAAGTAAGTTCGAGATTATGTCAAAGCCTTCTTGTGCAGTTTTAAATAAATTTGTCTAGCTTTTTTCTCGGAACAACAGGACCGTGTCATCCGCAAAAGAGATTAATTTCCTTTCTTTGGTAGTTTATGTTGGCATATTTGATTAACATAAATTAAGAATAGGGTCGGGCCGATTATGCTGCCTTGTGGAATGCCATATTGGGTAGTTGCTAACTCAGAACTCTTGTGGATCCCGATTTTGAGACTCTGTGTCCGATTGCTAAGATAGTTTTTAAGCAGGTCTAGCTGTCCTCCACGAATTCCTATGTTTTCTAGCTTCCTGAGCAGCAGAGGGATCGACACCGTGTCAAAGGCTTTTGCCAAATCTAAGAAAATCGCTAGACATTTGTCGCCCTCATCTAGTGACGTAGCAACAAACTTATCAAGCTCTGACACGGCATAAAAAAGAAAAGCTGACTTCGACTGGCGTGTCAGCTCAGTTGCTGTAAATAAATAATGTAGGACATTTCACACATCATCTAGCTCCAAAGAAAGCAGAGCTTGTGTTATGGGAGCTTTTTTTTATAAATACATCCATATTATACACTAGATGTCCCGTTCGCAACTTCGTCCGCGTTTTAAGGAGAATAAAATATTTAAAAAATTATCTGCCTAATTGTAAATCTAAACCATTCTCGAATCCACTTGAAAACACACACAAAATTACATCAAAATCGGTCCAGCCGTTTAGGAAGAGTTGAATTACAAACACACGCACTGAAGATTTATATGTATAAAGATAGAAACATCCAGACCAGACATATACTTGCGGAACGTTCAAACATTTATAGCGCAGCGGGAATCGAACCCGCAACCTTCTACGTCTCAGCTTTAGCCCACTGCGCAACAGAGGTTGTCAAAGTAGCTCTGCCTTCTGCGGGATTCGTTCCAAAATAATAATCCCTTCCAAAATAAACATTTGTGTGATGAACATAGGTCTTTTTTCCTGTCTGGGTGTATGTTTCTTATAAATGCATTTAGAAATATACTTATGATACTTTATAACACCCAGACACAGAACAAACATCTATGTTTTCCACACAAATGTTTATCCTGGGAAGGAATGGAATGGAAAACAATCCCGTCTATAAATACTGTGTCACTGGTTATTCAGAACCAGTGCGGTGAAAACATGCAATCGAACTTTTTTGTTTGGTATCGATTAAAACAATATGAATTCCGCGAAAGTTTAATAAATATATTTCCACCTTGCTCTTGAGCGGCCGCTATGATCGCGTTGGCTGTTTCCTCGTCCCCTGATACTTGAAGCTCTATCTGAGATTCGTCATCGTTCGAATCTGAAAATTAAATTTAATGATAGAAAAACTGCAGAAAACTGAAATACCTATCCAACGACATGTCACATAAAAACCCCACTAAGCTGGGTTTGGGAATTCCCGACAATTTCAAAGTCCCGAGACACGAGACGTCCCGGGACCCAAACCCTACCAGTAAGGTTCCTTGACACAGAACATCCGTATTTCCAGGATCCTCTGTGAATCGTCTTCTTACATGCTAATGAATCTAGGTGCCGGTTCCTCCTAACCCTAGCTCAAGAATCCGGCAAAAAAACTCATCTCGTCACACTTATTTGTATGATCCTTGCTAATTTAATTATGGATGCCGAGTCGAGTTGGAACAGATTCTTCCCAAGCTTTTTTATCATCTAAATAATCTGATATTTTAATACTTCAATAGGTAATTTCTGTTAACGTTTTTCAATTTTCCAATCGACAAATCTAACACGATTTTTACCTTGTCCTTCCATATCGTCAGCATCATCGCCGTCATCGCCATCGTCCTCCATCACCAAAGATAACTCTCCGTTCTCATAGACTAGTTTCTGCCCCGACATCATCTGCAATATCGGGTTATTGCTATCCACTACTATTGTATCTGAAATCGTAATTACTAGTGAAGTCTTCCCCCTAATTACGTAACATGCATATACTCGTAGCAACAGGCGTAAATTGCGCGGTCACAACTGACAAACACACTTTATACGCTAATGAGCTATGTCGCTATAGTTTTCATCGTTTCGCTGAACTAACTAAAATTTCGTTTGAGGAACATTGATGTAACAGTGTTTTAGCTCAGACGTCGTGATTTCATGTTGAGTAAAAATTAATAAAAAATAAAAATGAACATATTTAACGTCATCTAGCCCTAGAGTAAACTGAATCCTATGACTGATAGAACTTACATACTTTTTTTTTATCATACTATTACTCAAAAAAAAACACCTTGTCCCACGACAAATATTTGCAGGTCATACAACCGTTTGCCCCGCCGCGGGAATCGAAATGCGGAATATCCTAAGAAAATCAATTTAATAAAGAAACAAAAGTTAAGAATTTTAATCTATTTTAAAACCATCATTTACAACTGTTACTCTGATTTGAACTTTGTTGTAAGCAAAATAAGATCCTTCATATTTTGCAACATTTGAGCTAGTCTGGCAAAGAAACAGAATCATCACCAAACCTCCGCTTTATGTGTACTATCAACCGTAGTTCAGCGGTAGGCCAATAATAAGCAGCTCCTGGCTTCATATTGCTGTCGCATTGCTGTTGCAGACGGTACTGCTAATTTACGTAATAAATAACCCTACGTCAGATAATACCTTAGCCAACAACACGTTAGCTAAATTATAATTAAGTATAGATGCTTCTTATAATGTAAACTAATAGAGTATTAATAACTTACGTTGTTCGTCGTCGTCCTGACCATCTAGTAACAATTCGAAATTTTCAGAGTTAATGTACCGAGCGCCATCTGTGTTTTCAGTCTGGAATTAAAACAAAACTAGACTCAGTGAATACAGACACATCATTTATGCAATACTAGCTGCATCGCACGGCTTTACATAAATAAATAATGCCGGACATATCACACAGCATCACCTGGCCCCAAAGTAAGCAGAGCTTTTGTTATGGGTACCACATGAGTGATATACTTTTTTTTGTAAATACATACGTAATATACATAGAAACACCCAGACACGAGACAAATACTTGCAGATCATACAAGTGGACAATGCACACGATACCATCTAGTCCCAAACAAAGCATAGCTTGTACTATGGTGACTAGATGACTAATAGAATACTTAGATATTTTTAAATACCTAATTACGATACTTTATAACACCCAGACACAGAACAAACACCTATGTTCATCACACAAATGCTTATCCTGGGAGGGAATCGAACCCTCAACCTACAGCACAGAAGGCAGAGCTACTACCTACAGAACTGACATGCGTGGTACCTACATAAAAAGTAGCAAATACAATCAAACTCCTTACAACATTTAATAGAGATACGGTCAGCCGTTTAGCCGTGAAAAGATAACAGATAGACAGAGATACTTTTCAATTTACAATATTACAGTTCATAGTCATTTATTCATAACAGTAAGGTTACAGGTCAAACAAATCTAAACAAATCGAGACAATACGTAATTATATAATATAATAATAATTAACATTTTAAAATATGATTGTAGACAATTAAATGGGAAAATTATTGTAATATATATAATAAACTATATTTAATTTAATAGATACCTTTACATTTTGCATCAATAAAATCATTATAATCATAAATTGTTTGATTAGCCACTTTTTAAGTCGGTACTTAAAAGATAGCGTCGAGGGAGCGTCAATAATGCTTGTCGGAATATGGTTGTATACTTCTGGTCCTATTACATGTATCAACTTCGACGTTTTGGCGAGTCGTCGTGGGAGTGCTCTTAACCTGTTCGCATGCCTTGTATCATATCTGTTACCGTCGCAGTTTTTTTGCGTATTAATCTAAGTTATTTCTTACATATATCGCAGCCTGAAGTATGACAAGAGAATGTATGGTCAAAATACCTAACGATATAAAGAACGGCCGCGCGGATATAGCCTGTGGAATTCGTACAATGGCCCGTATTGCTCTCTTTTGAAGCCTGAAAACGCATATATTATTATGAATAGTGAGAACAATACCTTTATGCTTGAAGCATCAATCAGTACAGCGTCGTTTTGTAATACAGGGACTTCATGGCTATCTGAAATAAGAAAATTATTATATCTATACCTATAAAAGAGCTTAACCTGACTGACTGATTCATCATTGAGCCTAAACCGCTGAAGCTAAAGAGCTGAAATTTGGAAGGTAGCTTCCTTTTACACCAAAACCACCCACTAAGGCGGGATTTTGTTAAATTCAAACCCTCATAAATATGGTGAAAAGGGGTGAAAACGAATGTATGAAATTTTTAACGCGTGGTGCGATTTTCTTGAAACTTAATATGATTAAATAAAATGCCAAATAAATGGACACATGTTTCAGGATTTTTAAATTAACCCTCACAAAGGGGTAAAATGGGGTGTCAAAGTTTGTATGGGAACTTTTAACGGGTGGCGTGATTTCTTAGAAACTTGGTTTGAAAACTTAAAATGCAAAATAAATGGACACGTGTTTTAGGATTTTTCAAAATAACTCTCCTAAAGGAGTTAAATGGGGTGTCAATGTTTGTATGGAAACTTTTAATTGGTGATGGGTGTGTTTGATTTGAAACTTATAAATAAAATTTTGGTAAGGAGATAAAAAGCATCCTGGGGAAGGATTTAAGCTACAATTCCATTTAAAAAATATGCGGATGAAGTCGTGGGCAACAGCTAGTTATCTATATATATAAGATAAAGTCGTGTTAGTTACACCACTTATAATTCAAAAACCGCTGGACCGATTTGGATGAAACTTAAAATGAATGTAGTTAGTAACTTGGAAAAGGATATAGGCTATTTTTTATCCCGGAAAAACCACGGGAACGGGAACGGGGCGGACTATTACTGTACGGACTATTAATGTACTATTAGATATTATGTCGTGTCGTCATCTACAAAACATATTACAAAAAATATACATATTGAAATAACAACATTTATATGTATAATTCTACTGTACGTGTGTATGTCACTAAACTCCTCTGGACCGATTTGAATGATTTTTGTTGTGTGTTCAAATGGATTCGAGAATGGTTTAGATTTACAATTATATAACTTTAAAAAAACGCGGACGAAGTCGTGAACGGGACAGCTAGTTTAATAAAAATAGAAAAGTCCTTGGGTTAACGTCAATGACCGCACTTAACCTAAAGCGCGAAGGTTTTTTGAACTATCTTTATTGAAGACGACGTGACATGTACTAGGAGCAAGGATCACGATTTCGTTGTATGTGTGTGCGAGGGTGCAGGTATTTACACACAGGAGCACGGTTCTGAGACTTCTTTTGGTTGAATGCGGCGCTCTTCATATTTATTTGATCTGAGGATTCTATCGATATACAGCATGTATAACATCAACAACAACCTTCCGTAAAACCAATTCATCAATAGTAACTGAAAGCGATAGCGATTAGTTTCAAAGTTTTGATAGAATCAGAATTCCATAAACGCCCCACAAGTGCTCCTTGTGATTTTATTAAATTAATGTTTGATATTATTTTGTCTATTCGTCTAGTAATTTTGCTCGAATAAACTTCAAACCTACCTTCATGAATCTCTATACTTTGATTCTCAGCATCATTATCATCACTCTCATTGCCATTGTTCGAGAATATCTCACTCGGCAAACTGTTAACATTCCATTGACTGATATCGATAGCGTTTGAGTCCTCCGACTTCAATATCTTGACCGTTGAAGTGGTGAGACTTTGGGTGAGGACCGAGTTCCCAATTGTTAGTTTTAGGTTCAGTAGAGGTTTTGATGCCTGGAAAATAAATTTATTTTGATAAGATAATTAACACAGCATCATCCAGCCCCTAAACTAACAAAGCATTATGAAAACCTGAGGACTTGGTTTTCGTGGACAATTTACACAGCAACATCTAGTCTCCAAACTAAGCATAGATTGTATGAATGTGGCCGGCAAGGCGATTATATAACTTTTGATACAATGAATGTCTATCAGTTTCGATTAGCAATTGGCGTTATTTCAATGATTAGTTTGATTGTAACTGGAACCAGTTTTGAGAAGTTGTATTAGTATTACGAATACGACTAACAGCGCATAAGACAGAGCTACTACCAACTGAACTAACTTACTTAATCAGAAACGTGCTTCTCTATCGTTTAGTAATTACAGCACACGACACTGATAGCCTAGTGGTAGTGACCCTGCGGAAGGCAGGGTCACTACCACTAGGCTATGGTCGTAGGCTATGGTCCTATGGTCGTGGGTTCGAACCCGGTCTACTAATGGATTTCTCTGATAGAGACATATATTTGCAGTATACCAGTACTCCGAAACGGTGATGGAAATCGTAAGGAAACCGGCATGTCGTAGAACTTAAAACGTTCAACAAGTGCCAAGTTAAGGAACCTCTAAGGTGCACTTTACCCTTTCACCACACTGGTTAGAAATAAGTAGTAACAGTTTAACGTGCTCTCCATCGCTCAGATAAAAATGAGATAGTTGTCCAATCGATAGCTGTTGGATGGGTTCCAAGAAATGAGCTCGCAGGTTGCAGTTATCGAGGCACGGTTAAATCTTCGAGTTGCCTAAGGACTCGTTGCTAGTGTCCATTTAGGGTACACTTACCAGCAATTTAGGGTTGGCCATGGCAGCAATCTTCCCTAAATTAAGCTGATAATCTGCCGGTAGGGGTTGAAGCTTCGATGCTGGTACCACGAACTTTCCTATTACGATAGAAAAAACATCATTTAAGTATTTCAATATGCTGAAACGCTTGTATCCCAAAGTTGTCTGGCAGATATTGCTGCTTAGCGGTAAGACCGCCTATTTTATTACCGACTAGCTAAACATTGTTTCCTAATGTAACCGTGTTTTTCAAATTCAACGTTGTTTTTTTTATACAATCGCTAGAATAACTTTGAAACGTCTTACATACTAATTGGTGAATTTAGGTGCCAATTCCTCCTAACCCAAGCCCGAGAAGATTTGACAAGAAATTTGTGATGATTCGCTTTCCGGAATGATCTTTTTGTATATATAAATAAATAAAAAATGCCAGAACTTTCACACAGCATCATCAAGCCCCAAAGTAAGCAGAGCTTGTGTTATAGGAACTATGACATGAATATATCATTACATAGTATAAAACAAAGTCGCCTCCCTCTGTCTGTCTGTCCCGATGTATGCTTAGATCTTTAAAACTATGCAACGGATTTTGATGCCGTTTTTTTTAATAGATAGGAGTAATTCAAGAGGAAGGTTTATATGTATAAAACATGCATAATATAGTAGAGAAGCACTGATAATTTAAGAGGTTTCTAATGTGGTGTCGTAAATAACACATTTTGCCGCCTACTCTCTATACATTCCTTTCAATCCAAAGGTTGCCAGAAAGAGATCGCTCTCCAGCGATATGGCCGCCCATAGCACCACTTAAGTACTCTTACTATGTTTAAATTGTTTTTTGTATTTTATTTCATAAGTTGTACAATAATGATATAAGCATTCTATTCTATTTTATTTATACATTTAATATAACTTACTAATATTAACCTAAATTGTTTAGGTAATTGTTTAAATTAGAAAGAAAGAAAGCATTTATTCTGTCCACCATTCAAAATACAATAGAAAAAAATAAGGAATAGATAGTTTACAAAACAAAAATTACAATAATAAACTTTAAATAAATTTCCTAGTAAAGTTTTTTAAACTTACGCGATCAGAACACATTATTATAAATACACACGGGTATTTATCGCGTTTATTTACCTATTTTTCCCGACGTTTCGACAGGATTACACTATGTCGTGGTCACGGGATGACTCTCAGTCATCAGAATAAAAATTTCCTAGTATCTAGCACATGTGGTGGCGAAATGGTACCTACTCAGCTCAGCATAATGCTGCCGCATGTTGCCAGTTGCCATTCGACAGCGCTGGTCTTCCGCTGTGGCCAGTGTTGATTTCACGGACATCTTGACTCGAATCAGGGCTTACAATCCATTTTTTTTATAAAAGAAACATAAAATATAAAACAAACTACACAAGATACAACATCAAAAAGCACACAATACAAATGAATAGGTACTTAAAATATGAAAAAACAAATATGACCAAAAACAAAAATAAAAAACAACAATAGTAATAAGATGAGTATTTTACATACATTACAGAACAAACTAAGAAATTATGCAGGTTAGTTAGTGTATCATTTTATTTTCTTTACATTTATTTATTTTTGGGACCGCCTATTTACGAGGGAAGCCCTCCCCCATTTTGTTTGTATTTTTAGCTAATTTTTTGCTCATTTAGAGGTTCATACATATAGTAGGTTCAAACACTTACCTTTTGTCACTCTAGGAGATTGTACTTTCACTGGTTCTTTGCTAGCAATGTCTGTGAGAGATGTCTTCTCTTGTGTAGCGTAGTACAGTTCAGACAGCTTCGACTTTAGGATGGCCACACTGGAATTAAACAATTTACCTAGCTCTGAGAAGAGTATCACAGCTCAATTGTTAGTAGGACTCCGTTCAACGCTGTAGGTTGATGGTTCGATTCTGTCCTAGGACCAACATTTGTGTGAGGTTTTTTTTTTTGTTTAATTTGGGGGTAAATAATGCTGTGTCAGATATTCAGTAACATCCATACTAATAGACCTCTGAGGCGCAGTGGGCCAAGGTCCAAGGCAAAAGGTTGCAGGTTCGATTCCCGCCGCGGGACAAATTTTAATATGATCTGCAAGCATTTGTTTCGGGTCTGGGTGTTTCTATGTAAAGGGTCTTCCAATAGGCACGTCCGAACTTTGACAGTTGGTAGCGGCCATCTTGTTGAAGCTACATCTGTCAAATTGGTTGTAATTTATTCATTCTGTTTTGCCAAATCATCATGGATAGCTATAGCATTCAACAACACGTGCAAATGATAAAATTGTTTTATCAAAATGAGTGTTCTGTTCGGGCAACGCACCGCGCGCTTCGCCCATTTTACGGTCGCCATAATCGTCCTACCGAGAGGACTATTCGTCGTGTGGTGGATAAATTTGAGTCCACTGGTTCGGTAAATGATCGACCAACACCCGTGTACGTCAACGAAACGCAAGGTCTGCCGAAAACATCGCCGCTGTCCGTGAGAGTGTGCAGGAGAATCCGAGGCAGTCGATTTCGCGTCGCTCACAAGAACTCGGCCTTTCACAGACCACAACTTGGCGAATTTTGCGTCGTGACTTGGGCCTGCACCCGTATAAAATTCAACTCACCCAGGAATTGAAGGTAAACGACCATAGACAACGACGTGTGTTCGCTGAATGGGCACTGGAGCAGTTAGCAACTGACCGTAATTTTCACAAAAAAATTATCTTCAGCGATGAGGCCCATTTCTGGATGAATGGGTACGTAAACAAACAAAATTGTCGAATTTGGGACGATACCAATCCACATGAGATCCAAGAGCGTCCAATGCATCCCAAAAAAGTTACAGTTTGGTGTGGGTTTTGGGCTGGCGGCGTCATCGGGCCATATTTCTTTGAGAACAACATTGGCCAGGACATCACTGTCAACGGCGAGCGCTACAGGTCGATGATTACCAACTTTTTTTGGCATGAACTGGATCATCTGAACACCAACGACATGTGGTTTCAAT
This sequence comes from Lampropteryx suffumata, assembly GCA_948098915.1. Classification (NCBI taxonomy): domain Eukaryota; kingdom Metazoa; phylum Arthropoda; class Insecta; order Lepidoptera; family Geometridae; genus Lampropteryx; species Lampropteryx suffumata. Next base: position 11,324,017 of record OX402571.1, on the reverse strand, counting down.
AAGACGGCGCTACGTGCCACACAGCTCATGCCACATTGAATATTCTGCATGAGAGATTTGAGGGCATGGTCATCTCACGTGGAGCTGATGTGAACTGGCCACCGAGATCTTGTGACTTAACCCCGCTAGACTTTTTTTTCTTGTGGAGTTTTCTTAAGTCGCAGGTCTATGAGAATAAACCACAAATCACAGCGGCCCTCAAAGCCAACTTAACCTATGCCATGTTTATTCTTGATCTTGATGAAATTTTGTGCAGAGACAAATTGTATCATAGGCTACTTATGTAGGTAGACTGCGTGCGAAGCCGCGGGCAGCAGCAAGATTATAATTACTAATCTGTGTTACCAAGCCAGCCACTGACCGAAACTTAAATATCTATAAAACTTACTTTGTTTTGTACAGTTCATAGTTAGAGCATATCTTGTGGCATTCCTTGCACAGTATCTTAGTATGTACTTTCTCCTCAACCAGTTCTGTATCGATAACGTCACATAGAGTTTCAATAAGCCTTCGTTCACTTGGGAATATATTCTGAAAATAATCACACTAATATTATAACTGGCCATGGAGTTTCCGGCATAGAATAGGACCCCTCCATCTCCTCCCGTGGGGACACACACCGATGGATTGGACAACAGCACCCCCGAGTACTTAACACTAAATCTGCAGTCACCAATCCGCCAGTCAAGCGTGGTGACTATGACGAAACCCCCAAAAAATGATAGACACAAATAGAAGACGGCCCCCAGTTCTGCTATTGCAAAGGATCTCTTCCTGGAAATCAATTGGGAAGACTCGCAGCTCATTTGGTAGTAACTCTGCCTTCTGCCTTGTAGGTTCAGGGTCCGATACCCATCTAGGATAAACAGATGTTTGTTCTATATCTAAGTGTTATAAATATGTATTTCAAATACGTAAGTGTACTATCTGTCATGTGGTCTCGATAGTATAAGCTTTGCTTAGTTTGGGGTGAGTTAGTGTGGATTATCCATCAATATTATGTTTTATATACTATTATTTATAGATTTCAACTTACATTTTCATCAAACACATTTTTGATGTGATTATTTCCGAATGGACCTTGTTTATTGCAGACAAGGCAGGTTTGAGTCATTCTGAAACCAGGTTAATAATATTTATTTCAAGAAGTCGCATGGTGCTCTATATCCAGCTCAATATGCTCTGAAAATGCTTTGAAACCAATTGCTGCATCCTATCCGGGCTTATGATGAACATATACTTCATAGAATATTCTAGGAACAGAAACAAATTATACATCCCTAGGTTTCGACCAGGAAGAGTAAATAAGTCCTTTATGGGGAACATGGTACGCTTCTGTAATAAGTATTCTGAAAATGCAACTAAACTACCTTTTAGAAATTTAAATCTTACAAGTAGAAAGGAATTATAATATAAATGACTATATCTATATCTATAAAAGAGATTAACCTGACTGACTGACTGATTCATCATCGCTGAGCCGAAACCGCTGAAGCTAGAAAGCTGAAATTATTGATAAGAATGTTGCTCTGCTTCAGATATTATCTGACATGTTTGCAATGTATAAACTACTGTAATCTTCTTTTAGATAAGCTAGTTATCAGATGTATCATACAAAAAAGCTTGGACCAGGACTAGTTTCTTGCCTGTTCTTTTCGGTAATTGAGTTAGGAGGATTTGGCACCTAAATTCACCTAGTAGGTATGTGTCTTACATACTAGATTAATTCAGGTGCCAATAGCTTGTAATTGTATTGAATAAAAATATTTGAATTTGATTTTTAACTTACTTATAAGATAATGTACATGAATGCAATACTTTTTTTTAATTAGCTTGAAATAATAAGAAACTCGAAAGTTAGTACCTAGGTAACTACTTTTATGTTTAATATTCTATTTAAAGATCACAGGATAGGTAAGTATAAAAATGAAAGTTGTAAACATAATTAAATAAGTATTTTTTTCTTTAATTGTATACCGATAACTGGTGATTTACGATTTGATTTAAAAAAATATTTTCGGGATTGAAGGTGTTTGAGTGGTTAACAATGATATGTATATAGGTACCTACTTATATAATATTCTCGCTGCTAGATCTTGGAACTAGCAAGAAGGCCACGCAAGGTTATGTAATTTCTTCGATTCTTGAAAGGTATCATTCAAAAGTTGAAAGTTTGAAACTTTTCTTATCATCAATGTTTACATTCTTATCAGTTTCACACAATATATTTAAAACTGCTACCACCATAAAAAATCGAATACGTCAATCTCTAAGAACTTTGCCTAATTCACGTAACCAAGAGCCGCCATTTTATAGAAATTGACGAGAAGACATCACCATTATCAAACGAACTTTCATAGGAAGCTATTCTAAAACAAATCTGAAACTTACTTTTGGTTTTATTATAAAATTCCATAAGTTCTCTTTAGTTTCTTCAGGTTTTTCGATATTTTTTGGAAAAAATTATGTTGTCGGCAATGAGTACACGCAAGCAGACACCATAGCGTTTTCAATTTAATTGAAATTTGATTGTTGGCAGTTTCATCCGCATGTCAATGTCAAGAGTGTTGGCGCTAGCAACTTCCGGTGTACTATAATAGTGATGTGCTACTGACCTACTGCTTTATTATCTGTTTCGGAATTTTTACCGGATACTTATGTAGCAAAAGTGCACTTGAACTATAACAAAATTAAACTCAACTGAGTTGCTTTCATTTTAGTATGTTTAAATACGACACGGTTGATTCATGTATTTTGTATTTCTCATTATGGACGTCGCTATCATCAACAAATATAAAATAGCGACGTCCGTTGTTGTTTGGTGCACTAAAAACTTAGGTAAGTACCCTATAAAAACTAAAAACGCATTTAAGTCTACTATCACAAGGGCGATTCGCGAGCGATTATGGAGTGAGGCGGGAGCGCAGCAAGCTCATCGCGAGTTTGCAGCAAACACATGCCACTGATGCGCAGCATGTTCGCCGCGAATAGCTCCATGGACGTAATTTTGTACACTATCGTACGACTTAGGGTGATTGTTAATCATATAAGTATTCACAGCCCGTTCGTAAAATGTAGATCCTGACATTCACAGATAACAAACATTTTCAAGTATCCATACTTATCTTCCTTGTTAAGTACCTACATACATAAGAGTAGTTGAGTAGAAAGAAATAATTAAAGAAATATTGTTTGTTTACTGTTTGTCTGCGGTTGGGGGTTCGACTCCCTCCCAGGACTTTTTTTTAATTTTATTATTAATCATTAGAACGGTCTAGGACCACTTTCACTAATTAATTAGATTTCAGATGTCACTTATTTTAAACTATTTTATACAAAGAATTACATAAATAATAAATTCCAAAATAAAGCCAAAATATGTAAACAACAGTAATGAAAATTGAATTACAATAGAAAGTACAATGAGAAAATAAAAAATAAAAAGCTAGTCACTATAAACAACAATTGATAAAATATAGATAAATTACAAAATTACCATAATTAGGTACATAACATAATGTCAAAAAAGATTCAGTCTTGGGTCTCACAAAATTTGCGACATGTCAGCATAAAAGTCGCGAAACTGTCTACAAAAATGTCACAGTCTGGGTGTATTTTTATTAAATTATTTAGAGCCGTGATGGTGCGAGGCAGCGGGGAGTTTGCGCGTGCGACAGCGTGACTCGATGGAACTGAGATAAGCATATGTCCTCTACCCCGAAGGTAATTGTTTGGAACAAAGAGTCGACACAACTCGTTGTGTAGATCTGGAGCGTTGATGGTACTACGGATAATTTTAAAGAACGTGTACATCTGATCGCATGCTCTTCTGGTTTTAAGGGAATTATAGCCAAGACAAACATTTACGAAAAGGTGATGAGCATAGGAGTTTGTTCTGTGTTCGAGTGATTATATATATTAGTCATCTCACCATTAATACAAGCTATGCTTAGGTTGGGGCTAGATAGTGCTCTTTGCATTGTTCACCAATATTTCTTTATTTATTTATTTCTACCCAAATATATTTTATAAAAGAAAGCATACCTTGATTAGAAATAAGTTGTCACATTAAAGAAATGGATTTCAGACTAATTCTATAAACAGTACTAGCTGATCCTGCAAACTTTGTTTTGCCTTATTGAACATAAAAAAAATATTTGGGGTGAGCCACCCTTAACACTTAGGGGTATAAAAATTAGTTATAAACCTATTCTCAGACCTACTGAATATACATATAAAATTTTCATCAAAATCGGTCAAGCTATTTCGGAGGAGTATAAACACGAAAGCTGCGACACAAGATTTTTTTATATATAGGGATTATGTAGCTGGCTTATAAGGTACTTATGTATAATATTACCGAACACTTCGTTTTCATTATGCTCCTGCTCATGCTACTTACGCTGCTGAAATAATTCCGGAATATTTCTCCGGCAAAATACCGGCAGTGTGTGTTCACATTATGCCTTCACACTTCTTTCGCGTTCAACCTCGGGCAATGGCGGGCGTCTAAATCATTGCTCAGTAAACCCAATATGCAGAGCGTTTTTAAAAAATATTGGGTTTACTCACCTACCTAATTCAATGTTATATTACATTCTGTCAAAAATGAATCGGGAATGGATGATTTGTTTATGGTTCCAAATAATATTTTGTTTTGTTAGATTGTCACAACTGTTTTCCATTTTGGCGCAGAGTTTGAGTTGCATCTGTTATTTATTTTATATATAAACTCGCGAGCTTAAAACTGAAATCGCTACATCACGAGTTGATCAAGACTAATTTTTACAATTCCTGTCCAATGAACTAGGGATTGTGGTATATCATTTGAAAGGTAATTTTGTTAGCTTTCAAGTGATATCAGGAAGATTTAAAATTAATTAAATTTCCTACCTAAATTTAGGGAATTATTGCAATAGGTCGAAGTCTTGTGAAATGAATAGGCAGTAATATGAAAAATGGTGAAAAACTCCCTCAATATTTTGTGTTACCACTCCTGGCCCTAATGACCGCTTGTAAACGGTTTTTCATTGACCTAATGAGTTTCCTGATGGAATCCTGTAAGATTTCCTGCCACTTTACTGCCACTCTTCGACTGAAGCAGTTGTCAGGTCTTCTATCGTCGCCGGAGCTGGATATCTTCCTCGTACCCGCCGTTTAAGCTCATCCCAGATTATGCTCGATTGGGTTCAAGTCAGGACTATCTTACAGGTACTGACTATTGACTGCAGCGGTGTGGCAGCGGGCATTATCGTGCATAAGCAGGAAATCTTCGCCAATAAGCCCGGCGTATGGGAGCACATGGCCTAGAAGAATGTCGTTGATGCATCATTCTGCGGTTAGTCCGCCTCCCTGATCGCAACCAGGTATGAAAATTTGCTCCGATTTTGCTTCAATAGAAATCTCCGCCCACATCATACAAGATGCTGTTTCCGCAAAACAGCATTGTGCGAATAGCTCTCCTATAGACTCTACGTCAACGGTAGCTACCATGTAGTCACATTCTGGTTTGGTCCGAGAACAGGACACGTCCCAATTTAAGTTATCGCGAGCAAACTGAAGCCAGGCTCGCGGTGGGCTGGAGACAATTTGGGTCCCGTGGCTGGCTTTTTTGGGGTTAAGTTCGCTTCTATGTCCGACTGTCCATTCGCTCACAGCCCTCCCTCGAACTTCCCTGAGCTGTTGCTGGACGTCTACGCCGGTCAGGTGTCAATTTTGGAGAGAAATGATGACAATAAATCGATCATCTTTTGACGTAGTGCATCGCCGTCCGTCGTCCAGATCCTGGTCTCTGGACTAAGTTCCCATTCCCCCTGAATCTCTTGTACACCTTGGAGACACAGGACTGGCTTAGGTGAAGCAGTCAATACTATGCTGAGACAACCCTAGCTGAATTTAGACAGTCTAGAGCGGCTACTGTGGCTGTAGTTTATATTTTTCTTAAGTTTAACTGTTCCCAGTAAAGAAAAACATTGGACTGATGACCAGTTTTCATAAACGTCCACTTTTTATAGGATTTCGGGACTTTTAAACAATTTCGTTTTGTGTTTTGTTTGAAAAATCTACGTTTTTTTACGTTCCATGACACAAGGTGAATACTTATTGGGTATTATATCAAATGAGTTTGATAGCTAACAAAATTACCTTTCAAATAATATGCCAATCAGAACAAAGACAGAAATTGTAAAAAATTGTCTTGATCAACTCACGATGAAGCGATTCCAGTTTTAAGCTCGCAAGTGTAGTGCTGTTTTTAGTTAGATGATATCTAGTTTGCATTGCGAATTTAATAATGGACAAAAACATTCGAGTTTGTTTTAAATTTTGGATCGCCAATGGAATTTTGTGTTCGGAGTCCCTGAAAATGATACAGAAGGCTTACGGTGAATCGACTTTATCAAAAACACGTGCTTATGAGTGGTACGAAGCGTTCAAAAGCGGTCGAGATGTGCTGGAAGATTTGCCTCGCTCTGGTAGACCATCAACGTCTTCAACTGAAGTTAACATCGCAAAAGTGAAGGAAATAGTGACTGAAAATCCTCAATCAAGTTTGAAAAAGATAGCCGCTGAACTTTCTATGTCTCACCAAGCGCGGATCATCCACCGTTGTGGGCACGATGTGCATGCCCACAACCCTAATAGACTTGTAACGTCACACATTCACGGCCTATTGAGGTGGATAGGCTAAGGATATTAAATCCGTCTAAGTAAAATAAAAAAAACAATGAATAATATCTGTTTCTTTTTGGCACATGTATACATACATTGGAAAAAAAATGACTATGACTACTCGCTGGGCGCATACATCTACTAATTTGTGTGTTTTTTACACGCTTACTTTAAAAAAATCTTGGCCAGGCGGTATATTTTGTAAAAATCTCTTTTTTAAGCACTAACATCGATCATGAGAGTTCATACCTACTCGCACTTGGTTCTTTTTTGGGTGGCTGTGACCAAAACCTTTTTTAAAGGCTGGATCCACCCCTGTTTCTCACGAGTCGATCCGTACCATTTGGGTATGAAACATGTTGCTGCTCGGCTAGTCCCAAAATACTTGAAAAACTTCTTCAAAAACTCAATCGCAGAAGAGTTGCTAAGGAGATGCTAGAACGAGTCAATTCCGACCCAACATTAAGGAATTAGTAACAGCCGAAACCGAAAAAACCACGCCAAAGTCGATCAAAAGTCAAAGTCATTTTGACTGTTTTCGTTTACTATCGTGGTGTTGTGCACTCGGAATTCTTGCCGGAAGGTCAAACGGTAAATAAATAGTAGATTAACTTTTAAAACTATCATGGTTTTGCACATAATTTTCTAAAGGAACGTTTTGTTTTCCTGCATCAGGCAAACGATCGTATTCTGCGCTCTTCTGACACTTTTCAGCTCTTTACTCCTGTCCATAGTTCAGCTATGTATGGTGAATCCTTCACTGTTCAAGCCGTACGCTTATGGAACTCCTTACCTGCATCTATCCGCGCATCCAAATCTATCCATATCTTTAAAAACAAAGTTCATGATCATTATCTGTCCATATCTGGAATCTGCTAACTGGTTGATATCATTTATCACTACTTATGATTATTATTATTGTTTATAGAAAGTTGTTTGTATGTGTTAATAATTTATCGTGTAAGTATATCGATTAGCATCATTACAACTATATTTTGTATTTTTATATGTTTTGTATTAGTTTATTAAGTAACTTTTTGTACACCGCCGTCGTTCTGTTTTTGTTTATCCTGTCCATACAAAGGTTGCCTGGAAGAGATCGCTTTTAGCGATAAGGCCGCCTACTGTACAATTTTATTTCTATTATTTCTCCTGTGTTCTTTTTGTGTACAATAAAGTGTTAATCTATCTATCTATCTATCTTTTCACTCAAAACGGGATATTTACCATGATATATGAGTTTTTCTGCTTCTCGATATTTCGGCACAGTTGCATGCGCCATGATCACGAGATAAACTGATAAATAAATAAATAGTAGATTGTTGCACCAAGCGCAAAGTGAGTTATTAACACGAGTCCATTAATTACTCTCTTTAGCAAGGTGCGTAATTTACTTTTCTTTCAACTACCAATCTACCTACTGTGATAAAATATACCTACTCAAATTAAAAATATGAAGTATCAAAGTTTTACAATGGTAGAAAATGCGCGTCATTTGTTTTTTTTTTTCACCAAGTCGGTTTTATTCAGCCGTTTTTTATTATCAGCCAGTATCTTTTTGATCGAATGAAAACATTTTATATTAAACTTAATGGGAGAATTAAACCTCTGTGGTAAATTTATATCTAAATAAAAAGTAAAAAGCAGTGAAATAATGAAAAACAGTGCAATAATGAGATTTCGTATAACATTACTACACTGTTTTGGTTCTAAGCAAAAAATACCTACGTCCTTTGTGATCGGTTTTGTAGTGATTAATGATAACATTTTATACGTAGTTGAAAGAAAAGAATATTATTTGAGCGTAATGCGACGTTTAAGAGAGCCATCATTGTGAACGAATTTTTGACCAAAAACTTACCAAATACCATCGACCAAGCACCTTATTCACCAGATAGGTATGGCTCCAGCCGACTTCATTCTTTTACCTAAAATTAAATTACGACTACGTGGCACCCGTTTTCATTCGGTACAGACATTAAGGAGAATTCGCGGCGAACTGAACTCGATTCCGGAAAAAGCGTTTAAATTTTTTTGATGATTGGATTATTCGTCGGCGTAAGTGAATTGTTTTTGAAGGCGATTTTGTTTTCATATGTAGGTACTTTGAAGGCGATAAAATAAATTTAGATGAATAACTTACATTTTGTGTATTATTGATTATTTCAAGGTAGGTACTTTCTTGACACAGTAGTAGGTATATAAAATACAAAAGAAACGTCATTGTTAACGATTTTTTTTGAAGTGAAAATTTCTTTTAGCGCGCTACGCATATTTTTAGATGAGGTAAAACCTCTGGACTCGCGACATCGTTACCGAGATGCAGGGCTGCCGCGCTCGCCCCATTTGATTATAAACCTTAATTCACATGTTTACAGTCTACTTTTGTATGGAGAAGTTTACTGAGTTAGGTTCTTTGATATATTATCTACATTCTGAACAAAAACATAAAAGAATATTATATGTATTTTAAAGTTTCTAATAACTAATAAAATACAATTCATAAATAAAATGCAATTCATAACCCAATAACCCAATAACCCTAGTACTCATCTAAAAAATGTCTAAAGGTGGGTCTACATTTGTGACAATTCATCGTACCGTGGCTCCGTAACATGTTACGGTACTTGCTACGCTAAATGTGGACCAGGACTGTAACATTTTGAGAGATCGTGTCGTTTTGCCGTGTCTGTCAGTGTTGTGCTCGTATGCGTGGGTTCTAGGCAAGCTAAACAACTAGGCTCACCTATGTATGAAGATTAAAGTAGGCACTCTTCTCGTAGGTACTTACCTAACCTTCCAACCCAACTCTTGTTTATGTTTTTTTTACATACCGACCTAAACCATCTGTAGCGTAATGTAGGTAGAATGGTATGTATTTTTTTTAACAATTGCATTTCAAGAGTAGGTAGGTAGGTATATAGGTAAATGAAAACCCAGCAATCATTATTAAAGTATGTTGGGTACTTGTAGGTAGGTATGGTATTATGTATACGTACTTACTATTTGAGAATTATTTGGGAATTAAAGAACATAGGTGTTTGTTCTGTGTCTGCGTAATATGAAGTATCATAAGTATGTATTTAAAACTATATAAGTATTCTATCAGTCATCTATTCACCATAATACAAGCTATGTATAATATGTATGTAGGTATTTACATAAAAAAAAAAGAATATAAGTAGTAGACGTGTGCGCCGGCGCGACGACGCCGCCGTGTGTACCCGGCGCACCGCCGCTTTTGTGTGCGGGCGGCGTGTGATTATTATTTGTCGTAAACGTGGAACTACTAATCTGGTCAAAACCTGTATCTCAGGCGGAAAAGATCTAACAGTAGGTATAACTGAAAGGTAGGTCAAGTGTAGAGCATTGGGACTGATAGGTGAGTAGCTAAACGCTGAAACTAAGTTCATAATAGCTAATAATTGATATTATAATCGATATTAGAATCGATATTATAATCGATACTATAATCGATACTATAATCGATACTATAATCGATACTATAATCGATACTATAATCGATACTATAATCGATACTATAATCGATACTAATCACCACGTATACACTTGTAACGAATACACGCAACAACACACTAATGCAAGTGAAGTGATGCACACACAGCACTAACCATCCGACGTCAGCGGGGTGCGGGTGGCGGGAGGGCACACCGCAGCGCACCGACTTGCGCGCCGAGCCGATCCGTGACCAGTGCAGTGACAAAAAATAATGCCGCGTGTCTGCCACGTGTAGCAAAGACAAGTGTGGACGGTTGCATTTACCCGGACAAGGACAGAAAATCCTTTGAAAAAACCGCCTTCCGAGGGATCGGCTCGTGACACGTGACATCGAGGCGTTACAGTACAAAAACACCATCCACACTCGCTACAAATGTTACGCGTTCATGTGTTCGTGTCAAGCCACAAATGTTATGTTACGGCGAAATGTTCGTGCCTTTATATGTGGTGTCCTGAGTGGATCGCCGCGTGACACTAGGTCGTGTCACATGTCCGCGTAACAAAAACCGTCCACACTTATGTTTTTGTTACGCGTAACTGTTACGGCTACGTAGCCACGGCGCGTTGAAATGTCACAAATGTAGACCCACACTAACGCGCCAAAATAAGTTTTCACTTCTGTCTGTCGGCACTCCCGGAGTGCAACCCGTATTTTTTTATCTACTTACCGTGTTTAGTTATCGAAATAACAAGGTAGATAGTAAGCTAACTAGGTCATACTGGATGATCTAGGCTTGGGTAATACTGTAGGAAGGTCCAGGACATACTGACAATGTAGATCTCCAGTATTCATGAAACAATCAGTTAGGTACTTAGGTAAACCTTAGTATCGCAGTAACCTAGGTGATGGAGTAGGTAGGGAGTAAGTAGGTAACTACCGTTCCAGATAAAAACGTATAACAGCCTCTCAGCTTAAGTGGTAGTAGCTTTGTCATTTGCGCCGTAGATTGTGGGTTCGATTCCTGTGTGAGATTACTGTGTTATAAAGTATCTTAGGTGCCCAAATTTAATTAAAAAATATAAAGAAGTAAGTATCTGTCAAACTATGCTTGCTTACTTTGCATAGTGCTGTGTGGATTTTCTGCCAATAGGTATTTACTTATTTCTAATAGATTTACTACTTACCTAGGTAGACAGGTAGGCCATTATGTAAAGGCGACCGTCGACACCGTGCGCTCAACGGCAGGTAAAGCGAGCAGATGTTATGTAAACACTCGTTGCTGCTCGTGCTGCCGGTCCTTTGGATCGCGCACGAAAAACCGCCAATTTAGGGAGCGACCGGCATGACGAGTGGCATGAGAAGTGATCCGTTTACATACTCGTGCTGCCTGTGCCTATTTCCCTGCACACTTTCCTGCTTCCTGCAGCAATATGTAAACGAGGTAGGTAACTATAAGCTTTGTAGGCCACAGATTAACGAACTCGAAGGCCGCTGTGCTTCCGCTGCAAGCTTCGCTTCGATTTACTCTCACGTAAATTGCCTTTACGATTAGTAGCTTAAGCCTATTTTATTATTAAAATTGTCGTTTCTTGTTTGATTCGATCCATGTCTTACTTCTCTTTAGATCCATAATGTTGTATACTTATAGGTACAATTCTGGCTCCAGGCTGCCAACATTATAACGACACTAGCTGACCCGGCCACGCGTTGCTGTAGCTCAGTAGTTCTAATACGTAGAACCCATATACGCTAACCTCTAATATTATCAGTGTTTCTCTACTATATTATGTATGTAGGTATAATACATATAAACCTTCCTGCTCAATCCGCCTCAGCTCGGGATGTTTCACATCTGCCAGGCGTCTCGAAACGGCTCGTTTTTTTGACGTGATAACGTCTTATAAATCGATGAACGCTCTGGCTGCACGCACAAAAAGCATGACTCATGGTCACGTTCTGGTCATGGTCCGCCTCAGCCGAGCGTGCAAGCGAGAGTGCGGAACAAGCGATAGAGAAGCACGCACGGTTCATCAATGTTTTCTTATGACGTTATTACGTAAAATTATCGTTCATAAACAGACTTTACAGACAACCATTTTTTTTTCATTTGCTTGTTTCAAGGCCTACGCTTTGAAGGTTTTGGATTATGAACATGATATGAAAATCAAAATAATCTTCTTTGACATAAATAATTTTATAAGCGGGATGTTCATCATTAACCCCGCAATAGCTTTTTGTAGTTTTACGAAAGTTTGGGTTTTTTCTAAATCTAAATTTTAGTTAGTCCTGCGAAACTACAAAACCGAGGCCTTTGTTGAGTAAATTTTTAGAATCATGGTCAATGCCAGAATTATCATTTAATCAATTAATAATAATCTACAGTTGGGTACGCAATAGGATATGAAATTGAAAAATACATCGAAAAATCATTAGTATTTATTTCTATACAATTTACATAATTTCGCGTTTCAAGTGCAGCCATGTAAATAACTTCTTTTTCCTAATTACAATAATAAGACGTAATACTAAAACAAAGTTCGTAAATACTTTTTACACGCGTAATACTTTTATTAAAAAGTTAATCGTGCATTGTTTATGAATTTGTGACGTATGGTGAATTTTGAAGTCGTTGAATGAATATTGAGCAATTTAGGTCAACTATATTTACCTACGATTTGGGATAACTTATTTTCGATTTTTTGTTCCACTAAGGAAAAAAGACCTAATGACTCTACACATTAGTAAACCTGCTTATTAAAAACAATTAAACTAAATGCAAATCAGTAATAATATGTATTATTTTTTAAATAACAGGAGCTACATAAATAAACAGAATGTTTATCGGTAACTACCTACTAGAAAGGTAGGTACATAGGTAGCCATAATTAAGCGATAATCTAATATAAAACAGCGTCTCTAGTGCCTGCCTGCCTTTAGTTGCAACAAGACTAGATTTAAACGTGACTAGATGGACTGGCAGGCAAGCTGCAATGTGATTCGTAAATAAGTATCTACCTACAGTCGCGTACACAAGTGATTCACACTGCGTGACCAAAAAAAAGTTTTTTCCTCAATTTTTTTAAGCCTCAATTTTTATTCGGACGAGGCGTGGCCTAACTTGTACAGTCGTGGAAAGAGTAGAGTGTTGAATTAGTGAATTTCGTATCATTGACATGTCAATGTCAGCCTAGCACCTTTTAACGAGCAGAAACTAGCTCGTTGTTTGAGACTTGTTTTGTTTTGGTGTTCTAATAATGCGAAAGTAGAATAAACTGTGTTAAAATGAAAGAATTGTTGTGTTTGACATGTATTTAATGTTCACCATGTAACTACGAGACTAATATCCAATGAATTAATTAATCTAAATGAAAATAATTAAAGTTACAATAGTCATAATGTAATGTTATGCCAGAGTGATGTTTTTGTAGTTTGTGATGCATGGCATAGTACCTAGGGACTTTTTCAATTTAGTGTATGTTTTTTGATAATTTGACAGTGAAACTTTGACATATTTGACGTGTGAAAAGTGTCATTCGTCAGTGACTTTACAGATTATAAAAATAACCTTGACATTACAAAACAAACTTTTTATATATTTTCTATTTAACAAAAAAACAAGAAAGCTATTACGACATCAAAGTCTAAATCTAAACACTTATTTTTTCATTCGAAAATATTTCTAGAGAAAAAGATATGCATCTATTAACCTGATAACATTGATTTAATGTGTTACTATGAATCAGCTATATTATAAACCTATCTTGGCTACATCATTGCTTATTTATTAAATTTAACAAAAAAACACTTTTTGGAAATTACTAAAATACACTTCTTCTATGTCTAAAATGGCTATAAGACCGAATTAAAAGAATCGAAATACACGGCATATTCGTCCCACGGATCTTTACAAGCAAACATTATGTCGCAACATGTTTTAGGAATATTTTGAAGCCTAAACGACTCCCAAGTTATTTTGACATAAAAGATGCATGGAACGAACTGTGACATAGACAAACTACACATATATCACCACACAAACATCTACCTTACTTATAGAATAGAGAAAACAATGCATCGTGATGTTCCGTCCCTATCTCACCATCCCAATCCTTGTGCAGGCTCCCTTGTAAGTAAACTCACTATATTATATTTTTTAAATTTTTAAGAAATATTTGTTATAGAAAACCCGAACTGTCATATTTCCCTCTAATCGAATATAATTGACATTGCAATGACACACTTACTACTAGCCTAAGAGTGCTAATCTAATTCTTAAACATACGATTTTTTTGGTTCTTATAGATTTAATGGTCAAAGGAATTATCTTGTATCTATTACTCATGCAAAAACTAAATATACAAGCACACTCTAAGCGTGGTTCTACAAAAAAACAAAATGAAACTCAAATTTCTATCTTATACCACAGTTTCTTTATTTCTTGTACATTTCACAACTGACATGTTTTACAAAACAACCGTATTTTTCACGCAAAATTTGATTTATCTGCAGTGCCACATTTCAAGCTTCTAGAAATACAAATGGCGATTCTGTAGGTGCTTACAAAATGTTTATTTCCAGCAAGCATCATACGGATAATTCAAATTTTAAAAGCCAAGTGCATATACAACCAAAACAGGGAAATAAGAAAAACTATGTTTTACGCACAAACTAATACCAAATACTACAAATCATTTATTAAAAAAAAAACAGTGCCATCCTCAAACTCTTTAAACATATCGATGTTCCGCTCATAACATTATGCTCGTTTTAAAAATATTTTGAAAATGGCACCGGAACAAAACCACTTAACTAGTAAATTCTAACGTTACACAAACTAAATGGGAATTACCTTACAAATATATCTAAGAGTCATAATAAACAGAAAAATGCTCCTCAGAAAATTCAATAGAACAAAAAAAGAAAGAATTATAAATGGAAATGTAATTTATGTGTTAATAACAATGAAAACGTATGTTATGTGTCTATATTTAACTAAATTAAAGAAAAAAACTATATGTTAATGTCTTTATAAGAGTGATCTAAATCACAATGTAAAAGGAATTATAACGATGTTGCCATTTGTCAGAAAAATCATCCATATGTCAATCAAAATATACAAAACGTCAAAATAATTTAAGTAAGAATGTCAAATAAATAATTGTTTTATTCAAAGGATGATTTTTTAATTGTTATGGCAACAATATCCCTCCCCAAAACCCACTCGTAGGTGTTGTGCTTGTGTGTATCTGTGTGTTGGCTTCCGTCTTGATATGTGTGTGTGTTTGTGCCCCGCCGGTTCGCCGTTAGCTAGAAGCAAATAGTTATATGTGAGTTCGTATATTTTGCTTATTCTATGCCGGGTTAGAGTCGAGACCGGCCAAGTATTTAGACTTATTTCGTTTTTATGACAAATAATATAATTTTCCATATTATGGGATCACAGAGTGTGGTTAAAAGTGTTGCCATGTGCAAACAAAAAACCCCAATTAGTTATTTATGAATTTTCATATCAGCGATAGGTAACATTTTACTAAATAAAACTACTTTGATACAAGTGCATATTGTGAGAGTTTTAGAAAAAAAAAATGATATCCAAAAAAAATGCCGCATGTACTTTATAGGTTTTAAAGTATCCGGGTTATGTACCTACCTATATAATATATTATGTAAAACTCATGAGATGTTAAAAAAACGAAATATAAAAAATCAAAATAAGTTTGAGCAAGATTAGCTTAGCTGGCAAATCTGTAGTATCCTAATGTTTGCAAAAAATACATGTTTCAATAAATCCATGAAAATATTGATATAATAATTATTTGTCACTGTGATATGTTATTTCCAAGCAATTGATACATTTATTAAAGACGTTACACTAGGTAAAACTACTTAAAATTGACAGTATTACATATTTTCGACAATACAAGCAAAATGTACAGTCGCGCACGAATATCTAAAACGATTAATCTACTAGTAAAAATTTCCGTTAAGCTTAAAAAAGCACAGTTGCAATGATCTCACAAAAATATAACTGACTTTTGGGCACGACTGTACATATTATTTAATCTTTTTTACTCTATATAATGCTCATCAAATTTCAAATTGACAATACGCTTAAATTACATTACTTAGCGTCAGAAAAGATATGTGACTCCTCCTAATCAAATTAAATTATTTAATGTTAAATATTATTTCGATAATTCTTTATTGACAATTGCCATTTAATTAGGTACATATTTTTACTGAACATGACACTTCTGTACTCGATTGTACTTTTTAACAACTATTGGCGCGAAATAATGTTTTTAACAGCATTTTTACATTTTTACTATGTACAATACTATTTGAATAATATTTATTTTATAATAGCTATACTTTTCATAAACTTTGGCTTACTTATTTGGCTTACATAACGGAACGGAAAGCCCACCATATTTTTTATTTTGCTTTTTTACGACTTTAATACCAGAGACAACTCCATTATTTTTTATATTTAAAAATGTGAAACACATGGGGAAAAGTGTAGAAGATAGAAGAATAAATATATTTTTCGTCAAAATAATTAATATACACTATGTAAAAGCTCAAATCTCTATAATTTTGCTCGCCTTGTACTCGCGCACAGAAAAGTGTTATTAAATATTTAAAGCCGAAGCAATTTTATAGAGATTGTCACGTCAAAGTCTATGGTCCCTACAATTAAAAGGTTTAAATATGTTTTTAGAGAATATACCTATTTAAAATTCTGCATAGAAAATTTAAAATGATCAAGGAAAAAGTCATCGCTCATCAGTCTAAAATTACCATTAGATTTTTTTATGCAAAAGACCATTAGAAATTTCAACTAGAAAAAAGTCCTTGCGTTAAATGAGTCTATTTCAACCTAGTTAGGATACGATATAATATCTTTTGATACAAACAAACAAATAAATGTATTTAATATAATCAACAAGTGTCATATATTTTTTTATTTAAGATTAGGCCGCTAATAGATTTTTCCCAGTAGAAGACCCCAAAGATCCCCAAAATATCTGAGTCAATAAATAATATAACCACAACAGATTACCTAATATAAATCTTTGAGATAACAAACATAATTATTTCAAAAATAATGGCAGGAATTACAATAGTCCGGAGAAAATATACATTAATACTACCTACGATACAACAAATAGTCACTAACTACATTTTGTGCAACTATATTCAGCAATATTTAGATAATACAATTAAACTACTTACAATATTTTTGTTGAGACAGAAAAATTCAACTCAAAATTTTTCTACATTATTAGTCAACAACGTAATTTTTAAGCTTGGTAACATTTATCTTTGGCCTACGATAAATAAAAACATGGGTTTATTAATGGTTTATTCCTTTCCATTTTACCAATAAAATAAATATATTGCAAAACTCATTCGTGTCAAACTGACGATGACGAGATGTCAATGAAAATAACCAAATCATTGAATAAAAACAAGCATACTTTTAAAAGATCAAACTGCTTGTCAATCAAACCCTGTAATGATTTTTCAAAATAATGTATTGCTTAAAGGTAGCTTAACAATTTCTGACTGTTAAAAACAATATTTGTCCAGATGAGTCAAAATAATACATTTTAAGATTATTTTTTTATTGTGATTTCTTGCTTTTATAAATTTTATTAGTAAAATGGTAGGTGATTTTCTTAAATGGTATGTAACTCACCAAATCGACAAAACATTGGTCCAACGTCCCTATACAATTTACATGTCTTTTTTTAAAACCACTTGCGCACATAAATGTACACGTTGCTATCGGCCATTTCGAATCAAAGTAGTAAATACTTTTTAATTAGAATATTTGAAAATTCTTGTTTTGAAATTTATCTGCTAACGGTACCTCCAGTAGTTAATAAAAAAAGGATAGGTAAGAAGTACCTAGTTAAGCTAGTAAAACAATTTCAAAAACATTTAATAAAATTTAGATTTCTTAATTTCTCTACCCCTATTTACAAAATCCCAATTCAGTTCAACACACTTGCAAACCAGGGGTCCCTAATATACCTAGCTCATCATAAACATTTTTAACCTCTTGAAATATTTACCCCTATAAAGGCCACCGGACCCCCCCAACCATACATAAAATATTAAAATTACTTGTGAAAGTTCTACCACTTTCCGCTGATATTCTAATTCAAACTCCAAAACACGAATTTTCAACATTCCTAAAGCATTACCCCTAAAAAGGGACCGTACATTAAGTATCTTGGGCTCAATTCATCCTTTTCCTGCTGCTTCCTGTTGGGTACCTCACGAATAATCAACCTCTTTACCCCTAAAAAGGGGCCAGTACATAAAGTATCTTAACACTTGCTCATTTAGCTTGTCCGCTGCATATTTACACCCCAAACCACGAATTTCCAATCTCTCTACAGCTTTACCCCTAAAAAGGGGTCAGTACATAAAGTGTCTTACTAGTACTCATGCTCGACGCCGTTGTTTTGCCGTTGCTCCTTCGGCTGCTGCCCCTTTCCTTGGCCGATCTGTCGCGACGACGAGAAACATAGCTTCATTACGAACGGGAACTTTGCACCTGAAACATTCAGCGGTTTATGAACTATCTACCCGGCTGAAATATTTAAGAAAATACCCCACTGAAACATAGTCTATATATAGGATCAAGAATCATCTAGCCATATATAATTGAAAACTGTTTTAGAATCGGTTCATAACTTATGTGGTTTTCCGACAAGCGTATCGATTTACTAAAAATATTTTCTATGTCGATGTTCTTTTGATAAAGGAAATCGACATTTCGTAGAACCTACAAAATTAAAGTTTGAAGACATGTGCCAAGTGTAAGAAAGGAGCATCTAAGGCGTACTTTAATTCTTTCACCACACTGGTTAGAAATAACTAGTAACTTGATAAGATGAAGACCATCGATGTCCAAACACAAAATACGTAGGGTTAACAATAACAATTAAATAAATAAAGCCGGACATTTCACACAGCATCATCTGACCCCAAAATAAGCAGAGCTTGTATTATGGGTACCAATACCAACATGCCTGATAAACTATTTATACACTACGAGACAAGTATTTGCGGAACATACAAATATTTGTCCCGCAGCAGAAATCGAACCCGCAGACTTCTGTATCTCAGCCGGACATTGGCCCAAGGCGCCACAAAGGTCGTCAATTGAAATTAAAGTTAGTTACCAGGGTGTTGGATTGTCGCATGGTTACATGCCATAATCGCCATGACGGACTGCGATATGTTCTGGAACTCCATTAGGCCAGACGAAGATCTGGAAACACAAGAAACTAATTAAACACCATAAATCATAACCTGTTATATCAGAATGTTCTTCTAAGGTTCACAAATCATGCTGTTACTCATGATCTAGTAAGAAACCTCGTAATATCCTAAGACCTATCCAACGATATGCCACACGATGAGGTAGTTAAAAAAAATCCACATCACTTAACATGGAGAGGAGGTGCTTGCTCCTAAAAACCATTTTTTCAATGTTTTTATTTCATAACTTTGTAGGGAACACTAATACGTATTACCGTGTAAATCTTACTCACAAATAAAGTAATAGTCTGCGAACAAGAGCTTTGATTATGGGCGGACAGACACGCACATAAACAGACAGACAGACTCTTGAGATCGTGGAACTATCAGTTGTTTCTGACCCGAGATATAATTATTTTGCCCCATTCACAGTAATGCTTGTACACAAGTGCTTGGAGGTAGAACATCTGGCACTGTGCACTGCAGAGTCTTACCACGTGTCCAAAGAACTGCAAACTTACCTCTCACTCTTCAGAGGAAACTTGGAGATGGTGTGTGGAGGCGTGACGTTGTAGTCTTTGAAAACTTGCAGAAGTTGCTCGTCCGACACATCAGGAGGAGTGTTGAAGAAATGCAACACCTAGGAAGAGAGATGTGTTTTATTCACGAAACAAATCAGCATCTTATGTGGTATCTTGGAAATCTGTCGTATCAAACTCGGAAACGGTAGTACATAGCATACAATGAATCATTATCTACCAGAAGCCATCAGTATCTTGTATATAGCTTAGGAACCAGTCATATCAAAGGGTTAAGACTCTAGGTCTATATATTTAGGGTACATCGAGGTAATATCGTCATCCTAACGTGCTCTGGACGTGCCTCAAGAGTAGGTACATAGGCGGAGGAGGCCGCAGCTGTTCTTGGTGGCCGGTGAAAGGGCTAACCTTTAGGGCAAAGTGCCATTGACGTTGCACATACTCAATCAAGCTGCAGAGAATATTGACGTCACTATTCTCTGAGCGAATTCGTAAAGGCTACACCGTTTTTGTTGCACATTTTATGTTATTATAATTAATTGTAAATGTTGATGATGATTTTTGATTTTGTGTATTCTATTTTTAGTATCTTGTAATTATAACTATAATAAATATTATACTCTAAAACGGCCGCATCTTCAATTTTTCAATTAGGTATGTTTCATTATGCTTTGAAACTGGCCATATCATACCTCAGAAGTGACTGCATCATACGTCTTAAGTTAAGGTAAGGATAAGGTGGACAGGTGGTCTAGTGGTAATAGCCCTGCTTTTCGATCCTAAGATCGTGGTTTCGACTGCGGTCGTGAGCAATGGATTTTTCTATTTTATAAATTTATGTGCGTTATACCAGAAATCCCAAACGACGAAGATATACATCGTGAGGAAATCATCATATCAAAGAACCTAAAAAGTTCGAAGACGAGTGCACCAAAGGAGCACCTGCTTTGATGATGCACTTTAATCCATTTACCACACTGGTTCGATATATCTAGTGACACGATAAAAAGATGATGAAGAAGAAGGTACCTTGGAAGGCGGCTGTATCCTGTTCTTGTGAATGGATGCAGGTGTGAGGAAGCGGTTGTTCTTGTTGCCAACATAGTCCTTGAAGGAGGGACTCTTGTCCGGGAGTGGGTACGGATTCATTACCTCTGAGAGGTACGCTTGTTTTGAGAAACTGAAATAGAAAACATAATTCATTTTCATTAATTTCGGGATTTTTTTCTCTCATTCGCTGTCTCTGGACTTCTCTTAACTTGCACCTAGTCTAACCTTCCTTTAAAGGCTTTATCCGTATATTATATCAACATTCTTATCCATCCACTCTACATTATTAAAGCTTCCATAACTTCAGGAACTCTTCTTTCTCATTCGTCTCATTACTACTCCCTTACCCATTTCACTTTTCACATGGTCCATCCATTTCTTCTTTGGGCTAACTCTATCCTAATACGAGTATATAATATACTAGGGCGTCTACATTCAAACTTATTACCCTTAAATTATTCATGCTTCAGGAATTCTCCGTTCTCATTCGTAATTTCAGTAGTCACACCTTTTTTACTAATTATCATCTTTCTTAATAGTCCATACATCTTTTCTTAGGGCTACCTCAAAGTAGATACCTTTTTTTTTCCTGAAAATCACACAGCATCATCTGGCCTCAAAGTAAGCAGTGCTTGTGTTATGGGTACCACATGACTGATATACTACCTATATATATATTTTTTTGTATATACAAACATATTATACATAGAAACACCCAGACCCGAGACAAATACTTGTAGATCATACAAACTTTTGTCCCGCAGCGGGTATCGAACCCGCAACCTTCTGCGTCTCAGTCGGACCTTAGCCCATTACGCCACAGAGGTCGTTCGCTACCTTAACCATTTACGTTCAAATTTATCACCCAGCCAAGGCTTTGCTAGATAGCACACAACTTCTGGTATGCTATCTAGCATAGACACCAGTGTCACAGTATTTATATCTCCGGTAAAAATGGTAAACTTACGCCAGGGTCAATGTGTAATCGCCAACGGTAACATTGTTGAGGTTCTGTACGCATCGCTCGACAGAAACACCATCGCCCATTTGTACCATAGCGGTACCTTCCTTAGTCTTCAGGAATTTTATCTGGAACATTCGATACAAAAATGATTCTAATGGACATTTTCAATACCTGAGCGTCTACCTGGCCCTGGGCATAGTTATTTAATATTCCAAAACTCCACTTACTCTTCAAACCCAAACACAAATATAGTTGTACCCTACTTCTTGCAGGAAGAACATCTGGCATTGCAGTGGTTCTCAACTTCTCACCAAGATGAACTCCATCTGAAGAGTCCACTTGATCCAAAATATGTCACCATCTGTCCACTAGTATGTGACATTATAAACGAAATATCCCACTAACCTCCCATGCTGCGCTCATTGGCGATAACATTTTGATGATTCTTTTCTTAGTGCGCCTCTCTATCCTGAAAGGATCTCTTCTCAGCTCATTAGGACTTACTCTGACAACATTTCCATATAAACAGCATAGATTGAACAGTCTGTCAGCATTGACTGTTTGCGGATCCAGGCCGTAGACCATCATCACCGCTCCCTGCTGCGGGGGACCACCCTGGAATATACAGAACAAAGTCATGTTCCGTGATTAGAAGTAAGATATGAAAAAGAATAATAGGGTAATAGATAAAGAATATTTCCATCTTAGCGGTTCGGTGCTTCGAATGGCACATCGGTCGCGGCTTTAAGAAGTCAAAGGTCTTTTAGGTTCACAGGACTTTGCTACTGACTTACAAACTTTACTAGGTATACAAACATACTGAAAAGTAACAAAAACCCAACAGTGATTGACATAAATCAGGTACAAATATTTCAGAACATGCAAATAAATGTATCAAAGCAAGAATCGAACCCGCAATATTCTCAGCCGAGCATTCACCCCCGTAAGCATCTTCGTTGTCATTATCCCATTAACGGCCAATATTTTCTTATATATGGCATATGGTTGCGGCTTTGTCTGTTTTAGCAAATTAATCACTAGGCAAGGTACACAAAACTCCGGTACTTTTTTTAAGCTAGTTTTAAGTACTGTCAAAAGTTTAAGATTAAAGAAGAAAAGAAGAAAGCTTTAAAATAAAACAGCTACCCACATATTCATCACTGAACCCTGACATCACCTGGTTCTGTGGCTGCATAGGGTGGTGCATCGGTGGCGGGAAACTCTCGTTAGAGTAGCCCTCAGGCCCATAGCCGCGCCCGTCGCGCTGGCAACACAGAAACGTAGACAAATGTACTCAGAAGAAAAGTCAAATTCAAAATTACTTAAGATACAATATTAAAATTTACCGGAAGTATAAAGTAGAAAAGAGCGGAAAACCAAACATGAACAAACAAACCCCGAACTGTAAAATTGTGATACAGAACAGTGAAGTGAATAGGCATGTTAAAATGAAAAGGACAGGGAATAAATATTGTGAAGTGAAAAATTGGTATAATACAGTGAGATAGATTAGATTAGACGAAGTAAGATAAAATAAAGGTAAGTAAAATCACACGGACAATTCCAAAAATGTTGAATAGCATTTAAGAAATTCTGGTCAACACAATTTGAACATCCATTGTCATCCAATAAACTTAATCGGTATTTAATCTATCAAATTAATTAAGCGCACGTGGCAGGTAGCCGAATACTGACCCATTTATTTTAATAATAAAGTCTACTTTGTTAATTAAAAAGTTTATTGTCTATGGAACATTTTCGTGTTTTACGACATGAGTCAATTTCATTTCAGATATTTATATCATTGACTTAAGATTGAAATTCGCTGGTATTTGTGGAATCAAAAATTAAGTCTACGGTAGAATTACCTTACCTATCTGGATGACTTCTAAATAGGTCAAGACATAAAATATGGCAAACAAACCGCGAACAAAAGCTACAAAGGTTAACATGAAGTATGAACGTAACGTAATGGGTACTATAAAATTTGCATGAGCGTGCGCGGGATGTTATTAATAATTTTACTACATATTCAGCACAAGCGCCGGATGATCTTGGGTTAGATAGCTTTATTGAACACTAGTAGTGCGCGCGTGACTTCGTTACCGAAAAAGGATGAGAGAATCAAGTACCTAGTGTAACTACTGCATTAGTAGTAACCTTGTATAACAATCTAGAATTACGAACGTTAAATAATAATAAATAAATAGAACAAAAATTTAATACAAAGGTTATAAGTATTTTTTAAGTAAATATGAAATACTAAATTTTAAGAGTCGCGAACAGAGAAGAGAGAAATAAGTCAGAGATGCTGATGACAAGCTTACCGGGTGGTGTGGCGGTGGAGGCCCGTGTCTGTCTTTCATCATCCCCGGAGGCGGCCCGCCGCTCCCGAAATCCATATCTGAAAGACCAAAAATAAATTATAAATACAATGTTTATGAGTAGAATCGACCCTTATAATTAAAATCGTAATATATTTGAAATACTTGTACACTCAACAGACAGTCAGGTTATTACATAGTCCTGCCTAACCCTAATCTAAGATTTCCTGTAGGTATTAGAAACTAAAACTAGGATAGGTGTATCCTACGGAAATACAAATTAGAAAAAGTGGGACTAGCGTTTTTTTTTCAAATTATATCCCATTAATTCTATTGCAGCAAAAAAACGGAATAAATTGAAATTTTACTTTCACGTGCCTTTTTAACTTTTTCAATAAGAACTATCCTTATTGAAAAAGTAAAATCATCAGATCGGAACCAGTTCGTGTTAGGTTATGTTACGCGCAAGGCGAGCGAGCAAAGCGAGCGCCAGAAGCGCCAGAAGAATATAGTTACTATTTTCCATGGTTCGGTGACCGGACAGCTGAAGATTTTTTTTCTTGGAGCGGTCAACTTTAACACGGAAATGTGCACGCCGTCATAAGAGGTTATGCAGTGTTTATTTTGCCGCTGCCCCCAGCAATGGAAACAGTGGGAGAATCAGTCCCAGTATTTCTAGCAATATAAATATCTAATCGAAATAGTGGGATACACCCACTAGGACGACCATGGTACCACTACACCCAGACCCGGATTTTTGTTACGCAGATAGATAAATAAACTTGCATAGCGAGAATTTAAGACGCTCCTCTCTGGTATGCGTTTAGTAGACTACCTACTGTAGTTATTATAGAACATCAATATTACTGTCCTAACCCATGTTATTGTTTCCAAATAAATAATTGTAGATTTAGATTTCATTTGATTTCAGACGGCAATGCATCCATGTATCGAGATCATCATTACGTGTATTATTTATGTTATCAAAGTCTTTAAAATGCTTTTAACGAACGTCACATAACTTTTAAACTATAAAAGGTATCATAGAATTAGAGATTGTGATTTATTGAATAAATGATTTCTTCTATCTTCTTTATTATGCTTTGGGAGTAAAGTAAATCCTTTTTTGAAATTGGTATAGTAAAATAAAATATTTGAAACATTTATGTATCATGTGTCTAGGTTCTAACACTAAAACATTCATATAGGTGCTTAGTCTAGCATCAAAATTGGGATAGGTGCATGCGTGGTATTAGGATTAAATGAAAGTCAGTGTTGTATAATATTGTAATAAACTGTTTATTGTCAAAATGTTTTATAAAATATGTGAAAAATATATATAATAATAATCTAAACTGTACCAATAAAATTATATTTTAAAATATTGAACCAATGATACAACATTATTTTGGCAGATATTTTGTATTTATGTAAAAACAATGTTATGTGTTTTATGTCCTTATATTAAGTAGAGTCACTGTTATAAGTAAAGCAGACGAGAGTATTTAAAATAGATATAACACAACTACTAGGTTCGAAAATGCAACATTAGTGATCGACTGAGCGCTGGTCATGCTACAAGATCATCCATATACATACACACGACTATCACTTTTAGCAAATAGTTGCATATCGGTTAGTGCCACACTTGTCATTCATAGAGTTATTACAAACCGTTTGGCGATATTTCACATGATTGCTGACTGTGTGGACTGGAGGTTTCATCGCTGCAGCCTCTGGTGGTCGGCGTCGGCGGGATCGAGGCATCTGTAGACGGTATTCTTATAATCAGAAACTTTCCGAAACACCTCCTGCATATCACTTCCGAGAATTTTGGTTTTGGTAGTAAGTATTTAAAAAGTTACTGTTCTCGTAGCTTTTATTTAACTCTTAAATAAGATTTTTTTAGATACTAACATTGGTGAATTACTTTCTTATTTTCTTAAAAAGGAACCGATGACCAACAATCACATTCAAATTATGATAACCGTGCTGAACTTAGTTAATCAGAAATAACAAATTAACCGTGCTCGCTATAGATTATAATATGGTACAGAATTATCAGTTATTGTTTGTGTGTTCGTTACCCCTTTAAGAAATTTATTTGATAACATTTGCTCATTTACGATATAAAGGATAACCGCATTAAAACTTGAATGGGAGCTAACCATTGTCACTGAAAGCCTTTTTATCTAAGTGCTTTCGTATGAAATTATAAAAATATTTATATAAGCCGCGAATCTATTAACCTCGTTACGTAATTTTCACCGCAGCATTGTAAAAGGGGGAGAAGGGGGGTTCCATTAGTGCCTTTATTGATAAAGAATAGAGGCAGCGTTAATTGTTTAAAAGCATCCGGAGCTTGTTGTAATTGGTTAAAAACCGTCACGACAAAAATAAACTATGGCCAAATATACGCTCCCTTTTAAAAACGTAACAAAAAAAATAGGAAAAGCATTTTTTCCTGTGAGAGTAAAATATATGGTATAACCTATTTCAATAAAGCAACGAAGCATAAAATGGCAGTTTCACTCATGACCTCTTTGAGTGAGAGGACATGATTACAACCGTTTTGTTTCGATTGGTTTCATTATTATCATTAGAACCGAACCAGCACCTCACTGCCTCAGCCGAGCGGGCTGAGGCGTCAATATAATATATGTCTTGGATTCCAAACGTGAAATTGCAGATAGCTAATAAACCACAGATTATTAAATAAAGAAGCCTTTTCCATAAAATATATATTAAAAATATCTCTTTATTCTCGTAATTTTCTATTAAATATTCACAATATCGAAAGCTAAATGGGTCGTTTGTGCTCCAATGGAGGCTATTAACGACAGTTGTTTGTTGATAAAATTGAAAAATACTACAGTTTATTTTCCAATTATTAGTTTTTTAGGTTGCGTTAGAATTAGAATATTGTGGATGTATCAAAATCTGCTAAACAGGTCTCGTCTACTACCGAGATCTAAATCTATGATCACTAGATCATAGAGTCTGATCCCGGTAGTAGCCGTAAATAGCTAATAGACACATTTCGTGTACAAAAGCTCCGCTAAAAAGTTTCATGAAAAGCACTCGAGCTGTGTCTCTATTTACAATTTTACGAAGCGAAAGTTTACACAGCGCGGGATCAAAAAAAGAGCCGTTTATATACATTTTTTAAACGTTATATCTACACGGCAGGTGTGAAAGAACGTTTTTATTATTTTCAATTTTGCACAGCCTCGAATGTAACGTGAACAAAACACTAAAACAATATATAATGAAAAAACGTTATGCTTCCGACGCCATTATTTAAGTTTGGAATAGGTTGTAACTTGCATTTTGTTTTATAAATCGAATTGTTCAGGTCCGTTTTTGGCAGTTACAAAATTGAATTTGGAAGTTGGTTTTTTTTTGGATTCAGATGCCCAGTTTTGTATCATTTGAAATTTAACTTATCGAAGATATAGGTCAAAATATCTTGCATATTGATTTACAGTCTTTTAGTATACAGTAGACTAGTTCTTACAATATGTTCCCCAGTTACTTCAGTAGTCCTGCAGTATTTGCTGAAGTCTATTACAAAATGTAGTATAAAGTTTTTGATTAGCAAATCAGTCTTTCTTACTACCTTATTTATAATATTTTGTTCCAACCCGTCAACGTTTCAACTTTACGTTTTGTTACCCAAAAATCTATTTAGTTACGATTATCTCTATATCCAAATAAAAGATAAAGATTCCATCGATTGTTGAGAACTTAAGGTGAGACGTTGTTCATTAGCTGAATACGAATCAATCAATCACGTCAAAAGCTATAGTTCAGCTGCGGAACGATTCCAATCGAATTAGTAGAATAGCTTTACTGAAATAGACATTTTACGGCTGATGATAAACTGCGGACTCGGTACAGATTTGATAACATCTAAACCGGTGCTAGTGTGCTCGCTAGCCCGCAATACATATTAAATCGTGAGTTTCATTCACACCGCGCGATTCAGAGCTGGCAGCCCGGACCCGCTGGAATTTATGAATTATTTAAAACTGGCAACACCATCGCGCGAGTCGCATTTCGCTCCAGGGTTGTCGATAGAGTGCTTTGGCGTTTGGCAATTCTAAATTATACTTTTGATCAGAATTGAGTTCACGCATCAATGCTTTAAAGAATCTGTTAGATCATTCGTAGTGTTGAAACTTCTGGTACCTAACAGTACAAATACAAATAAAAACATGTTTGTATTTTGTCGCCCAAAATATCCTAAAACTCGTCTCTCACCTAAAAAATCATTTTCTTTTTATAGAAAATATGTAGGTATGTTTAAGAGAGGTTGACAGAGACACGACCAATCATTAGTTACATACTAACTACCCTTCATTATCACCTGCAAATTTTGTAGACATTTAACATAATACATTAGTTAGAATTCAATACATTGTCATGTTACAAGCCCATCTGATGTACCTCTTAATCCGTCTCTCCAAAGCCATGTACCATTAAATTCCCCAGAGCCACAACTGTATCGCTAGTCACCACATTCTGCTCATTCCAACAGCAGCTGTCACCGTGGCCGCACGTATTCACAACTCGAGTTTTGATAGCGCATATTCTGAATGACCTACTTTCGTGCACCTTTTAACAGCGCTCCTATATAAATTTTTACTTGCCATTTCCCTATTTATGTGGTCTATACACGGAGAGAGTTCCTCATTCGACTTTTGCCTTTCGTTGCTTACATTCTAGAACTTACAGGGAACACAATTGCAATTTTCACAGGCGATTCCTGCTCTTCCAAGTACCAACATACGGGTATTTAGATTTGATACCTTTATATAATTAATTATTTTTCATTATTATTTTATTACTAATAAGTCGTATTAAATGGTCGTTGATAGTTTAACTGTAATATGGCTGTGTTTTATATTAAACTAGCTTCTGCGGCTTCGCACGCATAGTACATACATAAACAATGGCCTATGTCCGTACCTAAGATACAATCTATATCCAATTTGATTATTGCAAATAAAAAAAAAACTGTTGATCCGTAAGGCGATTATGGAACTCTAATTACAATCAATGTCTATCAGTTTTCGGCGTAATTTCAATCATTACTGATAGACATTGACTGTAATTAGAGTTCCATAATCGCCCTACTGAAAACCCTACCTACCAAACTTCACAGGATGATCCTGTGAACTAGGCCAATCTGAATATTTCCAAAAAAAAAATAGAAATCAGTACAGTCGTTTCGGAGTCTATAGAAAACAAACATACATACACACATCGCCTTTTATATACATACATAGATTAATAAATATTGGTCTACAATGGACACAACACCATCTAGTCCAATACCAAGCATAGCTTGTATTATGGTGACCAGAATAAGGCAAAACAACGTTTGCCAGGTCAGCTAGTATCTTTATATATTTCTACAGTACTGTCACTGAACTCCTTCTTAACGGCTGGACAGATTTGAATGATTTTTTTTGTATGCGTTTGAGTGGCGCCGTGGCTGGTTTAGATTCACAAATCAGCCCGGCAGATGGCGCTGCAGTCGGTACAATTATATATTTTTTTCTTTTTCAAACGCGCAGTCGCGAACGAGACAGCTAGTAAAATTTTTATAAATACATACATACATAAGATACTTTATAACTATAATACCTTATAACGTCCCTATATTATTCTAAGGTTTCTGTATATGCATGTTAACGTCCCATTAGAACGCTCCTATTATATTTCTCTTTTTCTCTGTATTTTTCACTCGCTTTATCATTGGCAGTATGAAAAGTTCAGAACGCAACATTCACAAGTGAAAAACTTTTGGATAGCAAGTCAGCTGTTCTACTTTCTAACAGGACATTGTTTAGAAATAATTAAATTTAGAACCTACTAATATTGTAGTTAACTATAAGAATGTTTGTGTATTAGATTAAGTTTAGTTAAGAGAGTTAGATTGTGTCAGATCTAGCATTATTTATGAAATATGTTCTATACGTTGAAGCAACGTGTTCTATTTGTCAATTGGAAAATTACAGAAATAGAACAGAAACTGTCTCATAAAGCATATTAAAATAGCAGACTATTTAAATGACACAAAAGCTTGATATTAATATGATTTTACTCGACTCGGCATCCTTGCCAACAAAATTGGTAAGGCTCATACAAAAAAGTGTTAAGAAACCAGACCAGACGTCGTCTGTTAAGTGACGAGTTTCTTGTCGGATTCTTCTTGAACGGGGGCTAGAAGGAACCGGCACCTAGATTCATTAGGATGTAAGAAGGCGATTCATAGTGGTCCTTGTGATTTTATTGAATATATAATGTTTTAATTTTGAATTTGCAATGACAAAAGATATAAATACAAATTATTATTAGAGATAAAAAAAATAAGGAAAATTCAACGAGTATAATTTATTTTTAACATACAACTATTAATAAAACGAAAACTTTTAAAACGGCGTAATAAAATCACCGCTCCACAAATATATCAAATTAAACATAAAAGAGCAAAAATTCGCATAAAAGTTTAAGCTTTCATCTGATATTTCACAGATGAATATTCTACCAATTTAAAATGTGAAACGCTATTAAAATATTGTTTAAAATATAATGCAGAGAAAAGTTCAATTTCCGGAATCCAAAATGACGATAGCTCACATTCGCACCATTTGTGAGGGCGCTTTTAAAACAAATTTCAATTTTATTCAACTGAAATGGCTCATTTGACTTTTCGTATGAGTTGAAACATCTTTTATGCATGAAATTTTTCACTTCACCCGACGAAATTTACTCGGTCGTTTATTGAAGACGTTTATTATTTAATCGTCACCATTTCCAGAGATTAGCATATCATAACTTTGACGTTACTGTTGGCTACGTGGGAATGAAGAATTTGTGGGTGTTACGAATGATAAGCAGTTACATTTAACATTTATTTATTTAAACACTTCTCAATTTATTTAGAGAAATCGCGACTTATTCGCGTGGGTTTGAGGAAGGTTAGAATTTAAATGTTTTTTTAAGGGGAAAATTTCGGAAATTCCATTCTTAGTGCACCCGTATGAAGTCCAGGATACAAAA
This sequence comes from Lampropteryx suffumata, assembly GCA_948098915.1. NCBI lineage: Eukaryota > Metazoa > Arthropoda > Insecta > Lepidoptera > Geometridae > Lampropteryx > Lampropteryx suffumata. Next base: position 11,292,661 of record OX402571.1, on the reverse strand, counting down.
ATAGAAAATTTCCATGATTCTAGTACGTACTGGTTAGTATCTAGTGATGCTACAACAAACTAATCGTTTTTTTATAGAAAAGCATACGGAAAATATTCGAATACAAATCGGTTCAGTCGGTGCGATGTTATTTGAATAAACCACACGTTCTTGGACATATTATCTAAGATTCCTTACTCGTCTTGGTCAAAGACTGTTAAAAAGGACCTCAAACTACTTTCCGTAATTGCCAGCGACAACAATCATATTAAACTCAAAGGAATCTAGACTGGCATCTCAAAAAGCGTGTCTTGTTCTGAAAACTTCCGCGTAAACTTTGCCCTGGGAGGGAACTCAATTAGAATTCCGGATTGTGCCTGAATAAGAGACCACCAAACTACCGTATCCTATATATTCTACTACAATTAATTTTGTGGAAACTGTAAGACTTCTAACCATCTCGCAAAATTTTGTACAAAAATTATTTTCATATCGGAGATCTGTGGGCCAGGGTCTGGCTGAAATGCAGAAGGTTGCGGGTTCGATTCCCGACCCGGGACACATGTTTGTATGATCAGCAAGTATTTGTCTCGGGTCTGTTTCAATGTATATTATATATGTAATTAAAAAAATAATTAAGCAGTATATCAGTCATGTGGTACCCATAACAAAAGCTCTGGTTACTTTTGGACCAGATGATGCTGTGTGAAATGTCCGGCATTATTTATTTATCTTTTACAATATGATGTTTTATCTTATATCGATAAAACTAGTTGTTTAATCTGACTATAGTCAAACGACAAGAAATGATGGTAAGGGCCTGATAACTCGAATAGGACCAGGGACAAGTCCGAGTTTAACTTTCAACTATGAAAGCCCGTTTGCCAAACTGAAAGTTTGAGCGTCCTAATAGTAGAATTTAATGTTTGTTCAAGCTTCAATATTATAACTTTCTAATTCAAATGGTTACTGGTTTCTATGTATAAATAGTCTGATATTAATACAGATGCTGTCCCTTTAGAAAGGTTTAAGGTGTTTTAATGATGGTAACTAATGAGTTAAATCAAAGAATAATGAATGAAACTACAATAATCTAATAGGAACTGGAACTGATCCCAGATGAGTGCTGCTTGGAGACTGATGATGGAGACGACTGCGATAGTCTTCAAATTATTGGGGATTAGTCCCCCTGCTGACTAACAGAAGAGCTAGCAATAGAGAGGGAAAAATTGAAACAAGCCCGGCTCGGTGCCGGCCGTTATGCACCTGCAACCGAACCGACACCGCATGTACTGACTCGTCTCTCCTGCGGGTCCTGTCGGCAAGGTCGAGAGGTTAGTGTGGGTACCTGGGAAGGCCTGCGCTATCAAACAGAATCCCAGACAGAGTGACGTCAGTGGAGAGGCATCTTCACCCACCTCAGTTTGCTGGAGTGGATCCATTAACGGAATTTTTCAATTACAATTAACTGCTCTGTAACTTGACTGACTCCACCTAAATCATCTTCAACAGATCGAAGGCCAATGATGATGATGATGATGATGATGATGATGATGATTATGATGATGATGATGATGATGATGATGATGATCGGATTGTTGATAAAAGCAGTGGTTTGCCCAAAATAGTTATAGAAAATAACCATTGCCGCTATTTGAATATGGTACCTAGCAACTCAAGAGAAGGTTCTTTGTTTTTCTTCGCAACATAAAAGATTAAAGGATTTGTTGACACTCTTGATTGTTGATTGATTGTTGACTTACACTGTTGATTATTATGATTTTTTAACACACCCGGCAAACAAGCATACCCCACCTGATGGTAATTCAGTAACCTATAACCGCTTGCAAATAGTTATACTTTTCCATTTGACAGCACTAAAAATTTTAGTCATATACTCTTTTTCGTGCCAAAGAACATCCTTTATTGAATAAAAATCTTTTATCTTTGACCGAAGGTCAACGACCTGACAATTTAGTTTTGTTAATGCCTCGTTCACAAAGCAGTGTACGCAGTGTAAGCAGTGTAGTCTTTTGTATTGCAAATAATTACGTTTTAAAAACTAAAAAGACAACCGGCTTCATGTATAAAAGAGCAAAATATAAAATTTTCGCTGAAAACTACTGAAACTATTTTTATGAAATTTATATGGGACCACAATCGGGAAGTAGGTATATCCTTACACATGAAATCAGATTTTTTCAAATTGGTCCATAAATTACGGAGTTATGAGGTAACCAACTTAAAAAAAAAAAAAAATACACTCGAATTGAGAACATCCTCCTTTTTAAAGTCGGTTGAAAATAGTGGTAGGTTATGTTGCTGAACTATAATCGTCATTTTTCTCTATTTATATAGATAGAGAAAAATAGCGATATAGTTCAGATACTTAAGGCATCTTCAAGAAAACGCCTTTGACTGCTACGCTGCTCTTAAACCTCCCGTTTATCAATGTAAGTGGGCTTAAATCAACACGGAAACTTGCCTTTAGAGCTTCAGCTACATCTGAAGTCTCCCAGAGGACTGCAGACTACATTTGGGGATAAGTTATGAAAGTGTGCTACATAATGAATGTATTGAGAGGGAAAAATGTTATTTCTACCCTTGCCGTCGGTATTTCTGCGTATTTACGAAAGCTATCCTTTTCCGGAGCTTATTTTCCTTAATATTTCGTTTGTTTGTAAACGCGCTTGAGATTGTATGTATTCTGCTTTCTGAAAGTGATTTCCCTTCAGTCAAAATCTGTGGTTCGGAGAGTTTTTTTTTTTATCGGCTTCCTCGTAGGGTCGAATATCACCGACAACCGAGTGAAATATTGAATCGATATAGCGTGTATAATGAGCGGTTAACTTGGTTATTAAATTTCGTAATCTAAAAACTCAAGGAGAGAAGTTTATGGTGATCAGGCATATCATTCTAGATGAGTCCAGATGTTTTTTTGACACATTTACAAGAAGCTGTGGTTTAGAGTTTTATGGCAAGAAACCAGAGCTGAGATTATGTAATTCTGATAAGCAATAGCCTTAATATTAATACAAGAAATAAATAAACACACTGTTCCCGTGGTAGCTGAAGCTCACTAGCTGGTAAATCTTTTATAAGGCAATGTGTACGCTTCTATAACAAGGTCCCAAGCGACGTGTTAGATTTGTCGAATTACAAATTTAAAAACGTAATAAAACAGAAACTGTCTCATAAAGCTTATTATAAAATAACAGATTATTTAACTGGAAATTAATCTGCTCTGACTCGACTCGGCATCCGTAACAAAACTGGCAAGAATCATAAAAAAAGTGTTAAGACGAGACGAGTTTCTTGCCGGATTGTTCTTAATGGAACAGGCACCTAGATTCACTAGCATGTAAGAAGACAATTCAAAGTGGTCCTTGTGATTTTATTGAATAAAGAACGTTCGAATCGTTCTTTATTCAATAAAATCACAAGGTTGATTAGAATACATGCTGTCATGTAAATAGAAACAGAACGAACTCAATACCAATTCGTCTTGTCATTCAAAACTAGTCCCAGTTACAATCAAACTAATGATCGAACCAAGGATATACCTAATTACAAATTACAGTTACTAATAGAAAAGGATAATACATTGATTGTATTAAGAAATAATAGATATACTGAAGCTGCAGTTTATATGGATGACTTACTATATGGTTGAGGCCGTCCCCCGGTATACTGTGGTGACTGCAGCAGTGGTGCGCTTCTTTGGACTGGCTGGACGTCTTCCGACACTGTAGACAAAGTAAATGTTTTTCATCAATTTAAAATTACTCTCATGGTAACGTAACATACACAACATGAGTATGGTAAATTAGAAGACTTAATTTATCTCAGGCTTGGATGATTAGCTTAATGGTGTAATATCACAGAATAATTTTCTACATACGAAAAGTTTGCAGTTTAAGCTTTTTGCTGATCTAGGAAAATATGGAGAGACGATCGATCGACGATGACGATCTGGATGCATTCGAGCCAAATTTGCAAACCAGTGGCCTTGGAGCGCAAAGAGTGGAAGATAAAGGGTGAGACCTTTGGTCAGCAGTGGGCCACAATAGGTTACGAAAAATAATAAGCAAAAACATAACAAAATAAGCTTTAAGCCAGCTGATTATTGAAGTTATACTGGTCTGTTATAAAGTATCATAAGTATGTATACAAAAATATCTAAGTATTCTATTAGCCATTAGTTTTAGGGTAGTGTTGTGTGCATTTGTCCATCAATATTTATTGACCGAACAAACGCGAAGCGCGAACGAGTCTCTCCGTTTCAGCTTAGGCAAAAATGCTTTCGTATGTCTGTCTGTCCGGCCGGCGTCTGTCCAGATGTGCTCCTCTACAGGTCGCGTTTCTCAACCGATTCTCGTGAAATTTTGTGAGCAGGTTCTATAACTATATATAACTTTTTGACGATTCAATTTTTGGATCTTTTTCAAATTGGCGGAGATGTGGGGATTGATAACGTAAACAAATTTATATGTCAGTCATTTCGAAAAATGTTCGCGAGGTCTACAGCTCATAGAGCCACTTGTTTATTTAGTCTTGTCATACAATGACTTTTTATTTCAAGAAATGAAGGATCAGTGTCCGACTAAAAACCAATATTTATTAGTGGAAATTTCACACATCACCATCTAGACCCAAACTAGGTAAAGCTGATATGGGACTGATAGACTACTTATTGCACTTTTAAGTTACTTATACCACTAACATACCATAACATAACATACCACGTTAACATACATCTTAGATTAGATTATCATCACACAAATGTTTGTCCCGGGTGGAGATCGAAACACAAACTACACTAAGGCCAATGCACTATATCCTTGGAAATAAAACCTAGCATCGACTCAATAATTCCAAGACTAATTTCCTTTTCGCCTTACAACATTAACAACCCTATACATAGCCTGGTCGATATGTTACATTGAATAAATTATTAGCTACCGGCCGGGTAATGGACTTTGGTTAGCTACGCTTGTATCGAACATGTGGGTTAGTTACAGACATGTACCTACTTAATCTATGTTATTATGATATTCAACAGTCGTATTCTGTCCTATTACGGTCACAAACTTATATAAAATGGTCATCGTCGGCCAGATAGAAGGTATGATCCCGCAGAAGATTTCCAACCAGATTTATTTAGTAATTTATTTATTTATTAATACAATTTAGAACATGACAGTACATCAACCAAAGCGTTATAAATATATTTGTCAAGATTATTTACAGAATTTTATCAATTGTATATTATGTAATGTCAAAAAGTATTTAAAGTCAATAATCTATCTATATAAAAATGAATCCCTATTTCCCTTGGACACAGCATCACGCGTGAAGGGCTGGACCGATTTCGCTAATACTTTTTTTGTTGTGTTTGTTATTTTCAAATGTTATTATTGTTGAAAAAATTAAGAAAGTTGCGTGGGAAATTAGAAAATGTAATTTAGTTAGCTTGGTGCCAACATAATTGAGGCCATTATCTTTTCTAATGTAACCTTATTGTGTTTGACATAACTGACAATCGTTTGACAGTTGGCGCGATCGTTGCAAATATCGGTTATCGGAATTAATGTGATATATATATTTTTTTAAAACGCGCGAACGGGACAATTTTAATAAAATATAACGATAGATGGTCTGACCAGCTTAGAAAAAGGGAAACGTCATTCTATAGTACGGTGCAGATGACTAAATCGAAGTCGATGAAGACAGGCCGTCTACGCCTGTAGATCTATTTACTCAATATCCTGTTCGAAAACAGCGTTGATATATTTTATCAAAATCTGCCGAAAGTCATGGAAATGGCACAGCTTGTGATAGAAACGAAAGGTATTTTAGATTATTAGTTTATTATTTGTATACCTTTTACCTTAAATAAGTTATGTATCTATATAGATCTAGCATTGCCTTAGGGTTCAAAAAATAAATCTGTTATAATGTTACGATTAATAAATAAATAAATAAATACTTAAATAAAAAAAAAACGAATAATCAGGATCTTGAGGAATGAAGTAGCGACCGACAACATAGAAGACTTACTTAATCTACTAACGGTGTTAGTCAACGACTTTATAAGCCGGTGAATTATTGATGACAGTCGTGCTAACCAATATGTTTTTTAGAATTTTCTTCTTTAAAACGAATGATATAGATAGCAATAATAATATACATTTTATTCTTATAATAAAGAAAACCGACTTCATGAATACAAAAAAAAACTAACGGAAAGTAGATATATCATATGGGTAGGCCAACTAAACGCACTGCTCCAATATGACAGCGAGGTTTCGGAGTAAACGAAAATATCATCTATGTATACAATTTGATTTTTTTAGATTTTTATAAAACCGCTCTAATGATTTCGATAAAATTTCAATGCAACTGCAAAGTATACCCTTAGAGACAAAAAAATAATTTTCCAAATCGGTTATGGCGTCTTTGAGTAATCGGTAGAACATACATGAAAATAAACAGACGAATTTAGAATTTCCTTTTTTGAAGTCGCTTAGTAGTCCATTAAAATGTTACATTTTTTAGGCCTTAGTGTGCATTTGTCAGAGGACGCAATTTTATTTTTTTAATGTGTAGGGGGGGTCAGTAGAAGCTTAAGTTCAAGTTTGTGGGGTCGGCACCCTTGTCCCCCGGCCGCCATCTTGGAAAAGGGGGTGCAAAGGGTTTTCGCGCTGTATCTCGTAAACTAGTTACCTTACAGAAAATTTAATCAAACATAAAATGTAGCAAATTAAATTTCCTACAATTTTATTTCTATTACTTTTTATCGTCAAGTGACCAACAAAAAAGTTATAAACAAAAATAAATGAAAATTTTGTTTGTTTGTTCTAGGTTTTACAGCGCTCCAAACTTAAACGGATTCTCGAATGCTCATAGGGATGCAATAAAAACTAAAAATTAGGCTTACTTTTCTATCTATATTTTTTTTATTCATACAATTTATTATGATCTTAACATTCCTATGCTATTATTGAACTATGTTTGACCCTTTTACCCACCACCTATGAGGTATAACATGGGCAAAGTCAAATTTATAAAAATTTAATGCATTTTTTAATGCATTTTTTGTCACTGTCTTAGCAAATCGTTTGTATCGCAGAGTGTCTAGAGTATCGTCTTTATTTCCGCCATATAAAAAGACGAAAAAACGTTCGCCAACAACACTGAGTAACGATGACTCGACTTTCTCACTCATAAATAATTTAGTTCCACTTGCTAACTCTGGATGCTTCTGCAAAATTTTTATAAATTTGACTTTGCCCATGTTATACCTCATAGGTGGTGGGTAAAAGGGTCAAACATAGTTCAATAATAGCATAGGAATGTTAAGATCATAATAAATTGTATGAATAAAAAAAATATAGATAGAAAAGTAAGCCTAATTTTTAGTTTTTATTGCATCCCTATGAGCATTCGAGAATCCGTTTAAGTTTGGAGCGCTGTAAAACCTAGAACAAACAAACAAAATTTTCATTTATTTTTGTTTATAACTTTTTTGTTGGTCACTTGACGATAAAAAGTAATAGAAATAAAATTGTAGGAAATTTAATTTGCTACATTTTATGTTTGATTAAATTTTCTGTAAGGTAACTAGTTTACGAGATACAGCGCGAAAACCCTTTGCACCCCCTTTTCCAAGATGGCGGCCGGGGGACAAGGGTGCCGACCCCACAAACTTGAACTTAAGCTTCTACTGACCCCCCCTACACATTAAAAAAATAAAATTGCGTCCTCTGACAAATGCATACCCAAATGTAACTTTTCAATGGACTATAGCAAATAAAACATAATTGTACAAAGAAAGAAAACAAAAGAATCATAATGCATTCACATACACATCTAAAATCAAAACAAAATCACAGAAACGAGTTATTGCTCTCAATGGGGATGACAATACTAGTAAGCAAACAGATGAATAATTACATTTTAGTTTGACGCATTTACCTTTAACACTAAATACAAGAAATAATGAAAATGACATAGTTCAACATAAAAACATATAACTTACCAATAAAACAAAAGGTGTCACTCTTCAACCGCCTTCAGCCCAGTCAAACCCTGCACACATAAAGACGAACACACTCTGTACAACTCTCTATATAATCTTTTTATATATTTTATATAATGTCTCTCCGCATAGCGTTATGTGCATGCCAATTCGATAGTTATATAAAAAAGCTACAAAAAATACGGAACAATCAAAAATATATCTTCTCTGTATACTTTTGTATGATGACATAGTGTCTTGTGTTCTTGCTGTATCTGTTTGAATTGTGAAATACATTTCTATAGTTTTTGTATCATTTATCACCGATTTTTTCTTTTTCTTTTAAAGAGTGTGTTTGTCATTAGTTTTATATGTGCATGGTAGACTATTAATTACGAAAAATACAATAATTATGGTTGTACAATAAAGGAAATGCAAGACTGACCGTGATATTTATCAAACGGTCAATCTCAATTTTCTTGTGTACATTTGTATGTTAATAAGTTAAAACTGTGGATGCATATATCTATGTAAAGCTTACTAAGTATATAAATAGTAAAGCGATTATGTCTATTTGGTGCATAATCAAAGATTTTCAATGTATATTTAATTTTGAACCAAATAGCATTTTTATATATCAAGGTATCAAAGCTTCATACAATTTATCTGTTATATAGTTGATATTTTAAAGATCAGTGCCTTCTTTTTAAGAATAGCATTATAATAACAAAAACTGAAGCTTTGACCATAATAATGTAAAATTAATGTAAGCGATACGTACCAGTAGATGCCCAAGCATAGCAATTTCGTGAGTACCTGTTGATAGTGTTAATGTGTCGTGCGTGTTATCGATGATATGCAATTTGCATGCACCAAGTTTACATGATAGCAATATAAAGTTAAAGTTGTGCTAAAATAGGCTCAAGTTTTTAGTATGTCATAAAGTAAGGCAGACTATCATATTAGTATGATAGGCAATAATCTTATGAGATTTATTGAAGACTTAAGTCTTATAATTGTGTTTCGTAGCCACTATAAAACAATGTTGTTATAAAAGACTAGATTACCAAAGAAGATGTATAAACTTCCCGTGTTTTAATAAGGAGCTAACATAAATTTACAAGAAACTGTATAACTAAGCAATGATTCACTGAATTGTTTTAAACCACCCCCTCTATTTAGGAACGTCTCTCAACTTCTGTCAAAAGATATTCACTGCTTAAAATAGTGTCATCCCTTTTCTAACAGGCTTCAAGAAAAGGAGGAGGTTCTCCATTCAGTTGTTTTTTTTAATATATGTTACATAACTCCGTCATTTATGAACTGATTTGAAAAATCGGAATCATCGCAGAATATATCCTTTCACATAAAAAATATGACGTGAAAGGACATAATATATCCTTTTATGTATTTTCCGATAGGTCCCATAGAAATTTTATCAAAATCATAATATCTGGAAAAAATATGTCATCCAAGTAAACGAAATTTTGTATTTTACTCTCTTGTGACTTTCTAGCGGTGTTTTCAATTTTGAAAAATTATAAAGTACCTATTAAAATGCTTAAAATAAAAAAAAAATTAACAGATAAGGTTCTCAATTCGGGTCGGTTGTATTTTTACACAAAAAACTTATTTTTACCCTAAAAATACTTTTTTTTTAACTATTTAAAACGTAATTATGTAATATATTGACAAATAGTGAGAGGACGAATCTTAAGCAGTGTTCAGGCTGTGTTCAAGTTGAGGCGTTTATAAGTAAGGCAACGTACATAATGTTTCACATTAAAATTGCAGATGCAATAGTTTGGCTTTTGGTTTATATATTAGGATGTTAGTAACTCAATTACGATATAACAACCGAAGTTATTTCATGTCATGACAAATACTATATAGATAGTTTAACCATGAACTGGAAAGTAAAACTTGAGATCCCGAAAACGAAATGTAACGTCAAAGTTTGTACGCGAACAAAGTCCCGGGCGCTCCACTAGTGTAGAATAAGTGTTACAAAGTCCGTCATAATAATTTGATGTTAATGCTTTTGACGTGATAACATCTTATAAATCGTTGAACGCCGGCTGCACGCACGAAAAAGCATGACTCATTGTCACGTTCCACCTGAGCTGAGCGTGCAAGCGAGAGCGCGGAACAAGCGATAGAGG